>JAESUZ010005449.1:0-692901 GCA_017311185.1 Proteles cristata cristata
TCTCAGCACAGATCCACAGCACAGGTGAAGTCTGTGAGCCCAAGCTTAAGCCCGTAATAAAGCCCTTTGCTTTTGTGTAAGTGACTCGGACTCCTTGGTGGTCTTGGGATTTTGGGGAGATCACGATCTGGGCATAACAATACCTAGGTATGAAATTGTTGGTTATGGTACCTGTTATAGTGTTTATTTTTTATTGTTTTGTTTGTATTTTTATTATTGAATTGTAGGAGTTTTTTTCAGTTCTGAATGTGAGTTTTTTATCTTATCCCTATTCATATATATTAAAGTATATAGTTTTTTATCTTATCCCTATTCATATTCCTATTGACGTCTTTTGATGAGAAGTAAATTGTTTTTTTCTTATTAAATTTTTTTTTAATTTTAGAGAGAGTTCCAGGAGGGGGGAGGGGCAGAGGGACAAAGAAAGACAGAGGATCTCCATGTGGAGCATGGAGCCCAATGTCGGGCTCAATCCCATGACCCTGGGATCATGATGGGAGCCAAAATCAAGAGTCAGATGCTCAACCAACTGATCCACTCAGGTGCCTGAGAAATAAATTTGTGTTTAATGTGAAATTTATCTATTTATTATTTTTATTAGTTTCTTATTGCTGCTATAACAAATTATCACAAGCTTAGTGGCTTAAAGCATCATTGATTTATTATATTACATTTTTGGAAGTCAGGAGAACTAAAGGGATTGCTTTCCTTCTGGATTTTCTAGGGGGTCATCCATTCCCTTGACTTTACCAGCTTCTCTAAAGGTTACTTGTATCCTATGAGGCATGATTCCTTACTTGAATCCCTCCACACTCCCCTTTGTCACTCTCCTACTATCTCAGACCATCCTCCATCCTTCTTATTGGGATCCTTGTAATTACTTTGGGTCCACCCAGATAATCCAGGATAATTTTCCCATTTTGAGATTCTTAATCACATCCGCAAAATTCCCTTTTCCATATAAGGTAATATACTCACAGATTCAAGGGATTAAAGAATGTATTTTTTTTAAGGGACCATTATTCTATAACACTTACTTTGTCGTAAGGGACAGTTTTCCCCCAACATCATGATGATTATGTTCTCTCTTTATATGCTATAAATTATGATTATTGCTGACCATATGAGTCTGTTTACCACCTCACAATAAGATTTGCCTAAAGACTTATCCCCTGCTCACACTGTCTCTCTCTCTCCTAGAAATAAATAAAACATTAAAAAAAATTAAGAAAAAAAAAGGGAGTGCCTGGGTGGCTTAGTCGGTTAAGCGTCCGACTTTCGCTTAGGTCATCATCTCGCGGTTCCTGGGTTCGAGCCCCTACGGGCTCTGTGCTGACTGCCAGCTCAGAGCCTGGAGCCTGTTTCATTCTGTGACTCCCTCTCTCTCTGACCCTCCCCTGCTCACACTGTCTCTCTCTCTCTCCTAGAAATAAATAAAACATTTAAAAAAAATTAAAAAAGAAAAAAGATTTGCCTAAAGACTTAGAATTCATTTTTAATGGGGCACTTGAGTGGCTCAGTTGGTTAAGTGACTGACCCTTGATTTCAACTCATGTCATCATCTCATGGTTCGTGAGTTCAAGCCTGGAGTCAGGCTCTGTGCCAGTAGTGGAGAGTCTGCTTGAGATCTCTCTCTCTCCCTCTCTCTCTGCCCCTTCCCTGCTTGTGTTCTGTGTCTCAAATAAATAAGTAAAATTTTAAAAAAGAATTAATTTTTATTCACAGTTACCTAGCTTCTTCAGCATCCTTTGATGAAAAATGTTTCCTATTTAAGTTGAACTGCTTTGATACTTTTTTACAAAAATTTTTTACTGTGTATAAATCTACTTCTGGGCTCTCAGTTTGATTACAAAAATTGCTGCTTTGATTATTGCAACTTTGTAATAAGACTTGAAATAACAGTATATCTCTTTCAAGTTTGTTTTTTATTTTGAAAGTTTATTCAATATCCTTTACTTTTATATGTAAAATTTACAATTGGCTATCCAATTTTTAAAATCTCTTTGAAATTAGTTTGGAATTGCAATTTGGTGTAATGTGTAGCTTAGCAATTTTGCTTCTATTCTGTGAAAATGACTATATTCAAATTTCAAATTTTTCTTTAGCTAAGTTTTATAGTTTTGAGGTACGAATATTATAGGTCATTGGTTAAATTTATTCTTAGTTTTAATATATTTTAGAAACACTAGTAAATGGTGTTTTTAAAATGTTTATTTATTTTGAGAGTGAGAGCAGGCAAGCACAAGCAGGGGAAAGGAAGAGGGAGAGGAAGAGAGAGAATCCCAAGCAGGCTTTATGCTCCTGGGCAGAACCTAACATGGGGCTCAATCTTAGGAACTGTGAGATTATGACCTGAAGAGCCAAAATCAAGAGTCAGATGCTTAACTGGATGAGCCACACAGAGGCCCCTTTACCAAATGATATTTTAATTGTATTTAAAAATTTCTTATTTCAAATGTATAGTGACACAACTAATATTTGAAAATTGATTTTATATCCCACTATCTTGCAGAGTTCATTTATTAGAATTAGTTGATTTTTTCATTCATTTTAATGTCTATGAATTTTAGAAATGATGGTGTCCATTCGTAACAAGAGTTAAATCTCTGAATTTTTATCCATATCTCTATTTTTTCTTATCATACTCTACATACACTTTAGAAAACAGTGAACATTAGTTGTGAAAGTAGGCTTTGTTTCCCCTTTTCTGGTGTAAGGTGTAAAGGATACTTCCTTGAGATTTAGCATGTGATTTATTTTGGCTGTAGATTTTGTACATGTAATTTTCTTAAATCATCTTAATTTATGACTTTTATTAGAATATGTTCTGATAAATCATTTTTCACATTTTTGTGATTATAGTTTTTATTCTTTTAATTAACCTATTACATATGTTCTTAAATAACTAGGTTTAGCAGTTTTAGGGATTTTTCCCCATAAATTATATGAAGATAGTACAGAGCTACCTTATGCTCTGTTGGGAAGAAAAGCAAATGTATCTATTCTTCAAAGACTCTTCCATGTTGATCTAAGAATTAAATTGACATGAGGGGGATTAGCAGGAGAATATAAAATTTAATTTCCTCAGACAAATGAGAGGTTCAAAGACATAAAAGTAAAATGAAGTATATACACCATTCTGAGCTAAGGAAATGGAAAGGGATCTGGGACCTCAAAAGGGGAAGGGCTGTTTATAGGGCAATATGATTAGATGTTTGGTAATTAGATATTTGCCCTGCCATACAAATGGGATACTTAGATAAAATTTATCTCTGGGAATAGCTCTAACTGTGGGAAAGATATCTAATTTAGATTCTTCTAGGTAGATAAGGGAGGGGCAAAACTTTCTCTTGAGTCCCCACCAGGGTCTTAAGTGCCTTCGAATCAAAATCGTCCACATGCCAAAGTGACACATATTGAGTTTGGTCTGAACTCCTTCAACCCCGTTACCAGTTTCTCATATTATTTGTCTTAAATTGTCTTAAATTACTACATTGAATGTCTTACAATTAATAAACAGATGTCAATACATTATTAGTAATTAAAATACATACTTTATCCAGATTCTCTTAGTTTTTACCTAATATCACTTTCTTTTGTAGAATTCCATCTGGGATAGATATCACATTATATTTGGTTATCCTGTCTTCTTAGACTCCTGTTTCTTAGAACCTTTTCTCAGACTTCCATTGTTTATGACCTTGACAGTTTTGAGATCTGCTTGTGAGGTATTTTGTAAAATTATATTAATTTGGATTTGTCCCATTTTATTCTCATGATTAGACAAGATTTAGGTTTTGGGGAGGAAGAGCACATAGGTAAAGTGCCACTTAGATCCCATAATGTAAGAAGAACATAGTATCAGTATGAAGTATCACCGTGGATGTTGACTTTGATCATCTGGCTGAGGTAGCATTTTCATGATTCTCCACTAAAAAGTTACCCATTTTCTCCCTTTCATATTTCGCTTATTAAAGCAAGCTACTATGTGCAGCCCATACATAAGGAGTGAAGACTTATGCTCCACTTGAGAGCAGAATATCTACTTGAATAATTTAGATTTCCTCTTCATGGTTGTTCTTAAATATTAAACCAACTTTGTGTTACTGGAATAAGCAAATCACATATCATCACTATTTCATTTTGTTAGTATTTTGATAAAGAATTTTGAAACACTCAATGAGACAGATTACTTTCTCTTTCTTTGCTTGTTGTGTTTTTATCTGGTTTAGTATCAGATATATACTATATTAAAAATAAATTGACACATTGAAAGAATATAAGTGAAATTTGTATCATTTCATCTTTAAATATTTGATAGAATTCACTGATATAGCCATCTAAGACTAGCATTTCTTTAGGAGAACATTTTCCGTATTTAATTTATTTAATTCTTAAAGGAGTTTTTTGTTGTTGGTCGTTTTTGTTTTTGTTTTAATGTTGTCTGTTCTAATTTGTTTAATTTATTGGACTGAAGATTCTAAAAGTAAACTCACTGAATGGAGCCTCCATGGTGCTCTGCAAACATATCCTCTTACTGGTGTTTTTCGTTTTGTGTAATCCCCTCCATTTGATTGTGGGATCAATTTGGTGATGCTCTTCTAAAAGGTGAAACATAACTGTTTGTTCATTATGTTTAATAAAAATTACATTATACTCTAACCTCAAACTATGAATTGCTAAGCACTTTTTGAATAATCTTGCCTTTAGCAAGAATATTACATTGTAAAAATTGAGAGCCTCAAAATTTTAGGATTTAAAATGAATTGAGAAAGAATATATATGTACATGATATAATAAATTATATTATATATTACAATATACATATATTTATGATTTCACTCAGTTATATGTTACATTTTTTTAAAAATTCCTATTTAAAATTTGTTTTCTTCTCTTTAGTTTTTGGTAGCACATGTGTTCTCATGGAACAGATGTGGGACCTTCTGCAGCATTCGCAATTTAGCCTTAATGAAAAGCACTGTCAGATAACAAAACACTTTGATTATGTGATTAAATAAAAGCTCATGTTTTTCTTGATGTTTTCATTTTAATACATTGACTTGTCTTCATATCTCCAAAGTTATACTCTGTTTTCTATGATATGAGGTCAAGTAGCAACTTACGTTGTTGGCATTACACCTAAATGAATATCATTAAGCAAATTCCTTATATCAAATATTATGTTTTTAAAATAAAACTCAACAGTTATTTCAAGAAGAGTTTTATTTGAGATGTTTAATTCATGTAAAATTGTAGATTCCAGAAAGTTATTAACAATATCAGAAATAAGTGTCTACGAAATAGCTTAATAGAATACCTACTAGTATATTGGAATTCCACCATCGAATATATAGTTTACCACTACTCTTTTTTCCCTCCCAAACTTCATGGTTTTACCACATAAGAATTCCATCCAAAACATTTTAGCTTTTGGTTTTGGAAAATTTTGAAATGTATATAAACTCCACCATATTATATGTATATTTTTTACACTTTGCCACTTATTTTGTTTTAGTTTAGTTTTATTTGGCACAATAGTTGTATTTTGTAGGAATTCACCCATGTTAACACCTGTAGCTATCACTTCTTAATTTACTGTCAGAGTATTTCATTATGTGATAATATTATTAGCATTTTAAAACAATCGGAGATTTCTGGTTCCTATCTTACAAACAGTGCTGCAATGAACGTAGGTGAACTTGTCATATATAAAAGTTTGTATGTAAGAGGTTTCTGAGATACATACTTAGGAATAAGATTCCTGGATTGTTGTACTAATTTATACTCCATCTAGACAATAAAATATCTTGTTTCTTTATATCTTCATCAAAACTTGACATTATGACTTTTAAATTTTTTGGACAATTGGTTAAGGTTAAATAACATTTTTTATGTTTTTATTTTCTATCTCGGTGATTACTGATAAGGTTGATTACCTTTTTGGGGAGTTTATTGCCCAATTTTCCTTTTTTCCCAGAAATTCTTTGAGTTGCTTTTTACTTTATCCTCATGGATTTGTGTAGATTTAATTGTTTTTAGGAGTTCTTTATAATTTCAGGATATCAACTATTAACCAACTTTAAGCATTCTGTGTTTTCCCAAGTTGTAGCTTATCTATTCAAGGGGTGTGTGTGTGTGTGTGTGTGTGTGTGTGTGTGTGTGTGTGTGTGTTTGATTAACTGGCATCTCAACATTTAGTTTGGGTCAACAATGGTTTATAGGTTTTGTATTGTGGTTAAGAAATCCTTCATCACTCTGAGATTTTGATGTTAATATTCAACTCTATTTCACTAGAAAAGACTTTGTATAGGGCATAAGATAATGGCTTAACACTACTTTTTAATTATTAGAATAATCATCATATTAACTAAATGTAATTTAGTACACCACTATCTTTTAAGAACACACAAAACAAAATGTTCAGTATTATTTTGAAAGTCTACAAAATAGTTGTTGCAGTTATTGTTATTTTACTTTAATAGTGAAAAAGATTTTTCCAAAAATGATGGCTTTCAAAATAATAGACAATTAATCTAAATAAATGCTGAATCTGATAAATTTTTGTATGAACATTTGGAAGATTATTAAAATGGAAACAAGTGGCTTATTTATCTCTAAATAGTGAAAAATTAACAAAAATAATTCAGAAATACAAAATGAATGATACAGCATGTAAAAATCAAGAATAAAATGACTGTTCACAAAATTCTGACCAGTAGGAGATTCTTGTGCCCTATTATTTAACAGAAAACTCTGAGTGGTTGTTAAATTTTTCATTAAAGAAAAAACTATCTGTGACTTGATTTAACCAGTTTTTGGCTATTATAACCTGCTTTTGTACAATATTCACTGCCAATCAAGTGACACATAAACTGTTTTGAAAGGTGATGAAAAAATCTGATGCACTTTTTAAAACCTTAATAATCATGCATAATATGTGTTGTGCACAGCTCATTGCTGAAATCTTGTTGAAAAAGATGCACAGCTCCTGAAGTTGTTGACTACTTTGGTATTTTGAAATAATTATATGTAATTTTCAGTTCAGTGGTAGAAGGAGTATTTTAAACACATTTGAAGTTGAATTTTTAATGGGTAAATGTAACGATATAGTTCGCATGTTACAAAGTTCTCCAAATCTTAAAATATGCATAAGGCAACATTTAAAAGACTCAGACTTATATTTTTAAAGATATAGAAGAGAAAAAATTCAAATGAGATGCAAAATGTTTATTCAAAATGTGGATTAAGCTAAAATATTTTAAGATCAATTTGGCAAGAATTTGGAATATTTCAATAAAATAAGTGAGAAATTGAAGAATTATAATTTATATATATATAAATGACAACATCATTCATTGTCACATTTATTTATCATAGAACTGAGAGGAAATTTCAAATAAAAATATAATGGAAAATATGAAACAGAAGTGGTACAGTCAACAAAACAGAAACTTGAATTATTTTGACTTTGAAAGCAAATTGTAACAAACCATTTTTATGTTTTAAAAAATAGCAGCAATTCACTAAATACAGGAGATACATTTGAATAATGAATATTGGATAATATGTAAACACTAGAAAAATATTTAAGGCTGTTGCTGATTTGACACAAAACACTAACATCAATGAACATGCAGTCATAATAATCTCCCCTGTATTGAAACATCAAAGACAAACTAGTTTAAGAGAGTTGTCAATTCCAACAAGATTTAAGTTTTATACACAAATAATTTGAAATAGTTCATATATGAAAAAAATATCAAGATATGCAAACTGCTGTAGCAAAATACCACAGACTGCATGGCTTATAAACAACACAGATTTATTTCACATGGTTTTGGGTGCTGGGAACTCCAAGAACAAGGAGCCAGTATTGTTGAGTGCTGTTGAGAGCCCTCTTTTTGTGGCAAAGACAACACCTTCACTGTGTCCTCACATGCTGGGGGTGAGAGAGAGATGTCTTTTGGGTTTTATAGGATACTAAACTCATTCATGACGTCTCTGTCCTCATGACTTAAGCACCTCCCAAAGATTCCATTCCTTCATATCATCATGTGGAGCCTTAGCATTTCAACATATAAATTTTGGGGGACACAAATATTGAGACTATAGCACTTATAGAAATTTTCTAAAATTTTACCACAAGCATAAACTAACACAATAATAAGCTCTAAAGATGAAAGAAACTCTTCTAAATTAAGAATAATAAAAATGATTAAATTTTTCAACAGACTATACAAGGAAAAGGCTGATTAATTTGTAGTCTCTTTTAGAAAATAATATTGGAAAATTCTTGGCATATGTAGAGACAAAGAATATGTGACCCCTTTCTCCACCTCCTCACCAACACCTTTTGTTTCTTGTGTTGTTGACTTTAGCCATTCTGATAGGTGTGAGTGTTGGAGGCCCACTCCAGCCGGCCCAGGGGTCCCCGAAGGGTGGACGGTGTCGGCAAGAGGGAGTGAGAGAGCCACGAGAATCTTTCTGATCACCAGGCAGGCATCTCTGTCTTGTCGGGTTTGGTGTCTTTATTTATAGCTCAAATAATAACATGAGATCAGGAAAAGGAATTTTTACAGTGGAAAACTCTTTGTGGTAAGATGCTTTGGAAAGTGTACAAAAACAGGTTTTATGGAAGTATTCTTGCAGAAATACCCCATCATAGCAAGTTGAGTAAATCTTACAACTACAGAAATAACAGGATGTCCTTAGTAAAAAACAGGATAACATACATGTTTGTTCCAAGTTAGTAATGCTAAGATTAGGTCATAGGTTATGTATATAGATAGTCTAGGAGTCATTCTGTCTGGCTCACAAGAAGACAAATGTTTTTGAGCTGGTTAATAAGTTGTTTGTGCCAACTTTTTTGACTTGATGATGAATGTGTAAACACCATGGAGGCCCTAAATGTGTCAGCTTTGTTTTTGGGTTTATGTATTAGCTCCTCATACCAGCTACCAGTGTAAGGGAGGGTGTTTGTGGAAAGTAGGCCTTAGGGATGGGACTGCTATATATCACCAGTTAGAAAAGGTATAAGTATTAACTTAAGTTCTGTCCTTATCTGTTCCTTAACTCTAAATTAGGCTCTTTGTCTCAGAGCCAGACTCAGTTGTAACTCCTGTGTTCTTAACCCCCTTTATTATCTAAGTCTTGGATCTACAAGGCCCATAGGAAGAGCCTTTTGACAAACATCTACAGTGCTTTCATATAAAATCTCTTTTGAAGAGGCAGGAATATGCTTTTCCTTGTGAGGTATCTGTGTGGGGAATATAGGTCTGATTTGGAATATTGTGAGGCCTGGTCAATACCAGCAGGCTCATTTCCAACATGAGCCAGTAGTAGCAGAAGGAGATACCAGTTTTCGTTTCTCATGGCAGGAGCTGTGTAAACGCTGACATTTCCTCACTGTGACTGTCATCCAGCGAGGCCGGTGCGGCTCCCAGCATGTGAGGTGATACATCATTGTAGCTTTGATTTGTGTTTCCTTTGTGATCAGTGATGTTGAGCATCTTTTCATGTGTTTGTTGGCTGTCTGTTTGTCTTCTTTTGAAAAATGTCTTTTCATGTCTTCTCATTTCCAATTGGATTATGCATTTTTTGGTGTTGAGTTTTATAAGTTCTTTATATATTTTGGATACTAACCCTTATGAGATATGTTATTGCAAATATTTTCTCCCATTCCAAAGATTGCCTTCAAGTTTTCTTAATTATTCCTTTTGCTGTTCAGAAACTTCTTATTTTGGTGAAGGGGAACCCTCTTGCACTGTTGTGGGAAACAAAAACTGGTGCACCATCTCTGGGAAACAGTATGGAGGTTCCTCAAAAAAGTTAAAAATATGATTTAGCAATTGCATTACTGGGTGTTGATCCAAGGAGTACAAAAATACTAATTCAAAAGGATACATGCACCATGATATTTATAGCAGCATTATCTATAGTAGCTATAATATCTATCATCTATCTATCTATCTATCTATCTATCTATCTATCTATCTATCTATCATCTATCTATCTATCTATCTAGAGATCTATAATATCTATAATTTCCATAATTATGGAAACACTACAAGTGTCCATTGACTGATGAATGGATAAAGAAGGTGTGATATATGTATCTATGATGGAATATTACTCAGCTATAAAAAAGAATGAAATTTTGCCTTTCAGTGACATGGATGGATCAAGAGACTATTATGCTAAGTGAAATAAGTCAGAGAAAAAAATCCTTTTTATTTCACTCATATGTAGAATTTAAGAAATAAAACAAATGAGCATAGGTAAAATATATATATATATATATTTTGAGAGAGAGAGAGAGAGAGAGAAGCAAACCAAGTAACATACTCTTTGCTATAGAGAACAAACTGATGGTTACCAGAGGGGAGGTAGGTGGGGAGTTCAGTGAAATAGGTGATACAGATTAATGTGAGCACCTGTTGTGATGAGCACCAGATGTTGTATGGATCCTTGTATTGTACACTTGAAACTACTGTTACACTAGTATGTTAAATAACTGAAATTTAAATAAAACTTTAAAAGAGTATAACTGTTAAGAATAAGAAATAAAGAAACATGGTCATTGTTAATGACAGTGCTAATGATGCTGATGTTACATTGCACTGTCTGTGACCAAAACAGAAATTCGACCAACTGATCTACTTCAATTTTGCAATCCAAAATTGTGGATCCTTTTAATAATATCAAATACTTTTTAAATTAAATTATTCTCTCAAATATAAGTTATACTGGTAAAATTTATGTATTCTTTAGCTGAGACCATGGATATTTTAGAAGAAGCACAGTGATAGAAAAGCTCAGAAATATTGGTAGAGAAGTAAAGAGGTTTAATGAATAAAGAATATTTTACTTTGGATATGTGAGAAATTATCTGGTGACTGAACATTTGACACTGGATGAAAAGTAAAATATTAACAGAAAATAATATGAAATTGGAAACATTTAATTCTTTGATGAAAACTAATATTTAAGCACAAGCCCTCTTAATTTGTAAAGTGGTAAAACTTTTATTTTCATTTGTGGCAAATGTTATGATTTAATTGTGTCCTCCCATAATGTCCTGATCCCCCAAGGTGACTGTATTTAGAAACCAGTTATCTACCATCCAGGGAGAGTGGTCTCAGGAGAAAGTAAACCTGCTGACACCCTCATCTTGGATCTCTCCAGAACGTCAGAAAATAAATTTCTATGGTGCAAGATACACAGTGTGTGATATTTTGTTATGGCAGCCCTAGCAAACTAATACAGTAGTGACTAAGTTACTAATACAGTAAATTTTGTCAATTAAATTTTGTTCTGCTTTCTGTGATATCTTCTGTTATAAATGAAGTATGCACACTGAAATGTGGTGTTTGTGTCTTGAGGACTAAAAGTTGCTTCTTTTAGTCTCTATAAGCTAGTTGAATAATTGCAGAATGCTAATAACTATCAGAAAAGTGTCCTGATGCTCATAAAAATATATTTAGGTTATTGTGGTAATTTTTAGAAGAAAAATATGTCTTACCAATTTTATGTGTAAGTGAAGCAAACAAAACATCATGCTTTATCTATACCTTTGACAAAACCAGTTCATACCTTTGCATTATGTAAAGAAGGACTTAGATTTATTATTAGGTTTTAAAGCCACCTTTTTTATTCTTTCAGCAAATCATATTTTAATTACACTTAGTGATTAATTTTAACAAAGTATTAAATAAAATTTTATTGTTAATTTCTTTTTAATTAACTTTCAGAAACAACTCTGAATGCTAAGCTTGCCTGAGACACTGATTAACGTTTTAGTCTAATAATGCTATATAGGCTTGTGGGGAAAAAGTGATTAGATGTAGAATATGAAATACATACTGATTCCTGAAGAATTAACAATATCAATAGTAACCACCAACGAATAAGAAAAAAATGCACTTTGGGGCACCTGGGTGGCTCAGTCGGTTAAGCATCTGACTTCAGCTCAGGTCATGATCTCACAGTTCATAGGTTTGAGCCCTGTATCTGGCTCTGTGCTCACAACTAGCTCAGAGACTGGAGCCTGTTTCAGATTCTGTATCTCTCTCTCTCTCTGACCCTCCCCTGCTCATGCTGTCTCTCTCTCTTTCTCTCTCTCTCTCTCAGAAATAAATAAAACATAAAAAAAAGAAAAAAATGTACCTTGATAAATATTTCAGTATGTTAGGAAAAAATAGCTTTATATTATTTAACACATATATCATTTTAAATTCATTATTGTATATTGTATTGATTCTTGTTGATTCAATGTGATTTAAAAGTAACAAGTATATCCCATGCCATATTTTATTATTAGAAGAATTGAGAGATGATGCAGATAATTTCCATATATGCCTCTGCAATCAGTTTTCCCTGTTATTAACATTATGTATATAGCATGGTATACTTGCTACAATTAATGAAGTGACATTGATATATACTAAAGTCTGTAATTTATTCATACTGCCTTAGCTTTCTTCTTTTTCTCTTCCAAGGTCTCACTCAGAATGCCACATTATACTTAACGTCATGTCTTTTAAGAATACATATGTCTCCAACAGTTTCTCAGTCTTATTTAATATGACAGACAGTTTTAAAGTGTACTACCTGGTCAGGTATATTGTAGGACTTCTTTGTATTGGAGTTTATCTGATGTTTTTCTTTCAGATAGATTGAGGTAGTGGTTTTAAGGAGGAAGTCACATAGTTTAAAGTTCTGTTTCCATCACATTGTATCAAGGGTGCATATTATCACGATGATTTTTGACTGTTAATATTGGCTGAAATAGTGTTTCTCACATTTCTGTATTCGGAAGTTACTCTTGATTTTTCCCCTTCTCATACTGTACTGTTTAGAAGGAAGTCACTGTGTACATCCTATACTAAAATATGAGTTGTTATGCCCTCCCTCTATACCATGGAGTGTCCACATAATTATTTTGGCATCTTCTGCGTGGAAGATTTGTCTCTTTTACCGCATTTATTAATATTCAATTATTTAATTATATAAATAATCATTAATGAATATTTATTTTGTAATTTTGATTACAATCTAATACTGTTTCATTTATTTTGTTTGCTCAAATTGTTCCAAATTTGGCCCTTGGAAACTCTCCACCTTTTGGCCCTTGGAAACACTTTCAGTTGGCTCCTGTACCCCTTTGACATACTCAATAATATTTGTTTGATTTTTATTACTTCTTTCCTTTATTTTTTTTTATTTTTTTTTAATGTTTTATTTCTAGGAGAGAGAGAGAGACAGCGTGAGCAGGGGAGGGTCAGAGAGAGAGGGAGTCACAGACTGAAACAGGCTCCAGGCTCTGAGCTGGCAGTCAGCACAGAGCCCGACGCGGGGCTCGAACCCACGAACCGCAAGATCATGACCTTGTGCAAAAGTCGGACGCTTAACCGACTAAGCCACCCAGGCGCCCCATACTTCTTTCCTTTAAAAAAAATGTTTATTTTTGAGAGAGAGAGAGAGAGAGAATGTATGTGTGCATAGTGGGGGAGTAGGCAAAGAGAGAGGGAGACAGAGAATCCCAAGTGGGCTCCATGCTGTCAGCAGAGAGCCCAGGGTGAGTCTCAGTCCCATGGAATATGGGATCATGACCTGAGCCAAAATCAAGAGTCAGACACTTAACTGACTGAGCCACCTAGGTGCCTCAGTACTTCCTTTCTTCTGGGACTACAAGATGTTCTAAGCTCTTATATATATTTCCCACCACATACTTATAATCATCCATTCCTCCAAGGAGCTCCGGTTCCTTTTATTGGAGATTCATACTAGAAACAAAGATCTGAGTGCCAGCCGTGCCTTTTGGTAATGGGGAATCTTTTTTTAGACCTCTAGGCTGAAAGAGGGAAAGAGTATATGTGAATACACTAATCTGTATGTATTTTATACACAGACACACATAAATACTATAACTATTTCTGTATGTAGCCATCATACAGATATTAAGCATGAGTTCTTACTAATGTTTCCAGTTCAGGTCTATTACCACATGGATCATTCTAGCCTTCTGCTCTTGCTGATCTGTAAATTTCCACTCTAACAGTGAGAAACAGTGAGTGAACTGATCCACTATCCATTTGGTCAATTACTCCATTCCGGTATACATGTATAGCAGCATCAGAATTGGCACAAAACCCAATACACTATTTATACACAGATCCTTTTAACTTCAGTTTTTCAAACTCCAGACTCTACTCATTTCCAGAGTTATTTAGGTCAGCATGTTTTCTCCCACCACCTTTGGTGAGATTATTTCATACATTTTTAATACAGTTAGATTCTCTTGTTAGAGTCTGCATTCTTTTCTGGGATCCACAGATGTCTGAAATGCTTTTTTCTAAATTGCAAACTTTAAGGTACAATGTTTATGTTGTAGTATCAACAGGTTTTGACAAAAATAGGACAAAGGTTTAATATCTAAAAGAGAAAGCACCAGGTCCACCTGTTTTCACTGGTGAATTCTGCCAAACTTTTTTTTAAATTTTTTTAAAATTTATTTCTGAGATAGAGACAGTGTGAGCAGGGAGGGTCAGAGATAGAGAGGGAAACACAGAATCTGAAGCAGGCTCCAGGCTCTGAGCTGGCTGTCAGCACAGAGCCCGATGCAGGATTTAAACCCACGAACTGGGGGATCATGACCTGAGCCGAAGTTGGACGCTTAACCAACTGAGTCACTCATGCGCCTGGAGTTCTACCAAGCTTTTAAGGAAGAACAATATAAATTTTGTACTTATTTTCCAAGAAATAGAAATACTTCCTAATTCATTTTATGGGGACAGTATTACCCTAATACTAGAACCAGATTAAGGTATTATAAGAAAAACAACAAAGCAATATCTTTTATGAACATAGGTGCAAATGCCCTCAACCCAATATTAGTAAATGGAATCCAAGGACATATAAAAAGAATTACATATTAGACCAAATAGGATTTATTTGAAAATCTTGTTTAACATTAACACTCAAAACCAAATCACTGTAATCTGACACCTGAACCAGCCAAAGAAGAAGAAAACTAATATATCATATTTGATATCATAATATGATCATATCAAACTCATTTGACCAAATCCAATGCTGATTTATGATAAAACTCTCAGCAAACTAGGAATAGGGGGACACTTCCTCAACTTGATAAAGAACATATACAAAATACCTACCCCAAAGATCATAATTATAAAGGGTAAAATGCTTTTCTCTTAAGATTAGGAGCAAAACTTCTCTTTCATCATTCTCTTCAACATTGTCCCGGAGGTTTTAGCCAGCTTAGTATCAAGAAAAAGAAGTACGGACGGGGTGCCTGGGTGGCTCAGTCAGTTAAGCATCCGACTTCAGCTCAGGTCATGATCTCACAATCATGATCTCACAGTCCGTGGATTCGAGCCCCGCATCGGGCTCTGTGCTGACAGTCAGCTTAGAACCTAGAACCTGTTTCAGATTCTGTGTCTCCCTCTCTCTCTGACCCTCCCCTGCTCATGCTGTCTCTCTCTCTCTCAGAAATAAAGCATTAAAAAAATTTAAAATAAAAGAAAAAGAAGGGTGGAATGTACTGAATGCTTACACTTGACACCAGAAACACATCTATAACATTAAAATAAAAAAATAAATTTGAGTTTATGATGTCAAAATTAAGATCTATTAAAAATAGATAATTATATACATAATATGTAAAGGAATCTTCTATCTTAACAATTAAATAGTACATAATTTAACAAAATTGAGAAAAATTTAAAAAACAATTCACAAAAGAGATATATGAGCTTACATCGAGTAAAATCAATATTAGTCATCAATGAATGCAGATTAAAGCACAGTAGGATACCATGACACATTCACTTGAAACGCAAAATTGAAAAGACTGATAATACCAAATATGGGGTAAGATGTGAAACAATTGGGATTCTTCCATATTGATGATCAGTTTTTTAAATGGTAAAAACATATCTACATTAACACTTGGACAGAAATCTTCTTAACAGTTTCACTTACAATTGACTATTTTTCCATTTAACAGATGAATAGATAAACACATTATAGTGTGTCCATACAGTGGAGTGCCACTCAAGATTAAAAGGAAAGGACTGGTGCAAACATACATCAACATAGATGGATTTCAAAAAATGATGAGAAAAAAAACAACAAAAAAGTATCTTAATACCTTTCAGTACATATTGTATGATCCTATTTATTTGAAATTTTAAATAAGGGAAACTTAATATACAGTAACAGATAATGTCAGTGTTTTTCTGGGGTCAGAGGATTGGCAGTATGTGCACCAATGGCTTTCGGCATGATAAAAATATTGTCAGTCTTATGTGCAGTGCTGGTGACTCAGTTGTATATGTTTGTGAAAACTCATAAAACTCTAATCAGCAATCAAAAAGAATGAAATCTTGGGGCAACTGGGTGGCTCAGTCAGTTAAGCGTCTGACTTCGGCTCAGGTCATGATCTCGCGGTTCATGGGGTTGAAAACTGCGTTGGGCTCTGTGCTGACAGCTCAGAGCCTGAGAGGCCTGCTGCAGATTCTGTATCTCCCTTTCTCTCTGACCCTTTCCTGCACGCTCTCTCTCTCTCAGAAGTAAATACAACATCAAAAAATTTAAAAAAAAACACAAAAAACAAAAAGAATGAAATGTTGCCATTGCAACAATGTGGTTGGAACTTGAGAGTCTTATGTAAATGAAATAGGTCAGTCAGAGAAAGACAAATACGACTTCACTCGTATGGGGAATTTAAGTTACAAAACAGATGAACAGAAGGGAAGGGAAGCAAAAATAATATAAAAACAGGGAAGGGGACAACACATAAGAGACTCTTTTTTAAAAGTGTTTTTTAAATGTTTTATTTATTTCTGAGAGAGAGAGAGAGAAACAGCGTGAGCAGCGGAGGATCAGAGAGAAAGGGAGACCCAGAATCCAAAACAGGCTCCAGGCTCTGAGCTAGCTGTCAGCACAGAGCCCGATGCGGGGCTTGAACCCACGAACCATGCGATCATGACCTGAGCCAAAGTCGGACGCCCAACTGACTAAGCCACCCAGGCGCCCCAGAAGAGACTCTTAAATACAGAGAACAAAGTGAGGGTTGCTTGATGTGTTGGGGTCAGGGGATAAATGGGTAAAGGGCTTTAAGGAGGACACTTGTTGGGATGAGCACTATGTAATATGTAGGGGATAAATCACTGGAATCTACTCCTGAAATCATTATTGTACTATATGCTAACTAACTGGGATGTAAATTTTAAAAAATAAATAAAATAAGAAAGAAACTCATAGAAATCTATACTTAAACCTGGTCTTTATATTCAGTGAAAGCTATAACTCAATAAAGATAAGGTTTTTTATAAACCTATATTATATGGTTTAGATATCACAGATTCAAAAATAGAGTTAAAAAGGTAAAATTTCAGTTCAATTCTGGATATTTTGGGTATCTTTTATTGTCTGTGAATTTCTGATAGATGTGTCCTGCAGGGAACTAGGACTTCTGATCTATTACCACATAGGAAGTTATTAGGATACAAATATAGATATGATAGACCTCAAAATGGTATGTTATTTGAGCCCATGGGAATGTATAATATTGTCTATAGACAGTGATTTTAATGTGACATTTGACCCTGACACAGTCCTCTGACAACAGCACAGTTATGATTGTGCAGCCTATTCCCAGAGATATCACATACTCAGCAGAGGCACTAAATGCCGTAATGTCAGAACAGTTACCATGTGTGCGCAGCTGACCAACTCTAACCAGCACAGTGCCTATCTCACTGTCAAACTCAGGTTTCACCAGCTAAGAAAGCATATTCAGGGTAACTCCAGGTCTATAGGCTTAAAGGGGCTATCCTGTTTGTTCTTCCTTGATATTTATACCAGATACCCTCCCTAGACTTTTTCACTCTGTATTCAGGCTCTGACCTCTAGGAGTGTGTTTGTATGTTTATGTATGTATTTAGACAACGAAACAAGGACAGAACTCTGAAACACATTTCAGGCACACAATTCAGAGTATAAATGAACAATGAAATCAGGCATAGAGATAAGAAAATCATTTTCAGAGATGGTACAGTGACATATTAAATATGAAAATCATGAAACTTTTTAAAAGTTTATTTAATTTGGGACCGTGTGCAGAGAGATGAAAGAGAATCCCAAGCAGACTCCACACTGTTAGTGTGGAGCCCAGCAAGGGGCTCGAACTCATGAAATGTGAGATCATGACTCAATCTGAAGTCAAGAGTTGGCGCTCAACCAACTGAGCCAGCCAGGTAACCCAAAATCATAAAAATATTTTTGTATATGGAACTTAGATGATAATTAGTGAAAATGATTTAGCATTGTATTTGATTAAATAATGAACATGAAATAGGAAAATAATGACAATTGGTATCAGTAATTATTTGGGAATAATAGGAATAAAAAGTTGATAGCTAGAAAAGCTTGAGGATAGGGACACCTGGGTGGCTCAGTCGGTTAAGCGTCCAACTTCGGCTCAGGTCAAGATCTCATGGTTTGTGGGTTCGAGCCCTGCATCGGGCTCTGTGCTGCAGCTCAGGGCCTGGGGCCTCCTTCAGATTCTGTGTCTGTGTCTCTCTTTCTTTCTGTGCCCCTCCCCTGCTTGTGCTCTGTCCCTGACTCTCAAAAATAAATAAGCATTTTTGTTTAAAAAAAAAAGCTTGAGGATATTGCTTGAAAACAAGTGGAAAAATAGCCCAAGAAAGAGGTGAGGGCATGTATCAGAAACATGGTTATGATGAAAATAGAGGTGAAATTCTAGCACGAAGTGCTGATTGACTGACTACTGGTGGGCTGTGTGACCAACTTTTGACTGTGATATATAACTTGAAAAATAACTTTGAAAAATAAATATTTCTCATAGTATCTTCAGTTTCCAATAGAAAAATATTGCCTTCTATGAACTATATAATTAAACTGAAGATGTTAGTTTAAAGCCATTGATTCTGGTAGCTAGATTGTTCTAAAAGTTACTCATCCTTATTTCTGGTGTTTTTCTAAAAACAGAAACAAAAGCTAACAAGCAAGAAAAGAGAAACAGATGAACTTTACTTTTCAGAAGGTACCCCCTCTGATTTTATTTTCAAACAGAAAATAGTAATTTTTCTCTTTCAGTCTTAGCTCTGCATCTTTAGAAATAATTGTTTTTCTTAATTATTCAAAGTTTGCTAGTAATGCATCTATAATGCCCATGACCTTCAAAAATAATTTTGCTTCTGACCAAAGTTGAAGTTTGGTAAATCTTACTTCTGGAGATCAAACTTTTAAAGAACTTATAGATAAATATTGAAAATAATAGAAATCATTTATATTTGTACAGAGTAAGGTTTTATTGGTATATAAAGTGATTTTATCCTAATGTCAACTGACATAAACAAGAGAAAAATTATTCAGATAAACATGTAAGAAAGTCCCCTTCCTTCTCCAGAATTCCAAGTCTGATCAGGTTCATCAAAGATCAGTTTCTTATAAGCCACAAATCCTATCAGGTGGAGCCTGTACTTAATAAAAATGAAGTCTGTTATTTTGCTTCTTTTTGCTGAACTTCAGGGAGCTGCATGTTTGTTGTTGAATGGATGGGGAAAGATTTATTGTTAAACACTGAGTTTTGTAAGACAAAGTGCTCTGATAGACTGCATGTACACCATCCTGCCACTTTGCCTTTTATTAAAGACAGTTCTGAGAGTCCACTCAGGGTTTTCTGATGTTTGGAAATGTGAAAAATGCTCCTCACTTTGTCTTCACTTTCAGAGGGCACAGTCAGGCACCACATTTGCCCAAATGTATCCTCAATATTGCCAACTTTCTAAAACAAACTACTTTCTTAATATGCAGTTGAGATATTTTTAGAGAGTTAAAATATATGGGCTTTTCATGCATATATATATATTAAAATTTATATCAATATATGTTCAGCAAGATTTCTTAAATGATCTCTTTATCATTTGTGATCAGAATAAACATGCAATGAGCATTTACTGTATACCAGTCCTTGTGCTAAGCATTTAACATGCATTATCTCAGCTAACCCTTGCAGCAGACATATAAGAAATTAATTCAAATTATAGATGAAAATATGCCAAATTAGCCTGTTGGAGCCATTACTTAGAAATCAGACCAATCATATTTCAAAACACCAAAGCTATACAAATTTCATGCAATTGTAATCATGAGAAGTTTAAAAGATATTTATTAATTTTTTTTAAGTTTCTTTATTTTTGAGAGACAGCACAAGCAGGGGAGGGACAGAGAGAGAGGGAGACACAGAATCCGAGGCAGGCTCCAGGCCCTGAGCTGTCAGCACAGAGCCCAAAGCAGAGCTCAAACCCAAGAATTGTGAGATCATGACCGGAGCCAAAGTTGGATGCTTAACTGACTGAGCCACCCAGGTGCCCTAAAATATATTTAATTTTGAGGGGCGCCTGGGTGGCTTAGTCGGTTAAGCGTCTGACTTTCGCTTAGGTCATGATCTCGCGGTTCGTGGGTTCAAGCCCCGCGTCGGGCTCTGTGCTGACTGCCAGCTCAGAGCCTGGAGCCTGTTTCGGAGTCTGTGTCTCCCTCTCCCTCTGAGCCTCCCCTGCTCACACTGTCTCTCTCTCTCTCTCTCTCTCTCTCTCTCCTAGAAATAAATTAAAAAATATTTAAAATATATATATATATATTTAATTTTGAATATGTTACTGAGTTAAGAAAACAGAGTCTAAAAATGTTCACTATAGGTCTTCAGTCTTTCTTTTGTTGATAGTAAAGTAACATAAAGTAGTAGTGATCTAAAATACCCCCCTGCTTACAATGAGTTAGGTTTACATATAAAAATACCAATCAAAAGTGAACCTCTGTTTTGGACAGAGAATCCTCTGTCTGCTATCAGTGATAAAGAAGGAAATTTCTGGGGCGCCTGGATGGCTCAGTCGGTTAAGTGTCTGACTTCGGCTCAGGTCATGATCTCATGGTTTGTAGGTTTGAGCCCCACGTCGGGCTCTGTGCTGCCAGCTCAGAGCCTGGAGCCTGTTTCGGATTCTGTGTCTCCCTCTCTCTCTGACTCTTCCCTACTCACGCTGTCTCTCTCTCTCAGAAATAAGTAAAACATTAAAAAAAAAATTCTGAGGGAAGGATGGGTAGAAACTTTAAGTAGAAAAACATGGAGCCACAACTACATTCTTCTTATCTAAATGATGCTGTGAGATGAGACCTTATTCAATGTGCATTCATCTTGAAATGAGTTATTGAAATTGAGAGTCTAGGAAGAGCCCGAGCTTGACCTGAGGACTGTCACGCACATCACAACTCCAGCCAGCCAACAGCACCATCAGGGAGGATCTCCAGAATGCAGGTGGGTGTCATCGTGAGACCAGCATATTCTTTGTTCTTAGAAGGCTGCAGGTAATTAGCGCCACTTCCTCCTATTTGATCTATCACATTCCCACTAATAAGTTCTTGTTTTCAAGCCTGAATGTTTGATTGTTTAATTTGTGTTTTCTTGTTTGTGTTTGTTTTTGTTTTTCAGTTAATTTGTGTTTTCTGAGCTGCGTGGTTGAAGGTACACATGGAAATTGAGGAAGAACATGTTGCTAACAATTGGGCATAACTCTTCTTACAGTCTTACTGGGTCAAGCAAATAAGGGGTGGGCCTATGCTCTACCTAGCAGAAACCAAGGCCAGAGTTCTGAAACTGTTGAGGAAACTCTTGAGATCCTGGGCTTTACTTCAGGGCTTAAGACTAAGAACAGAGTGGGCTATGTCTTAGAGAAGACAGTTCTAGTTGCTTAGGGTCTCATGTGGCTTATCTCCAAATTTAGGATGTGTTGTAGGTCAAAAACAACCTTGATTGGCTCTTTATCTCATAAGCCTATAGACACTCTTATTCTTCCAGTTAGTTTCAAAGGACACAGAAAAATAGGAAGCACTTGCTAAATACTGCTGGGTAGTTGCAGATTACTGCATGAATAAGTCAACAACTTTATTTTTATCATGTCTCTTCAGATTCAGTTTTTAAATTATTCAAAATTCAAATTGATCTTTAACAGAAAATATGTTGTATCCATGAACCAACTGAAAGTATACAGTATTTCATAAATTCTGCTTTATAAGTTTACTTCTCTTTTCATCTTAGATTGCTATTTCTTTTCCTTCTAAATTATTTCATTATGTCTGATAAAGTTTCAGATAGTGAAAGGAACTATTTCTATGTATCATTATGTTTTCTATAAAAGGTTGATTTTAAAAACTGGTATCTACATTATTATTTGCTTTATTATATTAGTAATGGAAATACTTAATTTAAACCTCAGATTAGTTAGGAAAGAAAAGACTATTCTCAAGTTGAATACTTTATCAAAAATATTTAAAGACACAATCCCAAGAAGTAGACCCAATACTAATAATTTTCAGATGCACAGGTAATTTATACAGTACTGAGATCTGGGGAAAATTTGCTGAATAAGGGCCTTAACTCTGAATATACTGTCAGTATGTGTAATATATAAGTTGCAGTAGCAGCATATGATGGGTACTTCATGAGAGACACATATTTGAAAGCTTTTGCCAAAAAGAGAAATAATTTTGTTATGTAGGAAGTGCATGACCCTGGTAGAAGTAACATGATTTTTAAGCTAGTCACATTGATGCCTGAGAGCAATTAATAAATCCTCTCCAGTTTTATTTTTCTTCTCGAGTCCTAGTTTTACCTCTTGACCCTATATTCATCCTATTCCCTCATTATTGCAACATGGAGAATATTGTCAGCATGCTAACATTATACAAGACTACATCTATTAGAATTCTAAATGCAGTTAGAATTCTCTTTCAAGGCCAAGAATCTGTGCAAACCTTATAAACTTCAGAGTCCTTATTGAATATTATATTTCCCTATGGATATTTAAAACATGTTAATTCTAATGACATGTTGTGGGTAATTAGATAGGAAAAGAAAATCAATTGTGAAATAGTCTTCATGAAAAGTGACTAAAGATTTGTAAATTTTGAGTTGTAGAAAAAAATATATACTTGTGGGAATTTTGTTTTCTTGTATGAACCAAATTTTGTATAAAATAAAAGTTTTTTGTATAAAAACATTAACTTTCAGATAAAAATTGGAGAAGATCTACATGTGAAATTCAGAAAAAAATTAAAATTTCTCTCACAGAAATACAGTTAGCTGTATGAGTGGGGACACTTAAAAATAGGTGTTAGAATCAACCATTATTTCAGCATATGTTTTTGGATAAAACACGATCTTTAAAATGGGAGGGATCTTTTCATAAATAATGTTTTTGCAGTTTTACTTTCAAGAACTTCACATTCTTGTTCAATGCAGGTAACAGAGACTAAAAGTAAGCATAAAATCCTTTCTAAATCCAATGGTTATTTTGGCACAATCATATGACTAAACAATAGTTTTCTCTATCTGTGTCTCCAGTCAGTATATTTTCATTATTTCAAAAGTAAGTCTTTTACTAATATTTAGATTTCTGTTTTAGAGTCAATTTCTTTGTTTTTCCTTTTTATAAAATGTGTGTGTTTCTGTTTTTAATGTAAAAAAAAAACCCTGATAGGTCAATTCCTTTGTCACTTTAACTGAAACACTATAAAAACTATCAAACTGCTTTTTCATATAATCAGTCAACAAACATTACACCCATATATTTTTTCATGACTTTATGTACTCTGTTGTCGAACTGACTGACAGTTAACAATAATAAAACAACAAAGCATAGATAAATACCCGAGTACGGAAATTGAAACAGGAAACCCATATTTTCCTAGGGCCCTCACAGGCCACTCACTAACAATAAGAGTGATGAATGTGATAACATGCATATCAGTGCATTTTCAACAACACTTTAGGTTTTGTTCACACTCGTATTTATCCAGTTGATTAAGGCAATTTGCATAATTTAGAGGTAATTTCTTTCTGAAAGCTATGATAAAACGCTCTGATTGCCTTATGTCTCACTCTTCACACGTGCAGAGTTTTTCAAGGAAGCCTAGAAATGAGCAAGAAAAAAAAGGTGAAAATATTTCTAAACCCTTAAAGCAGTTTTTTCTTTCCTTTAAAAATTCCTATTTGTTTTTCACCTCCTTAGGTCTTTAAAACATAAAAACCCATGCAACAAAGGTATGATTTAAATACTAGCCCAGCAGTTCATTTGTGCCATTGTGTGTGAGTATGGCAGGCAGACTGACTGTAAGGCAGTCCTCAGAATTTCCATTTCCTGGTGTTTATGCCTTTCTGTTATCTCTTTCTTTTGAGTGCAGTATAGATCTGGGTTTATTAACTCTTTTATAATGAATAGAATATTGCAGATGTTATGGGATGTTAATTCTCAGGTTAGGTTATATAAAAGACTGTTACTTCTGCCTTGCGAGACTTCTTTCTCAATCTTTCCTGAATTCCATGTTCTTGGGGAAGTAAACTGCCATGTTATGTGCAGCCCTATGGAGAGACAAATAAGACAAAGAATTGATGTCTACATCCAGTAGCCAGAGAGAGGACCTAAGACCTACCAGTTGTCATCTGAGTGAGTTTGTTGCTGCATGGACTAGAGAGACCTCAGGCCCTGAAGCCTCAAACTAGTCCATCTGTAAGATGTCCCTGAAAGTTCTTGGTTTATAATGAGAAAGAGTTCAAAGACAGACACAACACAACAGACGAGCAGTACAAACAGGAAAGTTTACTAATGTGAAAGTACACTCTTGAGATGTGAGTGTGAGTGAACTTGAGAGAGAGTTGCATGCCTTGGGTTTGTGGGTTTATTATTATTATTATTATTATTATTATTATTATCATTGAGAGTTGTTAACTAGGCGATAAAATAGTCATTATGTGAGATAGAGATTTCTTGGAGGCAGTGTTTTATGCTTTTTCTTTCTTATTTGGTCAGGAGTTTTGTGTCATCATACTTAACACCTTGCGCCTATCTGGTTTCATCTGGCTTCTTGTGTTTTTTATTTGTTGGTTCGTTGGTTGGGTTGTTTTGTTTTGTTTTGTTTTTTGTTGTTGTTTTTTATTTTTTGAATACTACCAGGACAGGACTCTGACTTTCCCAATAGCTGGCCATAATTTCCCCTTCAGTGGCCTCTAGGTATCCTATTATAAACTAACTGCCTCTAACAAATTTAGAAGTGGGTCCTCTCCAATTGATCTTTCAGATAAGACAGTCCCAGCTGACAGCTTGGGTGCAGTTTTATGAGTCCTTAAACTAGAAGCACTTAGTTAATTTATGAGAATTTTTGATGTGATGTAATGTCAAACAATAATGCTTATTGTTTTCAAATTGTAAGTGTGGGAGTATTTTGTTCCTCAGCAATAGCTAATTAGATATCTATTAATTATACAGATAGCGATTGGTGGATGATACATAGATACAGAGTAATTTTATTCCTTTAAAATTTTTTCTTTTATTTTTTTAATTTGTATTGCCATTTGCAAGACTATAAAGTGATAAAGCCTCAAAATCTATTACGGGTAACTTTGGAGAAGGTTCTTCAAATTATTATGTCCACAAGCTACACAAAATGGCCTTGAATTTCCACTCTAGGCCTACATAAATTTCTCACCTTAGAGATTCCCAAGAATGATTATTCCAGAGCAGATTTAGTTTAGACAGGATATATGCGGAGACCTGGATTGTAGTAGTACTCTTAGAATTCTCCATTTTCAGACTCTATGAAATTACTTTTCTACTATGAATTTTCCTGAATATAGTGCTGAGCTGAAATTTTGGAGACTATAGAATGTTGTCTCCAAACACTTGTGATGTAAATATTAGCTTAAGTTAAAATTTTGAAGTACCTGTCTTGGTACTAATCTATTGGTTTTTAAACCCCTTTCTTTACTTTTGAGAATGTCAGCCCTTTCTGATGCTTCAAGCTTGAAGACTTACTGTTCCCTTAACTATTCTAGTGTTTTAGTCTCTTTATATGAAATTGTCTCCTCCCAGAACATATGATAGTCTGATACACACTGTCTTCTCACAAGTATCTGATAAAGTCTCTTGAATTGAGATAATAATCAATAGTATAATAACATGTTACCTAAATATTTGCCTAATTCATTCAGTTAATAATTGATGGCAAGCCACTAGACATCTGTGCTAGTTATGAATGTAAATAAATCCTTATGAATTTCATGGATTAAAAAAACTTTCAGGAGAAATAATTGTTGGACATGGAAATATTTCCTAAAATTACTCAAATCTCATCAGTCATGACCATAGTAACTATTGGGACTAAGATGAAGAACACTATCATAGGTGCAGAAAGCTGCAGTAGACAGACTCAACTGACACACTTTCACATATTGAGCTCTCCTATCTTTCCCAAAATACCTGCCCTAAAAAAAGTTACATTTCTATAATTCTTGTTGCTATAAAGAATGAAATAGCATGGGGAAAGTTATCTAAATCGATATGAAAGATTAATTTGGTTTTTTAGAGTATTCTAAGACAAAAGTGTAACTCAGTTTTACATATGAATTTCCTTAATATTCTGCGTTTTATAGAGGTTTTTGTTCATATATTTGTTATTTAGTTTCCATTACTGAAAGAATCTTATTTAGAGAAAAACATTGATAATGCCAATGGGGCAGCAGCCCATAAATCTGAATAAATATTGTTCCAAGGTCTTCAACTGCATTGCCTAATATCTCATGTCTAGGTTGTAGTGGATTAAGGTGAACTTGGACTTCTTGGAGTTTAACCAGTACTCAAAATTAAGCCAGTTGTGTTTATAATGATTGTAGCTGCAGATATCGAAGGGGCACAAGGAAAAAGCTCATGTGTCACAGAAAATAAAGAAAACAACCCAGTCTGAAGGACTCTAGTTTTGTCTGAGTTCTTTCCAATTTTTGCTTTTTTTTTTTTTTAATAAAGCCTCATGCTTCCTTTAAAATACTCAGTTGTCTTATAACACACCTTTTTCTATCACACAGCTTCACCCTGGTACCTAAACTTGATCAGCTCTGTTAAAAAATGAGACTGAACTTGAAATTCTTTTATATGCTTTTTTTTTTTTAATTCCTGGTACAAAGTTTAGAGTGTAAATTTAACAAAGAAAATCCAGTTGCTTTAGATGTTTAAAAGCTATAGGAGAAATTAAGTTCCAGTAGAGAATTTTGATTAAAAGGACAAATGATACTAAAACTGGTATTAAAAATAGGATACTGTGCTTTATGCTAATAATAGGATAAAGTGACTGATGACTATTTTTATCTGAACTATATGTTGGATCATTTTAAAGAGTGATATAGGTGGGGCGCCTGGGTGGCTCAGTTGGTTAAGTGTCTGACTTCAGCTCAGGTCATGATTTCATGGTTCGTGGGTTCGAGCCCCACATCCGGCAATGTGCTGACAGGTAGCTCAGAGCCTGGAGCCTGCTTCCGATTCTGTGTCTCCCTCTCTCTCTGACCCTCCCCTGCTCACACTGTCTCTCCCTGAGAAATAAATAAAAGATTTAAAAAAAAAAAAGTGATGTAAGGGCACCTCGGTGGCTCAGTCGGTTGGGCATCTGACTTCGTCACAGGTCATGATCTCGCGGTTCGTGGGTTCGAGCCCCGCGTCGGGCTCTGTGCTGACTGCCAGCTCAGAGCCTGGAGCCTGTTTCAGTCTGTGTCTCCCTCTCTCTCTGACCCTCCCCTGCTCACACTGTCTCTATCTCTCTCTCAAAAATAAATAAAACATTAAAAAATAAATAAATAAATAAATAGTGATGTAATAGCCAAACAGATATTACACTAGACACTCATAACAACAGACAGAATACATATAACCCCTGACCTAACTAGAGGCAGCATGCATTGTGATTAAGAATTAAAACACACACCAAATTCATTGGGCCATTGTAAATGAAAAGTAAAAAAGTAATACGTCTTCATGTAGACCTTACAGTCTGGTAGCAATTAAATCAATAATTAAGAAGGTAGTGTGTCACTGAAGAAGATACTTAAGACACTATGAAAGTATAAAACAATGACACCTAATTCTACTGTAAAAATTTTCAAGAACAGTAAAAATTTATTCTGGCCTTTAAATATTCATTTTTCCCACTCATAATGTAGTTATATAATTCTTAAAGACAGTATAAAATCTCACCTAATAATGTTATATATTAACTCTCTAGTATATAACATATAATAGTTCTCTAATGTTTCCATAGGTAAAAAGGAGAATGGCTTCATAATAAAAAGAATACTTGCTGCTAAGTAAATCAAAATTGAATTTCTTTTAGATCCTGTTCTTTAAAAAAACAAAAAGTTCAAATTTTCCTTTGTGACTTAATCGTTTTTCATCAGCACAGCACCTCAACTTCAAATTAGCAATAATATTATCTTAATGTGCAGAATAAGTTTATTTTGAGTTTCACTTTTTTTTGTAATTAATGGTTAATTTGAAATTGCTTTGAACTCTACTCATTAAGAAATCTCTCTCATAAAGAAGGGCGGTGTGTGCATACAAATTTTTTTTGCATACAAATGAGTACTTAAGACTACATTATTTCATTTATAGTGTCTATATTAATACAAATAGAAACAGAACACTGATCCCAATTATACCAAAAGAACTGTTTTTATTTCCTTTTAAAATTTATATTTTGAGTACTAACAAGAAATTGTGGTGTTTGAGATCATATTTAATTTGAATTTGCTATTTAGAAATAGAAAGAACTTAAGTGTGCTCATAATTCAATTCCATTTTCAAGAAATATCAACTAATATCTGTGACATCTCACTGAGAAAGGTTCAATAATACGTTTTACTCAGAATGTATAGATGTAGTTAATTTTTCTATATATACCCGTTAAAACAGAATTGAGGGGACATGTTTTCCTTCTTGAAAAATATTTGTTAATGTTTATTTGAGAGAGACAACATGAGTGGGGGAGAGGCAGAAAGAGAGGGAAAGAAAGAGACTACCAAGCAGGCTCTGTGCCATCAGCACAGAACCCGATGTGAGGTTTGAACCCACAAACCCCAAGATCATGACCTGAGCCAAAATCAGGAGTTGATGCTTAACAGACGTAGCCACCCAGGTGCCCCCAACTTTGAAATATTTATAAAACTTAAAAATGACTTCATTGGAATAGAATCACTAGGGAAAAATGAGAAAAGAAATGACCAGTTCAGGAAAGAAAATAATAATCATGTACAGAAAAAAAAAAAGGGTCTAGATATTTATGAGCTCCAATTCAAAGCTTTTATTTTTTAATTTTTTTAAGTTTATTTATTTATTTATTTATTTATTGAGAGACAAGGAGAGACAATGCACAAAAGAGAAAGACACAAAATCTGAAGCAAGCTCCGGCTCTGAGCTGTCAGCACAGAGCCTGAACATGGGCTCAAACTCAGGAACCATGAGATCATGACCTGGGCCAAAGTCGGGCAATTAACAAAATGAGCCACACTGGCACCCCAAAACATAGAATTTCTTAAGACAAAGACATCTACCTATTCTGCTGGACCTATAACTGATAGAATAAAAAGTTTCTAAGAGTACCAAAAATAGTTTATGGAACATAGACAGACATAATATGTACATTTGGCTATTTTAAAATCCAAAAGGCATTGAACACATTGAATATAAAAAGTAAAAATTATTTTTACCTCTAGAGGTAATGCAAAAAAATGCAGTTGGTGCCATTAATATGTTTTTCCTTGATCAGTGATAACATTTTCTATTATGATGATATTGAACTTACATAAATCTCAAGCATATGCACTGTTTCTATTTTATTTAGATATATTGGTACACCTTTGATGGAAAAGCTTGATATATCTCATCAAATACAGAAGAGATCATTGCTAGCTCCATATATTTCTCTGAAAGGAAATCAATGGGGTAATATTAGCAAAACTATGTTTTAACTTTTCTACTATTTTCTATTTTTTAATGCAGTAGTTTTTTTCTTTTTTTTACTTAACTGAAAAAAGAAAAATATTCCTGATTTGGCTTTACAAAAAGGCCACCTCCCTAAAAGTGAAATTTATTAATAATTTGTTAAATTGTATTTGATGTGAGAAGGGTGGTCCAATATTGATGTTGGATAATCTCTATAAACATTTGCCTGCAATTTACCCATTTTCCTTGCTATATTTCATTTATACGCCAAGGAGATTGAGTGGAAAAATGCTCACTTGCAAACAGGTTTATTATTCATCTTATTCCAGCCCTTGAACAATCTCTTCTGATTCTTCTTTGTCAGGAATTTAATAATATTTTGGTGTGCGTGTGTGTTATCCTTTCATTTTTTTTCTTCTCAGAAATGTTTTTCTCAGTCATTTATAAAATACTTGTAACAAAAAGAAATTTGGCAATTAATTTATTCTGTGATGTACATCTGTGAAGAACCTCACAAATACTAACAAAGGTTGGTTTGCTTATCCCTGACTAAACGAGTGATCTCCAAATATTTATTCACGTACAAATAAAATAAAATATTAGTAAACAGTATACATAAATTTACTCGTGAATTATAATTGATTATCTGCTAAGTTAAAGACATTAGTAGACATTAAAATACATGCAGAATACAATCAAAAGACAAAATTTAACTGGATACAAACATACATACATAAAGAAAAGTTTTCTTATCCTACTGTTTACAGCATGGCATTAAATGTATATACCTCGTTGCTCACTGTTAGAGTGATGTTTATAGTTACTGCTGAGGTTGCTTCTGTGTATTACACTTAGCTGTTCAACTTAAAAATGTGGGGCAAGGGGCACATGGGTGCCTCAGTTGGTTGAGCATCCGACTATGGCTCAGGTCATGGTCTCACAGTTCGGGGGTTCAAGCCTTGCATCGGGCTCTGTGTTGACAGCTAGCTCAGAGCCTGGAACTTGTTTCAGATTCTGTGTCTCCCTTTCTCTCTGACCCTCCCCTATTCATGCTGTCTCTCTCTCTCAGAAATAAATAAAAAACATTAAAAAAATGTAGGACAAGAGAGAAACTCACCTTGAGTAAAGACCTGTTATAAGTCAAGCATATAATTATGTGCTTACATCATTTAATCTTTACAAATTTCTATCAAGATACTGTATTTATTCATTTTTACAGCTTAAAGAAAAAGTAATTTAGAATTTTTCCCCAAAACATAGAAGAGTTATGTTGGAAAACAATTATAAAGCTAGATTGTTACTGGCAATAAAGCCTACTTGTTAACATTCACTGTTTGGATCTTCAAGTAAATGAAGCCTTAATCCCAGTTACATGGAGAAAAATATTCATACATGAACTGCTGAGAATATTTTCTAATTGGTCCTCTGCATATGTTCCTCCATAGATCTACTTTTGGATACTTTGTTCTCTGAATAAGATTAACTCAGGTTAAGCTGTTAAACCATCTGTATGTTCATTTATGTGTACTTGGATGACTTTAGCTGTTATCTTTCTCTGAGTGATGAAATGCTGGTCCCTTCATAGTGTTTTCCAATCTCCCCTGGGCCAGAGAGAGCTGTCTCAGAAAGAGGTGAATTAAAATTGATGGTTTCAGTGTTGGCATTCGTCAGCCTTTCCTTTCAGGAGCACAAATTGAGTGATTTACCAGGATTAGATCATAGTTGTTTAACTGAAGTAATAATCACTTGGTGGGAATTAACAAGTGCTCAAATTGGACAAAATTTAAATAAGTGCTATTATTCATTTTTCTTCAATATAATTCTCCAGGAAAAAAAAACTGCAAAAATTCAATTGATTTTTTTTAATATTAATGGATCATGTATATTTTCTATGGAAGGACTTGGAAAGTTTTGGGATAAGAAAGGTAAAGGTTAATCTGGAATACCACTCTTGGACAACTTCCCAACATTGATGTGGCTATTTTTCTCCCTATTTAATTCTTTTCCTAAAAATAACATGTAGCAAAATGACATTATAATATAAAAAATTCTAGCAGTTTCTAGAATCATTCCTTATGCCTCAGTTGATTTACTATTAAAAAACAACAAGGATCTATGGCAATGAGATGAAGAATTATACAGAAACCCAGTGGATACTATTCTGAGTACAAACGCTTTTGTTCTCTCCCTTTATTCTAGTTCACTGTGGTACACCTACCGGTGTATACATTCTCCTATCTTTTTCTATATTAGCAGATAATCATTTTATTACCACTTCATTTACAATCACTTCCTCTTACTAAATTTAGGAGCCTGATTTTCAACTTCAATTTGCTATGACTATTTCCTTACATGCTTATTGAAAAGTATTCCTTCTGTTACTTGAGTCACTTACATGCAAGAGATGAAGGGGAAACTGCTCTCCATAGCTACTTTGGGCCGCTTTTATGTATCATGATTTACCAACAACTTGGTATTTGAAAGTAAAACTTTTAAGACTATTGAATTCATAGACATTAGTCTACCTTTTAAATTACTTTTGGGCTTGGATCATAGTTCTTATGTGCGATGAAGACTAATTATAAAAATTACAAGGAATAGTAGATGAAGTAAGAGACATATTAAATAATATAGAAGATAAGAACAAAAAACAGTATTTTTTAAATTTTAGAAATAAAATAATTATATACAGCCAGGCAAAAAATTCCAACAAAATCAAAGCATAATTGGAGTATCCAAAGAAAAAAAAACAATTAAAAATGCAACAAAGTTATCATTGTAATATTTTAAAAATAAATTGAATAATGTCTACATGAACTGAAAGAAGGAATTTACTGATAAAAAAGATATATAAGTGAGGAAGTCAGTTCTGAACAGAGTGAATATCTCTAAAATATAATCTAGCAAACTGCTAAATAAAAAAAAAGAAAACATCACCAGCAAAACAAAACAATATAAAAAAAACTTCATACCTATAAGTAAACAATGAAGTCATGTAGAAAGGAAATATATTCAGTTTATCATGTGACTTTTTGAAAGCAATGCTCAAAATTGAATAACAGAGGAAAAACATTTTTAGGAAGCCTAAAAGTATAAATCAAATATTTTATTTTCTGCCAATCTGACTTTCAAGAATCAGGTTTTTTTTTTTTAATATAGTTTATTGTCAAGTTAGTTTCCATATAACACCCAGTGTTCATCTCAAGTGCCCTCCTCCATGTCCATCACCCATTTTCTCATCTCCTCCACCCCCCATCAACCCTCAGTTTGTTCTCAGTATTTAAAAGTCTGTTATAGTTTGCCTCCCTCCTTCTCCTTAACTATTTTTTCCCCTTCCCCTCCCCCTTGTTCTCTGTTAAGTTTCTCCTAGGATCAGGTGTTTAGAAAAACTTTTAAACATGTAACATCTATAGAAATAATTTCCTTATAAGCCTTTCTTAGAATACATAAGGGAACAAACTTTACCCAGAAAAACTTGATTAATATATATGGCAAATGTTAGTTATTAGATGACAATTGTGGTTATAAGAGTCTAAGAGTGAAACAATGTATTTTCTATATGTATTGGCAAAGTATAACAATTTTATTTAAAATGTGAGGAGGATAAGGAGAAATTCGGTTTTCATATTAATAAATGGAGGACAGAGTAAAGTAACACATAATAAAAATGTTTTTTTAGAGAAAGAGTGCTATAGAGCATGAGCATGGGAGAGGTGGAGGGAGAGGATAAGAGTCTAAAGCAGGTTCCACGCCAAGCATGGAGCCCAATGCAGGGCTTGATCTCATGACCCTGGGATCATGACCTGAGCTAAAATGAACAGCTGGAGACTTAACCAACTGTGCCACCCAAGTGCCCCAAAAATAAATGGAAAAAAAGAAAAAGGAAACAAAAAAGCAAGGCAACCAGCCCTAAATTCAAACTTAAAAAGATAAAGTGAGACAAAACTATAATATTCTATTTAATAACTATGGCACACATTTATAATAATTATGTGATAATTATGAATATATATTCACCTCCTAATACCAAAGAACCTTTGTGAAATATAAATGACATGAGATGGAAGATAAAAAAATATTAGTAGATTTTAATACATCATTCTCATTGTAAAGCAGATCAATGGGTAAGCACCAAAGAGATGTAAAGAAAGTTTAGAAAACATAAAAATTATGGTAATTATTTAGAAATATAGGCTTGGATGTCAGTAATCTACTCTTGAAATTTCTAATGGTCACTGAAATCCTAATTCCCACTATTCTTGATAGGTAAAATTAAAATCTAATTTATATCAATATAAATCTTCCAATTAATTCCCTGAAATATAACTAAAACAAACTATACACATATACAAATAGATTTATAGATGATAGATAAATATATAGATAATAAGTACATGATGGATGATAAATGACATAACAAACAATCATGTTAGGAAGTACAAGACATTACATATTTTTCTTCCACCAATCAGTATGGTTTTAAAAACACAGTAGTGTGTTGTAATGCTGTGATGCGTCCTTTAACAACATCCAAATTATGCATTTTCTTGGTGGACAGTATTTGCAAGTTTTATTTTTTTCTAAATGTTTTCTTTATTTCTGAGAGAGAGAAAGAGACAGCATGAGGCAAGGGGGGTCAGAGAGAGAGGGAGACACAGAATCTGAAGCAGGCTCCAGGCTCTGCGCTAGCTGTCAGCACAGAGCCCGATGCAGGGCGCAAACCCACGAACTGTGAGATCATGACCTGAGCCAAAGTTGGACGCTTAACTGACAGAACCACCCAGGCGCCCCAGTATTTGCAAGCTTTAAAATATTAACATATGATTCTAAACTTTCAACAACTTTAATTAAGCAGCTTAACAATTTCCACATATACTTAACAGAAAATAGTCTATAAAGCTCAAATATTAAAAAACTATATGTATGATAAGTATATTAATTAAGAGAAAAACATTTAATTTGGTCCTTGTCTTAGTACAGACTGCTATAAAAAAGTACCATAGACTAGGTAGTTTATAAACAACGGATATATATTTCTTATAATTTAGGATACTAAAAGTACAAGATCATGGTTGGATTCTCTGAGGGCCCTCTTTCAGGTTGCTGAATGTAGACTTCTCATTGAATCCTTTTATTGTGGGAAGAGAGCTACCTGTCTGATTTCTTTTCATAGGGGTAATTCATTCATAAGGGTGACACCTTCATGACCTAATTATTTTCCAAAGGCCCTACTCCAAACACCATCAAATTGGGATTAAAGTTTCAACATATAAATTTGGGCAGGAGGGACACAGACTTATAAGCCATTGCAAGTTCCCTTAGCTTTTATACTTTATTATTCTTTACCTACATGACTAATTTCCTTTTTCCAGCCAGTCAACTCTGTAAATCCATACAGTTTAAATTTATTTAAATTTAACTAAAATTAACTGCACGGAGAAGGTTACTTTTTCTTTTTTTTTTTTTAAGGCTTGCAGGTTTTAATGTTTCATCATTAGTAACAGAGCCATCTCGAGGGGATCCCCAGAGACCCTGTTCTGACTTTAGAAGCACTTCCTGTGGACAATGGAGGGCCCTGCCTCATCATACTCGGGCTTGCTGATCCACATCTGCTGAAAGGTGGAGAGAGAAGCCAGGATGGAGCCTCCAGTCCACACTGAGTACTTCCGCTCTGGGGGAGCAATAATCTTGATCTTCATGGTGCTGGGGGCCAGGGCTGTGATCTCCTTCTGCATCCTGTCAGCAATGCCAGGGTACATGGTAGTATCCCCGGAGAGAACATTGTTGGCATATAAGTCCTTGCGGATATCGATGTCACACTTCATGATGGAATTGTAGGTGGTTTCGTGAATCCCGGCAGACTCCATGCCTATGAAAGAAGGCTGGAAGAGGGTCTCAGGGCAGCGGAAGCGCTCATTGCCAATGGTAATAACCTGCCCATCTGGCAGCTCATAGCTCTTCTCCAGAGAGGAAGAGGAGGCTGCTGTGGCCATCTCATTCTCAAAGTCCAGGGCGACATAGCACAACTTCTCCTTGATGTCTCGCACAATTTCTCCCGCAGCTGTGGTCACAAAGGAATACCCTCTCTCTGTGAGGATCTTCATGAGGTAGTCGGTGAGGTCACGACCAGCCAGGTCAAGGCGCATGATGGCATGAGGCAGTGCATAGCCCTCATAGATGGGGACATTGTGGGTGACGCCATCCCCTGAATCCAGCACGATGCCTGTTGTGCAGCCAGAAGCATAGAGAGAGAGCACAGCTTGAATGGCGACGTACATGGCAGGGACATTGAAGGTCTCAAACATGATCTGGGTCATCTTCTCCCTGTTGACCTTGGGATTAAAGGGAGCCTCTGTGAGCAGGGTGGGGTGTTCTTCAGGTACTACCCGCAGCTCATTGTAGAAGGAGTGGTGCCAGATCTTCTCCATGTCATCCCAGTTGGTGATGATGCCGTGTTCAATGGGGTACTTGAGAGTTAGGATCCCTCGCTTGCTCTGAGCCTCGTCTCCAACGTAGCTGTCTTTCTGGCCCATTGCCACCATTACACCCTGGTGGCAAGGGCAGCCCACAATGGATTAAATTTATTTACAAAAAGCATTCTTGAAGACTAAGCATAAACTACTAAAACTCTTCTAGTAAATACTCCTTCCATTATCTCCTGGCTAATAAATTCCATAAAATTGTTCAAAAGAAGATCTGATTGAAGTCAACACTGCCTGTGGCTTTCCTGAAGTGGGAGGGGAAAAGTCATAGAACCTTTGATAACATTGTTCATCTCACCTTAAAAATAACAAGAATAAAGTAAACTTTCTAAAGGAGACTTAAAAACAATCAACTCTATTAAGCAATCTTTGTGTCAGAGGGAGAATTTATATACAATTATGGCATTTGTTAAAACTACTATAATGAACTGGGGTGCCTGGGTGGCTTAGTCGGTTAAGCGTTCGACTTTCACTTGGGTCATGATCTCGCGGTTCGTGTGTTCGAGCCCCGCATCGGGCTCTGTGTTGACTGCCAGCTCAGAGTCTGGAGCCTATTTCAGAGTCTGTATCTCGCTCTCTCTCTGACCCTTCCCTGATCACGCTGTCTCTCTTTCTCTCTCTCTCCTAGAAATAAATAAAAATATTTAAAAAAAAAACTATAATGAAAATGCACAATCTTAGGATGAATAGGATAATTATGTAAGGAACATGTAGCTTTACATAATTAAAAATGAAAATAAAAGTGCAAAGAGAAGTACATACAGGAAATATGCAATACAAAAGCTTAAAACAAAGAATCAAAAGATCATTTTGAGGAACTTTTAAGACTGGAAGCAATACAGGTTAAAACAGAGTTTAGTAATATAAAAAGCAAAATAAATGTAGATCTAATGAATATGCAACACAGAAAACCATTAGCTTTCCTAAATTGGGGGAAAAAAGGAAAACAGAAATTCACAAAATGAAGTGAAAGGTGTGGGAGCCCGACAGTGACCACACGAAAGCGTATTTAGGGACACGGGGATGTGCCTGCACACAGGGCTCCCTGCCTGGGCAAAGCATGCCTGCAAACAGGATGCTCTGCCAGGAGGCCTGCACACAATATCCAAGTTTAATGGTCTGCTCGCAAACGAGAGAACATGCCCTCCTTAGAAATAAAGAGGAGGCTGGAATTGTGAGCAGGCCTCTTAGTAAACATGTTGCGGTCGCTTCCTCCCTTTGCTCCCCCCTGTCCTTGAAATGTGTTTGGCTACTTGCCCTTAATTGGTAAAGGAATGCATCTTGTAGATTTCAGTTTGTATCCAGTTACTGGGTATAAAATAAACCGCAAGAGGGGCTTGCGTAGAATTGTTCCTCTGGCCGGAGTTGTGTCTGTGTCTGTCTTTTGTGTGTGTCTTGTCCTTTGTGTCATTTCGTCCGCAACAGAAAGGAGGATAAATGATCAAAATAAGGTATTTTGTTTATAGAGATTCTTCACACAGTCTTAGAAAATTAAGACTTAGAACATAGGTTAACTGGATATTGTCTAGCAAAATATAACTTACTTTAACTGATTCCAGTAGAAATAGACAGTTAAAACCTACCAGTTACATAGAAGACACGCTGAAAAAAATTTTTAAAGCTGTGCTTCAAAAATTACCACCACACAAAAAAATTATAGGAGTCATCTATCAAACCTTCAAATACCATATAATTCCATTTTCACTTAATACCAAGGTATAAGAAAAAAAATGTCTAACCCCTTTTATGTAGATAATATACCACTGATACTAAGATATAAGATTATTTAAACTAGAGGGGAAAGGGCAAAGAATAAGAAAAAATAAAATTACAGTTAAATCACTCTTCAAAGTAAAATAATTGCAATTATCTTTGTAGATGCTAGAAAGGCTATTCACTCAGTTTAAAGCACATTTTTGATAAAAAATGCATAATGACTTTTATAACTTGATAAACCATGTAAACCTGAAATCAATACCCAGAAGTATAAAACAAACAGAACAAAACCTTAAAGAATTCCTGTTAATGTTAAGAACAAGGTAAAAATGTCCATTCTGATCACAGAGACCAGTATTGAGAAAAAAAAAATCCATATCATCTCTACCATTCAACATGGCTTGTTTTCTGGGCTTTCTATTCTGTTCTATTGATCTGTGTGTTTATTTTGTACCAGTACCATGCTGTTTTTATTACTACAGCTTTGTAGTAGATCTTGAAATCTGTGATTGTGATTCTCTACTTTTGTTCCTCTTCAAGATTGCTTGGATATTCAGGAGTTTGAATTTTCGTACATGGCTTTCATTCTATAGAGCCCTTGGACATTTTAACAATATTGATTGTCCAAATCCATGAGCATGGAATATCTTTTCATCCATTTGTGTCTATCTTCAATTTCTTTCATCAGTGTTTTATAGTTTTCAGAGTATAAGTCTTTCACTTATTTGGGTAAGTTTCCCTAGTATTTATATGTTTGTTTGTTTATTTGTATAATTTATTATTTATTTGGTGCAATCGTAAATGGGTTTTTTTTAAAAAAATTCTTTGCTCTACTTCATTATTGGTGTATACAAATGCAATAGATTTCTGTATAGTCGTATTTTATCCTGCAGCCTTCCTGAATTCATTTATCAGTTCTTGTAGTGTTTTGGTGGAGTCTTGAGGGTTTTCTATATATAGTATCAGGTCACCTGCCAATAGTGAAATTTCATTTCACCTTACCAATTTGGGTGCTTTTTATTCATTTTTCTTATCTGATTACAGTGTCCAAAACTTCCAGTTATGCTGAGTAAAAGTGGTGAAAATGGACATACTTTTTTTTATTCCTGATCCTAGAGGAAAGCTTTGTTTTTCACCATTAAGTAGAATTTTAGCTGTGAGTTTTTATATATGGCCTTTATTATGTTGAGGTATATTTCCTCTGCCTGCTTTGTTGAGGGTTTTTATCATGAATGGATGTTGTACTTTGTTAAATGCTTTTTCTACTTCAATTGAAATGATCACATGGTTTTTACCCTTCCTCTTGATGTGATGTCTCATATTGATTGATTTGTGAATGTTGACCCAAGCTTGCATCTCAGGAATAAATTCCACTTAATCATGATGCATGATTTTTGTAACCAATTGTTAGATTTTGTTTGCTAATATTTTGTTGAGAATTTTTGGATCTGTTCTTCACAGATATTTGCCTGTAGTTCTCTCTCTCTCTCTCTGTCTCTCTCCCTTTTTTTTTGTAGTATCTTTTTCGGTTTTGGTATCAGACTAATGCTGGCCTCATAGAATGATTGTGGATATTTTCCTCTTCTATTTCTTGAAATATTTTGAGAAGAATAGATATTTATTCTTGTTTAAATATTTAGTAGACTTCACCATTGAAGCCATCTGGCTCTGGACTTTTGTTTGTTGGGAGTTTTTTGATTAGTGATTTAATTTCAATGCTGGTAATTGGTCTGTTCAAATTTTCTATTTCTTCTGGATTCAGTTTTGGAAGTTTATATGTTTCTAGGAATTTATCCACTTATTCTGTGTTGTCCAGTTTATTGGCACATATTATTTCATAATACTCTCTTATAATCTTTTGTATTTCTGTGGGATCAGTAGTTATTCTCTTTTCTTTTTTTAACTTTTATTTATTTTTATTATTATTTTTTGTTGTTTAGTTTTTATTTCATAATTATAAACTTAACTCTGCAATCCAGCTAAACTTCAAGGAGAGTAAGGAAAACCTGGGGCCGTGGAACCGCAGCAGGAGCACAGAGATTATAATAAATTTTGAGGAGACGGGGTGGTGGAGTGCTCTCCCAAGCTGCAGAAGGAATAGTATGGTGGTTAGGATAAAACACAAGTCAAATTTATTAGACTTGCCCATAGTCAACAATGGTAATCTTGCTGGTCTTGCCATTCCTGGACCCAAGGCATACATGGCTTCCATGATGTTCATGTCCTCCTTCACCTTGCCAAACACCATGTGCTTGCCATCCAACCACTCAGTCTTGGTGGTGCAGATGAAAAACTGGGAACTGTGTGTGTTGGGTCCAGCATTCACCATGGACAGAATGCTAGGACCTGTGTGCTTCAGGATGAAATCCTCATCATCACATTTCACCCATAGCTGGACTTGCTGCCGGTGCCATTATGGCCTGTGAAGTCACCACTCTGGCACATAAATCCTGGGATAATCCTGTGAAAGCAGAAACCTTTGTAACCAAGGCCTTTCTTCTCAGTACTCAGAGCACAAAACTTCTCTACTGTTTTTGGAACTTGGCCTGCAACAGTTCGAAGGAGACACGACACAAGGGTTCACTGTCAAAGAACACAGTGAAGTTGATGATGGCTGGATGGTATGGGTAGTTCCCAGGCAATAGTGTCTGCAAGGCTTAATGATTTTATTATTAAGTAATTGATACACCCAAGGTGGGGCTTGAATTTACAACCCCAAGGTCAAGAGTCACATGCTCTACTTACTGAGCCAACCAGAGACCCCTGGTTTCATTGATCTGTTCTGTTGTACTTTTTCTCTTGTTGTTTGTTTGTTTAGTTTCTCTTTTGTTTAGTTTTGCTCTAATATTTATTATTTCCTTTTATTGGTTTTGTTTTTTTGTTCTTAATTTTCTAGCTCCTTGATGTGTAAGATTCTGAAGATATATCAAATTAGGTTGTCAAAGAATATAAAATTTGTTAAAGTAAAATTCTTCGTCTGCATAATACAACTGTTTCTGGACTCTAACATCATAGCTTGTATAAAATTTCTTGCTGAATTTTAACCTAAATACTTAAAAGAGCACACTAAATACTAGACATATTAGAAGGGCCAGTAAACTACTACTTCTTGTAGATATAGTATGTTAGATATCTTGAGCTGCTATAACAAAATACCATAGATGGAGTGGCTGAAACGACAGGTATTTATTACTTATTTCTCACTGTACTGGAAGCAGAAAAGTTCAAGATCAAGGTACCAGCAAGGTACCTAATTTCTTAGGCATCTTCTTTGTGGCTTGTACGTGGCTGACAACTTGGTATATTTTCCTATGATCTCCTCTATGTGCACATCCAGGGAGAAAGAGCTTCCTGGTATGTTTTCTTATAAGGACACTAATCCTATGAGATCAGGGACCCAACTTAAAGCTCATTTTGTCTTAATTATTTCTTTAGCCCAAACACAACCACCCTGGAAGTTAGGATTTCTGCGTATGAATTTGGGGGGAGGGGCCACAAAATTTCAATTTATAGCATACAACAGTAGTTTATACTATCATTTCACAAGAAAATATGTTTATCTTATTATGACATTTGATTCTGAAAAAGAATTTTAGTCTGGTGAGAGACTTACAGAATTTTATAATGAATGTCAAGAGCAGGATTATATTATAATCATGGGAATTTGATTTGCAGCCAAATATAATTGGCTAATGAAACTAGTAAGCTCAATTTTTATCCCAGTATCTTAACATTTCTTATTTTTCCGAATACTGAATTTAGACACAATTCGTTCTTAAAAACTCTATTTTACTTTTTTTCTCTTTTCTGAAATTCTTGTTTTTTCATAACCATTCATCTGAGTATACAACATAGGCAAAGCCAAACACTTAAAATAAGAAAAGGACATATGAAATTGTGACAGTTTAATGCATTATTATAATGCAGACTGAAGCTCCATAAATGTAAGGAATATCCCAGGATTGTCTTTGAGATGCTGAATCAAGGATAAATGGGTCCTTATATTTTTTACTAAGTTACTGTACAGTGCTTCATCTGCTGAGAAGCTGAATTTTATGAGGGTTTGTTAAATAAGCCCTGAAGACTTTTAAGCAAGAGCTTTAAGGATTGTTATATTTCCTATTCTTTACTTGTGTCAAAAACATAATAAAGACAGATCTTCATGGTATGCTAGACACACATGAGCAGAGAATGGTTATTGGGAATCTTTATTTTTACAATGAATATATGAAAGATTTGCATTTAAGCTGTGTATCATCATAGTGTGTTTTAATTTGTCTATATCTATACCATCTATATTTACATAGATGTATAAACAGGCTACAGTTGTGACACTTGACATTGAAATTATTTACCCGCCAGCCCATTATTTATTGGATATGTTTAAATACTTCTTCCCAGAAAATAAAAGAGAATGGTAGTAGAATCATTAGTGGTGAAATTAAACAATCTTGGATATGTTTATTGTAGAACTACTCAATCTCTCATAAATATATAAGTATACTACAGATATAAATATGTCAGGGGACTTATCTACAAAAATGTTATGGCCAATGTCAGAGAAATTACTGCCTGTGCTCCATTCTGGGATTTTTATGCTTTCAGGTCTCATGTTTATATCTTTAATCCATTTTCAATTGTTTTTTGTGTGTGGTTTAAGACAGCGGTCTAGTTCATTCTTTTTGTGTATAGTTGTCTGGTTTTCCCAACACCATTTTTTGAAAAGACTTTTTCCCATTGCATATTCTTGCCTCTTTTTTCAATGATTAATTTGCTATATAATCATAGATTTGTTTCTGATCTTTCTATTCTGTTTTTTTGATCTGTGTGTCTATTTTGTGCCAGTACCATACTGTTTTGATTACTGCAGCTTTGTAATATATCTTGAAATCTGTAATTGTGGTGCCTCCAGCTTTGTTTTTCTTTTTCAAGATTGCTTTGGCTCTTTGGGGTCTTTTGTTCCACAGAAATTTAGAATTGTGTATTCTAGTTCTGTGAAAAATTTTGTTGGTAATTTAATAGGAATTGTATTAAATCTGTAGATTGCTTTGGATAGTATGGACCTTTTAACAATATTCTTTTATGTATGAAAAACCCACAGCTGACATCATACTCAATGGTGAAAACCAGAGCTTTTCCCCTAAGATCAGGAACAAGATGAGGGTGTTTACTCTCATAAGTTTAATTCAGCATAGTACTGAAAGTCCTAGCCACAGCAATTAGAGTAGAAAAAAGGAATAAAAGGTATCCAGATTGCTAAGAAAGTTTCACTATTTGCAGATGACATGATACTATATATATGTATATATATAGAGAAAAAGCCCTACAGACTCCACAAAAAACTACTAGAACTGATAAGTGAATTCAAGAAGGATGCAGGCTACAAAGTCAATATACAAAAATCTGTTGCATTTCTATACATTAATAGTGAAGTGTCAGAAAGAGAAGTTAAGAAAACAGTTCCATTTACAATTGCACCAAAAAAAGTAGCTAGGAATAAACTTAACCAAGGAGGTGAAAGACTTGTACTCTAAAAATATAAAATATTGATGAAAGACATTGAAGAGGATACAAACAGATGGAAAGATATTCTAGGGTCATTGATTCTAAGTAAAAATATCATCTCTTAATTTTTATCTATAAATAAAGCTTCTAAATTTATAATTATTATAAAATGATCAATTACATTAAATATACTTTTTTTTTCACTTTTCACATACTTTTGGGATACAAGCAACAGGCTACCCTAAAAGTAATGAGTGTTGTAATACAAATTTACTGCTTCTAATTAGTATGCTGGTTGGTCCACATTTCACTTACCACCCAACTTCCACTCCTGACCTGGTCTATATACCAGTACATGTCCTGGAAGTGCCAAAGTGCTGGCAAAATTGTTAACATTTACTTTCGGTATCTAGGGTTATGTTGTCATGGAGAAGTTAAAAAAAATAAGGTTTGTGAATCAGCACCTATCCACAGATCACATTTTTTTTTTAACTATTCAGTTGAGAGAGAGAGAGCACACATGCACGAGGGAGGGGTAGACAGAGGGGGGCAGAGGATATAAGGCAGGTCAAGGATCCAAGCACAGAGCCTGATGTGGGGCTCAAACTCACAAACCATGAGATCATGACCTGAGCCAAAGTCTGATGCTTAACAGATTGAGACACCCAGGTGCCCAGACCACATTTTTTAGTATGATTTTAGAAGATCCTAGGATAAATTCCTGGCAACATCCAGAAGAGTCTTCTAGGAGAATCTTGGATGATATCCTGGGATTGTCATATTTGCTATAAAAATGTCAATACATTTATTCCTAGTTTTTGTACTTAATTTGTCATTGATATTAAATAAGAGCAGTTTATAAATCAGCAGCAAGGGGCACTTGGGTGGCTCAGTTAGTTAAGTGTCTGACTCTTGATTTTGGCTCAGGTTATGGTTCATGAGATCGACCCAGTTTTGTGCTCTGGGCTGACAGTGTGGAGTCTGCTTGGGATTCTCCCTCTGCCCTTTCTTTGCCTCATCTCTCTCAAAATAGATAAATGTTTAAAAATAAATAAATAAATAAATCAGCATCAAAACACAGTTCATATTTTAGTAGTTCCAGAAAATCTTTGAGTAATTGTAACTTTATAAACCTTAATTCCTTAATACTATATGTTTAATGCAGTATTTTCTACCTTTTTTCTTTAAATAATTTATGACTGAATTTTGTAAGTTTAGGTTTATGATCCACCTCAAGTTAATTTTTTGAGTATTGTATGAGATAAAGTTATTTTTTCTTATGGTTATTCAGTTATTCCTTACAACTTTTAGAAATACTTTCCTTTCGGGGCGCCTGGGTGGCTTAGTCGGTTAAGCGTCCGACTTTCGCTTAGGTCATCATCTCGCGGTTCCTGGGTTCGAGCCCCGCGTCGGGCTCTGTGCTGACTGCCAGCTCAGAGCCTGGAGCCCGTTTCAGTCTGTGACTCCGTCTCTCTCTGACCCTCCCCTGCTCACGCTGTCTCTCTCTCTCTCTCTCTCTCTCTCTCTCTCTCTCTCTCCTAGAAATAAATTAAACAACAACAACAAAAAAGAAATACTTTCCTTTCTCTTTTAGATGATATTGACACCATTATCCAAAAACCAATAGCCTTACAAATGTGGGTTTACTTCTAGTCTTTTCTTATACTGTCCATTGGTATTTGTCAATCCTATGTCACTATCATGCTATCTTGATTACTGTAGATTTATTGTAATCCTTAAAATAAGATAATGTAAACTTCACAACATTTTTATTCTTTTTCAGAATTGTTCTAGATATTAATATATTTTAATTTTCATGTGATAATGATTTTAGGAATACATTGAGCTATAAGTAGTCTGGTGAAGAATTAACTTCTCAACATTTTGAATATTTCAGTCCATGAACATGGGGTGTCTCTCTGTTAACAGGTATTTTTATGTTTTCATAGAAATATATTGCACATGTTTAGTGTTCAGCTTTTGTGACCATAATTCTATTTATGTGTGTGAACGTAGCTTTCATGGATGCTTTAAAAATGTTTTTAATTCAAGCATGTGTCTTTTTAAGACTTATTAAAATAATTTATATGAGTACTTCTGGATTTTGTTTGGGATAGCTTGAGAGTTTTACTGGGGGGACTCAATTTCTTATGCAGTATTTTTTTGGAGTGTTGATTATTTTTTTAAAATATACAATTACCTTATTTTGGCTCTTGAACTGCAAATTCTATGGCCCCTTATTTGGTAGCTAAAATCTCAGTCAAGTTTTTGTATCTTTCACTGGGTTGTCCTTTGTATGAATGAAATGATGGTAATCAAATTTTTGGCCTGAATTTACACGCAAAATATTAGCCTTCTCTTCTTAGTATACACCTCACTATCAACGAGGAATTGTTGCCCAACTTTGCGCACTGCTTCTTCAGAGAAGGCAGTTTAGGTTTGCTCTTGATATTTTAATTCCCTTATGCTTTACTAAGGAAAGCATATATTTCTTCAATCGAAAAGGAATAAAAAGAAATAAGTCATCCTGTGCTGATTAATTATTGTCCTCCAAAAAAAATTACTCTCCTGCAGAATCTTCTGTTTTGGTTTATTCCCCCATGACTTCAAAGTATTTTTGTTTTCGCTATTGTTGTTCATTTGTTTCTCCCTTAAAAAATTAACTCAGTCCAGAATTTGGAGTTGCTACCTATGTAAGGGTAGCATCAATCAAGAACTTGCTTAACCATGCTGGAAATTAACTATTGGATTAAAATTTAACCTAACCTTTATAGTGGCAAGAACAATTACTTATACACTTAATTTATATGGTAACATATGAAAAGTCTTGAAGACTTTTGAATACTTTCTAATATTATTTTCACTTCTGTTAAAGTAATAGAACATATACTGAGAAAAAAATTAGTGGTAGAACAAATAAGAGTAAAACAAATAAAATTTAAATAATCTTACAATTTTATCCTGTGAGATTCTTGAAATATTATAAAGACAATAGATTGAAATTAAGAATAGTGACATATCAGAATTATTGACTGAATAAATGATTGTTCACATTTGATTTTGTCCATCTGTATATATTAGAGCAGAATGTCTTTAATAAGGCTTTTATATCAGTACTACAAATGACACTTCTTTTTTTATGGGGCTCAAATCTATTTAGTGATTGCTAAGTTGTTTTATTTTTTAAAAAATTTTAATGTTTTATTTATTTCTGAGAGAGAGACAGACAGACAGACAGACAGACAGAGAGCATGATCAGGAAAAGGTGAGAGAGAGGGAGATACAGAACCTGAAACAGGCTCCAGGCTCTGAGCTGGCAGTCAGCACAGACATGGGGCTTGAACCCACAAACTGTGAGATCATGACCAGAGCCAAAGTCAGATGCTTAACCGAATGAGGCACCCAGGTGCACTTAAGATGTTTTAGATATTAGATGAATTAGGTATTAATTGATTCTCTCATTGTATGAAGGACAAACTTTGCAACAAAGTTTAAAAATTAAGAGATAAACTTTTTATCAAATAGACAGGATCTCAAGTCCCAGCTTTGTCATTTACACTGTGTAAGAACTTTGGTTCCTGGCTTAACTACTTTCATCTTCATTTTAAATTTGTGTACAAAAGCATGTGATACATAGTTTTTACTGTAAATGAGATAGAATTTGGTCAACTGTCATATTGACATTACATATTCATATCACTAGCTAGTCTCATTATTGAAAAACATAAAACCATTGAGAATGAAGTTTAAACTGTATTTCCTTGAAAGTATTGAATCATTTAACTTTAAATATTAAAATTATTCTAGTATAATATAAACAAGGTCCGAAATATACTTTGATTTACAGAGTTTTAATTACATTTGCTCCTTTCTGATATTTCTCTCAATCTTATCTTTAGTCACAAAAATTTCTCTCACCTAATATGCATATAAAATCTACACATATTCTCAGTATAATCATTTTGGAGAGTATAAATTATCATCTTATAATCTATGGTGCTTTGAGTTGCCACACAATTTAATGCCTTAATGACCATTTGTTTTCAAAGTGTGTACCCAGGTTTTAGCTCTAGTTTTTCCTTTTTGTAAATTCTATAAAGACAGTTGGGAGATTTAGTTAATTTATTTGCATTGGAAATAGTGTGACTCAGACTTCCATTGGCACAAGAAAAATATGGAGTACAAATGTTGGTAATCACCGCTAATATTTTTTTCAAAATATCTCCTATTAAAGCAGAATTTATTAGCAGTTTGGAAGTAGTTAAATTGCTTACAAAGATTTTAATATCAGAATGTATAAATATATACAAAATGTAAGCAAAAGTATGTGTTTATCTGGTGTAAAAAATAACAAACTACTTCTTTCTCCTTTCCTAAAACAAAAATATTGAGGGTTTTAGAAGAAAAACTTATTGAATTATTTAAATTTTTAGAAATGTATAAATTGTTTTTTTTAAAAAAAGTTCTTTGTGGTTTGTGGAAGTTGGAATGAGGGAGAATGGTCTCCATAGTTGTAAATATGTAAGGATTCTGTCCATGTATAGTGATAAAAATTTATGTCCAGAGTTTATCTAAAAAGGAGACATTTATCCCTCTTGAACTCACATTTTAGTTGTCTTTAAATAACAATTTATCATGAATAGTGTATCAGACTCTTAAATACAGTACAGTATGTTAACAAATATTCTGGGTAATGAAAACCAAATTAACACAAGTACTTTTATTAAGTTGTCATGTATTTATTCTCCTTAAATATTTATACTTCACAGAAACTTGTCTATTTAGTCACTTGAGCTAATAATGCCAAATATAATTAAAGCTATTCTCTAAGAAGTGTACTGATGCCTGCTCTTTTGAGTTTAATTTTACCAATTATGCCTTCGGTTAAACAGCCTACTAGTCATTTAGCTAAAAGACACATTTATGCTGTAATACTTGTAACGTGGGTCGAGTGCCACAATGAATGGCTATTTTGTTGGGTTAGCAAATTTGAAAACTTTTGACTTCTAAATGGTTAAGAAAATATAAAAAGTAGTTAATGAAATTTTATCCACACTTCTTCAACAAAATGGAAAGGCACTTAAGGTTACATAATTTTTCTTTTTCTTTCACACAATTCAATATTGTTATTTCTGTGTAAAATCATCTTCACAGAACAATAATTCAATGTAAGGAAAACCCTAAAATATAGAGAACAAGTTGGTGTTGTGATTAGCATTCATGAATACTAATGTAAGTCCAGGAACAATATGCCAGTATGTTAGAAAATACATCTTGAGTTAATTAACACATAGCTTTGTCCAATGTTTTTGGCTACTGACTAAAAGTAGATGTTTTTTAAATAAAGAGAAACATTGTTATAAATGAGTTCTCAACAATAACTCAATAATATGATATACTAATTAACATTTGTGAAAAACAGCTCAAGCATTAGCCAGGTGGCACTGTGAGTTATTGTGTTTCTGGATCACTATCGAATATTCCTTCTTCCATACTGCTTTGCAAAATAAGTTAAAGTGCACTTCCCATTAGATAGATTATGCATCTGGGTAGAAGCTCCACTAAAGATCTAGCCATAAAGAATGAGAATTCTGAGAATTAAGTAGATTTCAGTTTTAGCAATGTTTCACCTAAAGAGAATTTGATTTCTTTTCTAGTTCGCCTATAAATCCCATTGGCCACATAGTGAAAAATCACATAAAATAAAGCATTGTTTCATAAGAATATAATTTTTAAATGAATTTCCCCAACAGATAGTTATTATATACCTGATATGAGGTGCCACATCCTGAGCTAACCACTCAAGATATAAATCTGAATAAATCATTGTTCTTATCTAAATATCTCTGGAGTAAAATGAGAGAGACAGACTTGTAATCAGACCTTGTAATTAAGTATAAACTGCCAAGTATGGTTTCAAAATGAAACATGGATACCTCTCAAGGAATCAGATCCTTGAACAAGATCCAGTAATTACATGGTTAATTTTGTAAGAAATTACTAAAATGTTTTCCACCAAGAATATATAAGTGATCTGGTTGTCTGCATCATTTTCAGTTACTATTTCTTGTTTTAAATTTTAGACCTACTGATAGGCTTGTACTGTTATCTTATGATGGTTTTAATTTGGATTCCCCTAATGGCTACTGATCTTGAACATCTTTTCATGCTCTTATTGCCATTTTACATCCTCTTCGGTAAAGTGGTTATTCATGCCCTTTGCCCTTTTTTTAATTAGATATTTTTTGTTGTTTTGTCGTTATATTCTGAGAGTTCTTTGTATGATATATATATATATGATGTATATATATATATAGGTGTGTATGTATATATATATATATATATATATAGTCCTTTGTTATATGTGTGGTTTGTAAAGAGTATGCTCTTAATATGCATCTTGTGTTCATCCTTTTCTCATGGAATCTTTACAGAGTAAACGTCCTTAATTTTCATGAGGTCCAGCTTACCAGTGTTTTCTTTTATTGGTCATGGTTTTGGTGTTAAATTTAATAATCCTTATTTAGTTGACTCCCTTAAAGAATTTTTTCAAAAGTTTTGTTTTGTTTTCCTAAGGTTTATATTTTTATGTTTTACATTTATCTAACCCCATAATTGATTTTGAGTCAATTTTATATAAGATGTATTGGGTTTATGAGGTTCTGTTTCTGTTTATTGTGGTTGGTTTTTGCTTATGAATGTCCATTTGTTCCAGTGCCATTTATTGAAACAAAACAAAACACCTAGCCAATCTCCATTGAATCTTTATCAATTGAGCATATTAATAAGGGTCTATTTCTGTGTCTTCCATCAAGTTCTCTTTTTCTGTGTTTCTAATCCTCTACCAATAGTACACTGTTACGTGACTGTAGGTATATAAGAAAATATTCAGTACAATGATATTTTTCACTTTTTTGTTGTTACTGAAATTGTTTTAGTGATTCTAGGGTCCATTTTTTTCCCATATGATACATCTTAGAGCAAACTTGTCTAAATGTACAGGAACATATAACTGCCAAGGATTTTGATAGTAGGAGCTTTAAGTTTATACATCAGTTTGTGATGAAACAAGCTCCAGGCTCTGAGCTGTTAGCGTAGAGCCTGACGTGGGGCTCAGAACCATGAACCATGAGATCATGACCTGAGCCGAAGTCGACACTCAACCAACTGAGCCACCAGATGCCCCTAACTTATGATTTTTGATGCAATTTTAAATGGGACCGATTCCTTGATTTCTCTTTCTGTTGCTCATTATTGGTGTATAGGAATGCAACTGATTTCTTTTCATTGATTTTATATCCTGCAACTTTGCTGAATTCATGGATAGGTTCTTGCAGATTTTTTGTTGAAATGTTTTGGGTTTTGCATATAGAGTATCATGTCATCTGAGAAGAGTGAAAGATTGACTTCATCCTGGCTGATTTGGATGCCTTTTATTCCTTTGTGTTGTCTTATTGCTGATGCTACAACTTTTAATACTACATTGAATAACAGTGGCAAGAGTGAACATTCCTGTCATTATCCTAAATTTGTCCATTTTATCTGTTGTTTAACTTATTTTGTTTTGTTAAAGACCCCTGCCTTATGCCAGTATTAATAATTTAGATTGACAGAAACATGGTCTAACTCTGCAAAGCCAGAAAGACAATCAAGATGAATATTTTTTCTTGTTGTCAGTTACAAAAATCCAAGGAAACATTAATTTCTAAACTTGAACCTTCTCATTTTCTGGTGACATATGAACACATTATCAATTCAATCAATATGACAGCTGCCTTCTTAATTGGAGGAGGTTTTGTGGAAATGTCAGGCTGAATTTGCTGCCTTAGCAATAACACAAAAATTTTTCTTCCGTTGTGTACCTCCTTAATCATGAATTACAATAAGATTCTAACAAGCATACGTGTTGCTTTTGGTAAACCAACATGCACCTTTTTATGTGGAGACAAAAAAAAAGACTTTTAAATTTTTTATTAGAAGCAAAAAATGTAGTAAATAAAACAGGAATTACTATTGCTTGGATTTACAGTGTTCCTCAAATCCTAGTAGTGTCATCATGTATTTGCTGCTAGAAAGATTATTATCTAAGTCTTATATAAACATATGTGGCAGACTCCTTCATTTCTCCCTTTTTTTTCTTTCTTAGGTAATATGCCAACTCATGGAATAATGACTTAAAAAGCAATTTTTTGTAAAAAAAAAACAGAATTCTATGATGTTTGAAAAATGCTAATCATGATTTAAGCAAATGATTTTCTTCAAACTGACTTATTTTTATCACTTGGAAGTAGACATACTGGATGATAAGGAAAATATTATTTTTGACATTATTACTGTGGGCATAGGTGGACCAGTTTATTGATCTAAGAAATAGTGCTTAGCATATTATGAAGGAATAAACTAAAGTAGAAATGATTATTGTCATGATGCTCCCAAGTCATCAGGCTCTATATTCTTTTAAATAGTAGAAAGTAAAACATAACTAGTTTAAATATATTTATGAATGTGAACTAAATAAAAACAATTGAGAATGAGAATATTGAGATGGGAAAGTAATTTTTTTCTTTTTCCATTAAATGATAATTTTAATATTTATAATAAGATTATTTCAATGGACTCTAGTTATGTCTGTACTTTTATAAAATAGTTTCTTTTGTCACCCCTATATGCATAGGCTTAGAATAATCCCCACAGAGTAACAGAGTATTTTTGGGTACTGTTTTCCTGCAGTCTCTGTATTTCTCCAGTGTCCTGAGTAGCACTTTACCTGACTTCACTTCAAGCAGTCTGGCTATATTCCAGTGACTGTCAAGTCTGAAAAGATGGCTGGGATTTGAGGATATTTTTCATGATTTATTAAATTTATATTTCTTTAAGATATTTTTATATTTATTTATTTTCGAGAGACAGTGAGAGACTGAGCTCAAGTGGGCGAGGGGAACAGAGAGGAGACACAGAATCTGAAGCAGGCTCCAGGCTCTGAGCAAGCTGTCAGCACAGAGCCTGATGCAGGACTCGAACCCATGAACCATGAGATCATGACCTGAGCTGAAGTCAGATGCTCAACCAACTGAGCCACCCAGGTACCCCTAAATATATATTTTTCTAGATTCTTGGAGCTTTACCCTTTAGTTAAAAAAAATGAAAAACAAGTCAAATGCAAAGCTAACAAATCTAACAACTAAATCCCATTTTAAAGTATGTTTTAAGAAAATTATACAGATTTCATTAAGGGTAAAATATGACACAGCCATAAATAGAGGTTGTATGTCCTATTGAGAATGTTATTTGTCATGGTTTTCAGTGTGTCTTGTGCAGTCTTCAAAGCGATTAAGTCAGAGAGCCATGCAGTTGTCTCTGTTCCTTATTTTGTCTTACTTTAAATCTCAATTATATAGTTTGTTCTCATTCACTACTATACTGCTACATATTGTATCATTATATTATTCAGTGTGTCTTCTCTAGTCCTCAGAGAAAAATAAAGAAATTTTAATCAGGAGAACAACAAAACAAAACAAAACATGATTTCTTCTTGACTTAAAAGATCACCAGAGTAGATATATTTTGTTATACATTTGTCAAACCCACAAGATATACACCACCATGAGTGAACTTTAATAGAAACTACGGACTTAGGGTGATCCTGATGTGTCAGTGTAGGTTCATCAGTTGTAACAAAAGTATTGAAGGAGATCATGCAGGTGTGGGTAGGGAGTCATAGGAGCTATTTTTATACCTCCTCTCCCCAATTTTGCTGCTAAAACTAATCTTAAAAAGTAAATAAATAAATAAATAAATAAATGAAAAACAAACATACAAAAATTAGTTCTATTTCCAATTTTAAATCTCTGATATAAATTCTGTCCTTATTTGAGCTTTGCTCGACCAGTATTTTAAAATATTTCATTGTGAAATATTTCAAATGTATAGAAATCTTTACAAGCATATCACAAATATCTATGTACCAATGACCAAGTTTTTAAAAATTAATATTTGGCTTTTCAACTCTAGTCTTATTCATTATAGAAGAAAAAATCACATTTAGTTCAGGTCCTACATATGCCTCTCTAATGAAATCTTTTCACACCAAAGTGACAACTTATCTGAAATGTATGTATGTACCATTCTAAATCACATTGTTACACTTTTATCTTTTTGTTTTTGCTGTACTATATATTAACATATCCATGAAAACTGTAGAATTTTTTAAAATTTCTAGATTAATTTCTAGGTAAATTTATAGATTCAGAAATTTGGAAGAACTCTCATAAAGTATGAATAGTAGTGTTCATGCATATCCATTCATATATGTCTCATTTTTATTCCTGAGACTAGTTTATAATTTTCTCCAAAAATGTTTTGCATATCATTTTTGTAGATTTATTCCTAGATAACTCATAAAACTGCTCTTTTCATGGTGTGTATATATGTTTTCCTGCTATTGTATTTTCTGAAATGTTTGATTCTTTGTAATCCATAGGATCAAGGACACACACTAAATACACATAGTTTAAATGTAAAATAAGTGTTATTAGGTAAATTTTCAGGCAGAGAAAGCAGCAAAGCACTCACCATTACACCAATTCTCATTACTCCAGAAGAGTTGTGCTGAGGCCATCGTATCAGTTGTGCTGAGCCATAGAGAAAACTCTAGAAAGAGACCCGCCCTAACAGTTCTACAAAGGGGGTCAAATAGAAACTTCCTCATTCAGAATATGAAATTCTTAGGAAGAAAGACCGACAAAGTTTAGGTACTGATAATAGCCTCTATGTGATTGAGACAACTAGAAACTAGAAGTAGTTTAAATGGAAGAGGAAAGAAGCCTCCTTTTCCATATGGACTTATCTTCCCTTTTGAGTAATAAAATTGACATCAGTTATTGGTATTATGTTTATATTGCATCCAGGAACCTTACTACATCCATAGTAAATTATTTTGTCCCTATATTTTTTGGTATTCTACATAAACAACCATATAATCTGCAAATATGGATTCTCTTTCACTGTAGCTGCCTCACTTATCTTGTTCTGGTCTCAATAAGCATGAGTCTTGACTTAATGTTTAAGTGTGCTGTTTGCTGTAGCATTTTGATGAAGGTATTTATCACTTTAATGAAGTTCCCTTTCATTTTTAGATTGCTAAAGGTTGTTTCATTTTAAATACATGGACTAAGGTACAGTTTTATCAAATATTTTGTGTGTGTGTGCACCAGTTATCTTTACCATCATGTAGATATTAAGTTGATTCTAGATTCTGATATAAGCCATTTTATCACTATTTTTTTAGTGTTCTATTTGTCTAATGTGTTATTTAAAATGTTTGTATCTATGCTTACATGTGAGATGGATTTGAAATTTAAGTCTCTTGTACTTCCTCTCCACATTGAGCTTTCATATCAAAATATATTTATCCTTGAAATAAATAAGAATATAGCTCTCTTGGCATGGGATTTTATTTCATATTTAATGTTCATTGATATACTCGGATTTTATCTTCCTCTTTTAGTCAGTCTTTTTAATTTATATTTTCCAAAATATGCCATATTTTATTTTTGTAATATTTTTTTAATTTTTTATTTATTTCTAGGAGAGAGAGACAGAGTGAGCAGGGGAAGGTCAGAGAGAGAAGGAGTCACAGACTCTGAAACAGGTTCCAGGCTCTGAGCTGGCAGTCAGCACAGAGCCCGATGCGAGACTCGAACCCACGAACTGCGAGATCGTGACTTAAGCCAAAGTCAGACACTTAACCGACTAAGCCACCCAAGCGCCCCAAAAAATATGCCATACTTTATAAAGTAATTGACATAAAGTTGTTCAGTGTATTATTTAATGGTCACCCTTGCCTGTCTTAGGATTATTTAACTGATCATTCTCTAAACATTTTTTATAAGACCTATTAAAGATTTCAAAAGATACACAAGAATGATGGTGAATGATGAAAGAAAGACTGAAAGTTACTTTACTGTAGGTAAAGTGTACAATCACTTAACTGTTTAGAGGACACTCAAGACTTAGCAAGACTTTCTGCTTCAGAGAAACAAACACATCTTGATAAAATCCCTATGAAGACTCTCAGTAGCTTGATCCTGGTGAGGATCTTACTGGGCCTTTTATTCTTTTTTTTTTTTTTTTTTTTTTTTGAGGTTTCTCTTATCCTTGTGATCCATCCAATTACTTCTAAAGTTTTTGGCTATATCTCTAATGCCAAGTGCAGACAAGAAACCCACCCAGTACATTCCTGAACGCTTAGGAAAAGATGTCAGGATGGGGATGCGAAGGGGGAAAGGCTGTTAGTTTCCCTTGATTACACCCTTACATTAGGCTCAAGTTCGCATCTGCTTAGGATGTATTTTAGAGTTTGTTACTCTTAATAATCTTAAAAATAACTTCTGTGTTATTTATCTTTTCTGTTGTTTTCCTATTTATCAACTTCTTTTTATTTCAGTATTTATTTCCCTTTAAACTCTTTTTTTTTTTAAATATAATTTATTGTCAAGGTAGCAAACACACAGTGTATACAATATGCTCTTGGTTTTGGGGGTAGATTCCTTTTTTTTTTTTTTTTTTACAAATAGTTTATTGTCAAATTGGTTTCCATATAACACCCAGTGCTCATCCCCACAAGTGCTCCCCTCCAAGCCCATCTACCCCCTCACCCCCACATCCATCAGTCCTCAGTTTTTGTCAGCATTCAAGAGTCTCTCATGGTTTGCCTCTCCCCCACCATTTCCACCCTTCTTCTCCCCCTTGTTCCTCCATCAAGTTCCTCCTAATCCTCCTATACGTGCAAACATATGATATTTGTCCTTCTCTGCCTGACTTATTTCGCTCAGCATAACACCCTCAAGGTCCATCCATGTTGCTACACATGGCCAGATTTCATTCTTTCTCATTGCCATGTAGTATTCCATGGTATAGATAAACCACATCTTCTTGACCCACTCGTCCGTTGATGGACACTTAGGCTCTTTCCATATTTTAGCTACTGTTGAGAGTGCTGCTATGAACGTTGGGGTCCATGTGCTCCTATGCATCAGCATTTCTGTATCCCCTGGGTAAATTCCTAGCAGTGCTATTGCTGGGTCATAGGGGAGTTCTATTGTTAGTTTCCTTAGGAACCTCCACACTGTTTTCCAGAGGGGCTGTACCAGTTGACATTCCCACCAATAGTGTAGGAGGGTGCCCGTTTCTCCACATCCTCGCCAGTATCTAGAGTTCTCTGATTTTAATCTTTCAGTTTATGTCTAATTTCTTAAGTTTAACTATAAACATAATTATGTTCAGTATTTTTTTCAAAATATATAATCTGCATACAGAGCTTATTTAAATTCTCCATTTTAGTTCCTTGTTAACTGAGTTGGCCAATAATGTCAATACAGTGTTAAATAGTCATAGAGATAGCATTATTACCTTGTTTCTAATCCTTCCCCATATGTCAAAAGAACACAGGATCTGAATTGAATAGGATCCACTGGCCAATCTGTCATAATTTGAGCATCACCATTTTAATAGTGGTAATGAATTATCTTGAATAGTAAAAAAGAATTTGGGGTTATATAATAAGTTGAAAAAATGGAAATAAGGGAAAACTACTTTAAGAGCAGAAGGTCACATAATAAATGGATGAATAATGAAAAAATAGAAAAACATAATTTTTTAACTCCTAAAAGGATCATTGATTCAAGCAAATGTCACCAATGGATGTCCAAACAATTGGATAAAGGCTATTAGTGTACAGGATATCATATTCTGAAATTATGAGTGTTCAGTGTGGTCTTTTTTGTGAGATGTTTTTAAAAATATTTCCTCAATCAATTCTAACATTCTTCTGGAGCTGAGAAACACTCATAAGGCTTTTTTTGTTTGTTTTGTTTTTTGTTATTTATAAATTTTCTTTTTAAGTTAATTTTTAAAAAATTTGCATCCAAGTTAGTTACCATGTAGTGCAACAATGATTTCAGGAATAGATTTCTCAATTCCCCTTACCCATTTAGCACAACCCCTCTCCTACAATGCCTACAGTAACCCTCTGTTTATTCTCCATTTTGAAGAGTCTCGTATGTTTTGCCCCCTCCCTGTTTTTATATTATCTTTGCTTCTCTTCCCTTAAGTTCATCTGTTCTGTGTCTTAAAGTTGGTATTTGTCTTTCTCTGATTGACTAATTTCACTTAGCATAATACCCTCTGCTTCTATCCACATGGTTCCAAATGGCAAGATTTCATTCTTTTTGGTTGCTGAATAATACTCCATTGCATTATTTATCTTCTTTATCTGTGCATCCATCGATGGACATTTGGGTTCTTTCCATACTTTACTTATTGTCCATAGCACTGCTATAAACATTGAGGTACAGCACACTTGTATCCCTTGGGTAAATACCTAGTAGTGCAATTGCTGAGAAATAGGATAGTTCTATTTTTAATTTTTTGAGGACTCTCTGTACTCTTTTACAGAGTGACTGAACCAATTTGCATTCCCACCAGCAGTACAAAAGAGATACTCTTTCTCCACATCCTCACCAGCATCTGTTATTGCCTGAGTTGTTACTGTTAGCCATTCTGACAGGTGTGAGGTGGTATCTCATTGTGGTTTTGATTTGTATTTCCCTGATGATAAGTGACGTTGAACATTTTTTCATGTGTCAGTTGACCATCAGAATGTCTTCTTTGAGAGGATCTATCCATGTCTTTTGCCCATTTCTCCACTGGATTATTTGGGTGTTTTTGGGTGTTGAGTTTGGTAAGTTCTTTATAGATTTTGGAAACTAACCCTTTATCTGATATGTCATTTGCAAATATCTTCTCCCATTCTTTCAGTTGCCTTTTAGTTTTGCTGATGGTTTCACTCACAGTGCAGAAGCTGCCATGCAGAAGCTTTTTATTTTTATGAAGTCTTAGTATTTTATTTATTCTTTTGTTTCCCTTGCCTCTGAAGACATGTTGAGTAAGAAGTTGCTGCAGCCGAAGTCAAAGAAGATTTTGCCTGCTTTCTCATCTAGGATTTTGATGTCTTACATTTAGGTCTTTTACCCACTTTGAGTTTATTTTGGTGTACGGTATAAGAAAGTCGTCCCGGTTCATTTTTCTGCATGTTGTTGTCCAGTTTTCCAAGCACCATTTGCTGAGGAGACTGTCTTTATTCCATTGGATATTTTTTCCTGCTATGTCAAAGGTTAGTTGGCCCTATGTTTGTGGATCCCTTTCTGGGTTCTCTATTCTGTTCTATTGGTCTGAGTGTCTGTTTTTATGCCAGTCCCTTACTGTATTGATGATTACTGCTTTGTAATACAGCTTGACGTCTCGGATTGTGATGCCTCCTGCTTTGGTTTTCCTTTTCAAGATTGCTTTGGCTAGTCAGGGTTTTTTTTTTTTGGTTCCATACAAATTTTAGGAATTTTTGTTGCAGCTCTGTGAAGAACACCCATGTTATTTTGATAGGTATTGCACTGAATACTTAGATTGCTTTGAGTAGTATTGACATTTCAACAATATTTGTTCTTATCCAGGAGCATGGAATATTTTGTGTGTGTGTGTGTATCATCTTCAATTTCTTTCATAAGCTTTCAATAGTTTTCAGTGTATAGATTTTTCACACCCCTCTGGTTAGATTTATTCCTAAGTATATTATAAGGCTTTTGAGTTAATGTGCATATTGTAAAAACAAGAGTAGAGTATGAGGGCAAGGAATCTTATGGTAGATAGGTCTGTTGTTGAGTTAACAAAAAATTTTCCTTCTGGAACTTTCCTTCAGTACACCTTTCTCTGAGTCCCCCCTTTTTTTTTTTTTTTTTTGGCTTTCTTTATGAGGAAAACAGTAATAATTAGAGAGTTAACAAAAGCTCTTAGAGACCTGGGAGCAAAGGATAATTTTCTTGCAGTTGAAGTATAGTTAGTATTAGACACATGTTTTAATTATGTTTTAGTTTTCAAATCTAGCCTAGATCACCAGCAGCCAAAAATGAGGACACAAACAACATCAAGGTAATACTTTTTGAGTTTGTTCTCTAATGTCTTCCTTTAGAACTTGTTGACTTATGCTTTCAGTGAGTGACTACATATATATATAATCTATACAAATAATGTTACAGATAGATATCCATGTGATATTTGCTATTATAGTTGTTATAGTTTTTGTGATTGTGACAGCTTTCCATTCAAATTGCAGCTCACACACTCCTTGCCTTCTTTAGAAATATAGAAACAAAGAGGATGCTGACCTCTTTGTAGAATCAATAAAGGAAATCAATATAAAACTCTTTACACTGTTTGGTAAAAAACCAATTATGCTTTTAAATTTCACTTATTTTGTAGTTGATAAATTATATATTAGGAGTGTTAAAATTACTGATGTATGTAATGATTTATAGTAGAAAAAGCATTTTCCTAGGAACTGACAAAGAATCTCATTTTCAGATGATGTAATGAGTTACCCAATGGAAAATTCTATACACTTTTTACTGTACTTTTTAAATACTACATCATGTGCTCATAGAATGACAGACCAGCAAATTTCTTTATGCAGTCTACTGATGTTATAACGATACAATTATATTTATATCTGCTTTGATACGTGGCGAACTCACATAACAGAATATAAGCAAATACTATAAAATCACAAATTAAAAAAAACAAGTATATGTAATTTAGGTTAATTCTATGGAAGTCTCAAAGGCAATAGAAAAGAGATGTACCATTTAGATTTCTTTCAAGAGAAACTTCTGTAGGGAATCTAAATAGCTGACAGCCTCCAGCTGCTATTTCTAAGAATACTGAAGCCATGCTTTACCCAGGCAGTTGACTTGTAGTAAATGACTGAGCCAGATGCAGGTGCCATTGCTGGAATATTTCTTCAGCAAGAAAGTGTGTCTTGGGATATCTCATCTGGCCTGGCCAAGACGTTCTTATAAGTGAACAGTGATCTGAGACTCTTCCCACTCAATCTTCCTTGACTTGCTCCTTTCAGAGGTGCCAGACCTGTAGTACAGCCTGGAGGCTCTCTGTGCCTGGTGTTGCTTCTTCCCTTTTTATCCTTTATCACTAGAAATTTCTTGCGTATCTACACCTTATTGGGTGTCTGATTCTTAGAGGATTCTTGCTGACCTATGGGTAATTATTAATTATATCACTAATTATTAGAGAAAAGTGTTATTATGAAACTTGGAGACTTGGCTTATTTATTGCTTAGCTGAAAATGAACATCCCATTCTGAAATAATATGCATCAGGGATAGTTCCTGGAAAAAAATGATACTGAAAGTTTTACATCTGGATACCCTAGTAAATATCTTGGTGGAAGGGAATATCCTTGTCAGAATAATGATACAAATAGACAAGAAGTGTGAAGATTTCTGTATCATATATTAGTGCCCACCAGAAAACAATGATGTAGGCATTGAAAACTCAATTTGACAAATTTCTCAGCAACTGATATTAACTAATCATCATTGGCTACCAGGGAGCTGCCATTGTAAGGCACATGGACAGGGTGATCATGTGACAGAGACTGTGAAAACACATACGCACAGTATCATGACTTTTACTTACCAAGGCTATTCTAGCTATTGTTGCCTCTCAGTGTCTGTCCTACTAAACATGGAGACCCCAAACTGACAGAGATCCTTGTGAAGAGCACTATCCCCTTGCTAACAAATAGATTGTGTTTAGCCTCTTATTTCCTGGATTGTCCAGCTATTTATCTTCACAGAGAAAGATACCTATTCCCAGAGTGGGTTTTCTTTTCTCTGATAGTCTTCAGCTACTATCATTTTTGAGGGGCTTTCAGAATGCCTGATCTTCAAGTCTGGCAACTCACACAGCATATCATCCATCATGGGACCTATTATAGAGTGAAGGTGGTGTACAAGTTGGCCTATGATCCGGATGCCTAACCTACTGCTCCATCTAGAGGCGGTTGGTCTCATAAAGGTTTACAAAGCACACCAGAAGCACTGGATAAGAGGCAATACCCTACAAGGATTGCATATAAATCTTCAGACACAGTGCAGGCACTGAATCTGATATGTCTTTGTGTGCTTTGTCCCTAATAGAAAGAATGCATGAATCTGCCAACAAGGATGAAAATAGGAATGACACCACTTGCCTTATTTTCCAATGACCCAATAGAGACCTTTGTGCTTCCTATCCCTGCAGATTTGGACTCTGCATGGCTGGAGGTCAAGATCCACAAAGGTGGTGCCCTCTTTCCAGAAAATACAGTGGCTATCTTAAGGAACATCAAGTTACATCTGCCACCAGGGCATGTTGAGTTTTCAAGAGACCATCATGACCCAAGTATTATTACCAAGATCTCTAAGCCTTCAGGAATAATAGTTTGGGTCATACTATTAGGACCTGCCAAGTTAATAGTGAAGGGTAAGGAGAGATGCAAATGGATTATGCAGGAGGAAGAGAATAAGTGGTACCAGTGGAAACCCTGAGGCTAATTTCATCCACAAGTCTTATGGTTTGTCTTACTAACCTCCTTTTTATTAAATCTAGAACCAGCCCCTTAAGAATTTTTCATAACTTAAGTGTGGGCTGAATCTCTTTCTCTTCACTCCTTCACTCATTCTCTTCTTTTACAATTGCCAGGCCTCAATTATGGTAGCAAAGCTCTCCGTGCTCAGACCTGTTCCCTTCCACTGTATCCTTTACATTCTTTACTTTCAGTCTCTTGCAGATTTCATCCTATCTTGGCATCTGCGTCTCACAGGACTAAAACTTATACATGTGCGCTTCCACCAAATGTGTCTCTTTCTTCTCTACTAAGTGCCCTTTATCACGCTTTTCATGTTCACACTAATATCGATTTAGCGGGTTTCCTGGATGGCTGGGTTAGTTGAACGTCCCACTCTGGATTTCATCTTAGGTCATGATCTCATAGTTTGTGGGATTGAGCCCACATTCGACTCCACACTGAAGTACGAACCTGCTTGAGATTCTCTCTTCCTCTGTCTGCCCTTCCCCCCTCACATATACATGCTCTCGCTCTCACAAATAAAAATAAACATTAAAAAATAATACTGATTTAGTAATGTATTGCATTAATCTAGAGTTCTAGTTATTACAGAGTAATGTCTCAGTCCCATTTCCTGAGTCACAAGGTCACTTAATTTTGAGATTTATTTTACATTGTAACTAGTCTGACCTTTAACACTATTCTGAACTTTCTGTCTTTTCCAAATGCACTAGGGACTTTTATGCTTTCATGACTTTTTCATTTTGTTTTCTCCACCTACGGTTCAACAAGATGGAGGGTAATATCCTCTCTGCCAGAGTTTTGGCAGATGCTGCTCCTTTTAATGGCCACTGCTGCTGAGGGATTGCCCTGGTGTTGCGTTGTGAGACAGTCGAGAAAATAAGAGGAGAAATTGAGAAGAGGAGTAGATTTCCACATTTTGTCTCTGAACTTTAGGAGTTCTCTCTTCTGCTCCTCAATCTGAAACTAAAAATCCTGTCTGTGAGCCCTCCTGTCAGCTCCACAGGGCACACTTCAGTTTCCCCCAATTCCTACATCTTCTGTCTCTTTATAATGTGTGTGTGTGTGTGTGTGTGTGTGTGTGTGTGTGTGTTCTTTTCTTTTCTTTTCCTCTTTTTTCTCCCCAATGGGGAAAAGTAGGTGAAATATGTTTATTGTCTCTTACCAGGAATTAGAATGTTATCCTGTACATTGTGAGTAGTCGTTTTGAGACTCTGGGTCCTGTGAAAGTCATCTCCGGAATGTCCCTCGTTTCATTTTAGCAGGCAGTCAACTTTGTTAGGTTCTGAATGCAAGTCCCATCATTCTCTGGTGGTGGTTCCAATAACAATTGGCTTTTGAAAGTGTTTGCAGATGCTAATTGGACTTGCCCCTTTATGCCCCTATAAAGGGCTGATGGAGGACTCAGCAGTGTTTCTGTGGCAGCTCTCAAAGCCGTTGCTGTGGATCTTGGTCTACTTCTGTACATGTGCAGATTGGGGCAGAGCTCAACAAGTGTGTCCATTCACAGACAGACTTATGGACCCCCTTTTGCAGCTCCCTTCTCTCAAGAATATCCTCCATGTTTTCCTCATGTGAGGACTATCTTTCACCAGTTACTATGGCCAGAAGGAATAATATATCTTAGAGTTTTAAGTTTTAGTATTCAGCACTGATACACAGTTCTTTATGAACAAGGCTATCTTCAGGGCAAAATTCAGAGAAAAGAGAGAAATTCAATCAGTCCTAAAATCAGTTAATCAATAATAAGAATCTTCTCTCATATTCTTTGTATAGCCAAGGCCATTTTCCTGATGTTTCTATCCAGAGGTACAGAGCTTTTTTCTAGGATACTTGTATCTTCAAGTCCATGGTAAATCATAACCTTTTCAAATTTATATAAAAATTTACCATAATACATACACTGAGCCAATAAATATCTAAAGAATAAATTAATAGAAATACATTTTATGATCACTGTGGAAATTCGGTACAAATCAAAGGCTAGGGTAACCAAAAAATGCCCCAATGTTAAATATTCATAACTAATTACAACAGAAATCATAAAATATTTTGAATTGAATATTAGTAAAAGAACATCTTAGAAAATCTTGTCTGATTCTTTAAAGCTATCCTTAAAAAGAAATGCATAACTTAAAGTATAAAAAGAAGAAATGATGAAAACATTTTTTTTCTATTGATGTATGTATCTATTCCAAGAATTAGAAAATGAAGCAAACTAAGGGCCCCTGGGTGACTCAGTCAGTTAAGCAGCTGACTCTTGATTTTGACCTAGTCATGATCTTGTGGTTTGTGAGATCCAGCCCCTGTTGGGCTCTGCACTGACAGAGCGTGGAGCCTGCTTGGAATTCTCTCTCTCTCTACCTCTCCCCTACTTGACTTCATGCATGCACACAAACTCTGTCTCTGTCTCTCTCTCAAAGTAAATTAATAAAGTTGAAAAAAGAAAATGGAACAAATTAGAATTCTAGAAAATTGAGGAATTATAAGAGCAAGAATTAATGATGTCAGAAACAAACATATGATAACAAATTCAATGAGGAATTCTTTCTAAAAAAGATTGATACAATTGATGATTTTAAGGGTAGGAGAGAAGGTACAGATCACAATATGAAGAATGAGAAACAAAATACTACCACACTTATAAACACATTAAACAGATGAAGAACATTATGCCAAAAAACATTTAAAAACTATATAACATTTAAAAAAAATCCTTGAAAAAAACTAACAAAATAGGGACATAAGGAGAAAAAATGAACAGCTGTTTATCTATTGAAGAAACACAATTTGAAATCATATAACAAAGATATCTGCAGAACAGTGTAACTTTTTTGAAGACATCACCAGATATTAAGAGGGAAATAAGAGGAAACTTACACAAATGTTGGCAGAAAGTAGAAGATGGAAGATGTGGCAACTTGCATTATGGGGCTGGAGGGAGCTTGAAACCAACAAGGACATTATAACAAAATTATATTCACCAGTTACTCTCAAACATAGAAAAATATCTTAAATGAATTGTTAGCCACACAAATCCACTGATATGTAAAACAGATTGTGTCTCATGACCAAGTTGCCATGAAATAAAATACATACTTAATATGTATTTTAAATTTCAGGGGCGTCTGGATGTCTCAGTTGGTTGGGCAACCTACTTCACCTTAAGTCATGATCTTGCAGCTCATGAGTTTGAGCCCCACGTCAAGCTCTGTGCTGAAAGCTCAGAGCCTGGAGCCTGCTTCCAATTCTGTGTCTCCCTGTCTTTCTGCCCCTCCCCTGCTCCCCTGCTGATGAACTCTCTCTCTCTCTCTCTCTCAAACACACACACACACATACACACAAATAAATAAACATTAAAAATTTCTTAAAAAATAAAATTTAATATCACACTTATTTTTAAAGTATATATTTAATAAAATGATGACAATAGACTATGTTTGATAGGGAAGGTTACTGTTTCCTAGCTAATTCATCTAGGAAATTTATTTCCCCCTCATAAATGCAAAACACTGAGTATTAGCAATTGTTTACCTCAGTATTCTCTTATTTTCATTGATTCACAAAGCATCCAATAGCTTATTATAATATATATGTGTATATATATATTATATACATGTATAATAAATATGTATTATATGTATAATATATATGTATTATATATATATATATATAGCTAGGAGTGTACATGGCATTGTTTTTATTCTAATATTTTTGCTTTTTAATCCATTTTAGTATTCTATAAATAACACATATAGTTATATTCATTGCGAAAATGAATTGTATAATGCCAAATTCCTCTGGATCTCTTTTTATTCCAAATATGCACAATTATATGTGTTTAATGATCAAAATAATGAGATTTCTATCCTGTATTTTGCTTCTAAATGAGATTCTGCATTTTTAAAAACTGAAATGGAGTTCTAAATTTACTTTAAGTTGCTTTTTAGTACATCATCATTTTCCTGGAAATTTTCCATGTCAATTCATATAGCTCTCTCCCATTATTATGATTCACTGCATGCTTAGTTTTCCAAAGTATACCTGATTATCTACCTATTAATGGCTATGTAGTATTTGTCAGTTTATTTTATCAATATTCTATAGTGATTCAATAATCACATATATATATACACACATCTATATACACATATACTTATGCCTATTTTAGGTTATAGTCTTGGATTTGTCTATTTAAATTGGACGTATGCTGCCAACTTCTTCAAAAAGTGTTTTAATATTTTGCATCCTCACAAATTAGTGCACCCATTTCACCATATGCTGCTTGACATAATTGTTAGCAAACTTTTGGGCAAAAAATATAATACATTTTACATTTGCACATCCCTTATAACTTCTGAGATTTAATATACTACTATACATGTACTGGCTGTTTATAATTATTTTGTGATCTTTCTGTGCCATATTTTCTAAACTTCAGAGAAGAATTATTTCTGTACCCTCCACCTCCTTCATCCTTCATAAGGAAGAAGAAAAGCTGATTTTCTTACTTAGTTGTAAATAGTTTTGAATCTGTTTTAATTGGTTATCAATGTCTACTGTAAAGTCAGAGTAGAATCTGATATTTGTGTGGACAGATAAATAAAAATTACAGATAAGTTACTATTTCCTAGATAATTCACCTAAAGTATTTATTTCCCCTATGAATGCAAATCACTGCGTATTAACAGTTGTTTACCTCAGTATTCTCTTATTTTTATACCACAAAGGGACATAGCATTGGATACCTTGTTATAATTCTATATAGTTGTTAAACCTGTGCATGACATTATTTTTATTTTAATATTTTTCCTTTTATTCCATTTTAATATGCTATAAGTAATACATACATATATATATGGAGGTAGGATTTAGGTGCATGAATTGAGAAGTCAGTAATTTCAGATACTGAATGATAGTGATCCTGCTAGAAGTTGTCTGGTGACAGCGAGTATGCCATCAGCATTAGGTGAGGGGACATCTTTTGCTTGATTCTAAGGCCTCTTGGTTCTACACTGCATTCAAGATGAAAATCGATATCTTAATAGTTGATGTTTCCCAGAAGACCTCTATTCCTTTTTCTATCCAGATACTTTTGGAGGGCTGTATCCTAATGTTTGGTGTTCAGGCATCACTTCCACAGATGGCATGCATGTCACTTACCTTGTGGCTTAAAGTGGCCCAAGACCAGGTTTTGTTCATTGTTCCCACCGCAGTGGAGCCAAGCATGTGCCGCTGCTCCTGCCCACAGTCCATGGGCTTCCTTGGTGGCTACCCAGAGAGTCCACATGATGGAATCGAGAAGTTTTGGAAATGGAGGCTCATCGGACAGATTTGGACACATAATAGTCAGGGAAAGGTAGGAGCCTGGTGGATTGTTTACTCCCTTCTTTCATCCTCATGGACTTCACAGCAGTTCATAAATTATATCTTCTTTTTAAAAAAAAAATTAACGTTTTTATTTGTTATTGAGAGACAGAGACAGACAGAGAATGAGTAGGGGAGGGGCAGAGACAGGGGAAGACACAATGTGAAGCAGGCTCCAGGCTCTGAGCTGTCAGCACAGAGCCCAACACAGGGCTCAAACTCACAAACCGTGAGATCATGACCTTAGCCGTACGTAGTTAGGCACTTAATGGACTGAGCCATACAGGCACCCCCATAATGTATATCTTTATCCAGACCCCCAAGACTGAGCAGTCATCTGTATGTACAGCAAGAGCAGTGATGTACTCTATCACATTTGCTCTCCTGCTTTCCCTGCCTCAGTGTCTGTTTTCTTTAAATTCTACTTTGTTGCGATTATACTACAGTAGATGTGGTAGAAGTGTTTTTGTAATTCACCTGTGCTCTGACACAAGCTGAAGCAGCATTTAAATATGGTCTCCATTATATCTATCTTTAGTCTGTGTATGTTAATATCCATTTCACTATTTCTTTTTAATTTCGATTTAAAATCGACTACTTCCATTAATCTTAGTATTAAGACACATCCCAGGAGATAGTGAGACAATTTCCATTTGAGAAGGAGTGCAATTTCCTTTTACTATATATTATAAGCTGTCTTAGAATTCTAACAGAGAGATTAAAAGCCTCCCCCTCCCACTGACACTTTGAAAATCTAATGATGTAGTCACAGAAGAGGTTAGAAAAAGCAAGTAGCAGATGAAAGAGGAACTGTTAGAAATTCAGTAGGCAAGGGGATAGACCTCCTATACCAGTTTTTGGACTGTTAACTTGTCATATATCCTTGAATCTAACTGTTCTCCACCCCAGTGCTGAGCTTGGTGACTCATACACACAAAAGTCAGTGTGCCAAACACCCGTGGGCATTTCATTTGCAATTTAGAAACCACCTTTTAACTGTTCACATGCCTCATGGAAATTGATTTATTTTATAAAAGCCACAGTCTTTATAACTGTCAAGGCTATATTTAAGTTATAGTCTCCATCAACAAGCTTGAAGGTTGAGAGTGGGGGAGTGAGGGAGGGTGGTTGCTAAATGATTGCTTCTACCAGACCATGCTTTGGCATTTTAACACTATTTCTAAAAGGCAACTGTCTCCAATCCTTAAATATTGACGAGAGACTAGAGGCTAAGTATTGTGTTCTTTGCATTGGGACTTTATAAATAAGAATCTCAGACATTGAGAAACTCTTTGCCATAGGGTTGTTACTAACTTTCCTGTACCTCAGTTTCCTCCTGTACCATGTAAAATGGGTACAGTAGTTGTGAGGTGGCACTGAGAATGAGATGAGAGACAAAACTTTAGAGCTCTGCCTGGTTAAATGTAAGAAATATATAAATTTTAACTATTACTAGTATTTGTTGTAATTATTATTATAAGGCTGTATGTCAGACTGATCATGGACAGAGAGTTGTTTAAGCCTAAATAAAACTATTTAATACATCTCAACTTAAAATTATAGCAAAAAGATACTCAGTTTTCTTAAATTCTGGCACTAATTTTAGTACAGAATTAAATGTAAGCACAGACCAAATACATTACTGTTTTCATTGTCATAGCCTTAATCATGAAAAATTATTTATATGATAGCTATTCAATGCAATTGTTGGAACAGCTATAGAGAGTTGAAGTGGTCTAAAAATAAAGTACAATGATTGTTCAGGTAAATATATAATACAGATAGTTATCCAGAACGTACCATATATGGGTAGGTTGTTTTCTCCATCGAAGTTTTATGGATGCACCTTTAAAACTAGACAGAAGAAAACAGCTTACTAAAAAAATTCTCAATCAGTTCTGTTTTAATGACTTAATGGCCATTTTCTTGCCGTGCTGCCTCTTCACAGGATGGTTGTTCCTTTCTGTACACTCTGCACCTCTTCCTTCATCCTGTGTTGTCTGTAATCTAATCTCCTTTGTTTATAAGAAAACTAGTTATATTGTATTAGGACTACCATAACAGCCACTATTTAATTTAAATCTTTAAAGGCCCTATCTCCAAATCAGTCACAGTCAGAGATACTGGCAGTTAGGGCTCCTTTGTGAATTCAAATATGAATTTGGTAATCTGGGGACATGTTCATCTCATAACACTAACATTTGTTACTGTCTGTTACCCTAGAGAAGTATTCATGAGTATGATTTGGCATCTTATGGTGGTTTTGAGTTGAATTGCTTAATAACTAATGATATGTGATTTTTCATTTACTTATTGGACATTTGTATATTTTCTTGGAGAAACGTTTACTTGCATCCTTTGCATATTTTTTAGTTGGCTTATCTGTGCTTTTATTTTTGAATTGTAAGAATTTTTTCCATAGCTTTTGTACAATTTCTTCATATATAATTTGGAAATGTTTTCTCACATGCTAGGTTTTGCACTTTTACTTTCTTATTTTTTACAAATGTTTTAATGTTTACTTTTGAGAGAGAAAGAGACAGAATGTGACCAGGGGAGGTGCAGAGAGAGAAGGAGACACAGAATCGGAAGCAGACTCCAGGGTCTGTGCTTTCAGCACAGAGCCCCGATGTGGGGCTCGAACTCACGAATCATGAGATCATGACTTGAGTCGAAGTCAGATGCTTAACTGACTGAGCCACCCAGGCGCCCCTTACTTTCTTGATTATATTACTTTCAGCACATTTTGAAAATTGACGGAGTCTGACTTATGTATGTTTTGTTTTGTTTTTTGTCACTTGTGCTTCTGATGTTATATCTCAGAAACCAATGCCTAACCCCAAGTGACAAGGATTCACTTTCATTTCTCCTTCTGGGAGTTGTATAGTTTTAGTTTTAGATTTCAGTCTAGTATCAATTAGGAGTTGATTTTTGTCTGTGGTTGAAGTACGAGCCCAGTTTTATTATTTTGCATGTGGCTATCCAGTTGTCCCAGAACCATTTGTTAAAGATATTATTCTTTCCCCTTTAACTGTGGAAAACAGAATATGCCCCTGTTCAATGACTTATGAATCCATCAGGATGGCTCTTCCATTTCTCGAAGCTGGGGATGAAGGAATTATCACTTGGCTTCTGAGCACTCTGAAAGAGTCTTACAAGGCAGAGGTGTGACAGTGAGGGATAGAGGATGTATGTGGTCTCTGGTTTGAATGCTACAGTCTTCTATTACTTTTTTTTTTTTACCAAGTTTCAGTAGTTTTGTTGAATAAATATTTCTGAATGTGATGTAAGCCTTTTTACCAGTCTCCAGAGAGTTTTAATGATTGCCTTTGATGATTTGACCAGTGTAAATTTTTTACAAAGTTCTATTTTTATATATATAACAATTATTCTTATCAGTCTATCAACAAATATCTGAGTATACCAACATTGAATGTGTTGAAATCAAAAAGCATCCCTAATTATTTATAATAACCAAGCAACTCACATAACTCACTAACCTGACTAATTGAAAATGTTCCCTTTGGCAATGCATGTTGTTCCTCAAGCTACTATAAAAATAATAATTTGATTGGCCAGTAGCAATACCATGATTATAAATCAGTTATATAGTAATTTAAATAACTGAAAAAATACATGTAGAAAAGTATACCTAATTTAAATTCTGAGGATTTACTCTGACGGAGGCAGCTCTCATTAGAAATGGCAAAGGCAGTCGGTAGACAGTGCCAAAATGACACAGACCGTGCATTCAAATACAGACAGTATGTTTGTATTTAATAAGCACAGCAGGTGAACAATTGGATTTGAAAGGGAAATTAAATGGGCTGACCTGAGTGCTAAGACATTTATTGTGTAGCTCTGCACTTTTTATTCTATGATTACTGCAAAGCTCTTTTGTAAACCAATACGAAGGAACACCGTTAGAGCAATTGTGCATCAATTAAATATTGTAGCCACAGGAAGAAACACAAATACATTTTTAAAGGAAGTCAAATTCAGTCTGCTTTTATGTTCAGGCTGTTGACCTTTCTAATTTTTTATTCTTTATGCTGTGAACAGCAATTGTGAACTGAGTATTTTCTTGCACTCAGACCATTTCTTGATGGTTGATAATACTGTAGAGTGCCAAATTGCCAGGACTCGATTTACTACTTTTCAACATAATGTACTTTATGAACAAACATTTTTACACTTTTGGTGTCATTTTTATTACTAAGTATTTGTTTGTTTTACTCTTCCATATATTTCTTACCATAGTTAAAACTTCTAAATAATTTTTTCACTCCCTTGAATAAGCCATTAATATTTTAAAACATTCTCTTTTTCAAATCTGGAAGTCATTATCTTAGTATAAACATGTTAAAAGATCAAATACTGTATTAAAGGAAAGACTGATACTTAGTAGGGGAAGAAAGAGCTGGGAATTTTGAGAAAATATGGTAGGTTCATCTGTGGTATTTTATTATTGGGCATTAACCCTTATACCCAGACATATTCTGAATGCTAATGAAATAGTCAAGGAGTTACCCTAAAAGCATTCTGGCCATAAATCCATGTTTAAATGGAATGAAAGTAATTCTTGTTTGAAGCAGGACAAACTAGTTGATCTAAGAGCACAGTAGAAGATATGAAAGCAGGACACAAGATGTCTCAAGTAATTATAAAGATGCATCTAGTCTCTAGTTACTTTTGACAAAGCTGTTTTTGTGATTTATGGCAGGTGCTTGTTTATAAACCCATTTCTGCACAGACACAGTGAAAGGCATTTATCATTCTGCTTGGCCTTCCTTATTAGATAAATGTCACATAAACATAACCTAAATCGGGAGCCTTGCTAGTCTGGCACATAAGCTGGTAGCATCTCTTTGACTACCTTCATTTTTCTGTTGACCTCCAGCAGCCAAGGAGTATTTGACAGTGAGTATCCTTAGTCCCTGTGCTTTATTTACCAAGCAGGAAAAAAAAAAAAAAACATTCAGAGTAGGAGGTCAGCAAAGTATTATTTATCAACAACAGGCAACTCAATATTGATTTTGGTTTAAACATTCTACCCTGCAGCTCTTTCAGTTAGTAATTCAAACTAACCAATATAAAACCTTTTATAGCTTAAGGACATAGGTATTTTGACAAAATGAAATTAATCAATAAAGTTGTCAGCCAACTTGAATCCAGGTACCAAATGAACTTTCCACTCAAGAGTGTAAAACATTAATTAAAGTAATTTTTAAAGTCTTGAGAAACATTTTTTTTCATATTTTCCATGCATTTTCCCACTCCCCCTAGATTATCTTACTTTTAAGTTTTCATTATCTTCTTTGAAATATTCTATTTGTAATAATTAATTGATACATGGAAATTTGGGGGTTTCAACATGGCCTTTACTTAATGATTTATAATCTATTAAATATGAGAACGTATTATGAAATAATGGATAAGGATATAATGTAAAATTAGTTATAAGACAGCTAGTAAATCTTTTCAGTATATGACAAATAATAAAGATGAGTAATATATTAGAAACTTGAGATTGCATTAACTGTGCAAATGACACAGGTGTATTAGTATGTTGATTATACTGTCTTGTAAAAGAAAACATTTAAAATATGGAGGATAGAGGGTTAAGATAATTATTAAATAAATAGCTCTCATTTTCACTTAAGTTTTATGGCTACCTATTTGATTTAATATATTTAACATTATGCATAAATATTTTCTAGTATTATTTTTAAATCTAAAATTAATGATGATTTTCCTTTTCTTAAATTATTTAAAAAATGAAGAATCTCCTACTTATATGCCCCATCATAACTCACTGAAATTATTTTAATCTTCTAGTCAGGAGATATTTTCAACTATCTGTTCATATAGGCAACCATTGCTAATGAAAGCAGGAAAAAAAAAGTAAGTGAATATGAAAAGAAATAAAATCTCTGAAATAGAACATATGAATTTTATATTTGAAGCACTATATAAAATTACTTATTGAATGAGTGATATAATACAGATCATATATATGATAAATTATAAAATATAGAGATTATATATGATATACATATACTATTTGTGCAATAGATAATACATATGCATGAAGACAAAAATGCAACACACCTTTTATATATACATTTTAATGTATTTATTATATAAGTTACTCAAATCTAATGTTTTCATTACAATAGGAAATATGTTACTTTTGTTTATTCTTCTCTTTCCTTTTTTAAAAAATTGTAAATGTTTGTTTATTTTTGACAGAGAGAGAGTGGGGGAGGGTCAGACCGAGAGGGAGAGAGAGAATCCCAAGCAGGCTCCGAGCTGTTAGCACAGAGCTTGATGAGGGGTTCAATCTCATGAACCATGATATCATGATCTGAGCCTAAATCAAGAGGCAGATGCTTAACTGACTGAGCCACCCTGGTATCCCTCTTCTCTTTCTTTTTAGGATTTATACTATTAAAAATAATTTTGAGAACCCAAAACCCCACAAAGGGCGCTAAACAAGTAAGCAATTAAACAGGGTACAATCATCAGCGTATATCGATTTAGTTATGCCTCACTCTTACTTTTATTTGTGTATTTTTATATGGAGTAATATATTTATGGTCCCCAAAAGAGCATCAAGATCCTGCCCAGTCAAGTATTTAGAAATAAGACCTTCATACTAGTAGTAAATTATAAATTTGCTCACAACATATGAGATCTCTGCTATGCAAAATCACTATGTATTTAATATCTCCTAGTCCATCAAGATTTGACTATAATCAGATGTAAGCTCTTAACATTCCAAAGAATATTCAATTTAGAGTGGGTTTGTTAAGTCATAGGTCTACAGAAAGAAAGAATCTTTGAGACAACTACTTTCAAACATGGACTGGCTTGAGGAGAAGAAAACAATCTGCATCAAAGAATCTTATAATTTGGTCATTTTCTTATCAAAAGCTCTACTATAATAATGAATGCTATAATAACTTGGTATAATTAGTAATTTTTATTTGTTTTTAATGTTTTATTTATTTCTAGGAGAGAGAGAGACAGAGAGACAGCGTGAGTAAGGGAGGGTCAGAGACAGAGGGAGTCACAGACTCCGAAACAGTTTCCAGGCTCTGAGCTGGCAGTCAGCACAGAGCCCGATGCGGGGCTCAAACCCATGAACCGTGAGATCATGACCTAAGCGAAAGTCGGACGCTTAACCGACTAAGCCACCCAGACGCCCCTATAATTAGTAATTTGATTAACCTCTCCTCACAGACAAGGGGAGTCTTTCACAAAGTTTTATGTCCACCTTACCTAATATAAACTTGGCATATGACAGTTATTTAATAAAATTTTTATTTGAGTTGTATGTCAGAAAGTGATTACTAGATTATAACTGCTTAAAACAAGATTTGGAATTTAGTGTTTTATAGCAGCAAGCACTTAGTTTTTGTTCACCTACGTTTAAATTAGGTTGGAGTTACTTAATCTAGTTTGGCATAGTTAGACTTGGCTTTAAACTTCAGATACATTTTGGGTTGTCTCCCCATATTTTATTTTCCTTGAAACACAAGCTCCTAAATTATTTTCTTGTAGCAAAACCCAAAAGTGTATGAGTGCATCATTGGAGCCGACAGCATGTCCAAGAGCCACATACATATTTTTTAAGAGGCAGTTCTTTATCTCTAGACTTAATTATAGGTGAATTTTGTGTAATCAGTTTCTGTGGCATCATGCCTGTACATTTTTTGATGGCTTTTTTCTAGAACTAGGGAGATCCATAAGACACCTTCAGAGTTCTTAGAAGAGTTACAGCCACACTCTCGATTTCATCTTCCTAGGAAGTTCTTTCTTAATGGTCTTGATGTGGTATTTGCCCACTTCTCAGATTTTTAGGCTATTCATATTTCCTCTAAATTCTGCTTGTTTATTTCCTCCTTTCCTGTATACAAAAAGAGTTGCACTTTTCTTTGACCACAAAACTTAACCCAATGCTTCAGATTCATTAAATACATGTTCCCTATTTCAAATAAAAAATATTAAGACTATCTTTAGAATATTTTTTATCATCAAAGCCAAAACAGGTGGAGATACAGAGGTTTCCTGTATCCCCCTTACTTCACACAAGTATAGTGTCCCCCATGATCAAATTCCCCCAATGGAGTAAGACTTTTGTTACAATTCATGAAACTATACTGACTGTGGTGTGTATATTCTATGGATTTACACAAGTGTATGATCACACATATTCGTCATTATGGTATCATACAGAGAATTTTCAGTGCCCTCAAACATCTCTGTGTTCTGCTTCTTTATCCTTCCCCACCTCAACCTCTAGCAGCCACTGATGTTTTTCTTGTCTCTATGACTTCTGACTTATCCATAATGTCATACAACTGTAATTATATAGTACATAGCCTTTTCACATTGACTTCTTTTCCTTAGTAATATGCATTTAAGTTTCTTTCATATCTTTCATGTCTTGATAGTTCATTTCTTCTTAGTGCTGGATAATAGTCCATTGTTCTCATGTACTACAGTTTGTTTATTCATTCACCTGCTGAAGTACATCTTGGTTGCTTCCAAGTTTTGGCAATTATAAATAAAGTTGCTATAAATATTCATGGAAAGGTTTTGGTGTGGACACAGGTTTGTAACTCCTTTGGGTAAATACCAAAGCCAGCAAATTTTGGATTATAGGGTAAGAGTATGTTAAGCTCTTTTTATTAAAAAAATTTTTAACGTTTATTTATTCTTGAGAGACAGAGAGACAGAGTGTGAGCAGGCGAGGTGCAGAGAGAGAAGGAGACATAGAATCGGAAACAAGCTCCAGGCGCTGAGCTGTCAGCACAGAGCCCAATGCGGGGCTTGAACTCACGAACTGCAAGATCATGACCTGAGCTAAAGTCGGCCGCTTAACCAACTGAGCCACCCAGCACCCCTGAGTATGTTTAGCTTTGTCAGAAACTGCCAGACTGTAATCCAAAGTAGCTGTATCATTTTACAATTCTAGTAGTGAATGAGAGTTTCTATTGCTCCACAACCTAATCAGCATTTGATGTCATTGTTTTTGATTTTGGTCATTTGGTAGATATATAGTAGTATTTCATAATTGTTTTAATTTGCATGTCTTTGATGACTGGTAATAATAGACCATCCTCTCATGTGCTCATTTCCTATATGTATAACTTATTTAGTGAAATGTCTAAGATATTTGGCTCATTTTTTAATTGACTTGTTTTCTTATTGTGAGCTTTAAGAGTTTTTTGTATATTTTGGATAACAGTATTTTCTCATATGTCTTTTGCGAATATTTTGTCTCAGTCTGTGCCTTGTTTCCTCCTTCTCTTGAGATTGTCTTTAGCAGAATAGAAGTCTTTAATTTGAATGAACTCTAGCCTATTGGTAATTTCTTTAATGAATTTGTGCTTTTGTGTGATATCCAAATAGTAGCATACAAAGTCACCTTGGAATTCTTCAATGGTATCTTCTAGGAATTTTATAGTTTGTGTTTTTACATTCATATTTGTGATCCATTTTTCAGAAGTTCTATGTCTAGATTCTCTCTTTCTCTTTTCCTCTCTTTTTCTCTCTTTAATGTGGATATTTAGTTGTTCCAGAAACATTTGTAAAGATTCTTTGCTTCACTGCATTGCCTTTGCTCCTTTTCAAAAATCCGTTCCCTGTGTATATAGGGGTAAAATTCTGAGCTCTTTGTTTGGTTCCATTGACCCATTTGTTTATACTTTCACTAATACCATATGGTCTTTGTTTTCTACATGTATGACAGGTCTCATGAAATCAGGTAGCATCATTTCACCAACTTTGTTGTTCTCCTTCAATAGTGTGTTGGCTATCCCGCATAGTTTGCCTTCATATATAAGCTTTAAAATCAGTTTGTTGGTATCTACAAAATAACTTGCTGGTATTATGATTGGCGTTGATTGAATCTATAGATCAAGTTGGAGAGAATACAGATCTTATCAATATTGAGTCCTGCTTCCCATGAACATTGAACATCTCTTCGTTTGTTTACTGGTTTGATTTGTTTCATCAGTTTTTTGTTGTCGTCATTGTTGTTGCTTTTTACTTTTCCTCATGTAAATTGACAGATACTTTGTTAGGTTTGTTCCTAAGTGTTTCATTTTGGAGGATGCCAATGTAAAGGGTGTTATGTTTTTTATTTCAAATTCCATGTGTTCGTTGCTACTGTATAAGAAAACTCTTGACTTTTATATATTAACTTTGTATCCTGCAATTAATTCCCAAACCTCCTGTATTTTTGAAGGCAGGAGCTTTGAGTTTCTGATAATTAATTATAATGTTAGCTATAGTTTTTTTTTTTTTGTAGATAGTTTTATCAAGTTGAGAAAAAATTTCACTATATTCCTAGTTTACTAACAGTTTTTAGAATTAGTGTTGGATTTGTCAAATGCTCTTCCTTCATCTATTGATATGATCATAATTTTTTTCAGCCTTTTGTGATGTGATAGATTACATTATTTAATATTTAAATGTTGCCATAGCTTAGCATATCAAGAATAAACCACACCTGGTTGGGGTATATAATTCACTTTTATACATTGCTGGATTCAGTTGGCTAATATTTTATTGAGGATTTTTGCATATAGTTCATGGGAAACACTGGCCTATAGTTTTCTTTTCTTGTAATGTGTTTCTGTGGTCTTAGTATTAGGGTAAAACATGCCTCCTAGATTGAGTTAGAAAGTATTCCATCTGCTTCTATCTTCTGAAGGAGATTGTAGGGATTTAGTACAATATCTTCCTTACCTGGTAGAATTCATTAGTGAATGCATCTGTGTCTACTGCTTTCAGTTTTTGGGAATTTAGAGTACTCAATTTCTTTAAAAGATATGGAGCTTGTCGAATCATTTATTCTTGTGTGAGGTTTGATGGGTTGCACCTTTCAAAAAATTGCTTTATTTAATCTCAGTTATCAAATTTATGGGCACAGTGATTTCATAATATTCCTTTGCAGTCTTTTTAATGTTCATAAAATCTTTAGGGATGTCTTTTCTTTGATTTCTGATTTTAATAATTTGTGTCCACTTTCTTTTTTTTCTTAGTTGTCCTGCCTAGAGACTTACTGACTTATCTTTTCAGAGAACCAGCTTTTGGTTTCTTGATTTCCTCTACTGATTTACTGTTTCCAGTTTCATTGATTTTGGCTCTAATTTTTTAATTATTTTCTTCTGCTAACATTGGATTTAATGTTCTCTTCTTTTTTCTATTTTACTAAGGTGGAAACTGAGATTAATTTGAGATCTGTGTTGTCTTCTAACATATGTATTCAGTGTTATAAATTTCTCTCTAAGCATTGCTTTGACTGGGATTTTCCCTTTAGAAATTATGTTTATTAGTATAAATTTGAAAAACCTAACTTTGGAAATAACTGAGAAAGTTTATTTAAGTGAAAATTTTTCTGATATTCCAAGCAGATTAGACAATGACTGATATATTTTGGGTTATATATTCCATGTTTTCTGTTTTCTGACCAAAGGATGTATATAATGTTACTTGCAGAAAGTAAGATCAAAGGGATTGTTTTCATCAAATTTGAAAAATGTTCAATCATTATTTACCTAGATATTCTAAGTCCTTTTGTCTCTTTCTTCTCCTTGAAGGCAGCAATTTCACATACATTAGTCCTGTCAAAGTGGTTCCATAACTACATTCTTCCATTTTGTATTTTTTAAATTATTGTTTCAACTTATATTTCATTTTTGATCGCTTTTATTATGTGTCTTGAACTTCGTTCATCTTTTCATCTGCAGTGTCAAATACACATTCAGTTCCAAAGTTCATTTTTCTCTCAGACACTGTACCTTTTCATTCCTGGCAATTCAGTTTTACGTTTATAAATTTGTTGTGAGGATCACTGAGTGTTATATGTAAGTGATGAACACTTAATTCTACTTCTGAAACTAATGTTACACTATATGTTAACTAACTGATATTCTCACTCACAGCAGCATACGTCCAGGCACCTTGAGTTTGGAATGGCCTTTTTGAACAAATTATCCACATTTTTCATATTCCTCAGTGTTAGCACAAAATTTACTCCCCTAGTCAATGATTACTTCATCCTAATGAAAGACACATCAAAATGGAAAAATCTTTCATGCTGATATGGATTTCCAAAGAATGCAAGAAAACCCATATGTAAAAGGTAAGAAAAATTGGTACTTCTGAACCTTAAACAGGGAAGATCGTATGATGTTTGTTTACATGCACATTGGATTCAGCATTTATGATTCTTCTACCTAGAAGCTGCAGGTGAAATGACCACTACTGGCAGCCAATGAAATGTGTTTGGCTCTAAATGCCCACAGGTATGCTAGATGATTTCTTACATCCTATAGACACAATCGATTCACTAGCCTGATTTTACTTTTTTACCCTGTTGACTTGATATTTATATATACAAGTAAATTAAATAAAACTTTCCATAAAAATAAATAAAAGTTTGAGTTTTTAATGTTTATTTAAACATTAAAGGGAGAGAGAGGAGAGAGAGAGAGAGCACCAATGGGGGAGGGCATTGGGGGAGGGACAGAGAGAGTCACAAACTGTGACATCATGACCTGAGCTGAAATCAAGAGTCAGGTGTCCAACCAACTGAGCCACCCAGGCACCCCAATAAATAAAAACTTGAAATAAAACATTAATAATATAAATATATAAATTTTATTTTGAATAAAAATAGAATTTATATATTCCATTTCTCTATATTGCATTATATATTCCTTTTCTCTGTATTACATGTTCAATCTTCTACCTTGCTAACATATAGAACATAATTATAATAGTGCTGTTCTTGTGTACCAATTTTATTATACTGCCATTTTCTGGGACCATGAGGTTTGTGAAGTTTAGGATCACAGGAACTGTTCTCAGCTCTGTGTAAGCTTTGAGATGAACTCTTTTGGACTCTGATGTCTTCAGTTGATTTCTTGAATGTTCATTTCATATGCATACAATGTCTCTTATTCAACAGAAAATTCAAACAGGATGTTGCCAATCTCTAGAGCCCAGTTTCTGTACAGCTTTCTTCTTCCATGTAATTTCTTTGTAAACTCTAAACTTCCTTGTCCTTGACCTTGAGCTATATTTTCAGCTCCAACTTAACGAGTCTTGGTCACTGTTGGGCTCCAACTGGGTTTCCAATTATTTCATTATAGACTGGTTATCCTCTTTAACCAATAAACTGCCACAGTTTTAGGGCTTCTTTCATTTGCTCCCCCCTCCCCCCCGAGTAATCACTATCCTATGATGATATCCAATGTTCAAAGAAGTTTTTTAAATATATTTTTTCTGATATTTTTCAAGCTGTTTATAGTGGGTGGCTAACTCAAATTCATGATATTGTCTATGGACAGAAACATAATTTCTGTTTTTTAAGGGTTTGAAGTTTTTTGTGATGTAATGCCTTTAACTCTTCTGGAGACTTCATTTAATTTTGTGATATAGGTGTTAAAAACTTTTTATCATATTTCTTAGTATCATCATTTATCTTTCAAGGTGTCTCTTTATTTAATTTTGTTACTCTTTTCCCCTTATTTCCTGATCACATGCCTCTTCATAGATAATTTATCCAGTGAATTTATATAAATCTCATTCTATTTCTTAACTAGATACTCCATAATGTTGAATAGTATTAACATTCATTTAATTGCTTCACTCCACTGAATTATTTTATATAGTTCTCACGCATTACATATTTTCTATCTGTCTCTTCAATGATTCGCACCTGGGAAGCCTTTAACTACTCTCTTCTTATATGCGTTAGTGACTTTCTTAATGCAGGTTTTCTTAGATACCCAAGTGAAGGTTTTACAGGATCAAAATTTTAGGGCAATGAGATATAGGGACTTAATTTCACAGAATACTACCAGATTAGTCTTTAGAATGTATTCAAGCTCTTACACTTCTGCCACTATCTCAAGAGAGCTCTGATTGCTTATCTACAGATGTGTAATTTAGATTATCTATTTTCCTATGTGTAACAATTTCATCAGTGTAAATTTGAATTCAGTAAGTTAATTAAATATTGAACGAATTCAATGAATTCTTAAGTATGTAATATATACATATGTGTATTTAAAATTACATATACTTTTATAATTATTTCTCAGAATAATATTTAAGGAATTAACTATTTGACCTTCTACTTATATGTAAGAAAGCCAAATCTTAGAGAAGTCACAAGCTAGTACATAAAGGATTTATTTATATCTCGATTTATAAATATTCTGATTTACATTAGCCAGTGAAATATATAAATTTACCGTATTCCACTGAAATATGGTAATTTCCTATAATCAGAGGAAACGATTCTAAGAAACACACACACACACACACACACATGCACTCACACACACACAATCAGAATTTTAAAATGTTCCCACTGCCTGAGGAGCATCATATTTATGTCAAAATAAATATTTTGGTATTTGGTGCATATATTATATTATCTTCATGTTATTTTTTTTAGAAAAGGGGAAGAATAATGACCCAATTAAATTAAATGTTGTTTTGGAGCAATTTAAACAATGGATTCAACTCAAAGTTAAATTATTCTCTAAAAACTAGGAAATAGCATTTAAAAGTTTTCCAGAAAAATAAAGTCTGACAGATCATAATTTTGGTTTTAGATACAAAATATATACATTTCAGAGGAAATAGTCATATAACTAGCATTGTTTTGCCATGGCATTACATAAACAGAACTAAGTAAAAACACACTGGTAACTGCTTCAAATATTTAAAGAATTTATGTTACCAATTTCAAGATAATTACCACAAAATATCTTGAATTTTTACATTAAAATGATCCGAAGTTCTCAGTATAGATTTCTGAGTTCTAGGATTCAAGGCTGTTAAGACTTCATCTCATTTTAAAAAATAAAAATAAATTAAAAAAAAGGACTTCATCTCATTTTAAATGAATCACATTCTGATTCTACATTAAAAAAAAATGTTACTTTAACTCAACTATGGTTTGAAATAACGGTAAGTCAACCCCTGTAACTTCTATGAGTAATATGCATTCCTTTATCATGCAGAAGATTCATAACATAGTTCTGTCCATCTTTTGGAAGCAGTTTGAACTGAGAGTGAAAACTCATCATCTTTTGTTTCTAGAGTATCTAGAATTAGAATAATTCTTTAAAAGAACTTAATGTAAACTATTTAAATAATGCAAAATAAAGCATTCCCACATAAGCATATAATATTAAGAAATATTGAGTTTGTAATATAGTGTAGAATCTATGTTGTCTCCTACAACTGCTCCAATTCTGGGTTGGTTTATGCGTTTTTTTTTTTTTCAGAAGCATATTTGCCTGGTGATTATTGAGACTGTTCATATACTCAATTAGGGGCAACTACCTATCTTTGTCCAAGATAAGCAGTTTGGTCTTTAAAAAACTCTGAGTGTAATTCAAGAAATTTAAAGGAAAAAATCAAATGTGACAGATACTTTTTATTGGCATAAATCAGTTATTCTTTCATAATTGAGATAATAACTATGTTTGGATATTCAATTCTCTGTCCTGATTTTAACCACTGATCCACACAGATCTTCTAAAAATTTACTATTTGAGGACAGCTCTATATTTCTCAAAGCTCAGTTGGTGATACAACAATGCAGTTAATGATTTGTACCTATACCATCTTCTACTCTAAACATTGTTAAGTCTAGAAGGTGTGTGACTATCTGACATTCAAACATATATTTAAATATGACCTAGTAGATATATTAGACTGAATTTGATGAGATGATAAATGAGGAAAATAATTTCATTCAGAAGTATGAATGAAAAATACTGTTAAAAGAATATTTGCACTTTCTGAATTAGCAAAATCAGGGTTGTTTATATTACTGTAAGTGGAAGAGCTTGAGTTGCTTTTTACTTATTATATATTTAGTGTTCCCAAAGAATCTAGACAGTATTAAAATTTAATTGGTTATCAATTTCTTTTTTTTATTCTAATAATGGTAGTAATTATGTAGTTCGTTAGGAGAATTTAAAATTCCAAAGTAAAAACTGTGATAGGATACATTTGTAAAAATTTTACTAAAACCAAAAGTAATACAATATCACTTTATCCTTACCCTCCCACCTTGATATATATTGGAAATAACATTTAAAAAAAAAAGGGGGGTGAATACTAGGAAAAATGGCTGATTATCACTAACTGCCTATTGCCCAATTTATTTTTCTATGTCATATACAAAATTTATCACCATACAGTGATATCCGGTGTCCTCATGGATATTTTGAACACAATTTGTATAGATTATTGTATTATATTTCATAAATTCGGATGGATATAGATAATCAAGAAAGTTGCTTGTAAAAAACAAGAATAGATAAATATAAAATATTTTAGCTTTCCCTAACCTCTATTTGAATAGATAGTTGTTAGGACAAGTGCCAATTCATTTAAAGCATGTTACTCAATCATTCTTAGCAGTTTCACTCTAGGAATTTATGACTCCACAGCTATAGTCTTTCCAAGTGACCTAAAATTGACAAGCAAAGTCACGATCATTTCTGGCATTTGAAACAGGGTAAAAAATGGTTCATTCAAGTTTTCATGACTATTTCTCTTGAAATTCCTTTTAAGAAACCACTGTTTCTTCAAGCTTCATTTGCTTTTTATTATATTTCATAGTTGGTAAACATAGAAGATTAAAATTTGGGTGTTTTTCAAGATAGTACACTGTCCATTCTTTCCTTTAAAATATAATTCTAATTACTAAAGATATAGTTTTCAAAATGTTCTCTCTATAAAACAATTTGGATAAAATATATTTATGCTAACATTATAGAAATTAGATTTTAGTTTTTTGTTTGTTTATTTATTTTGAGAGAAAGGGAAAAAGAGAGCAAAAGCCAGGGAGAGGCAGAAAGAGAGAGAGAGAATTAATTACGTGGAGCAGGCTTAGTCTCACAATCCATGAGATCATGACGTGAGCCACAATCAAGAGTCTGACGCTTAACTGACTGAACTATCCAGGAGCCCCTGATTTTAGTTTTAACTATAGTAATGATGAGTACCAATCACCTTCTACGTAATAAAAAACCTTTTAAGAATGTATTTTTCCGGGGCGCCTGGGTGGCTTAGTCGGTTAAGCATCCGAATTTCGCTTAGGTCATGATCTCGCGGTTCGTGGGTCAAACCCCGCTCCGGCTCTGTGCTGACTGCCAGCTCAGAGCCTGGAGCCTGTTTCCGAGTCTGTGTCTCCCTCTCTCTCTGACCCTCCCCTGCTCACACTGTCTCTCTCTCTCTCTCCCCTAGAAATAAAATAAAACATTAAAAAAAAAAGAATGTATTTTTCCTTTACCTAGGGGAAGATTGATTACATTAATATATGTGTAATTGTATAAACATTATTAAAATATAATCATTGATTCAGTTATTAAATGTATCTAATTTTACACTTAGAACAATAAAATTTATTTATCTTTAATAGTTCTCCAAGAAATAAATCCAAAGGAGACTTCTGATATGAAACTAATGACTTTAACAATAAAGAATGGCGAAGTAGAGAAATTAATTTCCAAACCTGCATTTTGAAGGTAAACATGATGATTCTTTTAGTGTTATTGATAAAACTGTTAATACTGGATAATAATTAAAGAGATAGAGAATGTTAATTAGGTACCTACTGTGTATCAGGAACTTTTCTATGTAGTAGATGTATTTACATATAAGAGCAAGGTAAATAAGGTCTCAGCATTTAACCTCTAGTGTAAAAAGTATGCACACACAATTAATAAATTAATAAGTAATAATGTTTCTTAAATTCACATATGAGTGAAATCATATGGTATTAGTCTTTTCTCTGACTGACTTAGCATAATACTCTTTTGTTCCATTCACTTCATTGCAAATGCCAAGATTTCATTCTTTATTATGGCTGAGTAATATTTCTGTGTGTGTGTGTTGTGTGTGTGTGTACAAATACACACCACATCTTATTTATGCATTCATCAGTTGATGGACATTTATTTGTTCCCGTAATTAGGCAATTGTTGATAATGCTGCTATTAATATTGGAGTGCATGCATGCCTTCAAATCACTATTTTTGTATTCTTTGAGTATATACCTAGTAATGCACTTGCTGGATCATAGATTAGTGCTATTTTTTAACTTTCTGAGGAGTCTCCATACTGTTTTCCAGAGTAGCTCCCCCAGTTTGCATTCCCACCAATAGAAATGGGAAAAGATATTTGCAGTTGATATATCTGATAAAGAGTTAGTATCCAAAATATATATGAATAACTTATGAAACTCAACACCCAAAAACCAAATAATCCTGTCAAAAATGGGCAGAAAGCATGAATAGATATTTTCAAAAGAATACATATAGATAGCTAACAGTCACATGGAAAGATGCTCAACATCACTCATCATCAGGAAATACAAATCAAAACTACAGTGAGATACCACCTCACACCAGTACAGTATTTATAATTTTCGGAAATTCACTTCCATTCTTTGTCCAAAATATTTTTTATGAAAGTTACTTGCTCTCTATTTTTTTTCTCACTTCCTCAGGCTCCTTTAAAGGGGATAATAGCACTTCTAATTCTATTCCCCAATGGTTTTTATTTTTATATCTTCTATTAAAATTAATGTTTAATCATTTTTGAGAGACAGAGATAGGGTGAGCAAGGGAGGGAAAGAGAGAGGGAGACACAGAATCCTAATCAGGCTCCAGGCTCTGAGCTGTCTGCACAGAGCCCAACATGGAGCTTGAACTCAGGAACCGTGAGATCATGACCTGAACTGAAGTTGGATGTTTAATTGACTGAGCCATCTAGGCACCCTGATTTATTTTTATATTTTCTATTTACTTCTCTCTTACTTCATTTTGTTACATATCTATATATGTATACATATATTTCTGAAATAAATCTTAAAATATATAAATAATTGCTAATTGTATGAAAAGTGCACTTGTGACAAAACATGGGTGAGAGTGGTAACTTTAAAAAAACTTTTCTTAAGTTTTGAGAGATAGAATGCAAGTGAGCAAAGGGCAGAGAAAGAGGAAGAGAGAGAGTACAGAGTGTGGAGCCAAGAGTGGATCTCAAGCTCACCAACCATGAGGTCATCACCTGAGCCAAAAACAGATGCTTAACCAACTGAGCCACCAGGGTACCCTGGTAACTTTTTTTGTTTTTAATTTTTTAATGCTTTGTTTTTTTCTGAGAGAGAGAGAGACAGTGTGAGCAGGGGAGGACAGAGAGAGAAGGAGACATAGAATCTGAAACAGGCTCCAGGCTCTGAGCTAGCTGTCAGCACAGAGCCCGACACGGGGCTTGAACCCACGAACCATGAGATCGCAGCCTGAGCTGAAGTTGGACACTTAACCAACTGAGCCACCCAGGTGCCCCAACCCTGGTAACTTTTGAAAAAGTTTCAGTAAATCATTTCTAATGAGTATGAGGCATAAACTGAGAAATGAATGATGAACTAGAGCCAGCCAGGAGCAGATTTTAAGTTTAAAAATTACTTAAGGCTGTAATTGAGAAGACTGATTTTAGAAATAGTAGGGAACAGGGGGGAAAGATAGGAGCATAAAAAATATTGTTCAGATATTCAAGGCATGACAAACATTTTATTTCATTTTAGAATAAATTACTACACACCCTAAAGATGAGCCTGTCATGAAATTTTAAGGATTTGGCTTATGAATACCAAGAGACCATGATCATGAAATTGAAGCATAGATCCATTAACGGCAGTTCATTTTGCATGATACTTTTGGTTGTTTGATACAGTGATTAGACTTTTAATAGATTGTGAATGCACTGCATCATTTTTGTGGCACCCTATGATGATAAAAATTATTCAGTTAGTGGATGGATGCAAGAAAAATAATGTGGATTATTTGCAATACCAGATCAAAAGTGGATAATGGATTATTAACCTTTAGAATGTGATTTGTAGTAGAATGCTTAAGAAATATAGAGAGATTTATAGATAATACAGTACTGCCACATATAACTTAAGATATAAGACTTATCACCCAATTAGACTAGACTATTAGGTTAAGTTAACTTAAGATGTATAAATATCAAGTACTGTACACATTTGCCCTCTTCAAAATAGCTGTCCAAATACAAAATGCTAAGATTTCAAACATAAATTTGAAAACAGTCTACTTTTATTAAACTACATATGCTTTATAAATATGCCATTTTGTAGAAATGTGAATCATCATCATAAATAAGCAGCTCTTTTGTGTTTTTCTATGATATTTCTTCAGGACTCTTTATGAAGCAATACTTAATAAGTGTACTTCCCAATACTACATTGTCTTAGATATAAAATAGATTGACTTTAACATTATCATAATTTAGGCTTTTTAGGCAATCCAGATGTGCATAATCACTGAAATATTGTACATGTAAATTTAGAAAGACTTTAAAAAGTAAAGTGTTTATTTAAACTATATCCTAAAATAGTTGCCCTAGTTTTATTCTGAATAAATATAATCTTTGTATACAGAATTGAATACCTGGATAAAGTACAGATTTTAATAGGAAGTACCACATAGAGGAAGCAAAAAATAAAAAGTATAAAAGTATTTGCTTTTCAACCAATATTAGTGCCCTCTGAGTATGAGACATAAGAGATTGGTCGAAGGAGTCATATCTGTAAAAGTTAAAGGAGAATGAGCAAGAGTAATCAGTAAGAAGAGAACCTTAGGATGATAATTAATAGAGCAAAAACATGAATGTGTAAAACTCACTGGTAATTACAATGCACAAAGTCAGCTTCTCTCGTATCCTTTTTCTGTGAGGTATAAAATTTCTATAGGTAATTGTAGTATTGTTGTTAGCTTAAAATAGGATGTTATAAGCTATTTTTTTATAGCCTCATGGTATCACAAAAGAAAAAGCCTGTAGTAGAAACACAAAAGATGATAAAGGATTCAAAACACTTTGCTATAAAAAAAAAAAAACCCTTCATATAATAATAGGAGAGACCAGAAGAGGAAACAAGGAACAAAGTACTATCAAAACAGAAAATAGTTAATGAAATGGCAATAGTGTTATCTCGCAATAATTACTTAAAATATAAATGGATTAAATACTCCAATCCAAAGATAAAATAGATGAATAAATTAAAATGAATGAATTAAAAAAACCAGACCCAACTATATGCCACCTATAAGAAATTCTCTTTACTTTTTAGGGACACATACAGACTGAGAGTAAGAGGATAGAAAAAAGATTTTTCAAGCAGCTGGTAACAAAAAGAAGGGGTTGCTATACGTATATGAAACAAAAGAAAATTTACATGATATACAGTAACAAGAGTGAAAGAAGATCATTATCTAATAATAGAAGAGTCGATTTTTCAAGAAACTACAGCAATCATAAATATATATGCACCCAAAAACTAACAGAGTAAAACAAGAAATAAACAGCAATAGGGTAATTCTTGGGGACTTAAATACCCCGCTATCAACAATAGATATATCATCCAGGGAAACATATTTGAAAACTATAGCCCAAATGGTTCAAACATATATAGAACATTACATCCAAGAAAATAAAAAATTCCATTCTACTCAATTCACATAAAATATTTTCTAGCATAGATCATATGTTAATCCACAAAAATAAGTGTCAACAAATTCAAGAAGATGAGTATTGTACCGAGTACTTTTCTGACCACGGGGGAATAAAAGTAGAAAGCATACCATAAGGAGAACTAGAAAATTCAAAAAACATGAAAATTAAACAACACCCATTAACAATCAGTGGGTCAAAGAAGAAATCAAAAAGAAAATAAAAAATATCTTAAGACAAAAACAAAAAAACAACTTCCCAAAACTTACGTGATGCAGCAAAACCAATTCTATGAAAAAATTATAGTAGTAAATGTCTACACTAACAAAAAGAAAGATCTCAACGTAATTTTATACCTCAGAAAAAAAGGAAAGTAAAAATAAACTTAGCTCAAAGTTAGCAGAAGAATGGAAATAATAAAGATTGGAGCACAATTACATGGGATCAAGAACAGAAAAACAAAAGAAAAGATAAAAGAAGCAAGAGTTGGTTGTTTGAAAATATAAACAGAGTTGACAAACTTTTAGCTAAATCAATCAAGAAGAAAAAATCAATTAAATGAATTATAAATGAAAGAGAAGACCTTACCACTGATACCACAGAAATAAGAAGGATCATAAGACAACATGAATATCCATACACTAACAAATTGGGTAACCTAAAAGAAATGGATAAATTCCTGGAAACATACAACCTATCAAGATCGAATCTTGAAGAAACAGAAAAATGTAACAGGCCAATAAGGTTAATGAGATTGGATCAATCACTAATCAAAAAAATCCAAACAAAGAAATGCCAGAGATGGGATTATTTCATTGTGAAGTCTGCTAAATATAAAAGAATTATTACCAATCTGTTTCATACTCTTTCAAAGTACGAAGAGGAAAGGACACTCCTAGAATCATTTTATGAGGCCAGCAATACCTTGATACCCAAACTAGATAAGGACACTACCAGAACACTAGACCAATATTCTTATGGCATATAGGTACAAATTTTCAACAGAAAACTAGGAAGCCAAATTCAATGGGACATTAAAAACATTATACACCATGAGCTAGTGACTATATTTAACAATATTATATAATTAAAAATTGCTAAAAGAGTTGATTGAAAAAATGTTTACCACATAAACACAGAATTGCAACAATGGGAGGTAAAGGATGTGTTAGGTAACGTTACTGTGATCATGCTTTTGCAATACATACATACATCAAATCATTACATTGTATACCTTAAACACATGATGCAACATATCAATTATATTTCATTAAAAATGTGAAATAATAAATTGTTCCTGAAATATTGTATTGTAAAAACGTAATATAAAATGAATTCAGATATTTCATAGGAAACATCGAAATAATAAAGATGCCAGTAGGGGAAATGTAGGGGAAATGCATAAACAATTCAAAAGTATGATTTCCTATGCACACATTAATACACATTTTTGTTAGAAATCAATACAGTGACTAATAATGAAGGTAGCTACCTTTGATTTATTCAATCACAAATATTAAACCATGCCAATACTGGAAGTTGGCTGTGGATTGGGAAACAGCCACTCTGTGTACTGCTCCTAGGAGTGTGCATCTGCTCAGAGTTTCTGGAGGACAATTTGGCAACACACTAAAGCTCTCTTGTCTGACATGATCTGGATCAGTAATCAGTAGGTTAATTTGACATCCCATCCCTGCCTTAACAAACAATGTGTTTATTCACCAAATCCTAGGTGTAAGACCAAGACCTTTTCTTTGGATACAAATTCTTTGATATGAAACTCTAAAGTCTACCCTTGCTTTGTTTTCTCTTTTTCTTATAAAAATGATGCTTGTATATATCTATATATACATACATAGATTTCTATACATATATATAGAAATTCTCATGCCAAACATTTAAAAGTGTTCTAATTCTATTTTCACTGAAATCTTGGGACACTTTTCAAATTTTTATCAATTTTCTATAGATTCTTGTTTACCAATAGTTACATAGCAGTTTTCTATTGATATTTTAATTTACTTAATTACCAAATATTCAGTAATGTTCTGATATATACAACTTTCACACTTATTTATCACTTTTGTTAATTTTCATCTTAAATAAAATTTTATAGGTGTAAAAACATATATAACTGGAATAATGGATTTAGACACAAGTGTGATTAACTCAATTCTAAAGACGTAAGGACACATACAGACTAAAGGGTGGCCGATTAGATACATTCAGTTTAAGCATCAGTCTGTACTTACCTCCTGGTAATTGAAAGCATTAAGCTGTCCAGTTAGGTGAAACTCAATTAGAAGACTTTTTACTGTATGTATTACAATACTTAAATTTTGTATTTTAACTTAGAATTATATATTGGAAATTAATTTATAAGTTTACTTAGAAGTATAATAAATGTAATAAATGAGAAGATTGTAAAGTTAAGTCATTTAATTTTCTTTCTCAAATACAATACCATCATGTTAATTGATGTGTACATAATATAGAAATAGTTATATATCACAGTAGTTATCTATAAAAGTGGAACTATTGGTGATTGCTACTTCATGTTTTCCTTACTTATCTCTACTTTAAAAAACATCAATATGTATTACTACGAATCTCTGGTAATAAAAAATGAACCACTTGTGTTTTCTATAATGATAAGTAAAAAGAAAAGTAAGTTAGAAAAATGTATTTCAATTGCCTTTCCTGTTTTGTTTAACTCTTTTTGTCATTCTTTCTATGGAATTAATATAAATCAGAAGCTCCAAAATTTGAACTTATCTTTTTTTCTTTATTTGAGGAAAACTAATGAGAAAATAATGCCTCCTTATTATTAATCACTACTACTATTATTGTTACTCTATTATTCATGCAAGAGCTTAGAGGATCATCAGAGACATGATGGACTTCCACGAATGTGCCTTGGAATTTAGACTGGCATCACTGGCATGTAACCAGTAAAGTAGCTTCAAAACCATCTCTGTTAAGTAAAACATCTGTTAAGATGAGACCATTATTCCACAGGAGAATTACTTTAAAAATGCTCATTGAGACTGGGATATACACAAGGATGCCAACTTATTTTTTGATGAAAATACTGCCACCAGTGAACTGGAATAATAAGGTCAGCGTGACTTATTCTCTCTCTAGGCGGACATTCCTGACAGGTCAGATGTACCAGAAGATTATTAGTTAAAAAAAATCAAACAGGGATGCCTGGGTGCCTCAGTCAGTTAAGTGTCTGACTTCAGCTCAGGTCATGATCTCATGGTTCATGGGTTCAAGCCCCGCATCAGGCTCTGTGCTGACAGCTAGCTCAGAGGCTGGAGCCTGCTTCAGATTCTGTATCTCCCTCTCTCTGACCCTCCCCTGCTCATACTGTATGTGTCTCTCTCAGACATAAATAAAACATAAAAATTTTTTTAAAAAATCAGACAAGTCAACCAACAAACAAAAAACTTTAGAATATAATACCTCTGGTTTTCTGAGTATAAATCAAATTATACTGACATGTAGTGATGTATCATCACTCTCAAGGATATGTTTCACGTATGAGATTGCAGTTCTTGAATATGGCTGTACTATATTTTCTCCTTCCTAAAGAATTGTTTCGCTCTGCCAGCACCTGTACTGAAATCTTTACACTTCTGTGATTTCAGATTTAATCAAACACAATTCTAAATACTGTATTACTTCTATTAATATATTATTGTCTTTAGAGGAATTGTATCTAAATTTAAAAAATTCACTGCAAGTTTGCATATCTTATATTTTGTGTGTTTGTTTAATTGATTTATGTCCTATCTTGTACTGGAAAAAATTAAATAAAAACATTGACATAGATTTTGCATATGTATATTGTGGTATAATATTCCACGTTACTTCTTTTATCTATGGTTGTCAAGTTCCTGGAGAGGGCAGGGTACTGTGTGTATATATATATATATATATATATATATATATATATATATATATATATATTTTTTTTTTTTTTTTTACCACCAAAAATGAAATGCAAACAGAAAAGTAAGGATTTAAAAAAAATATTTCATGGGGCACTTAGGTGACCCAGTCAGTTAAGTGGCCACCTAACTTCAGGTTCAGGTCATGATCTCATGGTTCATGAGTTTGAGCCCCACATTGGTCTCTGTGTTGACAGTACTGAGCCTGTTTTGGATTCTCTCTCTCCCTCACTCTGCCCCTCCCCCGCTCTCTATCTCTCTCCAAATAAATACTTAAAAATATACAAAAAAATCTATCATAACTTTAGAACATTACATAAAATAATTATTTTTAGTAAAAAACATGGTTAAAATTCTGAAAATTACTTATTTATACCTTATTTGTTCTATTTGGTAGAAAAAAAGCTACACTTAATTTGTACACTTAACCTTCTTTCATATGCAACCAATTATATATATTTTTAACACTGTCTCACAGAATGATGTCCAAAACAATCTATCTTTAGCTCCCAGAATCAGAATTATCCTTTCTTATTTACCAAACCAAAATTTCTCCTGGAATGAAAGATATAATACCTATTCACATGCTCTAACTAAATATCTTTGCCATCTGAGAGCCATGACCCTATTACATAATTATTATAGGAACAACATACATAGGACTTCCATAAATCAGGATCAGTACAAAAGAAAAGCAAGTCACATACATGCCAGGACATAGAAGAATATTCACTGTCATACAGGCTCCTGTCAATTGATCATCATATTATTTCCCTACCTAATGTGAGCTAACTGACATACTAGTCATATGCTATCATACCTTGTTTTCTAGCTACTTTGGAAGCACTCAGCCATCTGCAGAAACCACATGGACTTCTACTCTATTTACATATTTTTTATAACAACAGGACATGATCATTTTGAATTAGGCCATGAAAGTACACCAATCAAAGCAAATAGCATCTAGAAGAACTTAGAAAATTAGGTGTTTGCAATATATTAGATAATATCTTTCCAATAACCCTAAAAGATCATGTTGAATAGTTCTGTATGTGTTATATAAACACTTATAAAAATACCTTTGAATTTTCAATTATTCTTCCACTTGTGTATTGTTTCTAAAACAAATCTTTCACCTTAGATGAACACGTATGTTCTCTTTTTTTCTTTCATTTTAATAGAATTTGTGACAGTCTCCAAAATCAACGTGGTTTTATTTTCCTACTCCAGCTTATTATTTAATAGTTAAAGTGCAGGCAATGATTTCACCCTGATATGACAAAGAATATGAAACAGTGTTTCTGTGAATACTATTATTTAAGCAACGAGAAGCATAACAAAGATTTTGTTGAGCCATATCTTCTTCTGCTTTCCCCAAATACTTCCATATACTCCTTCCTAAATGGATTAAATAATTTACCTTTGATATTTTGAAGCACTTATAAGTCATACAAATAACTTGCTATTAAAATATTCCTTAGAATATACACAACTTAATTTATAAATACCCATGCAATCAACCAGAGTGTCTCGCATTAGTCAGTCTGGGCTATCATAACAAAATGCCATAACAAAGGCTGGATGGTTTAAACAAAACGCATTTATTTCTCATCATTATGGAGGTTGGAAATCTGAGATCAGGGTGCCAGTCTTCTCAATATGTGTTCATACTGAGACCTTTCCTTGGTGCATTCCTTGGAGGGCAGGGAGGAGAGGAAAGGAGAGAGAGATAGAGAGAGAAGGAGAGAGAGACAGAGAGAAGCCTCAAGTGTCTGTTCTTATAAGGACACTAATCCTACTATAAGGACCCCAGTTTCATACTGTCATCTAACCCTAATCACTTCCCAAGGACCCCATATCCAAATTCCATTACATTGGGGTCAGGACTTCAACATATGAATTTTGGGGGTGACACATCTACTTTATAATAGCACTTCTCAAACATATCTAGATAATTTTTTTGTTTAGTCATTATATACTATTATTGGGCTCTCATCATTTTTAAATGTATATGGTAGAGATAGGAAGGAAACTAGTGAAATGTGTTATATATATCATGTAATAGGAACAAATAGTTCCAGCATCTTATTTATCATTCCTATGGGTTAAACATTTTAAAAAGAAGAAAAAATATTTTAAAGAATACAATGCCAAAGATCAGCAGTTAGTGTCATTGATAATCCCTGGTATGATATACATTTTTATCTTAGACACATTCCAATGTGCTATTATTAAATGATATCAGTAAACCAACTCCTATGACTTGGGTCTGCAGAGAACTCTAGCCAATCTCAAAACTGCATCTCTCAGAGAATCTGGAAAGCAGTTCTTAGGAATATGTCAATGCCAAGTGGAATCATTGTTGAATCAATGAGCATGGTTTGGGAACCAGGTAATGGATGATTTATTACTGGAAATAGGCAGTAACAAAAACCTAAGGCAATATGGCATGGACTCTGGGGTAGGATGACAGGAAGAAACTAGAAGGACCTTGAGGAAACTTAATAAAGAAAAAGAGAGCCTTGAGGAGACAAAGGAAAAGATTGTTCTTAGAATTGGGAAAATATAGGAGACATTTGATATGTTGTGACAGATAGTTTGTAAACACTGTGACTTTCAATAACATAAAGAATAGAAAGAATACTTAAGAATAATTCATGGATTTTTTGGGGAAATTCTCATACAGAATGTACAAAGTGCCAATGGGGGTCTTCTGATTTCCTTTAATAAAATATGAGAAACAAGATATGTGCTAAGAAAGGAATATTCCATTTTTGAGAGGATATGAGAGGAAACATAAAGAATCCAGGATTTGCTAGATTGTTTAAAATAGAACAGTTTTTAAGTCCTAATTCCTGTAGATGTCAAATTACTTGCAAGGTAGGAAATAAACTCAAAATTAAGGACACAAACAGTATAGTGAAGCATCAGGATAAATATCTCAAAGGTATGACTTCAAGGTACTCTATTGACACTTTAGAGAAAATTAAGGAAATTTGCATTAGGATTTTGTAGATTCTTAAGATCATTGTTACACAGTATGTGACGCAGATCAAAGCAGAGCTGGGCCTGTATTAAAGATATTTGTGCATGTAGTTTTTCTCAAATATAGTAACCCTCAATACCATCCATAGGGAACCCATAGGTTCTAAAGAGAATTTTCCTTGCAGAAACATTATTAGTTTGGTTTGAAAGAGAGATCACTCAAACCAGCCCTAGAGGCCTCAAGCCTTCTGTAGGCAGGAGATAGGCTGAGAAGGTATTCAGACCATATGAACACACAGACCATCGCTATGGGAAGGAAAAGGTGATTCAGAGATTGGAGCCACAATCCCAAAGTTGGAACTAAAAGCACTAAGGAACCACTCCTGAAATAGAAGGATGCCTAATCAAGGAACTAGCATCATGTGCTCTGCTGAATTTCAGAAATGATATAAGCCAGTGAATGCTAGTTTCTCCCATTTCCTCCTTTTTAAGCAGTAGTACCCATATCTATCCATTGTGTGTTGGGTGTGAGAGGAGAAAATATTCTGTCTCTTTAGAGCAACAGATTTTCTGAAAGAGAGAAATTATACTTGAGAAGCCTCTCTGAAGAAGATTCATCTGCATTTAGAAGATGAGACCTTGAAATTTGCACCAACACCCAATGAGATGAATCTTTGGGAGTTTTTGGAGAAAGCAAGCATATTTTCATGTGGAAGAAATGAAAATATTTTTTACTGGATATTTAAAATGTCCCCAAATTCTTTGATATTCCTTCCATTGAAAATGAAGGTCTAGGGTACCTGGGTGGCTCAGTAGTTTAAGCGTCCGAATTTAGCTCAGGTCGTGATCTCACGATTCGTGGGGTTGAGCGCCGCGTTGGGCTCCGTGCTGACAGCTAGCTCAGAGCCTGGAGCCTGTTTCGGATTCTGTCTCCTCTCTCTCTGACCCTCTCCTGCACGTGATGTCTCTTTCTCTCTCTCTCAGAAATAAATAAAAACATTAAATATTAAAAAAAAAAAAAGAAAATGAAGGTCTAACTTCCCTCCCCGTGTACTTGGGCTTGTTCAGAGACTACTTTGCATAAATCTGTTCCAGATCTACCCCTTTAGAGGACTAGAAACCTTTTCTTTTTTACTCTGTTGAGTCCATGTAAGAAGTCAGACTATCCTGCTGGATAGGCCATTTGGAGGGGCAATGATACTACAAGGAGATGTAAAGGGGCCTACCTGGGTGCAGCCTTCCAGACTTCCCATGATGGCATAAGGCATGAGTGATGTTATATTAGACATTTTACACTCACCCACTGTTAGCTGAAATCTACTGAGTGATCCCTGTTGATACTACCTGCAGAAGAATAGACCTGGCAAGATCTGCCTGAATTAGTCACATACAGAAATATAGCTATGACAAAATTATTATTTTCAACTATATTTTACAGTAGTTTGTTATAAAACAAAAGATAACCAAAGCAAACACCAGCCACCACATTTCTTGTATTACCCTTCTCTACAGTAAGCATATTTTCCTTAGAGACTGAGGTGGGTCTGAACTCCTGAAAACTGTGTATTTACTTAATTATCAAAATTAAGTAAATGCATAGGAGTCAGTTTTTTCCACACTAGGCAGCCAGATTTTAAGAGAGCCTGAAGAACCCCTCCCCCTTTTATTGTATTTTATTCTACTATTTTTATTTACACGGTCTGCATTGCATTAACTATATTTCTAAATTCACACATTTAGTTCTCTATAGGAACCTATCAGTTCCACTCATCTGGTAAGTTTAGTGTTGATTTTAATTTCTTCTGAAACTAGTAGTGTTGCTGATTTAACAACCTGCTCATATAAAAGAGACCATTATTCAATATGATGGGACCAGCTGAGAACAATTTCTTAGATCACATCACAAATGTTGTCAATGGTAAAATGTGGAGACTGTGACAGACGGAACAAGCAATTCACTGAGAGACATTCTTGCTATTTAAAATTGCATGTGTGCATCCTTATCTTCCTGTTACATGAGAAAGTCAAGACTTTTGCCTCTGGTTCTTGAGAGTAACCTATCATATAACTCCATGCTATTGGTGATTATGTTTAAAAATCTATGCCCACCTTAGAGCATTGTATTCAAAATATTTTAAAAAATAGGTAGTTTTACTTATGACTCCATCTGGTTTAATTTGAACTATAATGGCAATACCTGTAGAGAACATTCGAGGAAGTAAAAATATCAGCCTGCCTTCCAGCATTTCCTATGGATATGTTATGTAAAGCAGATGGCCTGAAGTCACTTGATATTATTTATTGTCCTTATTAAAACTAGTATCAAATTTCACCAGGAATTGAATCTCTTGTGCTAAAAATATCCATAGATGTGCATTTGTCTGATCATTAATTAACCAAATCATTCACTGCAGCATTTCCCAGTGGTTGTCAATGTCAAAAGGGCCATTGGGTTTAAGAAATTCTAATTTTAAAAAAAGCTTAACTGAAAATTTAACTTTAGATTTTATCATAGCCTTTGTTATGCTAATAAGAATTGTTCATTTTCAAAAAGGACTATAAAATATAGCATACTCCAAGGTTATTCCATCTTGGTGAAACTAATTCATGCAATATCTTTTGCAGATAGAAACTTGTTGATTTACTCATTTATAGCTTTCTGGAATTATTTGAAACAACTTAGGATAACAGGAGCTATAAAAATACAGGATTAATCAAAGTTAAGAGGGTATTCAATTCTAGAACCAAATTATAACCTATAGTGAATGAGAACAGTTTGGTCATTCTCAGCACCCCATGCCATTTATAAAGGAAATGTTCCACATGACATATATTCCCCTTGAGAAGGGGAAAGACTAAGGCAAGATGACTTTATTTGTGAGCTCCCACTCCTGCCATCAGTTCGTGCATGGCTTTTGTTTTCTACCTCAGAACAGTTTATACTATGGACACAGCAAGTTGCTGCACAGGGAAAATATTAGACTAACCTAAAAATGAGCAGAGAATTGCCATCAACTAGAGAGTCCCAGCAGTGGGGCTGCCAGATGTCAGGCTTACTGCAGTTAAACTGTGGGAACTACTATATTTCCACATTTGTAATTTGTGGTTCCAATACATGTGGAGCTCTTTTTCTACATACCGCATGAAAAATCATTTGTAGAAAGCAGAGAATCATGTGTGTGCATGACTTTCCTACTCTGTAAGAATTACTTTTATAATGACTTGATAATGGAATTTTCAATACAAAAAGAACTTTTTTAAAAAAAATTGATAACAATGTTATATAAATAATTCCTTCTGTCCTTAACTCCACATTTGGATGCTATTTAATCTGAGAAGTAGCTGTTTTGCTTTTACCTTTACCTGTGACACTTTTTAGTGCTATTTGAAGGAAACCTTATTTAAGGAACAATTGATTTACAATAAAATGAGAGCTATTTGTAAATATCATTTGCTGAATCTCTTTTACTAGAAGGAAGGTAAGTGGACAATCATCATTAATATAATTTCTGAAAATATCACAGAGACACTTGAGAGTGGTAAAATTTGATGGGATTGAGTTTGTTTTTGGATGTATAAATTTTAAAGCAAGGAAAACATTTTGATTTCAAAAGCTTTGCATTCATTAATTAAAAAAGACAATGAATGGTAACTAAATTCAAAAAAGTAATGTTTACTTGGAATATGCGTTATCAATTGCAATGTAAATGTAAATATTTTTGACTGAATACCAGACTGTAGTATATTTAAAATGTCCCCAAATTCTTTGATCTTCCTTCTATTGAAAATTAAGGTCTAATTTCCCTCCCTGTGTACCTGGGTTTGTTCAGAGACTACTTTGCATAAATGTGAAACAGTTTTAGACTATTCTGAAAGCTAAGATTTTTATCACCTATTTTTGAAAAAAACTTATGACTTTCATAATTAAATAGAATAGCTTAGCAATGTTAAAATGATTGTTTAACTGATTATTTTGCTTTTGCTTTTATATTATTTGCTTCTATGGCAATGAGAAATGTTGGAAAATAGGCTAAATTTGGGTGTCTACAAGTAGGAAATGGTAGCTCCTTCCATTAAAATAATAACAAGTTGTGAATATATGTCTCAAGTTGGAATTTTACTACAATCTAACTTATCTGTTTGCACTATAAGACCACCTATTTTACAAGGTAAAGCTCTTAATCCACAGAATAAGCCACTGTGACTATAATTACAGGAAAGTAGATCATTTCTTTATTTTGGAAGATAAAAACATAAAACATCTTTAAATGTTCTGAACTATCAAGATGATTTATTCTCAAGCCTCAACAATCATAGGTAGACATCACAAGGCTAAGAATTATATGTAACTTTAATTGGCCTACTAGTACATAAAGAAATTTTTGTTACTATTCTGAAGATTTGCAAGAGTGTGTCTCCCTCTGCCTTTGACATTGCCTAGCCACCAGTGTTAGCAGCGACCAAATCTCACAAGAGCCTTGCTCATGCAATGCCATCTGCCACCTCTGATTCCTTCTAGGTTTTGAACTTGGATAAGGTTGAGTAAGGAAGATTTTCCATTTTACTTCACAGTACACTTTCAGCTGTGGTGAAAAATGATTTGAAAATAATAAATATGATACCCTACAGACTTTAATCCTTAATTTTTTTAAAATTTTTTTAAAATGTTTTATTTATTTCTAGGATAGAGAGAGAGAGAGACAGCGTGAGCAGGGGAGGGTCAGAGAGAGAGGGAGTCACAGACTGAAACAGGCTCCAGGCTCTGAGCTGGCAGTCAGCACAGAGCCCGACGCGGGGCCCGAACCCACGAACCGCGAGATCATGACCTAAGCAAAAGTTGGACGCTTAACCGACTAAGCCACCCAGGCGCCCCTTTAATCCTTAATTTTTAAAGGATTATATGAGCCTACAAAATAATATTTAAAATCAGTTTGTTTTACTGGAAATATATGACACAAATCATTTCACTTTTTTAAAAAATAAATCAAGTAAGCCATCACTCACTACAGATAATCTAATATAAACATTGCATAGACACTGAGAAGAAAGGAAAATATCTTAAAATTTTTAATTTAGTTTTCCTTCCCTTTAGGCCATAGGCTCTAAGCTTTTCAAAAGACGAGTAAACTTTCCAGCAAGATTAGCAACCTAATCAAAGAAACATATACGGTCACACTCTTCTAAGACATGAAAAACGAAAATGAGGACAAAACACAGAGTGATGCTCTGACCAAGGAGCACGAGTGCTCACATACCAAGAACTTTGACAAAAACTGCAGCACTGGTAAGGGTAGAATCAAAGAAAATCAAGTCACTCTCTTGTCCACAGAATGGTAGACTTTTTGGGAGTAAACAAAATCTTACTAACGTTCTCCTTAAGAAGAAAAGGAGCTGAATGGGATATTGATATTGATATTAGGGATAATATGTCCTTGTTACCAGTTTATTAGCAACCTTCCCTGCTTTCTGAACGCACAGTGACCAAGAAATTTGGAGTGCTCAGTCAAAATCGATAGAGGTATTAAAGACTATATATTTAGCCACTATCGTCTCTCTGAGAATATAGCAATGATCAAGTAAAAAAATGGCCTCTATTTTCATGAGGGATACTAGTGAGGAATATTGATAGCTAACATGATAATCAATAATGGACAAAAAACTGCAATGTAAAGTATCTACACCTTCTTCATTCCCCTTGCACTGCAGGCACTATCAAATTCAATTCATATTTCTTCTGACATCTTTGCTAAATGAAATTAAATTTGGAGAAGGACACACTTTTATAATAGATTTGGAAAGCAGAAGTGAGAGAGAAGCCATCTTCTAGCTGTGGCAATCAGTGACAAATTCTGACAGATTCCAAGTATTCAGTGGCTTGATTCTACACTCCAATGCCTAATCACTATCCTCATGATGAGAGGTCATGGCAGTGTTTGAAGCGTGCACAGTAGCAGCAAAAACTTCCTGGCCACTGGATGTTAACAATGGTGATTCACTGTTAAATTCATTGTTAAATGAACGATGAATCACCATTGTTAAAAATCAATATTCTATTTTCTTCTTAGTTTCTGCTCCTCTTAACCTACCCTAGATTTTTTTAATAACTTAATTTGTTGTATTAAGTCTTTTCTTCTGGAAATACCTAGAGAAATTTTTATTTACTGAATTCTGAATGCTATAAGTGGTTAAAACACTATTTCCCCCACTCCTCAGCTTCTGGCAACCACTTTTCTACTCTCTCTATGAACTGGACTATTTTTTAAGATTACGTATATAAATGATGCCATGTAGTATTTATATTTCTCTGTATGGATTATTTAAATATATATATGCAGATGCCTCTTCAGTATCCTGTTTTCATTTCCTTTAAAATATAGCCAGAAGTAAGATTGCTGGATCATATGGTAATTCTATTTTTAATTTTTTGAGGAACACTCATACTGTTTTCCGTAGTGGCTGAGCTAATTTAGATTCCCTCCCAGAGTTCATAAGGGTTTCCTTTTTTTCCCACATCCTCATCAACACTTGTTCTCTCTTATCTTTTTGATGATAGCCATTATAACAGGCATAAACTAATATCTCTTTGAACTTTTGATTTGGAGTCATTTCCTTGATGATAAGTGATGTTGAGCACCTTATTATGTAGCTTTTGGCTATGTACCTTTTATGTACCTATGGCTATTTTGATGGCTTAATTGGAAAAAAGTCTATTCAGTTCCCCTACACATTTTTAAAAATAAGATTGTTTTATTTATTTATGTATTTCTTTATATATTTTGGACATTAACCCGTCATCAAATATATAAATGCAAATATTTTCTCATTCAGTAGGTTTCATTTTTATTTATTTATTTTTTTGATGGTTTCCATTGCTGAGCAGAAGCTTTTTTAAAGTGTGATGTTGTTCCACTTATTTATTTTTGCTTTTGTTGTTTTTACTTTGGGTATTATACATACAACATCATTCCCAGTACCAATATCAAGGGTCTTTTCCTTGTTTTCTTCTAGAAGTTTTATGGTTCTGGCATTAAATCTAAGTCTGCAATCCATTTTTTTTAGTTGATTTACATATAAGATGTAGAATTCATTCTTTTGCATGTGGCTGTCCAGTCTTTGAACATAATAACCTTTTATCTGATATGTCATATGCAAATATCTTCTCCCATTCAGTAGGTTATATTTTTGTTTTATTGATTGTTTCATTTGCTGTGCAGAAGCTTTTATTTTGATGTAGTCCCAATAGTTTCTTTTTTCCTTTATTTCCCTTGCCTCAGAAGATATATCTCAAAAAAAAAATGTTGCTATGACTGATACCTAGTGCCCTTTGCTAGTATTTTTGTTGTTTCGGTTCTCATGTTTAGGTCCACAATAATCCATTTCTAGTTTATTTTTGTGTATTATATTAGAAAGTGATCTACTTTCATTCTTTTGCATGTAGCTGTCCTGTTTTCCCAGGTCCACTTGTTGAAAAGACTGTCTTTTTTCCATGGCATGTTCTTGCCTTCTTTGTGAAATATTAATTGACCATATAATTGTGGGCTGACTTATGGCTTTTGTATTCTTTAATATTGGTCTGTGTGTCTGCTTTTGTGCCAGTATCACGCTGTTTTGACTACAGCTTTGTAATATAACTTGTGGTCTGGAATTGTGATACCACCCGTTTTGTTTTTCTTTTTCAAGTTTGCTTTGGCTTTTCGGGATATTTTTATCTCCATACAAATTTTAGAGTTGTTTTTTTCTACTGTGAAAAATGCTGTTAGTTTTTTTTTTTTAATTTTTTTTAATGTTTTATTTACTTTTAGGAGAGAGAGAGAGACAGCGTGAGCAGGGGAGGGTCAGAGAGAAAGGGAGTCACAGGCTGAAACAAGCTCCAGGCTCTGAGCTGGCAGTCAGCACAGAGCCCGACGCGGGGCTCGAACCCACGAACTGCGAGATCATGACCTAAGCGAAAGTCAGACGCTTAACCGACTAAGCCACCCAGGCGCCCCAAAAATGCTGTTAGTATTTTGATGGGATTGCATTACATCTGCAGATTACTTTGGGCAGTATGGACATTTAAACAATATTTTTCTTCCAATCCATTAGCATGAGATATTTTTCCATTAGTGTCATCTTCAGTTTCTTTCATCAGTGTTGTATAGTTTTCAGAGTATAAGTCTATTACTTCCTTGGTTAAATTCATTTTAGTATTTTTGAAGCAATTGTAAAGGACTGCTTTCTTAATTCCTCTTTCTGCTACTTCCTTGTTAGCGTATAGAAATGCAATGTATTTTTCACATTTTGTATCCTGTGACCTTCCTGAATTCATTGATCAGTTCTAGTAGTTATTTTGGTGGAGTCTTTAGGGTTTTCTTTTGTTCCTTTTCTCTGTCTTTCTTCCTTTATTTCTTTTTCATTTTTCTTCTTTCTTTCTTTCTTTCTTTCTTTCTTTCTTCCTTCCTTCCTTCCTTCCTTCCTTCCTTCCTTCCTTCCTTCCTTCCTTCCTTCCTTTCCTTTCCTTTTCCTTCCTTTCCTTTCCTTTCCTTTCTTTTTGAAGATGGAGAGAGTTTGGAGGATGGGCAAAGGGAGAGTAAGAAACAGAATCCCAAGAAGCCAAGGAGCATGGGGCCTGACCTGAGGACTGGATTCCATGATCATGATCATGACCTAAGCTGAAATCCTGATATCAGGAGTCCAAATGTTTAACCAACTGAGCCACCCATATGCCCCCTCGGATTTCTATATATAGCATCATGTTATCTTCAAATAGTGAAAGTTTTACTTTCTCCTTATCCATTGAGATGCATTTTATTTATTTTTCTTGTCTGATTTCTTTGGCTAGGACTTGTACTTTGTTGAATAAAAGCAGTGGATATCCTTGACTTATCCTGATATTAGGAGAAAACTCAGTTTTTTAGCATTAAGTATGATGTTCACTATGGGTTTTTCATGTAAAGCCTTTAGTGTGTTAAGGTATGTTCCCTCTAAACATACTTTGTTGAGGGTTTTTATCATGAATGGATGTTGTTCTTTGTGAAATTCTTTTTCTTCATCTATTGAAATTATCATGTGGCTTTTATCTTTCCTCTGGTTGATGTGATGTATCACATTTATTGATTTGTGAATATTGAACACTTGCTTGCATCCTGAAAATAAATCCCACTAGATGTGGTGAATTACTTTTTTTAATGTATTTCTGGCTTTAGTTTGCTTATTTATCATTATCATTATTATTATTATTATCATTATTTATTTTTGCTTTTAGAGAGAGAGAACATGCACAAGGGAGAGGAAGAGAAGAGAGGGAGAGAGAACCTCAAGAAGATTCCACAGTTAGTGCATATAGATGAGTTTTTGCTTTTTACTTGTTATATCATCCTTTTTTTTTTTTTTTTTTTTGGAGCATTTAATCCATTCACATCCAAAGTAATTATTGATAGACATGTACTTATAATATTTTGTTGTTTGTTTTATCCTATTTTGTCATTCTTTTCTGTTCCTTTCTTCTCTTGCTTTTTTCTGTAGGGATTTGTTTGTTTAGTGATATACTTAAATCCCTTTTATTTATTTTTTGCAAATCTATTACTGTTTTTTTTTAGTGGTTACCATTAAATGTATATACAATATCTTGTGCATATAGCAGTTTATATTAAGTTGATTATTGCTTGCGTTTGAACCCATTCTAAAAACACTACATTTTTATTCCCATCCACATTTTAGGTGTGTGGTATTATGCATTACATTCTTCTATTTTGAGAATCCTTTGTCTTTTTTTTGTAGATATAGTTAATTTTACTGCTATTGTGCTTCCTAATTTTCCTACTTTTATAATAGTCTTTTCTTTCCATGCATAGAATCCCCTTTATTATTTCTTTATAAGGCTGCTTTAGTTATGATGAATTCATTTAATTCTTGTTTGTCTGAGAAGCTATTTTTCCATCTGTTTTGAATGATAGCCTTGGCCTTGCTGAATAGAGTATTGTTGATTGCAGAATTTTTTGTTTTGTTTTACTTTTTGTTTATTTTTTTTCTTTCAACACTTTTAATATATCATGCCACTCTCTTCTGGCCACAAAGTTTCTGCTGAAAAATCAGCTGTTAGTTTTATGGAGTTTTCCTTATAAATAAATGTTTTCTTTTTCTTGCTTTTTGTAAAATTCTGTATCACTACTTTTTGTCATGTTAATTACTGTGTGTTTTGTTGTGGACCTCCTTCAGTTTTTGTTGGAGGCTCTATGCCTCTTGGATGTCTGTTTCTTATGATTCAGGAAGTTTCAGCTGTTTCTCTTCAAATCAATTTTCTGTCCTCTTTTCTCATTGTTCTTCTTTTGGAATCCCTATAATGCAAATGTTGTTATACGTTACGGTGTTGTTGAGTTGTCTTAGTCTGTTTTCACTTTTTATTGTTATCTTTTTTCCCTCTTCCATTATTACTCTGTCCTCAAGTTTGCTGATATGTTCTTCTGCTTTATTCTACTATTTATTCCTTTTGATGTATTTTTAATTTAAGTTATTGAATTATCTCTGATTTATTCTTTTTTATCTTATCATTTTTATTTTTATTATTTTGGTGAGATATAGAGCAAGCCGGGGAGGGACAGAGAAGGAGGGAGACTAAAGACCAAGCAGTCTACATGTGTCAACAGAGTCCAACACTGGGCTCAAACTCATGGACCATGATGAGATTATGACCTGAGCAGAAATCAAGAGTTGGATGCTTAACTGACTGAGTCACCGAGCACCCCGTATTTAATCTTTTCTATCTCTTTTTTGAGAATCTCACTGAGTTCCTCCATTACTTTCTCAAGCCAGTGATTATCTTTTTGGCAATAACCTTGATGTTTCTATTAGGCTTCTTATCTCTGTTTCATTTTGTTCTTTTGCTATAATTTTGACTTGTTATTTCATTTAGGGCATATTTCTCTCTCTCTTAATTTTGTCGAACTCTCTGGGTCTGTTTCTATGTGTTAGAAACTTACTTATATCTCCAAATCTTGAAAGTAGTATCCTTATGAGGAAAAGGTTCTATGCTGCCCTTTAGTGCCATATTCTTTGTTCACCAAAACCTGGTATTTCGGGGATGTCTCCTATCTGTGTTATGTGCACTCTACTATTGTGGCTGAGTCACCTTTGTCTTCAGTCCAGTCATCTGCAATGGCATTTTGCCTCTTATGGGCAGGATTTTGTCCCTGTGTTATTAGTGGGCCAGTCTGAGGCTGCCTTGGGTTTGAGTTGAATCAGACCTGATGTTTATCAGAGCTATAGTTGCATGAAGCTATAGTGTTCTCTTTAGGTTTTCTCCTGGCAGGCTTTCATTGAAGGGGAGTGCCTGTAGTCAGACCAGATGTTTGCCCCCAGCCCTCTGCTAGGGCTACAGTTAAACTGGGGTATGTATTTATCCTCCCCTCTTCCCACAGAAGAAGCACTCCAGAGTGGTGCTGGGCCTCTGGGGGCTACTTGTACAATCCATGTTTGTGAAACTGCTTTGGATGGACAACTACTGAGGTTAAATTGGATGGAGCAGATACATAGTAGAGCAAGAGATGGGGTGTGCTGTTAGCAAACTAGGTAGAGGGTGCTGATTTGTGCTATTCCCACAGGTGTTATGTATCTAGGCTGGGGGGCAACAGAGGGACATGGCACCTGGTAGCACTGTTGTTTTTGAAAAGACTCATAAAGATGTCTGTCCCTCTATCACATGTTTTGAGATTAGTAAGTAATCCTTCTCATATACTGCAGGCAGTTTTCAAACATTTTCTGTGCTGCTATATCTTTGTTGGGGAGATTTGTTGTGCTAGCTCTTTAAAGGTGGGGACTCAGTTTCCTATTGCTCTCCAGCTCTCCCAGAGCTGAGTGACTGATTTTCAAAATTCAAGATGTTAAGTCTTACCCATTGTAAGAACTTGCAAATTTAAGCCCTTCTGTTTTCAAAGTCAACTATGAGGATTTATCTTCCCAGTGTGGATCTCTTGTGCCTTATGTGCAGTCTGCTCATCTCCCTTTTTCTGTTCTGTGTGTCTTTACTTCCCTTGGATAGTCTCTCAGGTCACTTTGGCTCCTGGCCATGTTTCTGACTTTTCTAAGTTTTTTTCAATATGGCCTCTTCTCACTGATTAGTTGAAGAGTCTGTTCTGCCAGATTTTAGATCATTCTTTGGGGGTATTGACACTGTTATATATGTGTATCTCTGGGGGGAGGTGAACTTAGGGTACTTCTACTCTGTCATCTTCCCCGGAAATGCATCTGTATATCTTCTTGAGTGAAAGGTCTACTCTTATCAATTGCTCATTTGCCAATTAGATTATTTGCATTTTTCTTTACATTTAGATTTAAGTGTCCTTTGTATATTTTAATTACTGCTTTATTCTTTTTTTAGTCATATGGTTTGCATATATTTTATCCCAATCTCTGCATCTTATTTTAACTTTCTCACATGGTCTTGTTAGAGAATAAGTGTTTTCATTTTAATGAGATCCAATTTATCAAATTTGTCTTTATAGATTATGCTTTTTTTTCAAATACAAGAATTATTTGCCTATCTCAAGATCCCAAATATATTAGCTTATTATTTTCATGAAATTATTGCAGTTTAACATTAAAATCTAGATGTAAAAAATATATAATTTTGTATGAAGTATGAGATTAAGGTTGAAGTACATATTTTTGCCTATGGGTTCCAACACCATTTGTTGAAATGTCTCTCCTCCTATTGAAGTGTTTTAGTACCGAGTGTCAAAATTAATTGCATATATTTTTGTGAATCTGTTTTAGAATTCTCCATGCCATTCCATTGACTTATGAGTTTGTTCTCATACCAGTACCACATTATCTTGATTATTGTAGTTGTATTTCTTTCAGTCCTGGAGTGCCCTGTCTCACCACCTTTCTGAGTCCTCCTTTGGTTGTCTTTCATATTATTTCCTTGGTTTTTAGCTGTACTTAGTACTATACATCATCTTGTCCATGACGGAAATGAGATACTTTTTGTTAGTTTGGTTGGCATATTAAATTTTTGTCCATCAGTTGTTTGGTGTCAGTCAACCTTTCTCAAAAAGAACAATGATTGGAGCAGCAAGAAATTCAAGAGTATGCCATTAATAGTCCAGTAAACATATTTTACTTTTGAATATTTGAAAGATAGACTGTTTTCCACAAAAATACCAAATTAGTGACATTTGACTATTATCACATTAGCTCACATCAATCACTTTTCGCTCTATTTTTAAATTGAGTGATAAACAATTTTAAATGTAAATTGCCCTTGGCTTTTATTCTACAATCAAAACTGTGCTTAAATTTTGTATGGGGATAGTTGTGTTTAATTTCTTATTTCCAACTATCCAAACTGTGAGTATATTGATAATAGTAAATAGTTTATCTTTTTGAAGCAAAGTGTAAATTTGAAGGACTGGAATAATTTACCATGATAATGGAGCACAGAAACATACAACTTGAATGAGAAAAGATAATTTTTTTCTTCCTTGTGATGATAGTATATTATGAACCTGCTGTTTCATGAAGCAATAAAAGTATTTCACAGCCTGATTTAGAGCAAATGAAACATGGTTGTAAAATGATTTTCATTAAAAACACTTACTTCAGTTCCACAACTGGAGAAATGATAAATTTCTATTAAAGGTGGAGGCATTGCAGGTATGAAAATAACCCTCTTTATTTCAGTAGGTTATTATTTTTAAAAAATGGTTATTTAATATCTAAGTTCTCTTATTTTACAACACTGTGTCCTGCTTTTCTCTGCCTGGATGCAAAGAGGTATGTTTTCACAGTTAGTAAAAGTTTTACCAGGAACAGATGGCAATGTTTGCAAATCTATGTGTCATAAAATATTTACGAACCAAAAAAAGTATCCCGAATATTTATTTTTGTTATGCTTACCAGAAAGTGCCAAAAATGCACTCCTGCTAAAGTATTTGAATTCAGAACATAGTATTATAATTTTAGTTAATGATATATAAAATTGTTTTTATTCATTATATTTATGAGTTTTATTAATGCAAAATGAAATTTTTACACTTTAAATGACTACCTTCTTAAAATGTTTGTAAAGAAAATATGTTGTTAACAAAACTGTGGTTGTAATTTCACATTTAACTATCTGTATTTTTCTAACTAATGTTTTTGCATCAGTGCAGAATTTTACTAATTTATGAACCACTCCTTGCCACAGTAATAATTACGAACTAACAGCATTTATTATTTTCTTACAAATTTTTTACATACATCACTGAACATGTAGATTAGTCCAAATATTCATAAGTGATTTCAGTCTGACTACAGTGTTTCTATAATTCAATATGATTTGGTAATATTGTCAGTTACTAGTAATAAACAAAAATATTGTTTTAAAATGGATTGTAAAATTAACGTGAGAAAATATAAATTTAAAAAGTTAAAGTGTAATACATAAGCAGTGAATTATCAGAGTCTTTAAATTTCCTTTTAAACTCTCATGAAGGCTTACTGTCAAATTAGAACATTAGAAGGTCTTGGATAGTCTTAGAATAATCTTACCAATGGATCATTTTTAAGTCACTCTTAACGTTTTTAATAGGCCTATAAGTAATTCCAGAAGATCAAAGTGAAATGTATCAGTAAAAAGAGACAAACATCGCATTCTGCTCAGATGTTGACTAAGAGGTAGCCTATGGTATTAGAGCAGACAATGGGAATAAATTCTGTAAAATAGAAAATCAGAATTCCTTTGAAGAATCCCTCTTTCCTATATAAGTTTGTCTCAAAATGCAAAAACATTCTTGGCATTGATAAGACAAAACATTCATTGTCACCTTAACAAGATAAATTGCATTACATGGCAAACCAATATCTGTGTTTCTTTCTTCAGTATTAATAACTAATCAAACTAGTTGTGTCAAAACTTATCATTTTTCTTGAGCCAAAATACCCATATTATTAAAAATTATTTTATTTACCCCATACTTTTCCAAATTTGGTAATTGCTATTCAGAGTGTGTTATGTATAGGAATAGAAACTAAACCTCCTATGTTTGGTTTCTAGTTTTGTTACTAGCTGTGTGACCTTATGTATTTACTTATACACCTGTGCCTTAGTTTTCTAATATACAAAGAGGGATAATAATTATATTTATTTCATAAGGTTGCTTTAAAATTTAAAGTACTAATTACATATAAAGTATTTATAACAGTGACTTACACAATAAGCACACAATAAATGTTTTTACCATTATTATTTGCTGTAATATTTTCAGAGCAATATGTGATGCATAGAGTTCGTGGTCACTGTTTTTGAAAGAGTACCCAATTTGAAACATTTACATACAACCTTTTGTAGGAAAGAATTTTAAAGGTTGTTACTTATTAAGGGGAGAAGAACATAAAAACTTTAAGAATAATTGATCTTCAGATTGATTGATTTATTAAAGAAACTTCTCATTATTTCCACATCATATTGAATTTGAATTATATCAAATTGCACATGTTTATGAGCTCTGGTGTTTTTGACCAAATCTGTAGATTTGTAGATAGAACTAGAGTGATGTCTGCTGAACTGTACAATGACACATGGATCCAAAGACAATGAATGTTCTTAAATCTTTAACTTTTAATTACCAGAACTCAGTACACTGTTTATTCACTATGCATGTGCCTCAGCAGATTTTCTTAATTTCTTATATTCTACATTGTATATTTTACCTCCCCAGTTAGAATTGGCACTCAAGAATACGCTATTCAAATTTAATCCCATGAACCCCCATATTGCACATGATTAAAATACTCATTTTCCCATATATCTCATATAATTAATAATGGGTAATATCAATTCCATATGATTATGCTAAGATTAGCTACTGCATAAGCATGATTCACTTACTAATTTCTAATAACAAAAGGAAACTATTACTATTCAGTGCAATTCCAAGTAACAGTTTAGAAAATTTCAAAGATACACCTTTAAGACTCAAAGGAGTCTTAAAACATTTAAAGTGATCAGGGCACCCTTTTCACTATAATGCAGTTTGAACAGCATTAAGCACAAAATAGCTCAGTTTTGTGGGGTTTAACGTCTATTTATGGATGAGGCAGTATCTCAGGGTTTCATGTTTTTCTACATTTGTCCCTATACCACTTGAGATAAACTAGATATAACTATTAAAAATGACCAACTGAATCCAAACTCTTTTAAACAGCTTTGATTAAGCTTAATTTGTAATACAAATGAACAATTGACTCAGTTGTCAAGCTGCATGCTTAACAAAGTGGCTAAGCCACACAGTGTAGTTTTGCAAGTAAATGTAATTTTAATGAAATCATTAGGATAGCTTTCAATCTATCAGTGCTGAGGACAATTTTCTTTCTGATATACAACATGTGTTTGTAAAATACAGTAAAGTGACTGAAGATGAATAAAAATTTTAAGGGCATATGAAATATAAACTCAAATCTTAATATTAGAATCAAGAGACATAAAACATTTCCGTAAATATATTCAGAATAAAGATAACATAGGAAGAAAACAATATTATAAAAAGTAGAGGTTTTTGTGGAAAGTGTGTATAGATATTTAAAGAATCAATTCATGTGTGCTATTTATTTGTTTGGCACTTATAGCTAAACAAAAGCTGAGTGAAGTACTAATTTGCCATATTTATGCCAAATATGTGAATTGAGTTTATATTTTATTTCTAAATCTATCTACTGTAGTATGGATTAATGACCATGCTGATCTCATGAAAAATGTTTATCTTGACTATTATATTTTCTTCTATGATAGTAGTAGTAGAGACTAGTTTTACAATAAAAAGAAGTGAAGTAAGAAAAAGTGAATTGATGAAGATAAAGCAATTTTAAGCATGAACTAATCATACTCAGGATAGTAATTTTAAACTTTTATTTAAAATGATAAATGGCGCTACATTTATATTTTTCAAAATTAATCTTATATCCTTTCTCAGATAGTTCTAGGTATAGATTCTGTAAACTTGCAATTAATATCATCATTGAATGAGTAAATAACTTTTTCTCTACACAAGATGTATTCTTGTCCCATGTATTTCCTATCTATCGAACATATTTTGATAGAAGGTAAAATGAGAAATATTATCAAAATTTTAAGGTAATCAGTAATGATTTTACACAGATATCAGTATCAACCTCATCACCACTTCATTTATAGTATTGATAAATTATGGAACTTGTCATTATAAGTTGTGGAAACTTTCTTTTATTAAGGATCTTTTAGCTTTTTGAAAATCTCTTTCAATTTTCAAAGAACTATTAAAATCATTAAAATCAATATCAGAGAAAATAATAGCTCTGTCTGTCCAATTTTCATTGTTAAATACCTATACTAAACTGATTATTGTCCTGCTTAATCAGTAGGAATTGTTGGTACATATAAGTAAAATATTCTTAACTAAAATTTTCTCGACAGAACTTTAGTAGGTCCATATTAGTATGTAATGAAGAGAATAAACAGAAAATACCTTAGATTTTTATAATTAACCATATTTACTATGTCATTCAATACATTATAGAGGTCAACTGATACTTTATGTTTCTTACTGTGACTTACTCAGTGACAAAAGTGATTCATTGATTTATATCTTGATTATAAGATGATTAAGATTATAATCATCTTAATTTGGATAACTGCTTCAGATTCTTTTCCTGTCCTTGAACCACACTGTTAACAACATACTCAAACCCAACATTTAAACTCCTTATAACATTTGTTGACTATATAGTCGTTCAAATTCGTAATTACTTTGTTAGGCTTAAAAGGTAATAATTTTTTTTTTCTCATACTTTACTGCAAGTTCATTCAACTTTTCTAAGCAAAAAATGTTGCTGTAGTGATTCTTTGGTTTTGAAATGACTGGTTTTAGATGTCAGTACTCTTTACATTTGATGGTTTCATTGTCTTCAGTATGACTCAGGAAATCACACACTATGACTTTAACACTACAAACTTTACAGCTATGAAACTGAACTCAGAGCTAACACTACTGTGTGATTTCTGGAAAGTCATTAAGAGTGTATATCCTGAGAGTTCTCATCACAAGATTGTTCCCCCCTTTTTTCTTTTCTTTTTTCTTTTCCTTTTATTGTCTCTGTGTGATAAGATGGATGTTATTGAATCTATTGTGACAGTCATTTCACAATATATGTAAATCAAACCATCATGATGTATGCCTTTAACACAGCGATGCATGTTAATTTTTTTAAATAAAAATTGGAAAAACTGAACTTAGTATATGAGGGATCATAATTCTGAATAAATTTATTTGGAATAACTTTTATTTTATCATTTAGTTTACTATCATTGTCTTCTACAGGAAAATAGAGACACAGGTGTTTTTGCTTTTTTTTTCCTCCAAGATTCAAATGTTTCTAGGGATGGAGAACTATAATGTCTGAGTTGAAAATACACTAGATGATATATATATATATTTTTTTCTAGGAGAGAGAGAGAAAGAGAGAGACAGCATGAGTGGGGGGGGGAGGGGTTCAGAGAGAGAGGGAGTCACAGACTGAAACAGGCTCCAGGCTCTGAGCTGGCAGTCAGCACAGAGCCTGACGTGGGGCTCGAAGCCACAAACCGCGAGATCATGACCTAAGTGAAAGTCGGACGCTTAACTGACTAAGCCACCCAGGCACCCCTACACTAGATGATATATTGACCATTTAAACATTGCAGGAGTAAAGATTATTGAACATGAAACATGGGAGGAAATCTATCGAAGTTAAACACACACAAAAAAATATATTTGAAAAATGAAAAGAGCATCACTGAGCTGTGTTATGGCTTCAGGCAGCCCAGAATCTTAAAAATAGGGAGGAAGGAGGTGTCTGGGTGGCTCAGTCAGTTAAGCGTTGACTTCAGCTCTGGTTATGATCTTGCAGTTCATGAATATGAGACCCGCATCAGGCTTTGTGCTGACAGCTCAGAGCCTGGCATCTGCTTCGGATTCTGTGTCTTGCTCTTTCTCTGCCCCTCCCCAGCTGGTACTCTGCTTGTCTCTCTCTCTTTCAAAAGAGACATATATATATATATATATATATATATGAGAGAGAGAGAGAGAGAGAGAGAGAGCCATATTGGCTGAATATATACCAAATTTGATGGAAACTGTAAACTCACAGATTGAATAAGTTCAGTGAACTCCAACAGAAGAAACATGAGGGGAAAAAAGCACATCATTATTGACTTGATCAAAACCAGAGACAGAAATAAAATATTAAAAGTAGCCACACATTTTCTTTCCAAGCCAGATACCATGGACCTATATCTCCTGGCTCCTCTCTACAAAGTTCAAGTATAATTCTTGGAAGTGGTGAAAGAGACAACCAAAGGAAAATTATGAAAGCTGGTAAGAGGACAATGAAATGATTTGAGAAGCAGGAGACAACATAGTAGCTGGATGTCTTAAGACTGACCATTTATTGGAAGAAATTGACTCAGGCTTTGCGTTGCCTGACCCACACTCCACCCTCCCTACAATGAACAAGATAATTTGTCCAAGAAGATGCATTCCTCCTCAGAACCAAGAGAGTCCCATGGACAACCTCAAGTAAGCCTGGAAGAATCAGCAAGAGGGATAGTTTGGAAACCCATGCTGACTATAAGAAAACAGGAAAAGTGCCCTTCTTTACTTCAGGGACTGAGATTCCCACATTCAGTGACAGTATACAGACATGGAACACTTACAAAAGAGATCACAAGGTAATAAGCAACACTGGCCTTTAAATCACTCTTATTTTCTATGATCTTGAGAATTCCTTCTCTTACCAAGAGATACAGGGGAGTGGTGATGGTGGTGGTGTATACAAGCAAGAAGGATTCTGCCACAGTGAATGGCCAGTCCAGGAATTCTCTTTGTCCCTGTGAAGCTGAAACTTCCTTCTCCCCTAGAGGTTCCAGATAGACAGGCAGGACTAGCAAGCTCGATCTAGTAATAAGTGCACAGCTTCAGAAATACTCTCCATCTGTGGCGCCTGGGTGGCTCAGTCGGTTGGGTAGCCAACTTCAGCTAAGGTCATGATCTCACGGTTCGTGGGTTCAAGCCCCACACAGGGCTCTGTGTTGGTAGCTCAGAGCCTGCTTCTGATTCTGTGTCTCCCTCTCTCTGCCCCCTCCATGCCTGCTCTCTCTGTCTCAAAAATAATAAACATTAAAAAAAAAATACTCTCCATCTCCCAAAGGCAGGAGAGATAATGCCACAACAAATACCAGATCTGGGAAGACCTCTTGGTGTCTCTGGCCTGGTGACATTTTTTCCCCCATTTAGATGTACCATGTAGCCCGACCATAGAAGTGACTTCCATCTGTACAAACAGTACCAGCAGTAAACAATGGGAACTCCAGTAGCAAAAGATAAACCAAGCAGATGAAAATAGCACCACAAAGTTCTGAAAACTGGGTTTCACTGAAATCACAGCTACAAATATAGATGTAAGCCTGTGTGTGAAATTTAGACAAGGTGCCTGTCTGCTAAAATAAATTATTTAAATAAGACCGACAGTCTCCTAACATAATATCCAAGTGTTTAGGATGTTTATTAACAAGTACTCATTACTAACACCAGGAAAATCACAAATGGATTAAATAAAGTTAGTCAAATGGCATCAACAAGATGAAAATATTTTTGAAATATCTGACAAGGATTTTGAAGCAATTATCATAAAAATGCTTCAATCAGTAACTGCAAATTCTCTTGAAACAAATGAAAAATAGAAAATCTTAGCAAAGAGGCAAAACTGGGTGGCTCAGTCAATTAGGCATCTGACTTTGGTTCATGTCATGATCTCACAGTCTGTGTGTTCAAACCCCATATAGGACTCTCTGCTGTCAGTGCAGAGCCTGCTTCAGATCCTCTGTCCCCCACCCTCTGACCCTCCCTCATTTGCACTCTCTTTCTTTCAAAAATAAATAAACATTAAAAAACAGATAATTTCAACAAAGAAATAGAAATTGTATGAAAGGATGAAGTACAAATCATAGACCTAAAAAATACAATAATAAGTAAGAAACCTGCTGAGTAGGCCCAATGATAAAGTAGAAAAGACAAAGGATAGAATTTATGAGCTCAAGGACAAATCAATAGGATTTATCTGAAAATAACAAATTAATAATTAAAAATAAAAACAAAGAAAAGGCGTAGGGACCTGTAATTTTAGAAAATAAAAAAACTCAGGGGGGAAATCTTAGGTCTCTTTGGGTACCCAAATCTTAGGTCTTTATGTTGTAAAACCCAAACAGTTTTTTTAGAATTGATGGCAAAACTGAGATCTATAAAAGAAAATTTTATATATAGGACCCCAAGTTAACAGCTTTTTCTCTGGAGCAGGACAATGTAAAATTGATAACAACACAAGGAACAGACTAAGATAAAATATACGTGAGTCACATATCTAACAAATGGTGAGTATCTAGAATATATTTTAAAATTTTCAAAAACCAACCATTACAAGACAAGCAGTCCAATTATAAAATAGGCAAATGACATGAACAGATATTTCATCAATGAGGTTTTACAGATAGTACGTTAGTATAAAAAAAGACTAGCCTTTTGGGAAATGTAAGTTAAAACTACCAGCAAATATGACTATGTAATTATGTTAGCTAAAATAAAAATATCATCAAGGATGCAATGAAGGATATAGAGAAACTGATACACTACTGGTGATAGATAATCTGGAAAACAATATGGACTTTTCTTATAAAACAAGCAAAAATATGACTGTGTATGCACTTATGGATATTTAGTTTTGATAAATAAAAATTTATTTTTAGTCAGAAATCTACACACAAATGTTCATGGAAGTTATATTTATAGTAGCCAAAAACTGGGGGAAGGATCTACAACTGTCATTCAATGAGTGAATGATGAAAAACTTTTGTACAGTCATATTGTAATATGCTACTCAGCAATAAAAAGAAACTATAGATACACAATACATTGAATAAATTTCCAGGTAATTAAGCTGCATGGAAAGAAAGCAAATTACCAAAGTCATATGCTATTATCGCTTTTTTTAAATTGATGTTTATTTATTTTGAGACAGAGAGAGAGTGCAAGCAGGGGAGGGACAGAGAGAGAGGGACACACAGTGGGCTCCGGGCTCTGAGATGTCAGCACTTAAGGCTCAAACTCACAGACTGTGAGATCATGACCTGAGATGAAGTTGGACACTGAACTGACTGAGCCACTCAGGCACCCCTGTAATCACTTCTTAAATGACAAAATTAAAGAACCAGTGAGGAAAATAGCGATAGAAGTGTAGAGAACTGGTTTGGGAGGCAGGTGGGTGTGATTATTATAGAGCAGTGAGTTTTCTGTGGCCCTGTTTGTTCTGAATTTGGATACATTGTAGACTAGGACAAAAACAACAGCAATTTTTACTTAAGTATCTCACTTCCTGTCTAGTAAGTATTTCCAAGAATTCATTGTTCTCCAAGAAGAGTCCCAAAGAAAAGTCAATAAAGCATCATTAATACTGAAAGGAAAAGGGCTTTCTTTCTTTTTAAAAATTTTTAAATGTTTATTCATTTTTGAGAGAAAGAGTGTGAGTAGGGGAGGGGTAGAAAGAGAGGGGGACACAGAATATGAAGCAGTTTCCAGGCTCTGAGCTGTCAGCACAGAGCCCCATGCAAGGCTCAAACCCATCCACTGTGAGATCATGACCTAAATTGAAGTCAGACACTTAACTGACTGAGCCATCCAAGTGCCCCTCTTTTTTTTCTAATGTGTATTTATTTATTTTGAGAGAGAAAGCACAAGTGTGGGAAGCCCAGGGAGAGAGAGAGAATCTCAAGCAGGCTCTGCATTGACAGCAAATGTAGGGCTTCATCTCATGAACATTGAGATCATGACCTGAGCTGAAATCAAGAGACAGACACTTAACTGACTGAGCCACCCAGCGCCCAGGACTTTGTTTCATCCAGGTATCAAATTCAAGGCGAGACTACGTGCTTCTTCTGTCTAAATTTATATCTAGCTAAGTATCTATATTTCTGGGTTAGTCTCCTAGGGTGTTATAATATACCAAAAATTGGGTGGCTTAAAATAACAGAAATGTATTCTCTCACTTTTCTAGAGTCTAGAAGTAAAAAATCAGGGTGGCAGCAGGGCCATGCTTACTCCGAAGGCGCTGGGGAAAATTCCTTGATTGCCTCTTCCCAGTTTCTGGCAGTTGTGAGAAGGTTTGTCATTCCTTGGTTTACAACAGTATCACTTCAATCTGTCTCCATCTTCACAGGGTCTTTTACCTGTGTTCACATCTGTGTGTCTTCACATGGCATCCTCTTCTTTGTATGTCTGTGTCCAAATTTGCCTCTTTTTATAATGGCACCAGACATAGGGTTAGAGCCCACTCTATTCTAATACCTTATTAACTTGATTAAATCTGCAAATACTTTATTTCAAAATAAGGTTACATTCACAATTACGAAGGATTAAGACTTGAATGTACCCTTTGGGGGACCACAATTCAAGTCACAACACTGTATCTATCTATCTATCTATCTATCTATCTATCTATCTATCTATCTATCTATCATCTATCTATCTATCTATTTATCTATCATCTATCTTTCATCCATCTATCCATTCATTCATCCATCTTACTACCTATCTTTGTCTAATCTACTTGTCATTACAGTTAGATTAAAAAAAGATGAGTATCTCAGAGACACATATTAGCATGTTTATTGAAATTGAAAAATGAAGTCGGTTATTTCTTACCATAAATCTGATATAAATTATTAGTTTTACAATGAAAATTGGCTTTTCAGTTAAGATGAATGTGGTCATGTACTGTATGTTTCCATTAGTTTAAATATCTTGATAAAAATATCTTTAAAACATGTTCAAAGATAAAAATGCCCTACTGTGTCTTTCATTATTGTTAATCCTTCTTTTGTTCTTAATGACTTTATCACCTATATTTCTTACATCTGTATTTTAAATCTACCCTGTGTGGACCCCATATTTCTCATTTTACTTTATGTTCATCCATTTATCCTGATCCTCAGTAGTCTTTAAAGACAACATTACTAACATAAAATTATGATGCTTGCCTCAGAAAACATTTTTCTTTATTGTCTTTTTCCATTGTGGCCACGATTCTTTTTCCAATCATTGCAAAATTACTTATGGGATCCATACATATTTTTTAATATTTGTGTTCCTTTGACTAAAGATAATCCAGGTCCTTTATTTGCTCATTTTTTATCCAATGTTAGAGGCATGCTTTGATCTTTTTCTGGCCTCTAATCCTTTTCTGTCTAGTTATATTTGAAATCATGTTCCTGATATTCAAGTCTTAAAATGTTAAAAATGTTAGTGACCTCCACCAATTAAATTTTTGTGTTTGAAAGTCATTTAGTATGTCAGGGAGGAACAAACTGGAGTAGGGTCTTTTCAAATTGTGGTTGTTCTAGATCAAGTGCAGCTGACATATTTTTGTTCAGGTTAATATATAACACATTCAATTAGGCAAAGTTCTATGCTCCTCCAAATTTCAACTTACAAAACTCATTTTTTGATACAAACTACAAATCTTTATATTACATACACCAAGACTTATTCTCTTCTAGGTCCAGCCATATTTTCATCTAAATACTGTGTAGAGAGGTACCAAAAAGAGACTTCTTGGGTAGGTTTGACTCTTGCTGGCTTTTGTGCTACAGAGTTGACATCTGATTTTCTGATCAGGGCTCTGCTATCTTTCCCCACTTAGGGGAGCTAATGACCAGAAGTGAAGCATATCTGAAGAAGGCTGCCCTGATTGTGGCTTAGAGGACAGCATTTACGTAAATTAGCTGCATAGAAATACTGATGACGCTATCACAGGACATGATTCTTTATCCTTCCTTGAGAAGAAATTTATTTATTTTTTTTTTTAAATGTTTTATTTATTTCTAGGAGAGAGAGAGAGAGACAGTGTGAGCAGGGGAGGGTCAGAGAGAGAGGGAGTCACAGACTGAAACAGGCTCCAGGCTCTGAGCTGGCAGTCAGCACAGAGCCCGACGCGGGGCTCGAACCCATGAACCGCGAGATCATGACCTGAGCGAAAGTCGGACGCTTAACCGACTAAGCCACCCAGGCGCCCCGAGAAGAAATTTATAAGAATAACAATGCTATCAATAGCTGTCTACAGAATAACAGTGAAAGGTATATTTGGATTCTATTGGATTGCTACAATTTAAAGATACCTATGACATTTAATCTAATTTCATGAAAGGCTAAGGTGGTGAACAAAATGAAATACAATACAATAAAATAAATAATAAAGTAAAAAGTACTTATACTATCACAGAACTCTTAAGATTGAAATGGAAGACCTAGGCAAGACAAAACTCCAGACAAGTTGAAATGCAAATCTCCAAAGGACAAAGTGAAGACCAAGAGAATGAGAATAAAACTATGCAGATTAGAAGAACCAGAATATTTTACAGCTTGAATTAAAACAAATAATTAAAGAATATTCATAATCATAGAAAAGTTAACCTATTTATTTTTAAAGGAAATATCTCCTAATATTAATTTCTACATGAAATATTTCATATGTAACACATTTAGAAGCAAGCAATGAACACTTGCTACAAACCCATCTTTAAACAGGTGTAGGAAGAGTTTTAATGTGGTTATTTCTTATATCCTGAATTAGAAATTAAAAATAAAGCAGCATTAAAATGAAATTCTGTAAATTCCATACTTTCTGTATGGAAAGTATGTATATTACTGTCCAAAAACCTATGATAGATGTAGTAGGTAACTCACCTATGGCACCAAACGTTTACATAAAAATTGGTACAAAACCACTATTTCCTGGGCACTTGGCTGGCTCAGTCAGTTCAACGTCCAACTTCAGCTCAGGTCATGATCTCACGGTTCTTGAGTTTGAGCCCTAGATGGGGCTCACTGCTGTCAGTGCAGAGTCTGCTCAGATCCTCTGCCCACCTCTTTCCCTGCCCTTACCCTGCTTGCCTCCTTTTCTCACTCTCAAAAATAAACCTTAAAAAAATCATTATTTCTGGACTCATCCCTACTTGCTAGATCAATGTAGCAATCTTCTTAATTGGCCCTATTTTCAACACCTGAGATATTGGGGAAAGCATTTTTTACATTTTTGCATTCAATGATTGTATGTCCAGATTACCTGGGATGTTCCTAATTTAAGCCTGCAATCTCACCATAATATTAATAGCCCCCTTTTTATACTCGAAAGTGCCCATATTTGGATGATGAATTTTATTTTCATTCTCTCCATTCATACGTTTGTGGTGCAGCCCTCTGTGTCTAAAGCACGGTGATTACCGCCTCAAGTAAACTTTCAGCCTAATCACTGTTGCACCACATGCAGGTATCTCCTTCCTATTCAGGCACTATTCCACCTTGACCACCTACTGGCTGCATCAACTTAAAGAGGTTACTTTTCCTGTCTGTGACTTGGTTAATAGTATCTACTATAACCGTGAGGAGTAAAAAAGTTCAAACTTTTTTTCCCAAAAGGAAAACTTTGGGAAACTGGAACTCAGAAAACTGCCAGTGCCAGCTTTGTCTGGTTCTTTCTTGCTTTCTCTCTTTGTGTCAACCAGTCTGAATCAGTTTCCACATTTTGGTTTCCTTGAAATGTTTCTTGATTCATACCCCTTGTTTCCACTGTCCCCTCATATTACATTTGCTCTTCCCACAGCTTAGGCGAGACTCTTTGAGGGCAACTAAAACCACTCAAGACTCAAGAAAATCCTAAACTGTACTGTACCACAAAGGAAGAGAGATTTCACCTTTACTTCCCTCTAGTGCTGAGGTTTATGAGAAAGCTATAGTTTTAGAGAGGAATTATCTTGCTAAGGAACAGAAAAATGAAGCAGAAATATAAGGTGATATCCTGAGTTAATATAACAAAAAGAATAAACAGGGAGGATATCAGACGCTAACAATCTGCAATATAGTTTAGACTTGACCCATAAAATAAGGAGTCTACAGCCAGCAAAATGTTTCCCAATCTTCATAAGCAGGCGAGGCTAGAGCTGTCATTTTAACTTTGTGTCTATTGCTGCTTGTATTGTAAGTCAGACAGTTGAAGCCCCAGACAAAGGTGCTAGTTCTTTCATATGTAAAAGCATGGGAAGTTGCCAGCTGCAAATCAGACTTTTTCCGTCTCTGGGGTGTCTAGTGCATTTACTAAATGCTTGGGTTTTTTTTAAATAATGATAATGCCATTAATTTTGAAGACATCTTCAAAAATAAAATGAAAAGTATAGGTGGGAAATAATTGTAACATACATAATAGACAAAGGTTTAAGAATTTGGCAGGTGGATGGATTTTACAGATAAATTACAAATATATTTGGTTGGAAAAAAACTGTACAGATAGCCAAAAGATAAACAAAAGATATTGTATATGGATGAGTAAAAACAAAATCTTGTGAGCCAGTATAAAGAGGATGCATACTATGTAAATTTTGTTCACATACATCCCTGAAATCATACTCTGTATATGCCCTGCGGAGATTGGCTGAAAACCAGACAAGGTCTTTTGTGTCAGTCAGGCAAGAGACAAATATTAGCAGAGGAAAATGTCACAAGACGAGTTAAAATGAAGATGTAATTCTGCTGTACAAAAAATAAATAAATAAAACGTGTGTGTGTGTGTGTGTATGTGTGTGCATTACATCCAGAATATTGAGATACTTTGTCCCACTTGACCATCTGTGAGAATTCTAAACCCCTTTTCTGCCATGAAGTTTACACATGCAAGAGGGCAGGTGACTCTTGGGGTGACCTTGTTATTGAACAGAGGTGAATAGCCTACAGCAGCTACAGGATCTTGACACTGAAGTTAAAAACCTCTCATTGTAACCCTCTAAGTACTTAGCCCAATAAACTGTTACATTTGTCAATTAGACACAAATGGCTCATTCAGCCTGGCACTTTAGAAAAAAATTAAAATGAATAAGCATAGAATATAGTGATTTACATATTTGTCCCTGCTTAGTTATGTTGTTCAAGCTGGCATATAAAACACAAGTTATAGTGTTAAAATTCCTCATGTTCTCAGATACAGACTACTTGAGAGTAATTTTGGCAATAATTTTAGATCCAAGAAATAAGTGATAGCCCTTATTTTAAGTTAGTAAAATCGAGCGATCAACCCTATATAGCTGCCATGTTTAATTTTTTCTCTAAGGTATGGTATTAAAGTGATCCTGACACTTGTCTACTGTTTACAATGAATACCATTATAGCACTGTTCATAAATGGGATATCTATTAAGTGTTTATAATTCACCAAGCAGTATATTAAGTTCATTCAAGCAGTTCACTAAATATAGTATGTGGTATATCTATTTATATACTAACAAAACTGGTAAGATAGGTAACATTATCACTCTTTTTTTCTAGAGTAGAAAATAGGGTTAAAATGTATCAAAACTATTTAAAGATACAGAGATTTTTTTGGGGGGCACCTGGGTGGCTTAGTCGGTTAAGCGTCCGACTTTCGCTTGGGTCATGATCTCTAGGTTCGTGGGTTCGAACCCCGCGTCGAGCTCTGTGCTGACTGCCAGCTCAGAGCCTGGAGCCTGTTTCAGAGTCTGTCACTCCCTCTCTCTCTGACCCTCCCCTGCTCATGCTGTCTCTCTCTCTCTCTCTCCTAGAAATGAATAAAACATTTTTAAAAAAAAGATACAAAGATTTTTAGTAAGTACAGAGACTTTATTTGAACCTAACTACAGAATAAAAAATAAAATCCATCAGGCCACTATCATAGACACTGAAACTAAACCAACCAGAACCTGGCGTAAGTCTTCCCTCACACAGTTGGGCATATTCTTTACTAGAAAATAATATATTTTAGAATTATGTTTACTCTCTTATAGCTAACTTAGTGGTAAGAGAAGTGGATCAGTCCCAATATCTTGAAGATTAAATTATGAAAAAATAATGCATTGTATGCAGTAGAGTCACACATCAATTCAACTTTTAATTTATGTAAATTTACCTGCAGGAGACATGGAGTGAGGGAAAGAGAGATTTATGTGGGGATCCACACAAACAAAGGAAGAGCATAAAGAAATATAAATGAGGTAAAATAAAAGCTTTTCTTATTCTTATGTTCTTATTTTTAATGGTCTAATTAATAATAGTTTGTTCAAAATAATATTATATTTGGTAATTTTACTTTTATAGCCTATGAATAAGAGAAATTAATTACACCAATGTTGCATGGAATGAGAAGGAAGTTAGGAATGATTTTTTCCTATATGGTACTTGCACTAGCTCTGAAGTGGTAGAGTATTACTTGAAAGTTGACTTGAGTTAGTTGTAAAGTAGATTGCAAACTTTAGGACAACTGTCAGATAAGTCAGAAAATTAAGGACAATTCATATGCTTAGAAAAGAGAGAAATTGATATCATACAAAAGGCTATTAGAAAAGCTGAAAATTAAATGAAAATGAAGTCAGTGAAAATGCTAGAAATAAAAAGTATCATCCCTGAAATGAATTATTACGTTTAAACAGCAGATTAATGGTAGAAAAGGTGTTTGAGCTCTAAAACAAGTCAATGGAAAAATTGATTTGAAATTGAAAAAGTTTAAATTTCCATTTCAGTGGAAAAATAGTAATATATAGAAAATACTCTAGCAGATAAATGGGGACCTAATATCTGCATTATTGTAATACCAGAAGCTGAGGAGAGGGTGAATGTAGCAGCAAAACACTTGCAGTAATACTAGCCAAAATCTTCTGAAAACGACAAAAGACATAAAGCCAGATACAAGTTCCATGAACTTCAAGCAGGATAAATATAAAAAGAAAGAAACCATCCCTAGCCATATTCATAGTCAAATTCCCAAGAACCAAAGAAAAAAGCTACATTTAAAAAATCACTTTGTTAATTCCCTACCTCTTTTCCTGCTCAGACTTCATTGAAAGCATTGAACTTAGAAACCAATTTGGAAATACATAGCAACTTTGCAGTGTTGGGTCTTCCAATCCATCAGAGTAATAGATCCCACTATTTTTGCAGGTGACGGATAATTTCTTTACAGTGCAAAATTCCTTAGCCTGAATAAGATACACTAAAAATAATATGATGCATTAAAAGATGCACATTGTGTATAAGGAAACAAATAGTTTGAATGTAAAAGGATGGGAAATGTTATACTTTGCAAACATGAGCATAAGAAAAATTTGGTGTATAGATCATAGTCTAATTAGACTTTCCGTTACAAAGTTCTGGTTGATACGAGAATATATATTCTAAAATGAGAAAAAGATCAGTTAGGCAGGAAAATATTTTAATTCTCAGTGCATATGCAACTAATGATATAGTTTTAAGGTATAACAGCTGATAATATGACATTAGTGAGAATAGATAGCTCCAGGGACCTGATTCTCTGTAGAACCATCTAAAAATTGAGCAAAATCTGTTGAATCAATTTTGTAATAATTCAAGAAAATAGTCAAAAGGTTATAGCAATCCAGCAAATGCTGAACCAAGAAAAAATATAACTTAAAAATAGTAGGCTTGCCCCTGGTCCCATAAATGTTAGAGTAAACAGGTTATTCCTTCCCAAAGATTGGCTGTATCCCTAGCATCAAGGTAACAAACAATAGACTCAGTTACAGAGAACAAATTCCAGTCTCAGCCTTTCCTGTGTTCCTGAAGACAGAGTCTAATTGGCTTTGCAACCTGGTTTTTGCACAGGTTGGCAGGGAAAGAGGATTCCAACCATGGTCCAGTTGGGTACTTTAGAAGTGAGCCTCTCCATAGAAATGAGGCTGTTCTGGGAAAAAGACACTCCTGTGGTGGATGTCCCTGTTCACACTTCAGAGAAGTTTAAGTTTAGCTAGGTAGAATTCCAACTGAGTATCCAACTTCACAAATAAAATAAGTGTACGTTTTTTAAAAATTTTTAATGGTTATTTATTTTTGAGAGACAGAGAGAGAGAGAGAGAGAGAGAGAGAGGAGAGAGCGAGCAAGCAGGGGAAAGGCAGAGAGAAAGGGAGACAGAGAATCTGAAGCAGGCTCTAGGCTCAGAGCTGTTAGCACGGAGGGCCAACGCAGGGCTCAAAACTCACAACTGTGAGGTGATGACCTGAGCCAAAGTCAGACGCTTAACTGATTGAGCCACCCAGATGACCCAGTAAAAATGCAAGTTTTATTCCTTTTATTTCAGTAAAACAAATTGGTGGAAAATATGGAGCATCAGTATATTTCAGTTATGAGACAAATTATATCATGCTAGTCTTTTTCAGAGTTGGTTTTAATAAGAACAATTAATATGAACAATTATGGAGAGAAATTTTCTATTAGAAAACTTGAAGTTTAATTCAAATGATATTCAATCTCCATCCACATAAATTTTTCAAAGGTAATCAGTGTGATAGTATAAGTCTAATACTTTTTTTTCCTCATTATAAAATCAAGCTAAATTGTTTTTAAAACATTCTACTGACTGATTCTTCCAGATTTGCTTTCTTATAATAAAAGTAACAAACCTGATAAGGTATATACAGTGTTTCATGAGATAACACTTGTCAAACCTTCTAACTGTAGCAGAATGAATACAGTTCATCACTGGGGACTCTGACAGTCTCATTTGAAAAAATACAAACATCTGGAAATTACTATTTACTTTGGATACAAGAAAACCATGTAGAATGACATTATTTCAGCAAGATTATCTCCCTGTAACAGGTTCAAATGTAGAAGGTAGGAAAAAGAGTATACTTTCAAACTTTTCTGAAGAAAAAAGAAAAACCTCATCAAAAGAAGAAAATAATAGGCATACATTGTTATTGTGTCCATGTAAGTTTCTTCATCTCAAATTATGTAATGTTATATTTATACTTAAACTGAAAGGCCCATCCATTCTACCCAACTCTAAAGCTTAACCCCATGTGCGTTTCATGCAGACAATACTGCTAATTTCGTTTGTCACCCCTGGACTATATGCAGCCATTCGGAAGTCATCAGCAATCCAAGACTTTAAAAACATTTTTCATAAATTTGTGTATAGCAAAAACATGTGAAAAATACCTCCTATATTGCTTTATTATAGGATATAATCTAACAGTTAACATATATATATTTAAATAAAAACACTCTTTATTTTAAATGTCCACAAAACATGACTGTCTTTACAGATTAGAAAGTTAAATCATTCAGATAGAAACATATAAATGGTAACTGAAGTTCGGTTTTGTTTGTTTTTTATAAGTACAACACATATATTTTACCACATTACTAATATTTCCCAAATCAAAGAAAACAACTCTAAATCAATCATCACCATTATTAACATTGGGTCAGCAAACACAGCATGAAACTGAACCATTGCTTAAATTTATGATTGCTTGTTATTCTATTTGAATGTCCCCTTTTCAATTAAATTTAAAGAATAACCTTAGTGACTTGACTGAATAAAATTTATGTAATGTGGATTAATATCCTATTAGTAGTATTTGAAATAGAAAGCCACAAAAATTATACTGTGAATATTATTGCAATACATCCAATAAGAAAATACACCTCCATGGCTATTAAAGATGCTGATGATATTTTGAACAATTGTAAATATCTCAAAATGTATAAATAGTATGTCTTTCAACAACTATCATTTTTACATGATGCAAAAGGCCAATGTGCAATACTACCAAATACAGCCCTGAATAGACCTGACAATCTTCTAGATTCATTAACATTTGGACCAATTACTCTAATTTTTAGTCTGTTAGGTTTTGAGTCCAAGCCTGAGGACTGCAGGTGGTATTCCTGAATCTAACAGCACAGTAGAAAACCTTCTGGATTTCTCCCACTCCCTCCCACACTTCTCTGTCTTTCCTCAAAGGGAGTATCCTTTCCATTAAAGCTAAGTGGTTCCTAACTTCCTCTGACAGTGGTTATATTTCCCTAAATGATGAAATGATAATCAAAACGATGTGAAAGAAATAAGATACTTCAGTGACCTCCTAATTATATCCTTTATAATACTCAGTTTTGACCCCTTACCTATTCAAAACAAAATAAACAGATCTATCCACAATGATATAGATGCCTTTCTCTGGCTATGTTCTATTTCGTCAGCTTTTACATAATGGAATACATTGACCTAAAGATAAGAGTGGGGTGAAGCATTATTATTTATGATATTTTATAGAGTAACTAGTGATTTTCATTAATTTATTTCATAATTATTTACAAGAACAAATATCAGAAGATAAACACAGAGGAAAACCTGGCTTTAATTAATCTTTTATGTGAGAATTGCTGTTCTGGTGAATGTAATGCATATTGCTACTTAAATTTGGGCAAAAAAACAAAGATAAATTAGTTTTTTATCTGGTCATGCTTCAAAAATCATGTGTTTAATGCTTATATAGATTTAGGCAAGAAAAAAATTTTCTCAACATTTTAGAAGCAAAATATGTTATTTCACCACTAAATAGTTTTTTAAAATGAAGGTATTTTACCAACAGTGAACTAACTTTATCTTGATAGTTTAGTGTATTAATTAATTTTAATAATTGTTTTTCTTATACTGCTGACCATATAAGGTCATTTAAATGCTATTGTTATATGAAGTCAATGGATTAAATGGTTTGGTTACTTGCTATATGCTAACCTCTGTGCTCGTCATTAGAGATACAAGGATACATGTAGCCTAACACCAGCTGATGAGGAACTTGGTATTCAAAACTCCGCATCACCTGGGTCCCACACACAGCTGCTCCACAGTCTACGTCATGCTTTGTCATATGCTCACACAAATCCTCTTTTCTTCAGAGCAGTTCTATCAGCTGATAACTACAAATGTATTAGTAGGATTACTAATTACTAGTCATCAGATTAGTAATAGCAATAATTACTATCAGTTTTGATCCGTACATTCTGTTAGCACAAGACCTCATTTTTGTTCTCCACTTTTCTCCAGAATGCACAAAATAACTGATATTTTAAATTACTGATTAATTAATTAATTAATTTAGAGTACATACAGAAACTCTAGGAATACATAGAAGACACAAATGTCCAATCAAATCTGTCTCTAGTTAGTAAGTGACATAAGTGTCATAATCAGCTAGGGAACTACAAAAGTTCAATGTAGATCTATTTCATTATTATTATTATTATTATTATTAAATATAAAAAGTAAAATAAAATAGAATAAAATGGAGTTAGCAATGGACTTTAAAAATTCGATATACAGAAGTTAGCATTAAAATCATTACAAACTCTATTTCAAACAGGTTATTTTCGTTTTTTAATAATGATTTCCACTTTTTTCAGAAATGGAAAAAAAAATAATTTTATTTACATTTTTATAAACTGTTTATTCCCCTAAATATAAACATGCAATAAGATATACAATGTGAATTTATTTTCCTGAGAAGTGAAATCACTTCATTACCATTTGCCTATCATCATATCAGGGCCCAGTACTGCCCTTGAATTAACATTTCCAACTTAAACTCACAATTAGCAGGGATTTTATTTTGAAAAACACCCAATTTATATTCCTTAGTTTGAATGCAATTCAGTTCTTCAAACACCAAATTTTAAGACAACTATTTTTAAATTATTGTGAATTTCTCTAAATATATTCTGAATTTTATGAGGTGTACAATATTTTAAGAATTTTAAAGAAAATCTCAAGAAAATTTTCAAAGCACAGTAAATAAGTTCACTGTTACTTTATAAAACTGGAAATAAATAACTTTAGATTTTTAGAAGGTCTAGAAAAGAAGACATTTGAATAAGTTTGAAAAGTAACCTACCTTTCACTTACAGATTAAGTCAGATCTTTTATCTTGACAGTGAAGTTGATAACAAGGTCACAGTCAACAACATACTAAGGCAAGGTAATATTTTAGAGACAAACTAAAGTAAATCCCAGGAGTTAATTGATATGTAAAAGTAAAGTCATGAAAATTTTGAAAACAATGAGACTATGGCATACATTTAGACACTACTCTGTACATACAGAATTATAGGCAAATATTTTATGAAGAGTTTGAAATCATATTCAGTATATTTTTCTGCACTTATACATATTACTGTCATATATATTTTTTTTCAGAGAATTAATATCACTTATTTTCTCTGAAAGATGATTGCTTCCAATTGGGCTGCTTTGTTTGCCAGGAAAATTTCCATGATGCAAAAGCTCAATAAATGATGGCTGTCTCTGACCTCTTCCCCCACAAAGCTCACAGACATTCCACACCTAGTCATACACAAATTCATTTCATATTGTTGTGGTTTTGAACAATATTCTCTTTCATGGTTAGGTCCGTACCATATTATCATCCTACTTATAATAATCAGTTACATTACTTATCTTCTTAACTTCATTTTTAATCACTTTCTACTAACAAAAGTTATATGTGAACATGAATCTTGTTTGTTTTACTAGTAAGAATTCATTAAATAATTATTGAAAATAGTATAAAACTATAAACATATCAGTGTCAAAAACTGTCAGTATTCCAGTTCATTAAGACTTCATAGGTGTGGCAAGGTATAAACTTGAAACAAAAAAACAGAAATGAAAAAACAAAAAACAAAATGGAAAAATCTGTCAGCCTGCTAGGAAACCAGCAACCAGAAATTCAAGCTGACAGCTTTGCTCTTCAGTTTTTGGGTTTTTTTTTTTTTAATTTATTTCTGAGAGAAAGAGAGAGACAGCATGAGCAGGGGAGGGTCAGAGAGAGAGGGAGATACAGAATCTGAAGCAGGCTCCAGGCTCTGAGCTAGCTGTCAGCGCATAGCCCAACGCGAGACTCAAACCCACAAACTGTGAGATCATGACCTGAGCTAAAGTCAGACGCTTAACCAACTGAACCACCCGGGTTCCCGCAGCTTTGCTTTTCAGAAGGTACAAGTCCTCCTTGAGGACTGACTACCAATCCCAAAAATAAAAATGCATATGCTATTGATGAGAGAGATGGAAGTCATGGCCAATTAAACCTTGAATAGAAAAGTCATGCATTTTGAAACTTTGCAAAATGTTTTATGTGCAAGTAATACAAGGAGTGAAATCAAGGTTGTTGGGTATAAAATTACCCTTTCATTGTCCTTCATGAATGAGATGGTGGGAAGAAAGGATAGACAGACTAGATTAGGTGCTGAAGTTTCCCAAACAGATAAAAGGAGATTTGTATTTAAGAAAAACTTAATCCATCAAAGTCTAAATTATTAATTAGGAAGTTATATTTTACTTATAAGAGGTATCTTCAAAAACCGTGTCAAGGAATATCAAAATAAGAAGGATAATACAATGGGATATCTCTCTACCTCTGTCTTTTGATGTATATATATTTGACTTTTCATTCATGTGTGAGTTACTTTCTATAGTAGGATCAATTTGAGTTAACTATATGTGACTGAAAATATTAATATATATGTTTTTTTCATGTTTATATTTCATATTCTGTGCATACATTATAATTTAAGTCATTTTGTGTATGATATATTGAACTGACTTATTTAACAGAATGTTTTCAAAGTTCATTAGTTTTGTAGCAACTATCAATCTTCATTAGTTTTTATCACAAAATAGTATTCCATTGTATGGATATAATACATTTCTTTTTCATTCATCAGTTGGTGAGCATTAGTGTTATTACCACCTTTTTGCTATTATGAATAATGCTGTTATGAATATACATGCACAAGTTTTGTGTGGATGTGTATTTTCATTTCTCTTGGGTAAATACATGAGAGTCAAATTGCTGTGTTGCTTTGCAACTCTATATTTAAGTTTTTGAGGAACTGGCAAAATATTTTTCAATGCGTCTATGCCATTTTACATTCCCAAGTAAATGTAGCAGGATTCCAGTCTCCTCACCTATTATTGTCTTGTTATAGTCCATCTCTTTGCCAATAGCCATCCCAGTAGATGTGAAGCAATATCACACTGTCATTTTGATTTATATATTCACAATGACTACAAATGTTGAGTGTTATTTATGGGGTTGCTTGCTAGTCTTCTATCTTCTTTGAAGAGATGTACTTATTAATGATCTGATCATTTTTAATTTAGGTATTGGTTTTATATTACTGTTGAGTTTCAAGAGTTCTTTACATATTCAGAATATGTCTCTTGTTAGATATGTGATTTACAAATACTTTCTCCAGTTCTGTGAGTTATCATTTCAATTTCTTGATATTTATTCTTTGAAGCACAAGTTTTTTTAACTTTGATGAAATACAATTTATTATTTTTCTTTTATTGATTGAAGTTTAGTTTCATGTCTGAAAAAATATTATCTGACCCAAGGTTATATGATTTACTCCTAGATTTTCTTTTAGGAACTTTACATTTTAATTTAAGTCAGTGATCAATTTTGAGATAATTTTTATGAGTGGTGTGAAGAAGGGATCCAACAGTATTATTTTGCATGTGGATATCTACTTGTCCAGTTATTGTTTAGAAAATACTGTTTTCTCTCCACTGAATTGTATTAGCATCCTTGTGGATATCAACTGATGATAAACTTAAGTATTAGAATGAAATGGAATAGATCAACTGAATCATCTAAAATGAGTTGTCTTCTGAGCTTTGGCATACAGAACATCAATATCCTAAAAAACTATTAAAAATGTTATTCTTAAATACGTATTTCTTGTATTTCCCAAAGTGGATATTCATATCTGTAGAGAAAATGTGCCTCAAAAGCTATTTAAATCAATATATCCTAATATGTCTTCTCTCTGACAAATTTTGTCACACTGGAGAGAATTAGAAATATTAACTTTTCAATTAATTAAGAGTTTAGATACTGGGGGACCTGGGCTGGTCAGTTAGTTAAATGTCCCAACTGTTGATTTCAGCTCAGGTCATGATCTCATGGTTTGGTTTATGGTATCAGATCCCACAGTGGGCTCTGTGTTGACAGCACAGAGATTGCTTGGGATTCTCTCTACCCCTCTATCTCTCCTCCTCCCCGACTTGTTCTTCTCTCTCTTTCAAAATATATAAACAAACAAATTTTAAAATAAAAAAGTTTAGATATAGTACCAGGATACAAATCTATAACTTATACTTCTATCTGTGGCTTCTTTTTAAGATACCTAATAGTTTTAATATGGTTACTAGTACAGGGACTTATTACCAGTAGCAAAATAAAATTTGATAGGCAAAAATATTATTATTCATGATGATCATGGAGTAGACAATTATTCTTTTGCTTACTAATTTTCATGGGAGGCAAAGTAACATAAAAAAGACTTTTTCTTAAAGATATGTTTTCCTATTGATGAGGTGCTGCTGTTATGTCACAGTTAATGTTGGCCTTCATTGAATAGAAGTTACCACCAAAAGCTAAAATATAGGACATAAGCGTGTTAGAATAGACATACAGTTACTTCCAAATTTTAGGCAGGCCAGATTCATATTTCATTCTACTTTTCTCTTTTTCACAAACATTTTACATTACTTTCTTTTCATTTACATTAATCTCTTTTCATTTGCATGGCTCAAATATTTCTAAGCATTTCCCCTATAATATAAAAATGAAGCAACATCATATGATTCATGACTGAATAAGCCCAACTAACCCACTTAGGGAAGATTAAAGCAAGTGAGAAGTAGCGTTCTGCATTGGTACACTTGTATAACCAATTTCATCTGAGTAGAATTGTCCAATTACTTTCAAATATATATTAGTGAATCATTATAAACATTACAGTGTGCTGGTTTAAACAGAACAATAAAATACGAGTCATTTATGTAAATCACCAAGCTACTTTTTTCTTACTGTTTTCTATGTGGAATATTTAGTAGCAAAGTCAGCTAAAGGTCAAATTAAAGACCATATAATTTATAGAAGCAAAGAAAAAAAAAACTGAGTCTAATTATCCTAGATAAACCCATACAATAAAAATTTACTTTGGAGAAGTTTACTTTGTTTCTGAAAGCTGGGGATTTGCAAATTAAGACAGAATCTATTTTCTAAAGGCTGTTTTCTTTTTTTAATTATAATTTAGTATAAATAATTATACTTTATTTTCCTTTTTAGCAAATGAATCACTTTGCTTACCATTTCATCAGCCAACCTTTCAAGGAGCTGTTTAAGGATTGCCCACATTTGTCAGCCCACCAGCTTCACTATCATTAACCCTGTCTGATTTCATGCCAAGCTGCCACTTTTCTACAGCTTGCATAAGTGCAGTTTGAACTAGTGGCATCGTTTCTCTCATTGAAAATACCTGTATAGCAAGTGGGAGGATCAAAGCTGTCAAGTTTTGTCAAGTTGTTTAAGGGCATGTTTAGAAGGAGACTTTTGAGAGTTTATTCATGATCACCACTAAAATGGCTCAGTTCGGATGAAGGCAACTTAACTGCTCTCAAAAACTCTTTATTCATTTCTCTCTCCCACCCTGTACTCTGCTTCTTCTGTCCTTCCTTTTCTTTCTTCCCTCCCTTGCTTCTTTCCCTCACTCCTCTCTTTTTCTTCCTTCTTTCTTCCTTCCCTCCCTTGCCCACTCTCTTTTTCCATCTTATCTCTCTCCCAGCCGTAAAGGAATGATATAATAGAATAAAGGAGACTATGTCCTAAGAATATTGTCATGTTGATCATGTCAGGATAGAGGTTTTGCCAAATACAAAGTGTATAAGAATTTTTTATAAGGTCCCCCTTCTCTCTGCCTTAAATTGAACAAATTCATGCTTTAAAAAATCCTTAGGAACAAGATGATTTTTTAGACTTTTTTGAATATCAATTTTTTATGAAAAAAAGAGAGAAGGAGGACAGGAAAGAAGAAGAGGAAGATGAGAAAATTATAATGACCTACCCACAGAGGTGTGATAACTAGATTCACAATGATTTGTGTGTTGGGTGTTTTCACTTTTATAGTGTATAAACAAAGAAATATTGATTGCAAGAAGTGAGCTTTATTTTATTATTTTTTTAATTATTAAAAATTTACTTATCTTTGAGAGAGAGAGAGAGAGAGAGAGCAAGGGAGGAGCAGAGAGAGAGGGAGACACAGAATCCAAAGCAGGGTCAAGGGTCTGAGCCTGATGTGGGGCTCGAACCCACAAACCTCAAGATCATGACGTAAGTTAAAGTCAGAAACTCAACCTGAGCTGAAGTTGGATGCTTAACCCACTGAGCCACCCAGGCACCCTGAAGAGCTGAATTCTTTTTTTTTTTTTTTTAATGTTTTTTATTTATTTCTAGGAGACAGAGAGAGAGAGCGTGAGCAGAGGAGGGTCAGAGAGAGAGGGAGTCACAGACTGAAATAGGCTCCAGGCTCTGAGCTGGCAGTCAGCACAGAGCCCGACGCGGGGCTCGAACCCACGAACCGCGAGATCATGACCTAAACGAAAGTCAGACGCTTAACTGACTAAGCCACCCAGGCGCCCCGAAGAGCCAAATTCTTAATTTGAATTACTTTTAATCCGTTTTGATCTAAATAGCCACAGTTGGCCTGCAGGTGTCTTACTAAAAGTGTAGTTCAGGGATGTCAAATAGCATGGGAAGAGAAAAAATGAAAACGTCTTTCTATACACTAGAGCCTTTTCCAGTTTGTTCACAGGAGCTCTTTTGAAGACTTAGCTTCATACTTTCCTTTCTGCTTTCTTAGCAACAAAATCAACCTTGAAAATACATACATTTGAGTTCATGGAAGATCCCTAGGTACTCATCAACATGTTAAGCGAGTGCCATATTCACATCATAATTGTGGAAATAATAATTATTTTAGAATTTAAATCTCAATGTCTCAAAAGAAACGAAGATAGGTTTGACTTACAAAAGGAAATGTAAATAACCTACTAGCCCCAATGTCATGAAAGACTTCACAGAAACAGTCATCACAAGTGATAATCAGAGGCATGAAAACATGACTACACTGCAGTGAAAACACTGCATTACATTGGTAGGAGATTATAAATACTCACACGAAAAATGGTTAGGTATAAAATCTCTTAGATGTAAATGAGGTTTTTTTTTAAATAAACGTTTATACATATCCATCTCCTTTGATGCTGGTTAATTAATGTGACACTCCATTTATTCAGTTTATACTTTGAACATTGATCTTTTTAATAAATATTTGGAGTTGGCCTACTTCTTGCCAGTGCCTATGCTAGAGGAAAGCCATTTTCTTTACCACGGTGTATCTCAGAGTTTATAGAGATTCTTACAAGTACACAAATATTACAATAATGGAATTAGATTCTCCCATAGATATATGCAAAGGTTATTCTGAGAAAACAAAAGGACATCTGCCACACACTGAAGAGTCAAAACAAAAACAAAGATTCACTAATAGCTAGCCTCTTGAGGACAGAAAATATTTTTATTCATTGTCATATCCCTGAGTCATTGCAATTATCTACATGAAACTCTATTATTATTGTCTTATAATATACTTATCTCTATGTGGACACTTGAAAGAACAGCAAAGATTATCCAAGTGGAATAAAGTTGGGAGAAACATTTCAGGCAGCAAGAAGGATTGTGCAAAGCACAGACATGGATTTCCATGAATTTTGATATAATAAAGAATTTGATTTAAGAATGGACAAAAGGAAAGGAATGTAAAGTAGATGAAGTTGGGCAGACAGGGTTGAAACCATGAGGGGCCCTCTGCTAGAGTTTGGATTTTATTATGAATGCTGTCTGTTAATATTGAAGGACTTGAAATTGCTGACTAATTTTCTTAAGACTCAGATTTATTTCCCTGTGGCCTTGAGTACATAATGATTTACATGGCTGCTATAATGATATTCTGGGGCACTGTATAAATTCAAGTTCATAGATGTCAATGAGTAATATCCCTATTAATGATGACACTATCAAAAGCATGTGTATCTGATTTACAACGACATTCAAAAGACTTATTGTTGAATAATGAAACACTATTCAATGTGGAATAGAAGTGGAGAGAAAAGTTAATATAAGTCAGTGGAGGATTTAGAGATCAAAGAGGAGGCATATGAAGTCTCTTCATATTAACTAGTGTCCAACTCTTTGATGATAGGTATTAAGACTTTATAATGTATGAACCTGAGGTTAATTTTTCTTCTAAAGAGTATATACAACATAATATAATACAGTAAGGTAATCCGAATTGTGCAAGAGTAATATGTGATATATTTATGTAAGACCGTAACATTCTCACAATATTTCATACTGATTAAGAAATACAAATGTATACATACTTATACATATGTGTACAAATTTATACATATTTATATTTATACATATATATGAAGAGAGAGAGAGGAGAGGGGAGAGACAAAAGTAAGTATTCTATTGGAGACCTGAAGTTTCAGGTCAAGCCAGTACCCTGAAATCTGGGAAAAAGTCCATCTATAGAGAAAGCAATTGAGATCAGCTTAGAGACCCTGCTGCAGCCATAAACTGATATGAACACTTAAGTGGTAATTAAAACAATTACCAAGGTTGAATTTGGTCTAGTATGACAGGGAAAAGCTCCTGGAGGACCCACTCCTAAAACACTGTAAGTGTGGCTTTTTTCTGCAGAAAAAGGCATGTGCTGAGGTATCTCAGTGCAGAAATGTCATAAAAAACTTTTTTTCTTTTTTTTTGTCTTGTCAACCCAAGAAATTTTCTTGATTTGATATAATGTTCACTTATAATGTTCACTTCTGGATAGCTACATTTTTCTCTCATAGCCCCCTAAGGAGGTAGATTAATGCTAGCCTTGCAGTAAGTAAAGAATAAATATTAGGCTAACTAAATAAAATTGTTTTATGCATGAATGACAAGCAGTTTAGGCCCCTTACAAAGTAGAAGGTTTTGTATTCTGGAGCATGCCTGTTAACTGTCAAACATTTGTACAATACTCAGTATTTTGGCCCAGTGAATATCTTTCCTTCCCAAAACACTCAAAATCAAAGAAAAAAGTGCATTAAATGGATTGTTTTTTATTGTTCTTAAGCCTATTGCATTACCCTATAAATTAACAATAGTTGCATAAAGAACACCCTTTTTCTAAGTTTTGAGATCAACAAAGAGATTGTAAACTATAAATGTTCTAAAAATCAACAGAACCAAACTAAATTTAAGGTAATGAGTTCATTCAAACACACTTTAATGGAACATGTTATCACTACCAAATATTGAAATTCAACATAATTGCATATCAGACTCATAAAACAAGACACAAGATAGCATTATGTGTTTCTGAGGCATATACGCCATCAGTAGCATTTTGACTCATGTCCGTGGACTTCGTAACAATCTTTATTGCTCCATATACATGTGCACATTCACATGCAGTCTTGGAACTTTATAACTTGTTTTACGCTGAACTTCACATTTTTAACTCAAATATGAACAATAAACAACAAAAGTGGTTACTATACTAATAAATTAGCAAAATATTAATTACTACTGATGATTTCCAGTTTAGTGCTTTTGTGCTTATAAGCATAATGCAATACAAAGTTGAATAATGTTCAGGGATTCTATGGGATAGCTTTAAAAAAGCAGCATCATATATACTTTATTTTTTAAAAATACAACTCATAAAACATATGTTTTATTTATGTATGTCTTAAATAATTAAGATATATATCTATCCAATTTTTCCCATGAAGTTTGAAGAACGGTAAAGAAGTACATCTGGGAAGTAGACATTAGAAAGGCGATCATTAATAAAATTAACCTATCATATTTATTTTGGGGTATGGAAAGTTGAAAGTAACTCAAGAGTTTGCCTAAGAAATTTATATAACTGATCATACTTTCAACTTATCATAAAGAATCAGTTTATCTTTATTATAAAGAATCAGTTATATTGATTTATTTAAAATATCACTAAGCTATAATATTATTTCTTATTTAAATATTGGGTTAGTGGAGTGCCTGGGTGTCAGTAAAACATCCAACTCTTGGTTTTGGCTCAGGTCATGATCTCACAGTTCATGAGTCAAACCCCATATCTGGCTCTGTGCTGACAGCATGAAGCCTGCTTGGGATTCTCTCTGTCTCCCTCTTTATCTCCCTGTCCCTCCCTAGCTTGCATGCTGTCTCTGTTTCTCTCTATCAAAATAAATAAATAAACGTTAAAATAAATAAATAATAGGTGAGTAAAATGAAGGAACTTTTTTGAAAAATGTGTTTTTTGCCATCTCAATGGCAGTCACATTAAATATTTTAGGGGGAAATACTTAATTTTAGAAACAAAAGAATTATAATCTATGGTATTGACACTATAATCAGCTTGATTCCATTTGTGCAGCAGAGTGAAGTGCTCACAATTAGAGCAAGTACAGCTATCAATTCCTTCCTTCAAAGGCAACCTCAGCATGTTTGGATGAATGTTGTTAATTATCAGTCTGTTACTTCCATTAGCAATGACAATGAAAATTCTCTACCATAATTTATTGTTAGTCTTTATATTGTCACCACCTCAAATTTTACCACCTAAGCACTTTAAAATAGCACTCCCAATACCCCCTCTTTATTTTTCCTAAAAGTGTCATTACCTGCTCTCTGACAAGAACTGATGTCCACATGAGAGCAAGGACTTTTGTCTGTTTTGTTTATATTTTATTCCCATTACCAAGAGCAGTGTATTGTCTAAGTTAGCATGTGAGAATTTGACATGTATTTGTGATGTGATATGTATTTGTGAATGAATAATGAATATATAATAAATTCAGAAAAATAATTTGGTAAACATGGAGATATATATTCAATAATATCCATTATCTTCATTGTTTTTGCAGAAACTAGTTAGATATGTAACTTTCTAAAAAATTACCATTATAACTTAATACAGTGTTTGTTATAAAACTAAACAAAATGTAAACTAAATGTAAACTAAAAATTATATTTTGTGTTCTTTTTGGATTCACGGTTACTATAGCTGAAGCAATAGCAAAGTCCTTTATGTATTTTCAAGCTATTAGTTGTGTTTGTAAAAAGGAAGAATTTTAAATGCAATATAATCCATAAGTATTCAGGATCTATTGTTTAACAGTAATTCACACAGCATATATGAATGATGTGTTTTCTTTAAACCTAAAAATAGATGACTAATAATGTACTTTCAAATGTATAAAATGAAAATTCAGCTTAAATTTCAACTCTCTTCTCAAAGTAGGCAAACAGTTAATATCCGAGGTCCTGCAAGAATGATGTACTAAAATTTAAAACCTTGTTTTGGTTTGCTATGCTAAATTTATAAGCTCACATGTTATTCTAATTCTCAGTATGTACATTATTTTAAGGTTGTATCATAGGGACTTCTGAATCAATATCAGCATTCTAAGATCAGTGAGACTGTTCCTTAATCTCATGATCTTCTTGGAAACAGAACGTTCTTTCCTTATTTTGCCAGAGTCCACTGAAAAAGAAAAAAAAAATAGGTCCAGTGAAGTAGCTGAACAAATAGTTACTTATTGTTCTGGTTATTTTACTCCATTATTTTATTAAAATAGCATATCTGAAGATTTGAATTTGATCATAGTCAATTCAACAGGATAATAATTTCTTATGAGATTTCTTAAGGAAGGAGTACCTACCTTAATTGTTTCCAACTACATTATATTTGGCTAAGAGAGCCCACTTATTAGAAATTGAAATAAAACTGTTGTTAATATCTTCTAAGCATTGTGGGTTTAATTAGACTTGCCTTTTTATACTTATCTTTCTTCGTCCTTTCTTCCTTTCCCCTTTCTTTGGAAAAGGAGTAACCCTGGGAAAAATAAACATTGTACATTCTTAGGATAGGGCACATTGTACATTCTTAGGATAAGGGCACATAAAATATGGCAGATACTCTAATTTGGGTCTTTTGTATTGGCCATCACTTTGGACCTTTGCCCAATCTATGTTCACAGGAAGCTGTACTATCATAGGATATAATGTGGGAAAGTATGATGATCCAACCTTTTTCTGAATACCCACTAATTTGTACTTTCTAGTTTCAGTGTATAGAAATAGAAACAGTTTTCTGCAGTATGATTATTGCACAATTACCTTGAAATGCCAATCTCATCTTCAGCTCAAATAAGAAAAGAGATGGGATATACTGTAATTTTTTTTGTTACATCTTGTTTAACTTTTATGCTATTTAAATCAATGAGTCAGGTGTAAAAAAGGTTAAGGAGAATACAAGAGATGTTTAAGGTGTCAGTATCAAACTGATATGAAATGGGTAATAATAACTGTGTATAACCAGTTTAAAACATATGGGTTCAAATACCACATCTATAAAGCCTGTTCAGATTTCACATTAAAGATGGGCATCTGGATATAAATTCATTTTTACACTGAGATCCAGTATCTGTACCCTGACAGCCTATTACTACTCACATCATAGAAATCAGGTCTGGATGAAACCAGTGATCATAAGAGTATAATCCAGGTAACTCCTAATAAATCTGACGCTGATTTATTATTTTGACCACAATTTATCCATTTCAATAGTTACTCATCCTTTTAGTAGTCTATTTTTTCATAATTCTACTTGTTTAATAATGTTAATAAAGGAAATAAGGGTAATACATCAATGTAGGTCAAAGTTCTTCCACAGAGTGGACACAAATATATGAATATAATTAGTGTCTAAACTTTTACTTAAATCATATAGATACCAAGCCTATTCACTAAACACAATAGGAACTTCAGAACTTAAGAATATCTCCAAAATATCTACATGGTTTATATTATTATATAATATGTACAATTTTATATATAATTTTAAGCATATTATATATAACTTATATATAATATGCATGTATATTTCCATGTATATAATTTTTAAGGTTATATTTGTATCACCTCTGTGAGTTGTCAGAGCAGACCTCAGTCCCAGTTCACAGATAAGATGATCTTGGTTAAATGCCTTTTTCAGGCTTCTATCTCTGCTAATTTTTGGAGATATAGTCAATACCTGTTCTTCTAATTCCTCGTTCACTATTTTTTTCCCATTAAAAAAAACTGTAACTACAATGATGAGAAAATCTTTATAGGTTATAATGACTACATCCTCATGGGTCAATAATCACAACCTCCCATAATGGTTCTAACAGAACTTTTGGTTATACAGTCAATACACTGCCTCTGAATAAACTGCCATTATACATAGGATGTAATTTGTGGGGGGAAAATGACTGTAATAGCACTTCCTCTAGTCTTCATTTCCAGCCAAGTTATTCTATAACATAAATTTAATGAAATATCCAAATATTTTAAATTTATATAGCCATTAATTTTAAATTTCAATAGTATGCACAGGGCTGTGGCTTCTTAAGCCATCCTTTTTATTTGTTTAATTTCATTTTGGAAATATTAACTAGATTTTAATTTTCCCTAGCACACTACTGCACACAAAAATTAAACTTGTTTATGAACATTTTTTTTTTACCAATATTAGCTTTACCCCCATGCCCACCCTAGAAATGAAGCTGCCTTTTGAGAAATGATGTCCTAAATTCTTGGATTCTACTATTCATTTAATATACCTCAAATTAAAAAAAAAAAAACTTCTCTGACAGATGGCAAAGATTTATACTATAATTCCAAATAGAACTCTAATTTACCTCAGTTTCATCATTTGTAAAATAAGCAGATTGGCTATTTAGTGGTCAAGCTTCAATTCTAACTGTCAAATTTATTGTGGTTCTTTGTAAGAAATAACTGGTGTTTTCTCATGACAGGTGGCATTGCCCTTGATGAAAATCATTTTACTCGTTCTGGAAAAATTTCAGAAACCACTCAACCTATTTTTAACAGAAGTCAGTCACTTAATAGGGGAAATTGGTTATACGGTTGATAAGAGAGCCAAACAAGGTATTTGTGATCAGCAACAATAAGATCTCTACCAACCCTAAGCCACACAAGACAACTGAAGGGGCCCTATGACTGGAGACCAGGACCTGACCATCTGTGATGGATGGGAGCCAGGCCAGGTCTGCTCTGATGAAACTAAGGTTGAAGTGAGTACAGGCGTGAAGCCATGGAGGCAAAGCTATTAACAGAGATCTTTTCAAAAGTGAGCAAGCTTCTGTAAAGTATCAACTATCAACTTTTTTTTTTTTTGGTCTGAATCAACTGGCCATCAAATATACCTCATGATTCATAAGTATCCAATTGTGTACATTAAATACACTTTTATTAAATGCTTGAGGTACCTTTTCTCCCTTGCTTGATATGAAGAAGATATACAATATTTACATGAAACACATAGAAAATGCAGATATAAGTAATGTTTTATAAATTGACTCACAGTTTACATTGAAAGTACATGATTTCAAGGATGTGTTTGTGTTCATTTCTCGATTGACAAAGAATGCTAAAATTTCAGTGTAAAGTTTTCTGCTTCAGTCTCTCTGTCAAGTATTTAATAGTCAGTAAACAAGCAGTTATATTAATTATGGATAATTTCACACAAATGTAATTGCAAATATTTTAATGTATTTCCATTTACCAAGTAGTGACTATATACTAAATCTAAGTGATCACTTTCTCATAAGTATTTTATATGCTTCCTGAGTTTTTCAAAACATACATAGGAGAAACAGTTATTTTTTTCATAGGTCTCATTGACAACCATTCTACAATTGCTTTTATACAACAAGTGTAGACTATGTGATTTAGGTTTCTAGAGTTTAGAGAGTTCCTAACACAAACTCACTTTGCTTGATAAATATATATAAAGGGTGGGTCATTGTCAGTTTATGTTCATATGCCACTTGGTATATAGTGATGAGCCACCAATTTTTTTGGAGAAAACATTGTAAAACAATTGGATTTTGTGGAAGTTTACTAGTAAAAACTACCTTAAAACTTTTGTGTTCCTCTAATACATAGAGTTCTTAGAAATTTTGTCTTGGAATATAAAAATATGAAGAAACAACCTTTAGGGAGATTATGTGATAGGTATATGTAAACTGAGTATTATTTGGCCATTTCTAAAGTGCCTTATTATATCTCACATAATACTATTCTTTATACCTGGAATGAATGATGAGCTATCAATGCTACTATCCTATTCACATGTGTGGGGCTATCACTGATTTGTTACCTGAGGTTTCTTCCACTCAGTGTACACATGTGGTCTGTACTCAGCCACTGTAGCTACTACTGCAAGGTCACAATCAATTGCTGCTTTAGAAGCAGCTTCTTTGTCTCACATGCTGAATGATTCATGGGCTCCAAAGCAACCATCCCATTTGAGATGGCGCTATGACAGCATGATATGCCTGCTGCCGCCAATTCCCAGAGTTGATGCCTATGAGTATAAATCTATGCTTTGTATCAGGGTTTATCAGCAGTACACTTTTCTGCCTTGCCTGATTGTAGCCTGTCTCCATTCTCCATGCAGGCTTTACTATCATCTATTCTCTTCCAGCCTCCAACTCAATAAAGCCGAGTTGCCAGGAGTCTATCTTTAGCATGAATACTTTGTATGGCACAGATGCGTTTCCGAAACAACCTCTTTAGTTTTCTATGCCTATTATTTATTTCAATATAATTTTATAGTTTTTAAAATTACCTTGATCTTTAGTGAATATCCCCAGGATATACAAGTACAACATGCTCTATAGCAAAATCTCTAATCTGGATTTGTGAATTTGTAATTCAAGACAGGTACAATAAGAGATTAGCTGAAATTTATACCTTATACATATTTTTTATTGCTGAAAAACTACCAGGATATAGGGAATGCTTGCTCTATTTAGGGGAAAAGGCATTTTGAAAGCTACCAAAATTGTACGTTTAAGCTGATATATTTAATGGAAGTAGATTGGTCACCAAAATATATATTCAAAGATTCTATTTCATAATATTGTATTAGTATCATATATGGAACAAAAATATTTTAACTAAAAAAATGTCTTTTCATAATTTCAAAATTTTAACAACTGTTAATTTCACAAGATTCATCTCTATTACTCTAAATTTATTGTCTGACATATCAAGTTATTTTAAGTGATATGTAAATAAGGTTAAATGATTAAATAATATTGATAAGTAGGGTGAGTGATAAAGGAAATAAAAATAACACAAAACTGAGGGGAAAACTTTCAATGAAGAGAAAAGGTAGAATGAATATAAATAATCATTCCTTTCAAAAGTTTAACAAATGAATACCTTCCAGATATCATGTACTAGATGCACAAAGATAAATAAGCACGCCTGATGGAATCCATAGCCTAGTGAAATCTAAAAATGTCAATGTGTAAGGTGAGAATATAACAGAGATATGCACAAATACAAATATGCATATGTTTTTGAGGATTAAAGATGGGAAGGGAAGGAATCTTGTAATAAAACAATAACAACTGAATCAGGTTTCATTTTGTGTCTGTGGTACAGTACAGTGAACAAATACAAAAAGAAGCAATTGAAAAGAATAAAAGTTTGGAGGCACAAACTGGGATTGTGAAAAGGGAACTTTCAGATTTTGTAATTCTGAGTCTGAAGAATGAGGTACAAAGGGGCTGGAGAGACAGAAGGTAGGGTGGTCATGAAACATCATAAATAATTTTAAGAAAATATGCTGTAGCAAAGGGAAGCCATTAAAAACCAAAGCAGTTAATGATATTCTCATCATTGTTTTGAAGTAAGAAACTAAAATGTCAACATTTAGGTAACTCAGCATTTGGGAAATTTTTATAGTCCACATTTTTGTTGTTGCAATTTTTGTGGTCATGAAAGATTGCTAAACCCAAAGTAGTTAACCTCTACATGATAATCCTTCAAAAAAATCAATAATTGTGTTTAAGTTTAAATAATTTCCATTATAAAAGTTGCTGTGCTTGAAGAATTCTCTTTACAAATCAATTTACCTGATGTAATTTTTTTCTTTTGTAAAATGCACTCCCTCTTACATAAAATTCACTTTTACCATTGTTTTCAATATAATGGATTTCTCTGAGTACAGACTTCATTAAAGTTGATTGGAACACCAAGAGATGCACTTAAATGTGCTACTACATGACAGTATGGAGAAGAATTGAGCAAATAGACTACCTCCTCAATTTATACAGCTAAAATCTTTCCAATTAATTGAAGAATCCAAACTCATAATTGAATCTAAAAAATTAAAAAGTAAGAACATGTTAGGTAAGACATATCTAAGGTGTAAATAACTATATGGAATTTAAAAATTATAATGCAGCATGACTCCTCAAAGATAGTAACTATGAATATTTAGCTAGACACCTAGGAGACTATCAACTGATTGTAGGACTTGAAATTTAAAAAAAAAATCTTTTCCACTGTGTTTACCTTTATAAACAAGATCACTGTATACATAGTGATATTTGTATTATCTCAATCTGCATTCTTAGTTAAAGATCTTATTTTGTGCATTTCACCCAGTTCTATTTGGAATTTGCACTGGTAAAAATGATAATAGCCAAGACAAAATTAATTCATACTCCCAGTATATCACTAATTTCTTATATATATTGAGAATAAGATATTGAGAGTCAAATATTTAATTCCCACAGTGTCTGTTCTCTTATCTCCGCATTGATGGCTTGTTAGATATTGTTTCTGGAAGCTTCCTAACCATTGAATGATTAAATTGCAGCTTACTTTGTGTTGTAATATATTTAAATCCTTAGGGTACAGCTTCCTAGAGCTTCTGATCAGAAAACATTTCCTGGACACACTTTATATCCATTATGTATAGATTACAATGGATTTCCAATAAAGGAAGATGAGCCAACCATTAAACTCACGTCTGACAAATATAAAACAGCTTTGCTTATTCTAACTGCAAACCATCACCATTTGTCAAATGTGTGTGATGGGTCAGTGCAAAATCCTGTTTGATGTAACACTAATTACAATAACTCTGTACTCAAGATTTGTGAGAATAAGCTTATTTAAATCCTTATCCATTACAAAACTATCTGTTAATATCACATCAATTCTTTTGTTTTATTTTGGCATATTTGTCATACGTCACTATAAGTCATAATTTACTTCACTTTGTGGATCTTGTTATTAAAACATCAAAATTATGAACAAATTGGTAATAAAATTGTGGCCATAAACCATATATATATATATATATATATATATATATAAATACTTACATATAATATGTAATATATAATCCTCCCAGCAAATGTAATATTTACCTGAAAATTTTGATTTCTGTAAAATTTATTTAAATCAGAAGATTCTTCGTGTTTTGAGAATTAGTGCTTGACGAAACAGTGGTATCATATGCAGTATTTTTAATTCCCATTATACAGTTGCAGCTCTATCCCATTGTTTTATAAATGCATAGTCTGAGGGCTACAATTAAGCAGCCTACTAAAACTCACAAAACGAGTCAATGACAGAGTCAAGTTTCAGATCAAGGTCTGTTGATTTCTAATTTTTTTTATCTTTCCTAGGAATCTGCTTTTCAGTACTGAATGTGACCTGAAATTCATTCATATCAGCATAGAAGCATCTTCAAGTAAGGTAAGATTACCAACAAATTGCCAACACCAGTGCACTGGGTATAAGTAAACAGTTGTTCCTCTGACATTCTAGTTTATCACTGGAATTTTCTTCTATAAACACAAAGATCTATTCTCCTTGTCTGTGAGAGTTTTTATTACAATACAATCAGTAAAGACATCTTGATGTACCATCTGGAATTAAAGGGAATTGAAGGCGAAAAAAATGAAGAAAGGTTGAAAAACAACAAAATCGATGTGTAGAAAAAAAATTGCTTCAGGAGGGATGTAATTGAACAAAGACATACATAGTGTAGATAATGTCAATGCAAGTTATTGCTTTTTGCACAATGTGTATGATAGTTGAGAAGCCACATACATAGAGTAAAATATAAGTTGAAGTGAGACAAATTCTATGCAAAGGTAGCTTTTAGTCATTTTGGGTTCATCTATTTTTTTAGACTAGCTTCTCAAGTGCTACAGAGCAATTAGGATTTTAACTTGCCTAAAAGTTAAAATAAACTTTTTAAATAAAGTCTAATCTTTTGCAGAACTGACTCTACCCAATTAAATAACTATAGTCATTTCATAGAATTTTTTATGTTAGTCTAGTAGTTACTAAATGTAAAATTCTAGCAACTTATTTAATGTAAACTTTGATATTGATATATTAAAAGTCCATCATTCCACATTGTGAATATATCAAAATGATTTAAGGTGTGACAAGATTTCTTTCTTTTTTCTTTCTTCCTTCTTTCATTTCTTCCTTCCTTCTTTCCTCCCTTCCTCCTTTCCTTTCTTTCTCCCTCCCTCTCTCCCTCTCTCCCTCCCTCCCTCCCTCCCTCCCTCCCTTCCTCCCGTCCTTCCTTCCTTCCTTCCTCCTTCCTTCCTTTTTGCCTTCCTGCCTCCTTGCCTTCTGTTACTCAAGGGAGTATCCAGGAACTCTTATTCATGATCTAACTTTGCGGCCTACTTTTACCGTCATAATGACTTGAAAACCTGGTGTTATATCCATTTTAAGATGAAAAAACAGACTCAGAAATCTTAATAATTGATTCAGGGTTACATAAATATATGACCATAATAATTCAAGATCATATAAATATGTTAATGATGGATTTGAATTCAAGTTTATTTGGCTTCAAAGACAACTTTTGGGGGTCTGGGTGGCTCAATCAGTTAAGTATCTGACACTCGATTTCAGCTCAGGTTATGATCTCAGGTTCCTGAGATCAAGCCCCACCCCAGGCTCTGGGCTGAGCACAGCATCTGCTTGGGATTCTCACCCTCTCTCTATGCCCCTCCCCTGACTGCTTACGTGCACTCTTTCTCACTCTCAAAATAAAAAAAACAAAGCCAACCTTTGTTATTTACTTTGCACTCTTATTTTGGTTATATAATAATTGCTTTATGGTATGCAAATTCTGATTAAACCACCACGTATGCTATATTAGATGAGTAATGTATCTGCTGTACTTTGAAATGCACGTGTTCTCTTCTGAAAATATATAATATTATTCTCCATTTTTGATGGTCTCAAGTCCAGATCGGAAAACATGGTATTTAAACAAATAATCAATTTAAAACAAAGAAGCATGTAGAAATTCCATATAACTGGGGCTGACAATAAATTTCCTAAATATGTGGAGGTACCAGGAAAACTTTAATGGAGAAAGGCCTTAGAGAATGGCTATAATTACATAGTCATAAAGAAGGAAGTAGTGCTTTCAAAGGAACCTAGTGAAGAGAGTTATTATGGATAAGATTAGAACATGGCTGAGAAGTGGCAGAAGTGAGAGTATGGAGGACTTAAATGCTACCTTGTAACTTGAACTTCATTTTGTTGTGGTGCATATTCATTAACATGTTACTTTTATAGAAAGTTGGTAATAAAGAATTTTGTAAACAGTGTTCAAGATATATTAGGTTAAAAGAATATCAATAGGCTAGTTAGGAAGCATAAAATAATTTGGACTTAGTATAAAGTAGTATATAGAAATCGATAGAAAGTACCAGGGGCGCCTGGGTGGCTTAGTCGGTTAAGCGTCCGACTTTCGCTTAGGTCATGATCTCGTGGTTTGTGGGTTCAAGCCCTACGTCGGGCTCTGTGCTGACTGCCGGCTCAGAGCCTGGGGCCTGTTTCAGAGTCTGTGTCTCCCTCTCTCTCTGACCCTCCCCTGCTCACGCTGTCTCTCTCTCTCTCTCTCCTAGAAATAAATAAATTAAAAAAAAAAAGTACTAAAGCACTTGTCCTAGAGCTCTCTTTGCCAGTGCCTTAGTTCCCTTTTCCAGGTTTTGGACTGCCTTAAATCTAAGCTGGTGGTAGCACAGAAAAAATAAACAATAAACTCATCACTAATCTGGTAGTCAAAATAAAGATAGAAATGGATATATGTAGTGTAATGAATATTTAGTATCCTATTTTTGTCCTTCATAATGGTTATGGTGAACCATTATGAAAGGCATTTTGAGAGGGCTATTATAAAGGGTAAAGCTAGGAGACTATATGTGTGTTTCAGAGAGAATCAGTAATGGAGTAGACATTTACATGGAACCAGAACCAGATAAAGATAATTCAATGTTTTGAAGCTATTCAGGAGAAGTATTACATAGCATAAAATTTTATTCTCCATTTTTTTAATTTTTCAATATTTATTCATTATTGAGAGACAGAGAGAGACAGAGCATGAGCATGGGAGGGAAAGACCCAGAACCCGAAGGAGGCTCCAGGCCCTGAGCTGTAAGCATAGAGCTCGATGCAGGGCTGGAACTCATGAGCCATGAGATCATGACCTGAGCTAAAGTCAGACTCTTAACTGACTGAGCCACACAGGTGCCCCTCTATTCTCTATTTCTGTGAGTTTGACCACTTTAAATACCTCACATAAGGACATATAAATTGTAGACATATGCTGGACAATATTGTGTCTATACTTAACAATACTGTAGTGTGTACTTAAACATTTGTTAAAAGGGTAAGTCTCAACTAAGTGTTCTTAGCACAATTATAAAAAAAAAAACTATCTTGCTAGGTTAGAAAATGCAAATTCTTAGATTCTTCATGAATTTTGATAACATTGGCTTTCATTTCAAAATACTGTAGACAAATGATGAGAGTCAGGCTTTATTTTAATAAGCAACAAATTCACAAGCAACAATTCTAGGCTAAAATATTCATCAATGATTAGACTAATTTAATTTTATTACAGTTTATGGAAAATGCCAGAGAGGCAACCTTTTTTGTACTTGATCTCAGTTGTGTTTCATATGTTTAGAGATGACTTTTTAAAGTATATTTGTACAGTTTTTTTGTAGCATATGTTATTACTTATTAAATGACTGACACCATGTTAGAATTTGGGGATGTGATATAAGACATCCCTTGCCTCTTATGAAGCACGAAGTGCATTGTTGGCATATTTAAAATTATACGTAAAATTAAGCATTCACAGAGTAGTAGAATGGATGCCGTAATAGGTATGAGCATGGAACTGTGGGACTTCATGAAAAGGATAGTTTTCTGGGTAAAAGTGGAAAAATGGCAACAGGTTTTCTTTAAATTACAGTCACAAAAAATAAAATAAAAGTCTACAAGTGAAGTATACAAAATAGTTTTATACACACATACGCATATATTTACAATGTATAAGATATACATTTAAACAACTGCTGTAGTACAGAAAACATGCAGAAAATAAGACTTAAAATGATGATAAAGAAAAAACTTTACTACTTCATTATTTTTTCATGGGCCAGTCCTGCTTTAATGCTTTCAAAATACTAGCACAAATGTAGTCTCTGAGACTATGTATTTAATTTATCTCTACTCCTTGTTATTCTCATCGGTCTCACAGAATGAATAAATTGTTAAGCAGAGGCAGAAAAATTATAATATTTGATGGAGCCCAGTGAAAAGAATTCATAAGCTATGACCTTGTTACTTAACCATGAGAGAATGATGCTGAATCTATTCTCAATGCCTGAAAGAGCCATATTTAATTCATTATTCTAGAAAGAATAAAGAGTTAATTTTTAAGAGTCACAGTTTATCACCTAAGGGGATGATGCTCATAAATTTTTCACTCCATATAGGGACTATTCATCCCACTCTCATCCATTATTTTATTGGAGACGCTAATGAGTCAGAAAAGCTTCTGATCTTTTCATTTGTGTAGGGGTGTGTGTGTGTGTGTGTGTGTGTGCGCGCGCGCGCGGGCGCTCCCGTGCGCATGTGCATATGTGCATGAATGTGTGCATATGTGGTGTGTTGTGTGTGTATAATGGGTTTGGGGGAATATCTTAGACTCAATGGTGCAAAAATATGTTGTTAAAATATTATGTTCAAAGATCATTTATCTTCACGTCATATACTTTTCCCCTGATTGCAGTTTTAGCCACTATTTCATTCACTTCTGTTATTCAGAGTCTAATTATCACACCTATGAATTAGTTCATTTTGCCTTCTATGTATGCCTCCATTTACTCTTTTCACTGCTTATTTTTACCTATACCAAATAGTGGTTAGAAACTGAGAATGAGAATTACATTTGACAATTTGCTGCTTAATATGTTCCATAGTAAATTATGTAAAATGATTGGTTAAGTCACTATTTCTGAATTATCTTTGGATTTAGTTTTTCTTTTGGTTCTCACTGTGGCTGGAGCTATGCTAGTGAAGAATATAGAACTCATACCTGTGGAGCACTGTCATAAAAATTACTTTTTTAGAAACTTATACAGTACTATTTGCCTATTATATATCAATAAAATGGGAAAATATTACTCTTTAAAGACTGCCTTGTGACATATGAAATGAGTTAGAAAGAAGAAAATGTGGGATGAAAGAAAACAATGAAACTTGTATGTAGTTTACACAACAGTAGAAATGTGAATTGCATTTTCATGCTAAGTCATGAATCTCCTGCTATATTTCAGTCACAGTGACCATCATGATGAAAAAAATAGGAAAAATAAATCAGGAATAACAATATCAAAAGAGAGATCACCAGTGGGGCAGAGTGGAAGGTAGCATAGCACATAGTCATACTAGACTTTGTTTGCTGCAATAAGAAATTTGAGTTTATTTAATTGGTATTGGTTAGTGCCTTTTGGAATGTTTGTATGCATAATTTATTTTCACTGAAATTTTGAGAGAAAATTTTTCATCTCTGAAGTCTAGTTACAACAATGTCAAGATTTAATAGATATGATTAAGGGAGCCTCTACGTTCAATAAATGTTAGCCGTAATTATTAGTAGAAAGAGTAAGGGCCTCTAGTAAAATAGAAGGATGAAAAATAAAGAAAGGAATCAGAATAAGGTACATTTTGTAAATGGAACCTGATCATTATTAATTGGTTACATTCAAGGAAGATAAATAAAAGGGAAAAATATGTTTTGAGCATATTCCAATATTTTGTGTCCAGGTTTTGGAAAGTAATTACTACAGAGAGGAATGTCAAGAAGAAGAACTGAATTAGAAGAAAAACCATTTGTATTTGTTAGAATAGGCTAAATTTCAGTGGCTTAATTAACACAGTAAAGATTTAATTAACACGTGGGTTCCAGCAAGTCTTCAAGGCTGCGGTTTTCTATGCACGGCAATGGAGTCTGCTTCAGTCTTGCACCTCCATCATACCAATACAGGGCCCCTTCACAACTATGTAACACAGCGTGGAGGACTTTATAATTTTAAGCCAATATATATATTCTCCTTTTCTCCTGTGTGCTAGATTACTTGGCCCTACGAATACTGAATTTAGCTTATGTGAACTGCATTAGCCAAAAGGATATTGGCAAAAGTAAATAAAGGATGGATCTTACGTATAATTTGGTGATTTGGCAGGGTCCTTTGCTCTCCTGCCATTTTTATTAAAAAGCATGCCCCAGCAGCTGTTGAGCTTCCATTATGTCCTCCCAGACTGAAAGCAAAGAACAGCAAGCCTAGCTGATCTCATACTGGCTCATAGTTTCAGCAAGTGAAAAGCAAATATCTTTATATGAAAACTTAGACGTTGAGTTATTGTGTAATATTATTGCTAATCAGTTCATTGATCAATACATAATTAAGAACACATAGGAGAGCATTATTTCTATTTATGTATTTTGAGTTGTATTATTTACATATTATTGATACATATAAATTACTTAAATGATTGCAAGCATTTTTCTTTTCAATGTTATCCTTTGTCTTTGTAGTTTCTTAATGATGTCTTTTGCAGGAAAAATAAATTTATTTTGATGAATTCCAGTTTATCTGTTTCTTTTGTTGCCTGTGGTTTTGGTGTCATAGTCAAGGGGGATATTCTTAATCCAAAGTCACAAAGACTTACTCCTGTATTTTCTTCTAAGTGTTTCATAGTTTTAGTTCTTATATTTATGCCTGGATTCACTTTGAGTTAATACTAGTAAATGGAGTAAGGAAGGGATGCAACTTTTTTCTTTTACATGTGGATATATAATTTTCAAAACATCATTTATCGAAAAGATTTTTTTCTATTGAATAGCCATAGAATCCATGTCAAAACTTTACTTTATGTAAATGTGAGAGTTTATTATCTGGATTTTCAATTCTATTCCATTAAACTGTCTACCTGATGCCAGTACCATACCTTTGTAGTCAGTTTTGATATTAAGAACTGCAACTTTGTGCTTCTTTTTACAAATTATTTTGGCTATTTAGGACATCTTGCAATTCCATATATATTTTAGAATCAAGTAAGCTTGTCCATTCTGTGAAGAATCCAGCTAAGAATTTGATAGAGATCACACTGAATCTGTAGATCCATTTATGGAAACTGTTTTTCTTAACAATATTAAGTCTTTCAGAATGAAAGAACAAGGGTGCCCTATTTAGTTAGGTCTTCTTTAATTTCTTTCAACATTGTGTTGTGGTTGTCACAGTATGAATTTTCACTATTTTGTTAAATTTAATAATTCTTAATTTTTAAAATTATTTTTGATGCTTTAAAAATGGGAATGCTTGCTTAATTTCATTTTGGATTGTCCATTGTTGGTGTAGAGAAATACAATTCATTTCTTATCTTGATCTTGTATTCTGTAACCTCACTGAATTTGCTTATTTTTAAATAGTACTTTACTAGATTCCTTATAATTTTATATTTAAAACATCATTTCATATGCAAATAGATATAGTTTTATTTTTTTTCTTTCCACTCTGGCCGCCTTTTATTTCATTTTCTGCCTAACTTACCTGGCCAAAACCTTCAGTACAATGTTAATGGAGGTAACATCCTTGTTTCATTATATTAGGTAAAAACATTCAGTCTTACATCATTTAGTATAATTTCGGCTATGGAAATTTCATAGGTCGCTTTATCAGGTCAAATAAGTTCCTTTGAATTCCTAGTTTATTGCATGTTTTTAATTATAAAGAGATAGAGAATTGGGCAAACCTTCTTCTAAATCTATTAAAATAACCATGAGGTTTTGGTCTTTATTCTAATAATATGTTGTAGCATATTGATTTTCAAATGGTAAAATAATCTTGCATTATTGGAATATATAAGTTATGGTGCATATTTCTTTTCTAATTTGTTGCTGGATTGGTTTGAAAGTCCATTGAGAATTTTTGTGTCCTTATTCATAAGAGATTTATTTGTACTTTTCTATTTTGTGTACAATGAGTTTTTTCTGGTTTGGAATCAGTATAATAGTAGTCACATAGAATGAGTTGGGAAATGTTGCTCCGTCCTCATATTTGGCAAGGTTCACAATTGACACCATTTGAACGTAAGCTTTTCTTTGTGGGAAGATTTAAAATTTCTAATCCATTATCTTTTCCTGCCGTAGGTCTATTTACCTTTTCTCCTGAGTCCGTGTTGGTAGATTGTCTTTCTAGGAAATTGTCCCTTTCATCCAAAACAAAACAATGTAAATTAGTAAGTTATATAGAAGCCAGATTGGTTGGCATGCAGTTGTAGTCTCGTATAATAGTTTTATTCCTGTAAATTGACCATTATTTTCCTCTTGAATTCCTGATTTTAATAATTTATCTTCCTTTTTTTTCTTTTTTAAATATTTTGTTTATTTCTGAGAGACAGAGAGAGAGAGAGAGAGAGAGAGAGAGAGCGTGAGCAGGGAAGGGTCAGAGAGAGAGGGAGACACAGAATCCAAAGACAAGCTCCAGGCTCTGAGCTGTCAGCACAGACCCCGACGCGGGGCTCGAACCCACAAACCATGAGATCATGACCTAAGCTGCAGTTGGACGCTTAACCGCTGAGCCACCCAGGCACCCCACTTCCTTTTTTTTCTTGATCAGTCTATATAGTTTTGTCATTTTGTTGACTTTTACAAAAAATTAACTTCTGACTTGGTTGATTTTCAGGACTGTTTCTCATTACATCAATTTTGTTATCATCTGCTGTATTCTTTAGTATGTATTTTTGCCTACTATACTGTACTTGTCCATATTTACATGTTAGGTATGGTAGGCAGAATAATGGGCCCCTATAAGTATCTGTATCCTAAACCCTAGAACCTGTGAATTTGGTAGATAACATAGAAAGGGAGAATTACTGTTGCAGATGGAATCAAATCAGCGAATTAGCCGTAAGGTATCTGGTTCCTCGCCAAAACACTGGTGTGTGATTTTTCAGACTCAGTCATAGGCAATTACAAAGTTGACTCAGCCAATGCATTGCAATTTCTGGAAAGACTTACAATCAAGACCTCAGACCTCTCTGGCTGACCATGCTGCTTCCCCCCGCCCCCCTCCATTCCTATCCCAGGTGCCTGCATGCAAGGCGTCTCTTGAGGGAAGGACTTGGTCAGATACTTCTGACAAGGCCTCCTTATGGAAGGAGGAAGAAGAGGAAACTATGGGTGAACACTTTTTACAACTCTGACTCAATACTTTTTCACTGCTAGCCCTCCCTCCTTTCCCTTCTCTGGGCCTCAAGGGCATACAATTGCCAGAATCTTTTGTTTGGGGGCTTCCTTGGCCGCAGGACAACCCTCATGTGTGCTAGCCCACCTTACTTTCCACAGATGTGCCGTTCCATGGTGGGAGGTGGGAGGGAGAGAAGTCTGCAGTTTCTCTAGGTTTAGACCCTTGCTTCCACCATGATTAAAGGGCATACATACTCTTTTATTTTGGCTCATTTGTTTTAATTGGCTACTCTGACACCTGGCAGGTCAGCTCTCCCTCCAGCTCAGCTGAGCTCTTGACAACTTGACTTTAAGATATGGAGATTAGCCTGGATTATCCAGGTGGACTCAATGTAAACACAAAAGGGTCTTAAAAATGGAAGAAGGAGGCTGTAGGGATCATAGAGAATACAGAGAAAGGGGAACCATGAGCTAATGTGGGCAGCTTCTAGGGGCTGCTAGACAATAGATCAGATTCTTTCCTAGAGCTTTCAGAAAGGAATGCGGCAGCCGTGCTGACTCCTTGATCTTAACCCAGTGAAAGCTGTATCAGATTTCTGACCTACAAAAATGTAAGTTTTAAAACTTTGTGTTGTTAAGCACTAAGTTTGTGATAGTTTTTAACAGCAACAGAAAACTAATACATGAAATCTCTAAGCCATATATTCATTTCACTTCACTTGTATGTAAGAGAGCCATCTCATCATTACCTATCTTTGTTTTATACTGAGTTCATTTCATATTTTGTGTGATGTTTTCCAAGGAGCCATGTGCCATAAATTCATATATCCCAGTGTTTTCTACTTTTCCCACAAAAAACTCTAGGCAACAAATTGGTGGGGGGTTTGGGGATGTGCAAAATGAGTGGGGGGGGGTGGTCAAGAGGTACAAACTTCCGGATATAAAATGAGTTCTGGGGTGGTAACGTAGAATGTGGAGACTCTAGTTAATAATACCATATTGAATATTTGGAAGTTAAGAAAGTAGATCTTAAATGTTCTCATCACAAGAAAGATAGTATAATTATGTGATGAAGGTTAACTGGAATTATTGTGGTGATCATTTGTAATACATACATACATCAAATATGTTGCATACGTGAAAGTAATACAATGCTTTACGTCGTTTATATCTCAATTAAAAAAAAAAGAAATTCTAGACAACAAGTGCATCCTATTGAGAAATCCCATCTGAAATTTCCTTTGCTTGTTAAAGCTGTCATTAGCATGTTTCTAAGGAGATGAGACTGGATCAGCTGCCTTTATTCTTTCATGCAGGCACCCTCTTTTCCGTAACTAGGGACAATGTATTACAGCCTATTATGCTTAATCTTTTTCTCCTGGACCCCTGTTTTTTTTCTTTGTAGGCTATGTCTCTAGATGTTTCTAAAGATTTTGAAAATTTAACTTTATAGTGATCCTCTAGGAAAGTATTGTACAAATTCTACTGCCTATCTGATTATAATCTTGACATAAGCAGCCAGGATAGAGCCGGAATTCCCAGGATAGGCTGAGTGGCTTAAAAGGAATCAAACAAACCAACCAAAAAAAAAAAAAAAAGTACGGATAAAACAACTCCAGGATCTCTCTTTAAGCTGACTACATCTGGTGATCAAATGGGCAAAGTATTTCCAGTATACCGCAGGAAGTACAAAGTGATTTTGGCAATTATTGGACAGAGATAATATTCGGATGAAATACATACATCTTTGTGGGAATATGAGTGGGATTACAGTGTATCACCTGAGAGATGTTATCACAAAAAGAAGGCAGTAAAGCAAAGTAAGGCTGACAGATTTCAGGCTGTGTATTAATTTTAATGGGATATATCAAAATTTTCATTTACTCTTAACAATAGGCAAGAGAACATATGCATTATAATTTATAAAATATTGAATTTTCCAAAACTTTCCCCTCCCTTTCTACCATTTATCTTAATGGTCACAGGAGTGGAAACACAAAGATGTATTAAGTTCAACAAAGATTTTAAAAAATCACTTAATGAATATTATGCTTTCCTTTTCATAACAATAATTTAAAAAATAAATCACTGCCAAAAGAGGAAATATGTGCCAAAACAATAAATGGCCATGAATAAAACAAATTTTGTAGGGGTGAGGGGTGGTTTATAGAAAGCATAATGGGTAAATGTACCACAAATGTTTTATAGGTTTACAACTCAATGGGGACATTTTATTTATCAAAGTTTGAACTGAGGAGAGTAATTGATAGGCCTTCAGAGTACACATACCAATGATAATATATAGCATGATTTAAATTATTAGTATTTAGATCAAACTTGAATGAGACATTAATATACAAGGTAGATGTTTGTCTATCATGAGTATCACTTGTTAGCCTTTTTTACTGAACTAAGACATTTTAGGCCTTGCAAAATACTCTGAAACATATGTTTGAAATGCACAAAATGCTTAAGTCCTTAAATGTAAAACATATGTCCTTTTTTGCTGCCTTGTTCTGTAGCTCTAAAGACCAGTTGAGCTTAGGAAAGTTTTCAATGTTATCACTGAATTTTCAAATCACAACTTTCTGTTTAGTAAACTTGTTTCCATTCTTGAAGCGCTAACTTCTGAAATAGTCAGTATTTATCTAAAACACAACAACTAGACATAAAAATATTCCCTCTCTGCACTGAGACAAGCGTGAGTTTGTTATGGACTCTATCCATGGGCTTGATCACCCACCCACAACTTCTTGTGGAGAGACTATTTTCCTTTTCTCATCAGCACGACTCTGAAATGTGGGGATTTGGCTGAATCTCATTTCCTGTTTCTTGCCAGCATGTCTTAGAGATAGCACTGTCAGGAGTGTGACGCAAAAGAACAGACAGCTGTCCCCAGTCTTGAAGATTCATCTGGCATATTAGTTCAGAAATTCGTCTTAACATCAACTTAACCTTTAAAGAGCATATTTAAAAATAAATTTCTTATGCAGTTGTCTATTAAAAAATGTGATTATTTTCCCACTGGGGGGAAAAAAGCTGTGTTTCAGAATTCTCCCTATATAGAGTCCATGTCCTAAGGGAAAACTTGTTGTTTTAGTAGTTAGGTTATCTGCACCACTGGGCTTCAACTAATTAGTTTTATTTTCTAATAGTATACCTTAAGGAGGTCACATTATTAAACTTTGATTGAATGAAGTAGCAAGGCCAGAAAGCTTTGACAAGCAATAAAAATTACCTACTATTCATAAGATCTCAGAAAATCAAATATTACTTATTCATCATTGAAAAAGGGAGGCAGATATGTTGTGCCAGAAGCACACTGAACTTAAGGGTAGGGAAGAATATGTAAGCCAATTGCTACTATTTCGATTTAAGCAAGTTAGCTGATTTCCTTGAACCATACTCCTCTGTAAAATGTAGGTAATAAGACTACTTAGTTGTTAAGATAGTTTTGAGAATTCAGAGATAATAATTGTGACAGTACTATATATACTGAGAATCACAAAAATAGAATATGCTATTACCATTAGGTGTATTTTAAGTAAAAGACTAAAGTGTTTCTTTTAATATTCAGTGACTTTGAGCATTACCTAGAAGGCTGTATCCCAAAAAGGGAGAAATCTCATAATGAAATGTAATTGTACCGAGAGGGTTCACTAATGCTTGACAGGACTCCCAATGAAGAGTTTTCCCTTTCTGCAATTATTTATTTTGCTCATAGAGTCATTTGGTTTTCAAACACATTTATCCATTCATATTCACCTGTTTGAATGTAGAAACATTGCCCTAACACTCCCACTGAGCAGGAAGACTTCTGAGTCCTAGAATGTCTAGCATGTTACTAGCTCAATATAAGGGAGGGAATATATCAAAAGTACCATCACTATGAGTGTCTGCTGCCCAGCTGGGAATAGTCCTTGACAGTAATAGCCTGTAACTGACCTTACTAAAGATCTGTCGTCCTTGTCCTTATCTGTGTATCATAACCAAATCGAGAGATGTGCCACATGCTGTCTTTCTGCTACTGTTATTTCATTTTGTCACCAGACATTGGCCAAACCACAGCCTAAACCAAATCTTGTCTTAATATTGTATGTGAATGATGCTGGCTAACTGAAACTCTTAAAAGTTGCACTGTTTCTGAAGTACAGCTTGGAATTATAGAAATTAAATTAATGATTCCTTCCTTTTGTTGTCTTCATACTAAAAGTATTGGTAAGAACATTATGAACTTAACTGGGATCCTGATACAAATTTAGTGTGCTAACATCCCAGATATAGATAGTGGGAATTTAACTGGACTGGCGTGAATGACTAACAAGGAAGAAAAATAGGATTTCCTTTTATTTAGCAGTGGGCTCCAGAGTACAAGCAGAAGAGTAGCACATAGGAAAAGCTAGAAAAAGTTAGTCCTTAAGCACTGCCACACTTCTGTGTCACTTTCAGTACCTCCTTCTGTATGTGTGTGTGTGTGTGTGTGTGTGTGTGTGTGTTTAATGGAGATAGGATGATATTCTTAAGAGCTAGCATGAACAAAAATAGTCTAAAGAATGTTGAAACTATTTTATTCATTATAGAAATTGGCACTCTATATTAGAATCAGAAATGAAGCTTTAATCTCCACACACATAGGGTTCCCCACAGGCATCATGAACCAAAGTTCCCAAAGATGAAGTCAATAAATATCTATCTTTAAAATGTTCTACTGGTATTTCTAATGTGAACCCATTGATTAAGGATCAATCTGGATCATTTGGTCTCAGTTTTCCAGGTACCATGACCTTAAGAGAACATTTTATTAATCTGATTCCTACATACTGGTCCTCAATAGGAATGCCATTGTGCTGAGCCAAGAGAAACAGGTGAAGGGTATAGGGTTAGAGACTGGTCAGCATCCTTAGTCCACAATGCTTTGTGAGATATAGACTTTGCATAGTCTTCAGTCAGATAAATCCCAAGAAATCACTGAGAGAGCTGACTGCTGAAATTTTGTTCTGTAATCAAAACCTATGATAAAAAGTAAAACAATAGAAGTATTCTTTTTCCTACTCACCAACCCATACTCACACTCCCTATAGTCAGCTAGGAAGTTAACAGTTTCTTTTTAAAAAAAATTAGAAAGAAAGGAAAAGAGATGCAGTGCACATGCTCCCTTTTATTTAAAAGGGAAAGACTTACTTATCTTTTTCTTTATAAAGTAATATATTTTTGATGATCTCTTATAATTAGTAAAATATAGACATCATTTAATATAATGTTATGATGTGGTTGTATCATTATGTACCTCAGTGAATCTAAACATTCTCATATTGGTTGAATTTGATATGAAGCTCTTCTTAAGAGCTTGTGAGCTGGAAATTAACTTTCTCTTAACTGTATACTATGGTAGATGTTGGCTCGTGTCTGAGCCATTGCTATTACACAAAATACTGCAATAATTTATCTTTATACTTGTCCTAATGCATCTTAAAATATGTTCCTGGAAGAGTGATTTCATGGTCAAGTAGTATTTCTGTTATTTTTATTCATCCTTGGTCCAAAAACTGTGCCAGTTGAAATTCCCATCAAGAAAATAATAGTGTTTGTTTTCTCACACTTTTATCAATAGTGTTTTTTTAATCATCTAACTATTTTTACAAGGATTTAGATTTTCTGTATTTCATTATCACGATCAACCTTCCTGTATTGATCAGCACAGTGTTACCCCAAAATCCCATTTAATCACTCATTCACCCATTTGCTTACACAACAGGGAAATCCTATGGGATCCACACAGCCATTAAAAAGACATCAATTCAATTAAATCTGCTTCCTCCCGTGTAAGTCATGAATGTATAATGGGAAATGCATATATTCTGGCTATTTGCCAATAGGAAAAAAAATACATATTATTCAGACTAATTGAAAATATGTTCATTTTGAAACTCATAAAATCTGCAGGTTGGATGAGATTTTTGATTCATTGGGGTTTCAAATTTACAATTTAATTAAACTTAAGATATGCTTCTGAGAGACTGATTTTTGGAGTGTAAAAAGGGTGAGATGAACCTGTAATTTCTTTATTATGTGAATAGCCTTCTGTATAGATATTTCAGCAGCTGCCTTTGTAATTGATGGCTTTGTCTACATATGAAATAGGAGATTAAAAAATTAAATTGATGTAGAATGTAAGAACCTCAAAGCTTAAAGTAGATTATTTTGGTTCTTCTCCCACTAATAGCTGCTTTTCTTTATAAAGTCCCTGATTATGGTTTTTGAATGGTAAAATCCTGATGCAAAACATACCTTCAGGACAAACTCTTGATAGTTAACAGTTTGAACTTGGGGCACAGTTAACTATCTCATCAACGACCTTATTTAAGAGTTAAGGAGGTGGTAGGAATAACCAACCTTTCTGATAATTGAGAAGTCAAAGAGAATATTGTTTTCATACATTCTTGGTAATGTGTTTTAACTGCTGCAGTTTAAATTGATAACTTGACACTTGAATCAATCATTTCCATATTCTGAGCAAAGGAAGAAGTTGGCCATTTTCTCACGGAATCATTTCAGATCAAAACAGTGTTCAGTTTAGAGGGTCACTCAGTTACTAGTATTTGAGATACTTGTACAAATCTATTTTAAGATGGTGACATAAAACAGATTTCTCTAACTTGTTCCTTCTAAGTATGGAACTCTGAAAAACATTGACTTCACAAACATAAAATGTGCACTTTATGTGATCTTTAAATAGTTATGATATGTGGATGTGTAGTTAGTAACTAGATATATGAATAGAGGCCTGATATGATTAATGTCAAATGTTACAAAACTCCCACTGAGAAGTGGAAATAAGGTGAAGAAACAAACTAGGACTGCAGTATCTAAGATAAAGCTATTTGTGTGCTTATCACAGCACAGGCATTTTATAAACTTTGTTTTCTTCTTTTCTTATCCTTCAAGTTAGATGATCACAAATAGAATATTAAGGAACAGTTCTGTACCATTCCATAGCTTAACATATGAATCCATTGTTAGAATATGGGTAACTGTGTGAGGAGTATATTGATTCTCTTGATTCTGTTCTCCCAAGGCAAGACATTCATTTAAAGAACAACATTTATATTAATTCACAGTCCAAGAATAAATTTTTTTCCCTGCAAATTCACATAAATTAAATACAGATATGTAACATGTCCGATTGAGAGAAGAAAGGCTGTGAACTAAGGAATAGAATTTTTGAAATTATGGATGAATTTTTACAGTCAATCAGACAACAAACCTAACTCAGAGGGGTCTGGGCAGACATACCTTTTGGGGTTTGATCATTTTACAAATAAGATATATATTAATTTCCCATCATAGTGAAGCTTTATTCTTGCCAAGTGGTTAAAAAAATAAGCATTAGAACATGTTTTAAGCATCATGATTTTAAATTCAGGAAAAAAATAGGTGTAAGTTTTCATATTTAGTTTCTATAGATATATAGATGTATAGATATATAGAGATAAATGGAATACAGATAGATTTCAATTTAAATTAACTTTTGACACCTTAAAGCATTAAATGAAATCATAGAGTTAAAATTATCCAGGACTAATTTTTTCTTTTGTGTTAATTCATGACATAAAATGAGTACATATGTTCCGTTTCTGGTTTTATTGGTATAGCTACTTTTAATTAACATATCTTCAGGATTTTTTCCTGGTAGTTTATATCTTGCAGAGTTAGATTGGGTGAGAACATTTTCATTATCTTCATGCATTCTGTTTTGTGGTTCTGTATGGGTATAGTTATACTAAAATTCCATAGGAAAAATGTTCTGAAAATACTTCAATCAATTAAGCAAAAAAAAAAAAAAGGAAATTTACCTAATAATATCCTGTATTGATTTGGTGCATTTAAACTAATTACTTGAAAGCATATCCCTCTCTCTAAAGAACAATATCCTGTATACCATGATTGTATCATCTAACCTATAAGTGAGCTAGGCTAACACAAATATATATTTAATTTTCCATTCAGAATTGCCACTGCGGGGTGTTAAACTCTTATTACTGTAACAAAAGTGTTCCAATAATGAATTAAACAGTTTAGTGTTTTCTGCAGTGCATTCAAACAATTTAGTGTGGAACTTAATGTTTAGAAATATTGAAAAATACTGAATGTGTCCAACCATCTCACAGCTATAAACTAACCCACTTTAAACATGCTGTCTGGAATTAACAGCATGTTTATATATGAGTTGAAGAGTTTACTGGCAAGAGCAGGATGATTTTACCTTTAAGATGAGAAATCAGGGAAAGAAGGTTTACTTTACTGAGAAGTATTTCCATACAGCTATATTCCCAACTGTGCAAATAGTAAAGCTAAAAAATAAGCAACTGTGTCAAAGATATAGAATTGTTCACATATTTACTATAAAATTACATCTTTAGGCCCCTAGGACTATCTAAACAAATAAGAGATAAGACAAGTACCAGAGAAAAGGAAAAAGAAAAGCAGGATAAAAAGCGCATTATGTAAACATACAGATGTGAATGGGGGATGTTTGGGAATACCATTAGGTATAACATAAGCTGTAAAATTACATGTTGGATTTTAGGAATGTGGAGAGAGAAGGAGCCAGAGAATATAGACCAACGCTAGTCAATGAATGACCTCATAATTTAAAGATTTTATTTATGATATTCAAATTGGAAGTATTAAACTTAGAGTGGTAAATCCACAGGCTACAGGAGTGCAAGAGGCAATATGATCATAAAACTCCAGGGAGGAAAATGTAATGAGATCGTAATGAGAGAGGATGGCCGTGGAAATGAAGCACAGTTGACCTTTACAACATTTGGGGAGATAGAATTTTAAAAAGAAAAGATTGTTAAATGTGAGGAGTCATGGAGATACAAACATGTCCAATAACTTTCAAGAGTCTAACTAGGAATATGGGGATTGGCATTTGCTTTTGAAATGTTTCAAAAGCATAGGGTAAATATGCACTTTAGATAACAGTAACCAAAAGCAATCATCTATGACAAATGAGTGAATGAGACACCTCACTTAGTAGAACCTGATATTTAGTTCGCTCCCAACTATTAAGGAGCTAATGAAAGGGGTGTAGTCTGCAGTGTGCTCTGTACCAGCCCTTGGATCTGAAGCCTTTTCATGTGTAGAGTCTAGCATGAATAGACCACATTAAAAACAACCAATAAGATGTTTCTACTAGATAGTACTTTTATTGCTTTTAATTATCAGATAGACAAACAAAATTACTTTCTTATTTTCCTAAACTTCTAGAGAGATGTTTGTATCCATATAAATTGAAAGTTTGTTCCATTTAAACTTTTAATTCATAATGACTATTTTCATTCTTAGCTAAAATTAGGTACTTGATCTTACGCCCGTTTTCTAGCATACATGTCAAGATATTGCCATATTGTCGGTATTGTTTGGAAATTAAACTATAGAGTAATAACTTATTTGACTGCAACTGTTTGGTTTCGTTTTACCTGAACTGCTACTTCTATACCATCACCTCCAGAAATTTCACAAAAGCACATGATTGTTTGGGGCAAGAGAGCACTGAGAAAAATAAAAGTGCCCGACCTAAAGGAAGTATCCTTGATTCACAGAGGAATGATGTCTTGGCATTTATGAACTCACTAGTTTGTTTGAGGACCAGAATGCTTAGAGCTTTCGACCCTTCATGAGCTATGATCCTGCCAAACTTTAGCTTTCCCAGTGATGATATTGAACTTTGTCTTATTTAAGGACGCTAATGCTAATGTAGTCAATTGTAAGACAAAACCAAACAAAACATTTTATATTGTCTGAACGTTGCTGCAACTGTAACTGAAAATGAAGGTATGTGGAGACAGAGAAGAGATAATGACTTGTCAGCCTTGATCAACCTCTCATTGTTTTTTGTGGACTTTGGTTTATTTTGAGTTACTTGAAAGGTGTGACTGTACTAGCACAAAGTATGGTACCTCTAAAGGACCTAGGTATATCACTTCCAAATCACTATGCGTCATATACATTTAAGTAAGAATGAATAGTCCAGTAAGTATTGCTGATAAGGAGGATGAACAGGAAATCCTGTTTGAAAAAATGGAGAATGCAAAGAAAGTTGAATGGTTCTCATGAATTCATGTTTTTTCTGTAGCAACAACAAAATTGTTTTATAGTGAATATATGATCATTTTAATCCAGATGGTTTTATCTTCACCTGTAATTTTTAGAGCTTTTAGAAAATTTCCCTTGGGTTCTGTACATACTTCTACAATACTTGGTAACATGTGTCACCACATCACTTTTATTTATGACTGTGAGTTTTCCCCATTACAACTAGTTCCTATTAGTGAGAAAAGAAAAATGCATAAAGTTGATGGTGATAAGAGCCATGAAGACGTTTATTTTATGTAACTCCAATGTGGGGAAGGGTTACACATAAATACATCTTGTCAGGAGCAGAAATATATTTTTGTTCAATTTTGAAGTGATAGATTTTTTTTGATGAAAGTGGCAGGCATGTCTAAACATGTTCTAGGGAGCTGTCAGTAGTGATATAGTTTGAGAAAAAGAATTGTAAATAAAGTGATAATTGCTTTCAAAGATTTGTAGACATTTATGTTCCTTTGGTAGTAGTTTAATGATTAAACATTTTAAAATGTAAGAGGATATTGATATTCTGGGTTCATTGAAAATCATTCTAAATAGCAACAACACTAATAACAACAACAACAAAAGGAAAGTGGTCAACATATCCTGGAAGGGATTCAGGATTTGAAAAATAAAGAATTAAAATATATATATATATATATATATATATATATATATCTGAAACCATGACAACTTGGATTCATAGAGCTTACTAATGAACTGACTACATAAAATTTTGATACTGATGAACTTTTAGAGCAGTATATATACATTAGCTTTCACTTCCGTTTCAATAAATATTTGCACTACTTTTAAACATCATTAGTTAGTGCATTGGCTACATGTTACCCTGATGCATTTAACAAAATTAATTCTGTCCTCTGAAATACCAGAAATGCTTGGGGAATATTTAAACCCAAATGGGAAAGAGAGAGAGAGAAAAAACAATCAGTATAATAAAAAATATTGGAAACAAGAGGTAGATAGAAATACTACAAAGGGATTTATAAACATTGAATTTTACCCAAAGACTACAGTGGCATCAGGACAGCAGATGGCAAAGTGCTAACAGCACAGGAAGACATCCAAAACCACTGGAAAGTATAATTCAAGAAGCTATATGAGGTACCAAGGGACCATATAGACGGTACCAAGAGTGAGGCAGTCATCTGCACAGCCATAAAATAATCTTCACCTTTTCTGGCAGAGAAGGAAACTGCAGTAAACAAGCTTGAACTAGGAAAGGCACACGGTGCAGTGTTACAGATGAACTCATAAATGAGGTGGCGACTGTGCACTTAGAGTCCTTCATAAAACCTGTCAGTGGGCAAATGGGAAACCAGGCACTGGCCCAACACCAGTACAAATCAATCTACATAGCACTTCCCCTAACCAGCTAGACACAAAAGAGAGAAGAGCGGCTGAACATCATCATTCCCTCATGGACATGTCCGCCTGCTACGTGTTGGAAACTGCCTACAAAGAAAGGCAACCTGAGGGTCAGAGAAGAATAAATTGAGAGGGAGAGACAGAGAGAGACAGAGAAAGGGACAGAAAGAATATTTCTGTTTTATCTGATGAGATAACCCAATCAGATTTCTGCTTTGATTTTGCAAATTACAAAGGCCTCACATGCAAATTTAGAGTTTATAATGATTTGTAATGATAACTTGATTGCCATAGTGTGGGTCATCACATTTCCAGACACTGAACACACTGAATATGGATCTAATAGTAATCCAGTATGTATATAAGATAAATGCCTTGTATTATTATGAAGCTGATTACTGTCTGAAGCCCCAGTCTTTAGAAAAAGGAAAGAAAAATAGAATTGCTTAAAGGACTTTTGAAAACATCCAGACTTCTCATTTTTGTTTTTAATCGAGAAAACCAAAATTCTATTATCACTTTTTCCCCATGCCTCTGTTGCCCCAGAACACCACATTTTTACTTTTACTTTGTGTGTGTGTTGGTAGAGATAGGACGTTATACCTTGGGGACCTGAGTGTGTTAAAGTTTTGCCAGTTTCTTCTAGCAAAGGATGACCAGTGGTATGAATTGAACAAGTTGTAATTCAATACTTGTGGCAAAGGAGAATGCGTCTGGAAAATCTGTGAGACAGCTCAGTAAGAAGGTATTAGATCCATCTCTGGTGTTGGAAATGGCAAGATTTTGTTCTTTTTCATTGCTGAGTAGTATTCTATTGTACGCATGTGTGTATGCATGTATGTGTGTATATATGTATGTGTGTATATGCATATACATACACGTGTATATATATTCGTATACATATATATGTATATGTGTGTGTATATATATATATATGAACATAGGGGTAGAGAAGGAAAAGTAAGATAAAAACAAAGAGGGAGGCAAACCATAAGAGACTCCCAAATACAGAGAGTAAACTGAAGGCTGGAGGGGACATGGATGGGGGAATGGGTTAAATGGGTGATAGGTTCTAAAGTGGGCATTTTTAGGGATGAGCACTTGGTGTCATAAGTGATGAATCACTGTGGTTCACTCTTGAAGCCAAGACAACACTGCATGTGAGGCTGAATCTCATGAGCTATGATATCATGACCTGAGCCAAAATTTCTGAGAATCAGACACTTAACTGACTGAGCCACACATGTACCCCAGTGGTCTTGGTTTAATCTTAATCCATCAGGGTGACAAATTAGCCTTTCCTAATGTAAAATTCTTTATGTTCATCAGGAGAATACCATGGCTAGCCATAAACGTTGGGCCAGCAGCAAGGTTTAGCTACCATTGCCAGGCCAGCACCTGGTTACCAGAGGTGCTTTTCTCTTTCTCCATGTTTATGGTCAATGCAACTAACTGCAAATAAGTTGCTTTATTTTCCAAATATCACCCAACATAATAATGATTCTATGCTCTATCATTGACTACAGTCCAATCCATTGCATTCCAGATCTGACTTTTCTCTACTCACTTGCAATGCCAATAAACATGTTCCATATTCAATAAATGCAATGTGTACTTAAAAATGAAATACAGAGGAAATTATATTGCCCCTCAGAAACCTCATTTAGTGTTTCTTATTTTGTTATATTTCTGAGCTGAAATGGTAGGAGACATAGTCTACTTCTTGCCACCGTTTTCTTGTATATTCAAAATGTTACCAAATTTTGCAGATTCTAGAAAGAAAAAAAGGGTTTTGCAAAGAAAAATCTCTTGAATGTATCCTAAACTCTCCATTTGAACTCTTGCCCAGCTCGGCTTTGAACCACTTCCAGTATTTCCATGTCCCCAATCCCATCATTTCATATAGGCAACACTCCTCTTCTTTGACTCCTTTTCAAAAGCATTTGGCACTCCTCCTTACCCATTACTGCTTAAAAGTTACTTTCCACTTATTGCCAGATATTTTCTTTTGCTATTCCTTTTACCTCATGAGTTAGTGGTTCATGTTCTTTTAACCTGCTATCAGTTTTTATCTATCTATCTATCTATCTATCTATCATCTATCTATTTATTTATTTAAAGTATTTTTTAAAAAGATTTATTTATCTTTGAGAGAGACAGAGACAAGCTCTAGCAGGGTGGGGCAGAGAGACAGAGAGGAAGAGAGAGAATCGCAAGCAGGCTCAATGCTGTCAGTGCTGAGCTAGAAGCAGGGCTTGAACTCACGAACCAGGAGATCATAACCTGAGTCAAAATCAAGAGGCAGACACGTAACCAACTGAGTCACTGAGGTAACCCTCAGCTTTTAAATATTATAGTTCCATGGGCTCTGACCTCAACCTGCCAGTAGTCACGACTCCCACTCCCTGCTCACTGTCCTCTGTCCTTCCCTTTCTCACTGGGCTGACCTGACCTCAAGTCGACAGCATCCAGGCTCCTGGCAGTGGCCGCCTCCCTCTACTCACCTCAAGTCCAGTCAGACACCTCCATTTCCATGTCTCTAGTACCACTCACTCACCTGTAACCTTCAGCCTTTTAGGACTGGCAATGGGAAGAACCTCCAACTCTTAAGATTCTTCTAGTGCCTCGGGCGCCTGGGTGGCTTAGTCGGTTAAGCGTCCGATTTCGCTTAGGTCGTGATCTCACGGTTCGTGGGTTCGAGCCCGCATCGGGCTCTGTGCTGACTGCAGCCCAGAGCCTGGAGCCTGTTTCAGTCTGTGACTCCCTCTCTCTCTGACCTCCCTGCTCACGCTGTCTCTCTCTCTCCTAGAAATAAATAAAAACATTAAAAAAAAAAAAAAGATTCTTCTAGTGCCTCAACATTTCCTATTGATATTACATCCCTACCTATAATCGTAACATAAAACAGTCTTCAAAATTACAGTTAATGGGATTTAGATAATGTGAGGCTGTCTGCACTCTGAGTAACACAAATATATTGGTTCTTTTCCCTCATTATACTTCTTAGATGTATATCTTTAACACTCTTGATTTTTATCTATATCTTTACTGAAGTTTTAACCAACATTTCTAACTACAGTAAAACCTTGGATTGGGAGTAACGTGTGCTGCAAGGGTTCCACAAGATTGAGCAAACATTTCTAATAAATTTTAACTTAACAAACAAGCAATGTCTTGCAATACAAGTAGCACACTACACTAAATGCCACATCATCATTGTTGAGCCAATGAGTCTTGAAATTTGTTTCAACATACATGTGGTTTGGATTACAAGAATATTTCTGGAATGGAATATGGTCACAAATTAAGGTTTTACTATACTTCCTTTATATCTTCACCTTCCTGCTTCACGACCCTTCAAAAGCACTGTTTTAAATGCACATTTCTTCTTCAAACTCTCTCCTCGCACCTTTGCTAGCTCTCTAAATAACATAACCACCTGATTGAACTGGAACTTATGAGTCTTTCTGAGTCCTCTCTTTGCCTCCCATTACAATCAGATTCCATCAGCATCCCTAAAAACTTGTGAACTTTTGTTAAATTGTCTCTATTAAATACAGATACAAAACAATTTTATATATGAAAAATGATAAACACCATTTTGCTGAATCTGAAACAAATATTGTATATTGACTCTCCCTACCTAATTCCATTCTATTTCCCCTCAGAAATCGCCACTCTCCTGATACTTGTATTTATCTATTGCAGAAATCTAATGTTTTTTCAATTTATTATATTTTGTATTTGTATTTTATAATTATTTTATTTCTTTTTTAAACAGCTTAGTCATTTTTTATACTCCTTTGTTTTTCTTGCATTATCAATTTATTTAAAGTTTATTGGATATATTTATTTTATATTTCATTAGTGATAATTCCAGTATTTTAAACCTTTGCAAGTTCTGTTCTTCAATGCATATGGGATCATTTTATGTGCTGTTTTCTGATGATTTGCACAAAGCCTATAGTTTCTGAAATTTACAAGTATGAATGCTCTGAGGCCTGCTTTAAAGTTAGCTTCTTATAGAGATGATCTGCATTTACCTCTGTCACATGCCTGTGTGCACTTCTAAGAAGGAATCATGTTAACTATACATTTGGTTTAATGATTTTTCACATCATAAAATGCTATGATTTCAGACAGCAGACCTGTGGAAGGCTCTCTCTGGGTACTAGGGAGATTTTTGTTCTGTTTTTGTAATCCTCCATGAACTAGGAAGGTGTTTGGGGATGGATTTATATATAATTTATCTTTGTTTGCTGTGCTCAAGCTCACATATTTGGTGGTTCTAAAACTAAGCAGGTCTCCTACCAGACTTCTACCCTTGGGTGGTTTTCTGCCTTTCCTGAACATTTTCCTTTGTTTTCCTCCATTTTCAAAAAGAAGAAGATCATAAAGTGCTTAAATTAAATCTCCTTGTCAAATGTTTTGAAATCGGTGATCTGCTTATCTCTTTAGGTTCCCTCTTTTATATACTTTTTGCCCTCTTAGATACCACTTAAACACAGACACCCATCATATATATATATATATGATTGCACTCTAAATGGTTTTTTATGTTTACTTATTTATTCTGAGAGAGAAGTGATAGAGTATGCTCATGTGAGTGGGGAAGGGGCAGAGAGAGAGACGGAGAAGAAAATCCCAAGCAGGGTCTACACGCAACACTGAGCCATACATGGGGCTTGACCCTACTACCTCAAGATCACTACCTGAGCCAATATCAAGAGTCAGATATTTGTCCTTCTCTGCCTAACTTATTTCGCTCAGTATAGGAGGATTAGGAGGATTAGGAGGAACTTAACAGAGGACCAAGGGGGAGAAGAAGGGCGGAAATGGTGGGGGAAAGGGAGAGAGGCAAACCATGAGACACTCTTGAATGCTAACAAAAACTGAGGACTGATGGATGTGGGGGGGAGGAGGGATGGGCATGGAGGAGGACACTTGTGGGGATGAGCACTGGGTGTTATGTGGAAACTAATTTGACAATAAACTATTTGTAAAAAAAAAAAAAAAAAAAAGAATCAGATATTCAACAGAGGCACCCAGGTGTCCCTAAAAGCTTTTTTCTAAAAAAATTCTTTTTACTACGAGCATCAATCAATTTAAAAATAATAGTTTTATATCCCTAATATATTTTAAATATTTTCTGCTTCCTGTTTAATTCTGGACCTAATTATTCATCTGGAGTATTGAAGTATAAATAACTATTCATGTTGATGACAGTTATCTTTCTGAATTCTCGTTATTTTTTCAGTGTTTGCCTATGTTAGTCATAATTATGTTTTATAATCTAGCATAGTGTCTGTTACATAAGCACCAAATGATACTGAGTAAGTTTAATAAAGGTTTGACTGTGTCACCAATTTTAAGTCACTCTGTGGTTTCTTTTTCCTTTGTGAAAAGATCAAAAACCCCTTATCCTGAAACAAAAGCCCTTCCTAATTTAGCCTGCACCTGCCTACTTAGCCTCAGCAAGCAACGGTCTGATCCTCACTCTACTGTTCCTTTGTTTTCCTCACCTGTAATTGAGACCTGTAGAAACACAGAGTTTGGAACAGAGTTTGGGTGGGAAGGCATATAAAAAAACTTTTGCACAAGTGTGATTGCCTTGACGTTTTAAAATGGTTCTTGCCATGGTAGTATTTTAACATTAAATCGATCGTTTTGCATCTCAAAACAGAAAAAAAACAACAATAATTTCCCTTTAGAATTAGAGTGAAGATGAAAATTTTTTCAATGCCTTTTAAGGACTTCAGTTCTCTAGAAGCAACCCACCTGCACCCCTTCAAACCTCTCTTGTAATTTTCCCTTGAGGTCAGCATTTCCATCATAGAACGTCTTTCAGTTCTTGCTTTTTCATGTTTGCTATTAGCTTAGTGCATTTGTCTAAAAGGTTTTAAAATGTCTCTTCCTCTTAGTTACTAATTATTAACTACCTGTCTCATTCTGCCATAGCTAAATACCACAAGCTGGATGGCTTTAATAATATAGTTAAGATGTCATTACTACCCAAAGCAATCTACACATTCAATTCAATTCCAATCAAAATTGCACTAGCGTACTTCTCAAAACTAGAACAAACTATCCTAAAATTTGTATGGAACCACAAAAGACCCCGAATAGACAAAGTAATCCTGAAAAATAAAACCAAAACGGGAGGGATCACCATCCCAGACTTTAGCCTCTACTACAAAGCTGTCATCATCAAGACAGTATGGTATTGGCACAAAAATAGACACATAGACCAATGGAACAGAATTGAGAACTCAGAAGTGGACCCAAAGGTATACAGCCAACTAATCTTTGACGAAGCAGGAAAGAATATCCAACGGAAAAAAGACAGCCTTTTTAACTGATGGTGTTGGGAGAACTGGACAGCAACATGCAGAAGAATGAAACTAGATCATTTTCTCACACCATGCACAAAAATAAACTCAAAATGGATCAAGGACCTGAACGTGAGACAGGAAACTATCAACACCCTAGAGGAGAAAGCAGGAAACAACCTTCTTGACCTCCACCGCAGCAACTTCTTATTTGACACATCCCCAAAAGCAAGGGAATCAAGAGCAAAAATAAATGATTGGGACCTCATCAAGATTAAAAGCTTCTGCACGGCAAAGGAAACAACCCAGAAAATTAATAGGCAACCAACGGAATGGGAGAAGATAGTTGCAAATGACATATCTGATAAAGGGTTAATATCCAGAATCTATGAGGAACTCACCAAACTCCACACATGAAAAACAAACAACCCAGTGAAGAAATGGGCAGAAGATATGAACAGACCCTTCTCCAAAGAGAACATCCAGATGGCCAACAGACACATGAAACGATGCTCAGCATCCCTCCTCATCAGGGAAATACAAATCAAAACCACACTGAGATACCACCTCACGCCAGTCAGAGTGGCTAAAATGAGCAAATCTGAGAACTCTAGATGCTGGCAATGATGTGGAGAAACGGGCACCCTCTTACACTGTTGGTGGGAATGTCAACTGGTACAGCCCCTCTGGAAAACAGTGTGGAGGCTCCTCAGGAAACTAACAATAGAACTCCCCTATGACCCAGCAATAGCACTGCTAGGAATTTACCCAAGGGATACAGAAACGCTGAGGCATAGGAGCACATGGACCCCAATGTTCATAGCAGCACTCTCAACAATGGCTAAAACATGGAAAGAACCTAAGTGCCCATCAACGGATGAATGGATCAAGAAGATGTGGTTTATCTATACCATGGAATGCTACGTGGCAATGAGAAACAATGAAATCTGGCCATGTGTAGCAACATGGATGGACCTTGAAGGTGTTATGCTGAGCGAAATAAGTCAGGCAGAGAAGGACAAATATCATATGTTTGCACATATAGGAGGATTAGGAGAAACGTAACTGAGGACCATGGGGGAGAAGAAGGGGGGGAAATGGTCGGGGAAAGGGAGAGAGGCAAACCATGAGAGACTCTTGAATGCTGAGAAACAAACTGAGGACTGATGGATGTGGGGAGGAGGGGGAAGATGGGCATGGAGGAGGGCACTTGTGGGGATGAGCACTGGGTGTTATATGGAAACCAATTTGACAATAAAATATTTGTAAAATAAAAATAAAAATAAAAAAACCTAATTTAAGAAAAATAAAAAAGAAAAAGAAAAGAAAATTAGACAAAAAAAACCATTAATTTTTCACAGTCCTGGAAACTGGGAAAACCAAGTTCAAGGTGCCAGCAGATATGATGCAGGGTGAGAGCCCTCTTCCAGGTTTGCAGATTTTCTCACTATGTCCTCATGTGGTGGAGACTAAGAGATCATTTCTCTCATGTCTTATAAATCCACTAATCCCATTCATGAGGGTTCCCATCATTACAACCTAATTATTTCCCAAAAGTCTTACCTCCAAGGACTTTGCATTGGGGCTCAGTACTTCAACACATGAATTTTTGGAGGACACAGTCCTTAGTACCCCATTTGCCTGAATCTTCACAAAACTATTAGTAGTTTATAGGTATTGATGCGCTAAGTGGATTGAACAGACCCTTAAACTTCTTTTAATGTGCGATCTATAAAATTACATGTGTGTGATTATTTGATTAATGTATTTCTTTCTCACTAATTATAAACATCACTAGGAAAGTTTATGTGTTTGTTCACCAGTGCCCAGTAGAGTCCCTGGGATATAATACCAGTTAATTAATACCAGCTGGAAGAAAGTCCATATTTGCATTGATCCATAAGTGGGTCTAATATTAATCAGATTCATAAAAGAATATATTAGCAAAAAGTTTAAGAACTATGGGACTAGGTGTTTTCTAAGTTTTCTTCAAAATTTAAAATCTCATGATTTTCTTATGCTTCATGCTTACTAAGGATATTTGCTATCAAGTAATGTGTGGAATGGTGCCTTATATTTATGCTGGGGAACCGGAAGAACCATATGAAGAGAACTGAATCTATGCAATTTTTATTATCTTTTTAAAAAAAGCTTTAAATATGCCAAATACAAAAATACATTATGGTCATATAGGGATAAATTGTCCTTTAGATCTCTGTTATACATTTTTGGGTTTGTTTAAAACTTGATATTTTAGGGGCACCTGGGTGGCTCAGTCAGTTAAGCATCCGACATCGCTTCAGGTCATGGTCTCATGGTTTGTGAGTTCTAGTCCCGCGTCGGGCTCTGTGCTGACAGCTAGCTCAGAGCCTGGAAACTGCTTCAGATTCTGTCTCCCTCTCTGACCCTCCCCTGCTCACGCTGTCTCTATCGGAGTCTCAAAAATAAATAAAAAACATAAAAAAAATTTTTAAACTTGATATTTTAAACTCTAAATTAAAACATTCAATGTAGGCCTACCTGTACATAGTCATATGTGGATATAAACTGGGGGACTATTAGAGACTTTCCTAAAAGAAAAAGAAATGTTGAAAATATAATTATTTTAATTATCTACCAGTCACTTCCACATTAGTAATAAATGCACAATTTTGTGTAATGTTTTTAAATATTAGGCTAATGGTAACCATTACTGCCATTAGTAATTAGGTCAAAATGCTAACTTGTTACTTACTAAAAAAGACACCTGGTAACTAGAAGAAATTTTTCATGAATAGGTCTGATATATTTAAGATTCGCTGTATAATCGTGTGGGGTTTTTTGTTTTGTTTTTTTGTTTTGTTTTGTATTTTTTTGCCTTTCACTGCTTGTGAAAAGAAAGAAAGCTCCAGAAATGACAGGAATCTTATACAAAGTCAAGAAACTATAAATAATTTCTTTCTTTTTAACAACACAAGTAATATGTTCATGAAAGACACATTTTTGGCAAACTAGTGTGAAAAATCTTTATTAGATTTTTTTTTCATTTCATATTTTTAGCTAAAACATGTGGATATTATTTTAGGCTCAGATGGCTAAAAGGCAAAAATAATCTAAGACAATTTTGATAGAAATGGTGCTCTCAAGACAGGGTAAACTCAGAGACATAGGATAGTGACAAGAACTGTTTCAGAAGTAGTGATTTTAAAGTCCAGTCCATTCCTTCGGATACACAGGGTTACAGGTGCTGGTGTCATCACTGATTTTTGTTCATGGTTATGACCCATTGGCCAAAAACTGAGGAAATATAACACTTATTAGCCACAGACCCTAAGTAGGGCCAACGTGGCAGTTACTAAGACTTTTGGTAAGTTGACACTACCTACAACCTTTATAATTATCTGGAAAAAAGTATTATATATTATATAGTATATATTATATAATATCATATAATATTATATATTATATGCCTCTTATAAAAGTGAAACAGCCCAAATGTCATCCAAAACATTGAATGAACTTTGGTTACTGTCAAACTAATAATGGATATATTAATTATATCTAGAATCTTATGATTGATGGACTAACCATAGTATTTAAATTTACTTTTTAATGCTTTGAAAAAGTTATTTAATTAAAAGCAACAAAACTAAACATAAAATTATTTCTTCTTTGGTTTAATTAAACATGTCTATGGAATGTCTATCTATTCAAATCATGAGACTTTTACTAAATACCTATTAGTTGTAGGTATCATACCCTAATTGAAGATTTAAAAAGAAAATGAGAACATAAATGGAGTGCTGAGCATTGGCATTATGAGCCCAACTTGGTAAATGATAGAAAATCTCTATTTACTCTTAATCCTCATTCAAAGAATTTATGTGAAAATCTGAAGGAAGAAATATTAAAAGTTGCCTTATAATCAAGTGGAATATACTTCCTGTTTCTAAATAAAATAATGTTTTGTCTTTAAAAACATACCCTTGACTAAAAAGAGGCATTTATTCATCCTCATTGTACTATATAAAATTTGTATGTTTTTCTCTCAGATAAGTAAACACTATAAGCTAGGGTTTTAGTGACTATTATACTGTTTTCTTACTGTAACCAAGTGCTTTTGCAGTGTACCAATATAATAATTTTATTCCCTGTCTACAGTTTCTATTTAAAAACACATATATAAAAATAGAATTAAATTTAGGAGCATGGTAATAAAAATACTACTTTTTATTTTCAGAGAATTTTAGTTTACAAAGTCTTCTCATTAACATTATTTTTCTTGGTAAAGCTAAAAACATGAAACTTTTGGCACAATATGAACCAGACTGTGCTAAAACCCATTATTTGTTTCACATTTGATGCCTATTTTGAATTCCTTTCCTCATTTATATTTTTAGTTCTATCTTCTATTATACCTTTTACTATTTTGGAAAGGCTTTTTTGCTGTTTCTAATATCTAAATATTTAACAACAGATACTAGTTAGTGAACTATTGTTTTCCTTCAATTAGATAGCAATAGTCTGCATACTTACATGCATGATCACTTTCCCCTCCTTCCTGTTTGGTTCTTTTGGTCATATCTAAGCATTCAAGGGACAACATCCAAAGACACTTTTATCAAGAAATAAGAGTGAAGGAAAAAATAGATCATGTTATTTTCCTATAAATGCAGTATTTAAATATATTCTCAATTTCCAAGATGTTGTCTTAAGTGGACATGTTACTTTTCTCTCAACTACTATTCTGCTGTAATGAAAAAGCATAACATTACTCTGATAGGTTTTCATTTCTGTTGGAAAACAAGTGATCAATTCTGTCTTTTTCTCTACCTTGAGAACATGTAGAGGAGGGGCAGAGAGAGAATCCCAAGCAGGCTCCTCTGGCTGTCCACATATAACCTGGCAAGTGGCCTTATCTCACCAACTGAGAGTATATGACCGGAGCTGAAATAAGTAGTTGATGTTCAAGAAACTGGGCCAACCATACACCCCTTCTTCCTTCATTTCTATGTTCTAAGTTCCTTTCTATCAGTTTCCTAGAAGAACTTATTTTGGCATTAAAAAAATTACGTTCCCTGATGTTCCTTCATTCTTTTCTGAAAGATATTTTTGTTGAACAAAGAATTCTGAGTTGATAGTCTTTTCTCTTGGTTTGCCACTTTCTTCTGATCTCTCTTATCATTTATGATGAGAAAGTGACATGAATTTATATAATTAATTAGCCTCTCTGTATTATGTGTCTGAAGACAGTTTTATTTGATTTATATTTTTGGGTTTCATTAAACTTCTGGGATCCTCATACTTATATCTCATTAAATTTGGAAACTTGTCAGCCATTATTTTCTCAAAAATTTTTCCTGCACCAATCACTTTTTCCTAACCATCTGGTACTCCAAAGACATGAATATTGACCTTTTGATATTATCCCTGAGATCACTGAAGTTCTGTTCCTTTTACATTTCTTTTTCTATTGTTCAGAGGAAATTTTTTTATTGATCAACCTTCATGTTCACAGACTTTTTCCACTGTAATATCTATTTTTATATTTAATCATTTCTTCATTCCAATTAATTTTATTTCTATTGTTGTGTTTTTCAGTTCAAGAATTTCCATTTGGTTCTTTATGACTTATGGTTCTTTGCTGAGAACATCTATCATTTCATTCTTTTCCAAGCTGTGCCCTTAATTCTGAGACCATGATAATTATAGCTGTTTTATAAACTTTGTCTGATAATTCAAGCATTCGGGTTATGATGGTATAGGTATATGTTAATTTACTTTTTCCATAAGAGTTGTTTAGATTTTCTTTGTTCAGTATGTATAATTTTGGATTATATCATGGGCATTTTTTTAATGTTTATTTATTTTTTAGAGAGAGAGACAGACAGAACACACAATATGGAAGGGCAGAGAAAGAGAGATGTAGAATCTGAAGCAGGCTCTAGGCTCTGAGCTGTCAGCACAGAGCCTGATGTGGGGCATGAACTCATGAGCCGTGAGATCATGACCTGAGCCAAAGTCGGACACTCAACCGACTGACCCACTCAGGTGCCCCTGTATCATGGGCGTTTTGATTACTATATTATGAAACTAGGGCACCTGTAGAATCTTGTAGAAAATGTTGATATAATTTTGTCTTTTTTACAAGGCCGTCCACCTGGTAGAATTTAAGCTTGAAGTTCCAGCCTGCATTCTGTGGACACAAAAGCTGCTCTGGGCTGTGGTATACATTATAGTTCAGTTTTCAGAATCTTTGATATACTGATTCCATTTTCATCAACATGTATCTGGGGGATGTACCACAATATAATATGGTAAAATATTGTTTTAAAAAATCTTGTCTCTTGGGGCGCCTGGGTGGCTTAGTCGGTTAAGCGTCCGGCTTTCGCTTAGGTCATGATCTCACGGTTTGTGGGTTTGAGCCCCACGTCGGGCTCTGTGCGGACTGCCAGCTCAGAGCCTGGAGCCTGTTTCAGTCTGTGACTCCCTCTCTCTCTGACCCTCCCCTGCTCACGCTGTCTCTCTCTCTCTCTCTCTCCCAGAAATAAATTTAAAAAAAATATTTAAAAAAAAAAATCTTGTCTCCTATTTTCTACGACACACCATTCAAAAGGAGGGAATAATAGAACTAATTGTGAAAAATAAAACCTTCTAAAATAAAAGAAAAAGAACATCTTCATGAAGTTAGGATATAGAAGTATTTCTTTAAAAATATATAAAAACTTGAACCATAAAAGAAAAATGAAGAAAATAGAATTTCATTAAAAATAATACCTTCTGTGTATCAAAAAAATACATAGGGTTAAATTATAAGGCATGTGAGAATAATCTGTAATGCATATATGCATGGCAAAGGACAAGTATCCAAAATGTACAGTAAATTCCTGAAAATAAAACAAGACAATCAAATATTAAAAAGTAGTTAAAGGAATTTTCAAGCACTTCACAAATGAGCAAATTCAAATAACCAAATGAAAAGGTGCCTAATACCTTTTGCCATCATGGAAATGCAAATTCACACCATAATAAAATTCAACTATAGTCCCACCAGAAAAACTAAAATGAAAAAAGCTCCTAACACAGGGGTTAGTAAGAATGTAGCACACCTGAAGACATCATTGCTGTCGGTGAGAGGCTAAATTTATTATAATAACTTGGAAATATTTTAGGCATTTTCTAGAAAGCTAGATGCATGTGTACCCAATGACCCAACAGTTCCACTCTTGTGTGTACATGTAACCAAAATGAGTGCTTATGCCTACCAAAAACATATGTAAGGGTATTTTTAGAAGCTTTATTCATAATGGGGGAAAAATAGGAAACAATACAAATGGTCAGCTACTGCCGAATGATGTAGTAGATAGTTGTAGTAGCAGTAATGGCTTTAATTTGTTCATAACACTGTGTAATCCCAGAACACATGGACTCTAGACTTGGATGTGTAAATTGCTTTGGAAGATTTGAGAATGTGAGTATAACAAATATGGCTTAAGCATCAGCTTAAAAGTGCTTGAACACTGAGGCTTACTTTCTCTTTTTGTTCTCTGCAGTCCTTGTTTGGTTATGTGGTAAAGCTTGAGACCTTTTGTTGGATGATTAGTATGCATGGCATGTGCCAGTTTTCAATTTTTTTAAAGCTCTTAGTTAATATGCATCTCTTTTTGCCTTGATTTGTAATCCTGGATTCTATCAATATTTGTTCAGCTGCCACAACCTTAGGCCTTGTCAGTAGAGGCACTGTAAGAGGAAAACAAGTCTTTCTGATTCTGAAGCTTTTTATTGTCATTGTAATTGTTTACTATACCTGGGTCACTAACACTAACAGGTAACTTCTGTGTCAGTGGTGCAGTAGTGTTAGAGATAGTCAATGATTCAAATCTTGTACTGTTAAAAAGTCATTATCATTTTAACAGGTAATATTCTAGCAAGGCCCACCCTACTCCTACCCACCCCTACTTCACACCTCAGTCAGTGGTATCTTTTGGTGCCAGCCACAAACTGCTATACTTCAGACCTGTTTCCTGCCCTCCAGGGGGCCATAGTCATACGAGCTCCGATGTGATCACATTTCGAGGCAAAATTACTCTATGATGATGGAATACCATTAGGAAGAAAGTGACTAAAAGAAGGAAAGAGAAAATCTTATGCTGTGCTGAATATATTCTATATCTTAATATAAATACTCAGTCCATAAATATGAACATGTAAAACCCTCATCAAGCTCTGCATTTAAGATTATGTACTCTACTGTATGTAAATCATGTCTCAGTGCAAAAATATATGTGCAGATGGATGGATAGACAGACAAGCAGGGAGGCAGACAGTCATTTGCACATACTGCCAATCTCTACAGTTCATATAGTGATAACAAATGTAAAAAAAAAAAAAACAGTGTCTTTTAATCTGTTTCAGTGTCTCAGCTTTTCTTTGTATTTCTTGACCTTGACATTTTAGAAATATGGAGGGCAGTTATTTTGTAGTGTTGTCCTCACTTTAAATTTGCTTGTTGCTTTCCCATCAATAAATTCAGTTTATGCATTTTTGGCAGGAATACCACTTAGCAAAATATATTCTGGTGAGTTAAAAAATCAAATTTCAGGGGAGGTATCACCATCAAAGACTGAAGCACTGTTAATAAAATATAAACCTACGATTCACTCTAGAAGTAGTTTTACAAATTATAGTTTCCTTATACGTACTTGGAGTGATAAATTGTTTTAAGATGAACACTTCACCTTTTGTTGTGACTTTTTGGCAAGAACAGTCTCAATATATCAAATATATACTGTCACAGAGTCGCTTTTTGAACAATGGTGCAAACTCTTAAAGGATTATAATAATTCCTTGTACTTAGAATCATGGTGATTTATAAGTTGTCATTATAAAAGGCAAACATATAAATGAAGGAAATTAATCTTGGAGAAAGCGAAGTATGTAGGGTCAGAAACTTCAACCTCAATAGTCAGTCAATGTGAAAAATAAAGTCCCAGATTAATATGAGGAAAGGTAATGCTCAGGTAAGTTGTACACAAAGATTATAGATCTACTCTCTCATTATGATATTTACACATAATATTTAAATATTAATTTTTAATATTTTTGACTGGTGAAATTAACCAGAGGCATATCTAAATAGCCATTTGGTGCCTCAAGGATGTTCACTGGGAACAAGGCGAAGTGTGGCTTTTAATGGCTGTATTTCAAAGTACCTCAAAATTAAATTGTTTAAAACATCTATTTTGTTCACAATTTTGAGTCTAATTTTTGAGGAGTGCTTGACTGTGGGATCCAAATTTCATCCTTGGGGTTGGGGTTGAGATGCAAGGCGTGCACTTCTAAGATGGCATCCTCCCTCACATGTCTAGTCCGTAGGTTCTCATTGGCCTCTTTCTTCCTCCACACGGTACCTCGTCCTACCGGGAGTCACAGTGTGGCTTGGGTTTCTCAAGGCATGTTAGTTTTAGTTTAGTGACACTTCTTACATAGAAACTAGATTCCTGAAACATAACGTAGAAGTTGCTGAGTGAGTTAAATCTAAGAGGTGATGAGATGTCATCAGCCTAAAGTTCTGAGAGTAGGAAGAGAGGCAGGGTAACATTGGGAAAGATTGTGTATAATGGGAAATACTGTTGTGGCCACCTTTGGAACATTCTTCCATACAAGGTATATTCAGAAAGAAACCACTGTGGACCTTGTGAACTAAGAGATTCATTACAGGAAATAGACCTTACACAATTTTGTGAGGAGCTAGTATAGTTAAGATCCAAATATATTTTGGCAATTAAATGAGGAGCATTAACACTCCTCTGGAGGAGGTGAGGTGCAACTTGGAAGAAAAATAGAAGTTAAGCATATTTAAATGCAGAAAAAGGACTGAAATAACAAACAAATAAATAAATACACATGTATATATATGAAGGCTATTATAGAAGTCTCCAGAAGGCTATTGGACTCCAGAGATTGTACCATCTCTGCAAGTTTACATGGAAGCATCTGATGATGAACAAGGGTCTCTGTTGGTCAGCAAAACTTGCAGTTAAGAAAGAGAAATGGACAACAAAATTGCCAAGAGTGGAAACAGACTAGAATATGATGACACACTGTCTTATGTGTCTTACACACTTTAATAGAATATAATTTTCAGAGTATAATGGGGGCAACTTCACTTACAACTCCAGAAAATCACACAAACTTTCATTTTTTGACCAACATTTACCCAGAAACATGCAATGAAGGTGACACTAAGCTAATGAGGGGATGTGGGGAGTGTTATAAGCCCCAACATCACATCTCTCTCCTCATATAAACTCTGTATATGTGTATGCATATATACATATATATATATATATATATATATATATATTTATTTATTTATTTATTTATTTATTTATTTATTAAGTTTATTAAGCCACAGCATGCATTTCTGCAATAGGGATTAGATAATTTGTTTTATAATTAGAACAATGATAACAGTGTAATGTGAATGTGATTTTGGTTCATTGCAATTTTTTCTACACAAGAGAAAATGGAATAGTGGAAAAGTAATTACATCTTTTTAGCAGGAAAACACCTGTACCATAAGTACTACTCTGAAACAGAAGCCCTTTTAGCTATTAGCTTTAAAAACAAACAAATAAACAAAACACAACAAAACAAAACAAAAAGGTAAAAAAGCACTTGCTTTCAGGAGCTACCTAACCAGAGAGATGAATCCTCAACTTTGTACAGTTGTCAGGTTTTGACACATTGCCTCATCTCTTCTTTCTACCTCAACACCTTCATTTACTTAGGGCTCCAAATTTAGACGTCCAAACATCACCTCACTACCGACCAACCCTGCTTTATTTAAAGTGCTTCTAAAACATTCTATTGGTTTTGCTGCTTTGAATTTTTGCATCTTTAATATCTGCTGTGGGAACATTCAGCCACTATGAACTGCCTGCTTAGATGATTCAAGATGTTTCCTCAGCTACCAGCTATTGTTAATGTACTCTTGCAACACTGTGGGATATGTTTTCATATCTGCTTCATTCTTATTTTTCACGTGTATTTCAATGCAGTTTTAAAGAATGGGATTTTTTTTTCCAGGAAAGCATGAATCATGTTAGAGTTGAAATATATACATATGCATGTACGTATAAGTTGTGTATATGTGTCATAGCCATCTGGTTTTCCTCTCTTCTCCTGGGGGAATGATTATTTAGAAAGACTCTTTAGAGAGTTTTATGGAGCACAATAGCTTTCAGAAGAATCTTCACCTTACTTTATCCTTAAGCTGTCCTCTGAATAAAGGTTTTCACTGTCATTCAATTTTTCAAAAGAAATCAAGTTTTGAGAAATTAAATTAGGAGTCAAAACTCCAATATTTCAATTTCATGGCAAGAAAGTCAATGAGAAGAGAATGGGAATTCAAATGGGAATGGAAATTCAGTGGGAATCCCATTTGAATGGGAATTATGGTGAACAGAAGACCTTAGAACTCTTCTAATTTTTGCAGCTATTACTCAGTTATTGCCTATTGCTTAGAGGTATTTCACAGAAATATGACTTTCACAGAAAGTCATAAACATTTTTCTAAATGTGAAATATCTCAAATTTTAAGCACGTCAGTATTTTTAATATCATTAGTCTAACAAAAAACATCTCTGTTGAGATCTGTCTTCTGGAAAGTGAGTTTGTACCTTTGGTACGTATATTGATCAAAGCACTACTGCCAGAAACTTCTGGAAGTTTCATGGGTAGAAACTGCATATCAAACCCTCTATCTTCACTCTCCACATCACTCAAACTAGGCTGTATGCTGACTTTCTTATTGCTTTTCTATTAAAATCAAACAAACAGAAATACTGATAAAATGATCTGCAAATACCCTATTTTATCTAGAATGGCAAGATCATTGAATCCTCTGTCTAATATAAATAGTTAAATTATCTAGATACATAACATTATTTTTAAATAATAATACAGAAAAATGTATCCTTCGTAGTGTTATACATCAAAGTTGTAAAATCAAAATCTCTTATTTAAATTACACGTTAGTAGTCATTTTAAGTGTGTTGTTCCTCATTGTTGTGATTATCACCTATTGTAACAAAGATTCTTTTTGGACTTTTGTAGTAGGGTTTTCTGGTTAATAATGACAGTTATGTAATTTTGCTACATGTGAGAATATAAAGAGATTTAATTACATTTCATCATTAAAGAAAATAATTTAAGTTGATAGAAGTGGTTATAGCATCTTCTGTAATTATATGAGAACTTGCATTGAGCTTCAAGCACAGAAAGGTGTCATTTTCTTCTATTAATCATGTGGAACTGTCCAAACATTTAATGCTTTGCTATGTTTCCCCAATTTGGTCCTTCCACTGACACCAACTTATTCAAAGCATTTGGAGATATAATGAGTTTATTTTCATTCATTTTCCTGCTATAACAATAAGCATAATAAATGAGATTAAATAACTTCAATTTTTATAATGAATTAAATATTCATTATGATACTGAAAAGTGATTATTATAAGGTAGAGTTATTTTTTAAACACCGCCCAGTCTGTATATTTATTCAATTATTTATAGGTTGTAAATAATAAGCTATTTAGAATTAAGAATATTTTTACTGTTTTCTGTACTATTTTAAAAATCAGGGGAATTCTCATACTCTTAAAATTCAAATTGCCCATAAGTTCAAACTTCTCGAATATTTGTTCTCAGAAAAGAAGTAATGGCCTCTCAAATACCAAACAGATTCATTAGATTACCAATAATATTCGTGGGGCATGGTGGTAATCAAAAGCAATAAATAACTCCTGTTGTGTATTCAAACCTAGATGAGTTAGCATAATAAAGAATATTGTAAAACCTCATCAGTGACATGGTTGAAGTATCATTATCTAGAGTACAGAAGTTTAGCTGAAGATGTGAGATTATTCCTTTTAAAATAATGTTTTAACTCATGGGGCGCCTGGGTGGCTTAGTCGGTTAAGCGTCCGACTTTCGCTTAGGTCATGATCTCGCGGTTTGTGGGTTCGGGCCCCGCGTCGGGCTCTGTGCTGACTGTCAGCTCAGAGCCTGGAGCCTGTTTCAGTCTGTGACTCCTCTCTCTGACCCTCCCTGCTCACGCTGTCTCTCTCTCTCTCTCTCCTAGAAATAAATAAAACATTTTAAAAAAACTTAAATAAAATAAAATAAAATAAAATAATGTTTTAACTCAAATAGAATATGATGATTATGAAATCATTAATAAAAGGAAGGTCAATACATGTCTACCAAATGGTTTTCAAAATAAAAAAGATATGCAATGGATTTTGAATAATTATTTTTCAATGAAACATAACTGATATAATACTATTTCATAGCTTAAAGATTTAGCCTTTGAATATTGAGCATATCTAGTTGCCTAGGATATTTCATTTTATTTGAGATCAGAACAAATGAGATCCTAAAAGTTTTAATAATAATTAAGAAGTCAAGCCTTGTATATTTTAAAAAATAAACACAGGAGGACATTATCACTACAGGAAAAAATGTATTTGGAGTACCATAAATTTTATCACCTGCATAAGATGGACCAAATCTTTGAAAGACACAGTCTAGGAACACTCACACAATAAATACATGACTATGCCTGTATCTATTAAAGATATTAAATCAATAATTACTAACCTTCCATAACAGAAAGAACCAGGCCCACATGGGTTCATTGCTGATTCTAGCAAATATTTATGGAAGAAAATCTATCAATTTTTATGTTCTCTTCCAGTAAATAGAGCAGAGGGAATAGTCTCTAACTTATTCTGTGAGGCAAGCATTATCCTAATACCAAAACCAGATAGAGACATTATATGAAAGACAACCTACAGACCAATATCTCATGTTTCTATGTGCAAAATCCTTAATAAAATATTCATAAATAAACAACAGTAATGTAGTAAAAGTGCTTTTATACCACATTGAGATATGATTTACTCCAGAAATGTAAGGCTGACTCAGCATTGGAAAATCAACTAACAATCCTTCATATGCATAGGCCAAAAATTTTTTTAATTCTTTTAACTTTTTTTAAACCTTTGTTTTAAGTTTTTACTTAAATTCTAGTTAGTTAAAATATAGTGTAGTATCAGTCTCAGGAGTAGGATTTAATGATTCATCACTTACATATAACACTCAGTGCTTATCACAAGTGGCCTCCTTAGTACCCATCACCCATTTAGCTCATCCTCTATTCACCTCCCATCCATCAACCCTCCATTTGTTCATTACAATTAAAAGCCTCTTATGGTTTGCTTCTGTCTCTTTTTCCTCCTATCTTCTATGTTTATCTATTTTGTTTCTTAAATTTGACATATGAGTGAAATAGAATGGTATTTATCTTTCTCTGAATCACTTGTATCACTTACCATAATACACTCTAGCTCCACCCACATCATTGCAAATGGAAAGATTCCGGGTTTTTTTGATGGCTGAATAATAATATCCCATTGTCTATATATATCATAACTTCTTCATCCACTCATCAGTCAATGAGAATTTGGGCTTTATCAATAATTGGTATTTTGTTGATAATGCTGCTATAAATATCAGGGTACATGTGTCCCTTCAGAATTTTTGTACCCTTTGGGTAAATACCTACTAGGGCAATTGCTGGGTCATAGAATAGTTTTATTTTTAACTGTTTAAGAAACTCCATACTGTTTTCCAGAATGGCTACACGACTTTGCATTTCCACCAACAGTGTAATAGGTTTCCCTTTCTCCACATCCTCGCCAACATCTCTTGCTTCCTCTGTTGTTAATTTTAGCCATTTTGACAGGTGTGAGGTGATATCTCATGGTGGTTTTGATCAATATCTGTATTTCCCTGATTATGAGTGATATTGAGCATCTTTTCATGTGTCTGTTAGCCATCTGTATGTCTTTTTGGAAAATGTCTATTCATATCTTCTACCCATTTCTTAACTGAATTGATTTTTGGGTGTTTAGTTTGTAAGTTCTTTATAAATTTTGGATACAAGCCCTTTATCAGGCATGTCATTTGCAGATACCTTCTCCCATTCCATAAGCTGCCTTTAAGTTTTCTGATTGTTTCATTTTGCCATACAGAAGCTTATTATCTTGTTGAAGTCCCAATAATTCATTTTGCTTTTGCTTCCCTTGATGAACAAGCCGAATTTTAAAAAATAGTATAATCATAGCAGTAAATGTAGGAAACAAATTGACAAAACTCAGCCCTCATGACCAAAACTCTCAACAAATTAAGAATAAAGGGGAACTTTTCAACATCAAAAGGAACATCTACAAAAATACCTTCAGCCAACCATATACTTAAAGGCAGTTAATTAGATGCTTTCCTGCTAAGATAAAAATCAAGGACATCTGCTTTCACCAGTATTACTATTCAACATTTTACTAAAGTTCTAGTTAATGTAATAGGATGAGAAATGGAAATAAAGCATATGGATAGGGAAGGGAGAAATAAAATTATCTTTGCTTGCAGATGACATGATTGTCTATATAGAATATTACAAAGGTTTAACAAGAAAATATACTGCCAGAACTAACAACTAATTATAGCAAGGTAGCAGGATAAAGGGTTAATATACAAAAATATTTTGCTTTCTTATATACCATCAATGAACACTTAGAATTTTAAATTAAAAACATTTTAGTTAGCACCAGAACTGTTTAGGTGTAAATGTATATATGAGGAAAACTATCAAGCTATGAAAGAAATAAAAGAAGATTCAATAAATGGAGAGTCATATTCCATTTATATGAATAGAAAGACTCAACTCAATCTACATAATCACTGCAAATCTCCATGAAAAGACCATAAAGTTATATTGTGGATATAGACAAATTGATTCTAATGTTTATTCGGAGAAGCAAAAGACCTAGCTAGAATAGTCAGCACAATAATGCAGGGGAGAAACAAAGATAGAGAGCCAACACAATCCCACTTCAAAACTTATTCTAAAGCTCCAGTGAACAGGACAGTGTGAAATTGACAAGAGCACAAATAAACACATCAATGGAATAAAAGAGAGAATACAGAAGTAAACCTACCCAAATACAGTTAACTGATCTTTGACAATTATATGGAGAAAGGATAGCCTTTCAACACATGGTTCTGGAATAACTAGACCTCTACATGCTGAAAAAGGAATCTAGACACTGACTTTACAGCATTCACAAAACCCAAGTCAGAATCATAGACCTAAATTTACAATCCAAAACTATAAAACTCTTAGAAGATAACGCAAGATAAAATACAGGCGACTTTGTGTTTGATGATGACTTTTTAGATACAACATCAAAAGCATGATTCATAAAAGGAAAAAATATTAAATCGTACTTTATTAAAATTAAAATCTTCTGCTCTGTAAAAGACAATACCAGAAGAATGAGAAGCAAGTCACAGACTATGAAAAATGTTTTTAAAACATAGATCTCATAAGGACTAGTATCCAAAATATACAAAGAAACCTCAAAAGTCAAGTAGGAGAGCGGACAAGCCAATTAAGAAATATACAATAGATTTCAACATACACCTAACCAAGTAAAGTATATAGATTGCTACTAAGCATATGAAGAGATGCTCAACAAGATATGTTAGGAGAAAATGGTAGATTTTCACAGTGAGATACCTACACACCTATTGCAACGGCTAAAATCCAAAACTCAACAGCACCAAATACTGGTAAGTATGTGAGGCAGCAGAATGTGTCGTTAATTGCTGATAGGAATGCAAAACGGAGAAACCACATATAAAGACAATTTGGCAGTTTCTTACACAACTAAACACAGTCCTACAATGCAATCCAACAATTTTGCCCCACGATATTTACCCAAATTAAAACTTAGGTCGACACAAAAACCTGCATAAAATGTTTATCATTATCTTTATTCATAATTACCAAAATTTGGAAACAACCAAAATACGTGTATCAATAAACAAAATGTGACACACAATGGGACACTATTCAGCAATAAAAAGTAGACTATCAAGCCATCAAAAGACATGAGGGAACTTCAATACATATTGTTCAGTGAAAGAAGTGAAGGAAGCTACTCTGGAAAGGTTCATACTGTGTGATTCCAACTAGATAGTACCCTGCAGAAGGCAAAAATGTGGAAACTGTAAAAAGATAAGTGGCTGTAAGAGGCTTAAGGGGTGGGGGAGGTGAAATGGATAGGTTTAGCCTAGGATGTGGTCAGGGCAGTGAAACTATTCTGTATGATACTGTTTGAAGATACATGTTATTCTACATTTGTCAAAACTCATAAAATGTACAACACAAAAAGGGAATGATAATGTAATCTATGGACTTTAGTTAATAATAAAGTATCAATATTGGCTTGTCACTTATAACAAATGTACCTTACTAATGTAAGATGTTACAGTTAGGGGAATTGTATGTGGAAAGGGAACATTAAATTCATGATGTTTTTATTGTGAAATGAAATGTGCTACTAATTATATTAGGTTAAAAAAATTAAATGTGAATCCCTTTATTAAGCAAGCACACACACATATTTTACTTTTATTGCAACCCACCATGTTCTTATTAAAAATCTATTGAAGTGCTATTTTGAGTTACTTTTCTGTTTTACAAAATACACATTAGCACATCTATAAATAATTTTATGTGAATCCCGGAAGAGTTGTTCCATTTTTCTATTTAGGCTTGATTCATTACCTTCTTTATAATAATTCTCACTTAATCAAATCATTAGAAATGCTTTTGAGAGTATTTCCCCTTCTTTCATGATGACAGTATAATTGATAAACATTTTATAATTAATTTACAACACGAAGGAGAATATGTAAAGAACAGTAGCATAATTAAATTGTTATAGATTATAAAAATATTGTTACCTAGAATATTACCTTAGATTTGGCATACAATATTTCTAAAACTATTTCATTCCTTGAGAATGTTATAACCATTCTTTCAAAGACTTTGATGGGAGGGACATTATTTCATTCTACATTATCAAAGGAGAACTAGAAATACATTTATATAATTCTCATCATAGTATAAGTTTGAAAAAAAGTATAGATTTGGGATCTCTGGGTAGTTCAGTCAGTTAAGCATCTGACTTTGGCTCAGGTCATGATCCCACGCTCTGTGTCTTTCTCTCTCTCTGCCCCTCCCCTGCTCATTCTCTATGTTTCTCTCTCTCTCTCAGAAAACAAAACATTAAAAATAACTTTCAAAAAATAATATAGGTTTAATTTTAATATAAGCCTCTAACATCTATATTAAATCACACATTTTTTTATTCAAGTATAATTAACATGCAGTGTTGTACAGTTTCAGGTATACAATATAATGATTCAGCAATTCTATCCATTTCTCAGTGTTCATCAAGATAAATGTACTCTTAATCTCCTTTATCTATTTTTAGTTTTTTTTCTTTTTTTTTTTTGCTTTTGTTGCTAAATGGCATGGATCATATTATTAAAAGTTCTAGGGGTTTTTAGAGTGTACCGTAATGAGATTAACTTAATCATAGATATTTTTAGATTCATAATGTCAAGGAATCTTATAGGTTTTGAGTTTCCAGGAACATTCTTAGTAGGTTGTACAGAACTTTGGTCATCATCTTAAGCTTGAAATAGTATGGGGAAGGAAGAGGAGTAGGGCTTCCCAATGAGATAACATCTTTGCAGATAAACCCCAGGGGCCCCTGAAAAAGCGATCTAGATTTCTTATAAGATACAAAAAAAAAAAAAAAAAAAAGTCAACCTGGTATTCTCTTAAGAATCTTCTGAGTATTTTCTGATTAAAATGACTTGAAGATGTTCTGAGGAGCCATAGAAAACTAAAGTCAATATATAACACAGAACTATATCCATATATGATTATCTAAATACCTTGAATGGACTATGTGGATCATAGTAAAACTTCTAGAAACAGAATCTATTTAGAGTAGCAATCACCAACGTTGCCCATCTCTATATAGATATATCTGTATATATATATTCACATTGAAATGAAATACAGAAGTTTAAAGAAATATGAACACTACTCACAAGCAAAACATACTGGTTCTATCAAACTCAACAGGATATTGGCATGGAAAGCTTTATGCTCCTATCCCAATGCTATGACTTCTCTAGAAAAAGTCCACTCTTCCTTGGCACTAGGTTTATAGGTTTATTCTCAAATAAAATGCTAAATTTTGTAAAACCTCAAAATAGTGTTTGTATAGAAAAGCTAAAGAATAACATATGCTATTTGAATTCAATCTTAGAGAACACATTGAATATATAACTTTTATTAAGACAATTTATTTTGGTGTTATCCTACAAACAAATATTTTTTGCTTATATTGGCAATTATGTAACGAAGTTTTAGTCAAATTTTTGTGGCTCCTTCATTTACTTTACTAAACATTCATTAGTCAAAACAGGGTGAAAAGGTAAATAATCACAAGAAACTGAGATATAAGTTAACATGTTCCTTCACTGATGTTACAGTTTTACAAAACAGTAACTTTTTAGCAAATGAAATTATTCTATAATGTTGACCAAGAGAGGAAATGTCCACCACAAATGTCAACCATGCAACATGGTTTTATTTAAATTAAGAACAATAAATAAAATTTGCTGTCAGTATTTGATTCTACTGGATATTTGATGTCTCTAAGGTTTACTATTATAAAATGCTATCATATTTTTTTAATTAATTTTGGAAACATGCCCATCCATCTTTGTGGTAAAGCAGAAGTGTTTGGCAGACTTGTGTAAACTGCAACTTCTTTCAGTGAAGGTGTCTCAGTCGGGTTCTAGTCAGGAGATAAATGCCCATCAGTTAGTCAAATAGGAAAAATTTATTATGAGGAATTTTTAACTAGGAAAATGTGATTAACTACTAAAAGGGTAGAAAGGGAGCTTCTAAGGAATGAAGAAATAGCAATTTTAGGGAGTATTGTATATGTAGAGGGATAAGGAAGGGTAAACATGAGAGAAACTAAGAATTCAAAATAGCACACTGCTCCCCAGGCCACAAGGCAGACTTTGCTGAAGATAAGGTAGCTGCCACATGAACACGCAGCACACCTACGCAAGGAAACTTGGCCTGTGCAGGGAACAGACTCTGTTTCCAAGAGTGGCCCCTGTATGGCTAAGAAACTTGTTAAGACACCAGGTGGACTACACTAATCCGTGGAAACTGTGGGCTCTATGGCCAAGAAGTTCATATGGAAGCGTCACGGTGCCGGATCTGGTCCATAGGAAATGGTCTGCTGGACAACTGGGGAGACCTTCTAGACAGTGAGCACCGCTAGGCCTCCCACACATCCATTCACTGGTAGCCACAGTGTAGGAAGAAAGAACACCGCAGAAGCTCACACTGCTTTGGCTGTCAGTGTCTTACCAGCTCCCTCTATTGACAAAGTCTAATATTGCACTTCATGGCAAAAGGAAAAAAAATATTTTTGAGTCTAGCTCTGGTGTTACAAAGTGGAACAAAGGAAGGTGGATTTGGGACCGAGCAGTGAGAAGTGACAGCTATCTCACTCCATTGCTTTGAGAACTCAGCTTTCACATTCATCCTTTTACACACATTAGAACTTCAGCGCGAAACAAAACAACTTTGTTTCCACCTAATAAGATGCAGCTCTCTTTGTTGACAAAACAAAATGCTTCTAAAGCTTGTCTGAAAATGAGCAGACACAGAATTCCAACAATTGTTTTATCACTACTTAACTATATTGATCACTTCTCAAAATTTTCCCACAGTCCCACTAAATATGTTGCCATGTAAATACTAAATTGGGAAACTAACCACCAACTGAATATAAAACATTAATGAGAAGAAGGTGAGAGAAGGAAATACTTAAGAAATGCAAAGAAACATATAACAAGAAAGAAGATATGCAAAACTTCTGTAGCTCTGGTTTCTGTAATTGGTCTAGACGCTGTAGCTGTTCTATGTGACATCCTTCTTCCTCTACCCAGACGGAAAGTCTTTGAGACAGAACTTCAGTTTGGAAGGTTTTTTAACCAGTGAATTGATCCACAATTTCATTCTTTAATATTCTGACTCCTCAATTGTCCTATGTAAAATATGACCTTGAACATAAAAAGCTGCAGTATTTTTTTTTAATTTTTAAGTTTATTTATTTTGAGAGAGACAGAGACAGTGTGAGTAAAGGAGGGGCAGAGAGAGAGAGAAAGAAGGAGGGAGGGATGGAGAGAGAGAGAGAAACCCAAGCAGGCTTTGCTCCGCCAGGGCAGAGCCGAATACAGGGCTCAAAATTATGAACTGTGATCATGACCTGAGTGGAAACCAAGAGTAGGATGCTTAGCCTACTGAGCCACCCAGGTGCCCCAAAGCTGCAGTATTTTTTTAATAATTAATTTATAATTTAGATCTAATATTATCATATTTATTTGAAAGTCACTTATTATAAAGTAATTGATGAATGTTACGGTGCATCTCTTTCCAGTAAAAGCAACCAGCACTTAAAAATCATCTTCTACATAATCATTTTCTAAAAATTGAAAGCTTACATCAAGACAGGTAGTAGAAGAGAAACTTCTTTGCTTTGTTTTTCTTTTTACCATTTAAGAAAAGAGCATCTAATCAAAAAATAAAATTTATAGATAATGTGGCAAGGTGTTATTTTTGATTTAGCATCCAGTTGGTATTACTCCCTTTGCCTACCTCCTCACTGCCCACTCTCACACAGCCACATGCTTACTGTGGAATATAACGTCTTCCTAATTATTTCAAAGAATTATGCAGAATAAAGGAGAATATCTTACTTGGTTTTCCACAAATATCCCACCTACAGATACATGTGTATATTTATATTTATATATGTATATGTATTTATATAAAATCTTATATAAATTCATATATTATGGACATTTCATTACAGCACAATTTTTTAATCACAGAACAGGTTTATGTAGTAAAGAATTATAAACAACATTAATATCCAGGGGATTAGTCAATGAATTATGGTACACAGGTAGAAGTGAATAGTGTGCAGTGAATTGGGTGAAATTGCTGAAGTGGGTGTATTGAATCTATGCCTGCTAATATGGAAAAAACTCAAGGGATACTCTTATATGAAGAAATATGCCAACCAGCAGTCTACATCTTGAATTCCATTTGTAAAAATCACATATAGATCAACATGAGTATGCACATATATGTAAAGGAATCTGTGTATGAGAGATACAGAATGATAGAGAGACAGCTTGAGAGACATGTAGCAAAGAATTCAATGATCCCCTGTGATGGGAGGGAGTCTCAAAATATTTTTTCTTCTACTTTAGGTTATGTTTAGACTTTTAATAAAGTGTATGTGTTACTTTTATGATTCTAAAAAGATTAAAATCTATTCAAATCTAAAATATATTAAAAGTTAATAAAAACAATAAAAATAGACAATGAATTAGAGTAGACATTTCTTCACAGAGGATGTACCAGTAAATACATGAAAAGATGCTTAGTCAGTAATCAAACCATGTAAATCAAACTATAATTAGATATCACCTCACACTTACTAGCACGTCTATGATCAAAAAGTCAGACAATAGCAAGTTTCAGTGAGGTTTTAGAGAAGTTGGAAGTCTCATTCAGTACTAGTAGTTACCTATAATGATACAATCACCTTGGAAAATAGTCTGGCAGTTACTCAAATGGTTAAACATAAAATTTTTATATGGCTTAGTAATTCCACTCCTAGGTGTATAAAATAAACAAAAACATATGCCCATACAAAATCTTATATATACATGTTCATAACTTCATTATTTATTTATCATAGCCAAAAATTATAAACATGCTCAAAAGTCTATGAATAAAGCCTTGCATCCCCACCCAATGGAATATTTTTCAACTATATAAAGGAATTAAGTGCTGTTACTTGCTACACATGGAAGAAGTTTAAAACATCATGCTAAGTAAAAGAAGCCATCACAAAAGACCACATACTGTATACATTATGTGTATATGAGATATCCAGAATAGCCAAATCCATAGACACAAAGAAGTAGAAGTGGAAGGGTAGGGAACAAAGGAGTGATACAGCATACAGAGTTTCTTATAGAGGTGGTGGCAATGTCCTATAACTATTATGATAGTTTCACATGTCTGCGAATATACAAAAACCATTGATTTGTACACTTAAAGTGAATAAATTATATGGTATGTGGCTTATAGCTCAATGAAGGTGTTATATATTTTCAAAAAGAGCAAAGGATCTGTCCCACCTATATAGAGAATGATCTGTTGCCTTTCGATCTGTAACGTCCCAGGGAGGTGGATGTTCTGTAGAGTGAAGTAGATACACAGCAGTGGGGACAAAGAGAGCTGTGACAAAGAGCAATGGGACCACAAGCTGTAGTCCCTGAACAAAGTCTGGAGGCACAGAGAAGGTGAAAGATATAAGTTACAAGATGCAAGTTACAAGATACAAGTGGCAGCAACTAAAAACAGGATTGCAATAAGCCTCAAGCTAAAGCAGTCAGGAAAATACGGATCACATTCAAAAGAATAGGCTTTAGGAGACAACATGTAAGGACAAAAATGACCAAGAATATTTTATTTAATGCCCATTCAAAAAAGATAATCGGGGAATCAGATGCTCCACTGTCCAATGACTTGAATCCAAATAAATTGACAAAACTTAAAAATGAATTCTGAGAAGAATTGGAAGCACCAAATTTACTGTCAAGTGTTCATCACTGTGTTGGAATTAGACCAGGAATGAGAAAGTAATGGTATATATCTCATACACCTGAATGTGCAGGGAATGACTTTTACTCATTATTCTTAACAATATAGTAACTTCTGAAATAAAGAAATTAGAAATTAAGGCAGCTTTGAAATATTTTGGTTTCAATTTTAATATCCAATATGGAAATGCTTCCTTCAGGAGACAACAGTGATGGTTGCATTGAATTGGGGCTTAAGAGGGACTTTTGGCCGTTAGTTTTTATACCATTAGGCAACAGGTCAAAGATAACTAAGATGACTAATCCTATTTACCAAGAGAAAATAAAGATTCAAAATTTAGTGACTTCAAAAATTATCTCAAGATTTTATGAGTCAGGCATCCAAACCTGACTTAGAAGGGCCTTGTGGCTCTGGTCTTTATAAGATTGTAGTCAAGGTCCCAGCTGCGGATGCAGTTATCTCAGAGCTCCACTTAGGAATAAATCCATTTCCAAATACCCTCATGTGACTGGTTGTTGGTCAAATGCAGGTCCTCACTGAATGTTGACTGTATACATTATTTCTTTATCATGTGGTCCTTTCTATAGGGCTACTCTCAACATGGCAGCTGAATTCACCCAGAAGAGTGGAAGAAAGAGTTAAAGAGAGCAGGATGGTAGTCCCTCTTTTTTCTAACTTAATCTTGGATGTGACACCCCATTCATTTGATAAAGTGATTCACTAAATCCAGCCAACATTCAAGAGTAGAGGGTCACACATGGTGTAGATAATGGGAAGAGTGTCCTTGAGAATCATTTTTGAGACTGTCCACAACTGCCATGTACAATGAAAAAAATATATAATACAGGAACCTCAAGAGGTTTCTTATGAATGAAAATTGTAGTCAATACACTAGGTGAATAAATATAACCGGCTGAGATAGTAGATAGGGGTAAGGGAAACATGGGAAAAAATGGAAAATACAATTATAAATACCAACCACAGGCTTGTAATTCTTGTGACTTTTCACAGAAATAACCGTAGTATCAATTCACTTGGTCATGGATTGTGAAAAATGAAATGTGATAAAGATTATAATTTTAATACTTCTATATTTCTACTAGAGCTTATAGTCAAGGAGAACCTGGATTTTTTAAATAAAATTGTCTAATATGAATTCACTATTTAAGTTTTGAGATACAGGTGTGAGCCACCCATGTTTTGGTAGTAAAGATTTGTCAGAAATAGCCACAGGTCCAGAAGTGGTAGCTTCCAAATCTCTGGATCAAAGGTAAATAAATATGTTCTTTCAGTCAATATTCACTGCAGTTTTTTTTGCTGATTTGACAGCTTCTGAATATTGGCAGAAGTTGGAGATGTACATTGAGAAGTTCTGTGGTGGTGTTTTTGTTTTATTTCTTAGAGATTTGAATTAAAGGCTACTGTTCCATCCCTTCCAACAACAATGTATATTTTTTCCTTCGTAAAATCTTTCTGTTAGAATACCTAGTGATTTCTTTTACCTCTAACCAAATTCCAACTAATACACTGAGTCTTAAATGATGGAAAAGTGTGGAGTCAAAAGAAGAGTAGGATATTAAAATAAAGTCAGATTACATTGATAGATCGTCAAGAAGATTAGTTTTCAAATTAAATGTCCATCCCTCTACAAAATTATTTTGTTAATTTTTGTGCAGCCTTACTGTCAGAACACTTATGGCCAATTTTAAAGCATAGTTTCAATGCGCTCAAATGTTGTGCCTTATTTTAATACTGATAAAATAAAATCTAATCAAAGAAGAGCTATTAAGTCTGATAAACCCTTCGTCTCAGTCTCTTGAATGGTGACAACCTTGTATGGCTCTAGATCAATAGCAAAGCCAGAAAAATGACATTAATATAATTCCGTTTACTAGACAGAGAGCCTTATCCAGTTTTCATTATTTTCCCCAAGGTTTTATTCAAATTCAACTTAGTTAACATATAGTATAGTATTGGTTTCAGGAGTAGAATTTAGTGATTCATCACTTACATGAAACACCCAGGGTTCATCACAAATGCTCTTTTAAAAAAAAAATGTTTTATTTATTTTGTGTGTGAGAGAACATGAATGTGTGAGGGGCAGAGAGGGGGAGAAAGAATCCCATGCAGGCTCTACATCCTCAGTGCAGAGCCTGACATGAGGCTCAGACTCATGAACTGCAAAGTCATGACCTGAGCTTATGTCAAGAGTCAGATGCTTAACTGACTGAGTCACCCAGGTGCCCTAACAAGGACCCTGCTTAATGTCTATCATCCATTTAGTCTATCTCCTGCCCACCCCCCTACAGCAACCCTCACTTTGTTCTCTACAATTAAGAATTTCTTATGGTTTGCCTCCCTCTTGGTTTTTATCTTATTTTATTTGTCCTTCCCTTCCTGTATGTACATCTGTTTTGTTTCCTAAATTCCACCATGTGGGAAATCATATGGTATTTGTCTTTCTCTGGCTGACTTATTTTGCTTAGCATAACACACTCTAGTCCCATCCATGTCATCACAAATGGCAAGATTTTATTCTTTTTGATGGCTGAGTTATATTTCTGTGTGTGTGTGTGTGTGTGTGTGTGTGTGTGTGTGTGTGTGTATGCTCCATATCTTCTTTATCCATTCATTAGTCAATAGACATTTGGCATTTGAGCTCTTTCCATAATTTGGCTATTGTTGATAGAGCTGCTGTAAACATTGGGGTGCATGTGCTCCTTCAAATTAGCATTTGTGTAAACTTTGGGTAAATACCTAGTAATGCAATTGCTGGGTCATAGAGTACTTCTATCTTTAAGTTTCTGAGGAATCTTCACAAGGAAATAATCCACAAAACTAAAAGGCAACCTATGGAATGGGAGAACATATATGCAAATAGCTTATCCAATAAAGGGCTAGTATCCAAAATCTATAAAGAACTTACCAAACTCAACACCCAAAAATTAATAATCCTGTTAAGAAGCAGGCAGAAGACATGAACAGACACTAATCCAAATAAGACACCCAGATGCCTAACAAACACATGAAAAGATTTTCAACATCACTCATCATCAGGGAAATACAAATCAAAACCACAACAAGATACCACCTCAAACCTGTCAGAATGACTAAAATTAACAACTCAGGAAACAACAAATGTTGCAAGGGTATGGGGAAAGGGGAACTCCTTGCATTACTGGTGGGAATGCAAACTTGTGCAGCCACTCTGGAGAAGAGTTTTCACTAGTTTTTACATGTACCTATTTGCATTTGTATGTGTGTGAATAATCCTATCTAATTTGATCTTGTGTGTATTAACGTGCCCACCACAGTCAAAATACAGAGCTTTTGATCACCACGAAGCCTTGTATACTCTTTCATAGCTATATTCACCTGCCCCACCACTTATCCTTTGGCAATTGCTAATCTGTTTTCTATTTGTAGTATTATTATTTCAAGAGTATTACATATATAGACTTATACAAAATATAAGTTTTTGAGATGCAATACTTTCTTCATTACACATAATGCTCTTTAAATACATCCAAGTTGTTATATGTATCATGAATTGGTTCCTTTTTATTGCTGATAGCCTTTCATTGTATGGATGTACCAGAGTTTTCTAAACCATCCATTCATTGAAGGATACTTGGGATGTTTCCAGTTTTAAGTTATTAAAAGTAAAACTGTTAGGAACTTTTGTGTTCAAGTTTTTGTACAAACACAAGTTCCATTTTTTTCTGGGATAAATGCCCAAGAATATAATTGCGAGGTCCTATGTTAAATATGTGTTTGAATTGATAAGAACCTACAAAACTATATTCTATAGTGCCTGTGCTGTTTCACATTCTCACCAGCAATATACATGAGATAAGTTTCTCTGCATTCCTTCCAGCATTTGGCATTATCATTTTTTTTTTAATTTAGTCACTCCAGTGTGAATGTGGTGATAACTCATTGTGTTTTTAATTTGCATTCCCCTAATGTCTAATGATGTTTGACATCTTTTCATGTGCCTCTAAGATTTTAAAGACAGCCTTACTTTATAATTCAATGAATATTGGATATAACTATGTAGCCTTTACTTAGTAAGTAATTCTGATTACAAGTCAAAATTAAAGCTCTTATAATGTTCCCTTGTGATTTATGTGCATTTATGAGGTTTATGAAATACAAATCACATAAAAGAAGATATAGTTAGAACAAACTTCATTAATCTGTTTTCTTCTATTTCATAATAGATGATAATTCAGGCAGATGCTGCTTTTAATTTTTTTCTCCTAAGTGAGCTATTCTTTTTAGAAGGTAAGTTAAGAGTGAGAAAGGAAGTGACAAAGAATAGAGATTTTCATTCTATATTTCATTAACATTTTCAACAAGCACAGAAAAATATTAATTTGGGGTATACATATATAGCATGTATATATATAAAAGTATATGTATGACAAAAATGTGAAAGGTACCCACTGTCATTATGTATACCAACTTTAGGAGTAGGAGTCAGTCCAGATTAGGTAAGCAATGAAAAGTTTGGTGGGGAAAGTGTATTTAGCACCCTTTTGTTATCTTCTTAAATGAGGTAACTGTTAAATTAAGTATAGAAAAATGGTAACATCTGTTAAGACTGGATGATAGAGCAGCAGTGGTTGTTACATGGTTTTTCACACCTACGCTTGAAATTTTTATAAAATAAAACAAAAATTAAAGTGTAATGCTCTTATATATTATTGAATATTATATATCTAGAATGTATAACAGTTGTTTACATTGTGTTGAAATTTTACTATATTGAAAATTTTAATATATTTATACTTTAAATATTTACCAATTTGGAATTACCTATCTTAGGACACCTGAGTGTCTCAGTTCCTTAAGCATCTGACTGTGGCTCAGGTCAAGACCTCATGATTAGTGAGTTCCAACCCTGAGTTGGGCTCTGTGCTGACAGCTTGGAACCTTGGAGCCTGCTTTGGATTCCGTAGATTCCTCTCTTAAAAAAAAAATTTTTTTTCTTAAAAAAAAGCATTACCCATCTTAATTTGGCTAAATTAAGTGGAATATATAATACACTCAAAAAATATACTTTGCAAACATATTTAACTTACATCTTTTAATTAAGAAGCTTAAAGACCAGAAATTTATATATTTAACATCTTCTGCAAAAATTTAACAATGGGAACAAATGGATACTTTTGTTATACAACATAAAACATGTTCTGAAGTATAAATCACAAATTCCATTATCATGATGTGAAATTTTGATAAATATAATGCTTTTGCATTTTGTAAGAAATCTGCTACTACTTATAAGTATCTATGCTTTAGGACATACATATTAAAAACAGATTAATTGCATCCTTTTGCTAAAATCCATTTGATCAGGAATATTGATAAACACTTAAATTTTTGTTCTAAAATAATATTTAGTGGTTACTAATGCAAGAGAAACTTCAATTTAACTATATGATGCTATGAAAGCAATCTAAGGTTAATATATTTTTAATGGTATCATGGAACATTTCAGTGTAAGAATATCCAGGAATTGGTCTCTCCATGAATTGCCAAGCCCTGTCAGATTCAACTACTTAAGAACTTTGGATTCAAGTTGATTACTTGTAGTGCTTGATTAAAAAAAAAAAAAAAGATGCTAGTAAATTTCAGTGAGTTTTAGCCTTTTGCATCAGCCACATGAAAGGCAGCTGTGGGGATGGCCACCATGTTCCTGACCTGCATTGCTATACCAAGATGGACAATAGTGACCTTCTCCTTAAATGGAGAAGTGTTTTGATCTGCCTAATGGTTCATGATGGATCTGGCACAGGTGCTGGCATTATTTCAACTCTCAGCAGTTGAAGTCGCTTTCCTGGCAATGTCCATTAAAGGGACTTAAAGAGACAGAATAACATTTTCTTCCCTTATATATTAATCCAGGCATTTAAGGAAATCTCTGGTCAGGTCACTGGCTGACCATGGAGATAACAGTATCAGTAACTACATAAAATAAAGAAAATTGTCTTTACAAAAATAATTTGAAAAAGTCATTAACCAAATGGGTCCAAACAGCTCCCTTCAAGCAGCAACAGTAAAATCCAAGGAGAGGGGAGGAGAATCAGATTTCTAGAGTTACTACATTTTAGTATTTAAAATGTCCAGTAAAAAAGAAAGCTGTGCAAAGAAACAAGTAGATTTGGCCCATTCATAGAGAAGAAAAAGAATGAAATTGATAGAAACTGTCCCTGAAGAAGCCCAGATATTGGTAGAACTCTGTTCTGTTCTATTAGTCTATGTGTCTGTGTTTATGCTAACATCAAACTGTTTTAATTACTGTAGCTTTATAATGGGTTTTGAAATCAGGAAGTGTGATGTCTCCAACTTTGTTTCTCTTTCTCCAGATTATTTTGGCTATTCTGGGTCTTTTGTGATTCCATGTAAATTTTAGAATATTTTCTAGATCAGTAAATAACCCCATTGGGATTTTGATTGCAGTAGCATTCAATCTGTAGATTGCTCTGAAGCATAGAAATGGCTGCTAGCTTTATTAAAATATGCTCAAGATTACTAATCTCCTGTGAAATGAAAACCAAGCACAATGAAATATCATTTTACATGTGTTAAGAGGACTATTATTAAAATAAAAGCAAAAACAAACAACCATAAAAGATAAATGTTGGTGAAGGTGTGGAAAAATTGGAACTCTGTACTGTTGATGAATATATAAAATGGTGCAGCCACTATGGAAAACAATATGGATCTTCCTTAAATTTAAAAATAGAACTATCATGTGATTAAATCATCCCACTTCTTAGCATATATCTAAAACGTTTAAAATCACAGTCTCGAAGGGTATCTGCACTCTGATGTTCATTGTATCATTATTCACAATAGTCAAATTATGAAAACAACTCAAATGGCCAGCAGAGATGAATGAACAAAGAAAATGTGGCATATACATACAACAGAGTGTAATTCACCCTTAAAAAAGAAAGAAATCCTACCATTTGCAATAATATAAATGCACATGGAGAAGAGTATGGTAAATAGAATAAATCAGTCTTGGAATGACAAATACTGTATAATTCTGCTAACATGAGATATTTAAAATAGCCAAACTGAGAGAAGGCAGAAAATAGAATGGTGGTTTCCAGGGTTGGTAGGGGGAGAGAAATGGAGAATTGTTGAAGGGTTATAAATTTTTATTTATGTAAGATAAGTCCTATAGATCTCTTGTATAATTTAATACCTGTAGTAACAACATTATATTGTGCACTTAAAAATAGTTAAGAGTAGGTAGGTCTCATGTTAGGTGTTCTGACCACACACACACACACACACACACACACACACAAACTCATCAATATATATATACTGAACATGTATAGTTGTTGTTTTTTTTTTTTTGCAGGTTTAGTAATTGGCATTCATACAGCCTTTATTTTTTTAATTATTTTATTTTATTTTATTTTTTACAAATAGTTTATTGTCAAGTTGGTTTCCATATAACACCCAGTGCTCATCCCCACAAGTGTCCTCCTCCATGCCCATCCCCCCTCTCCCCCACAACACCCATCAGTCCTCAGTTTGTTCCCAGCATTTAAGAGTCTCTCATGGTTTGCTTCTCTCCCTTTCCCCAACAATTTCCACCCTTCCTCTCCCCCATGGTCCTCCGTTAAGTTCCTCCTAATCCTCCTATACGTGCACACATATGATATTTGTCCTTCTCTGCCTGACTTATTTCGCTCAGCATAACACCCTCAAGGTCGATCCATGTTGCTACACATGGCCAGATTTCATTGTTTCTTATTGCCATGTAGTATTCCATGGTATAGATAAACCACATCTTCTTGATCCATTCATCTGTTGATGGACACTTAAGCTCTTTCCATGTTTTAGCTATTGTGGAGAGTGCTGCTATGAACATTGGGGTCCATGTGCTCCTATGCCTCAGCATTTCTGTATCCCTTGGGTAATTCCTAGCAGTGCTATTGCTGGGTCATAGGGGAGTTCTACTGTTAATTTCCTGAGGAACCTCCACACTGTTTTCCAGAGGGGCTGCACCAGTTTACATTCCCACTAACAGTGTGGGAAGGTGCCCGTTTCTCCACATCTTCGCCAGCATCTAGATTTCTCTGATTGGCTCATTTTAGCCACTCTGACTGGCGTGAGGTGGTATCTCAGTGTGGTTTTGATTTGTATTTCCCTGATGAGGAGAGATGCTGAGCATCGTTTCATGTGTCTGTTGTCCATCTGGATGTCCTCTTTGGAGAAGTGTCTTCATATCTTCTGCCCATTTCTTGACTGGGTTGTAAGTGGAGTATTAAAGTCCCCTGCTATTAGCACATTCTTATATATAAGATTGTTTCTGTTTGTGATTAATTGTTTTAAATATTTAGGTGCTTCCATATTCGGTGCATAGACATTTATGATTGTTAGTTCTTCCTGATGGATAGACCCTGTAATTATTATGGAATGCCCTTCTTCATCTCTTGTTATTGTCTTTAATTTAAAGTCCAGTTTGTCTGATATAAGTATAGCTACTCCGGCTTTCTTTGATTTCCAGTAGCATGATATATATTTCTCCATCCCCTTACTTTTAATCTGAAGGTAATTTCCAGTCTAAAATGAGTTTCTTGTAGACAGAATATAGGTGGATTTTGTTTTTTTTATCCATTATGCTACCCTATGTCTTTTGATTGGAACATTCATCCCATTTACATTCAGTGTTATTATTGAGATATGTGGATTTAGAGTCTTTGTGTTCATGTTTGTGGTGGTGTCTCTGGTATCTTTGTTCCTTGCAACATTTCCTTCAGAGCATCCCCCTCAGGATTTCTTGTAGGCCTGGCTTAGTGGTGACAAATTCTTTCAATTTCTGTTTCTTTGGAAACACTTTTGTCTCTCCTTCTATTTTGAATGAGAGGCTTGCTGGATAGAGGATTCTTGTCTGCATATTTTTTCTGTTCATCACATTGAAGATCTCCTGCCATTCCTTTCTGGCCTGCCAAGTTTCAGTAGATAGGTCTGTCACCACTCTGATAGGTTTCCCTTTTATGTTAGGTCCTTTTCTCCCTAGCTGCTTTCAAAATTCTCTCTTTGTCCTTGTATTTTGCCATTTTTACTATGATATGCCGTGCAGAAGATCGATTCAAATTACATCTGAGGGGAGTCCTCTGAGCCTCTTGTATTTCAACATTTACTTCCTTCCCCAGGTTGGGGAAGTTCTCTGCTATAATTTGTTCCAGGACTCCTTCAGCACCTTTCCCTCTCTCTTCCTCTTCTGGGATTCCTATGATACAGATATTGTTGCATTTGACTGTCGCTGAGCTCTCAAACTCTTCTTTCATGTTCCTGGATCAGTTTGTCTCTTTTTTTTTGTCAGCTTCTTGTTTTTCTATAATGGTGTCTTCTAAATCACTTATTCTCCTTTCTGCCTCTTCAATCCGTGCATTGGAGGCCTCTAATTTATTATGTATCTCATTTATCGCATTTTTAAATTCATCATGCCTATTTTTATTCTCCATTTGTCTGTAGCCATAGTTTCTTTGATGTCCCCTATGCTTTTTTCAAGCCCAGCTATTAATTTTATGATTATTATTCTAAAATCTTGTTCAGTTATGCTGCTTATATCTGTTTTGAGCAATTCATTAGCTATCAGTTCTTCTTGGAACTTCTTTGGAGGAGAGCTCTTTTAATTCATCATTTTAATTAGCTTTCTGGCTTTTGTTAGTTTTAAAGACTTGTTATGCTCTCTGCACCTGTAAGCACTGCTGTATCCAAGAAGGCTCTTTGACTGTCCAGAGCCTATCCTTTTAGAGAGTTTTTTTTTTTTTTGAGTGGTATCTCTTGGTCTCTCTTGTTGAGACCTTGGTTATTTTATTTTCCTACTCGTAGTGATATTGGGACTCTCCACCATGTGTACTTTGCTTGTTTCTTGAGGTAGCACTGGAGAAGAAAACAGACAGACACACAGGGAGCAGAGGCACACAAACGCACAGTCAAATCCAACTAACCTGCAAACCGAGAGGGAAAACGCAAAAGTTAAGAGAAAAGATGGAGGATGGAAGGCGAATAATAGAAAATTAAAAAATAGATTAAAAGGTCAAAAAGAAGAAGGAAAAAAGAAGAAAACTGATGGGCAAAGAATGGTTTAAAGCATATAACCGGATTTCCCAGCAACAATTAAATAGCCGGGTGTATACAGTGCTGGTTGAAGAGCATAGAGAAAGAGAGAGAAGACAGGGAGGGGATGAGGCAAAATTGGAAATAGAATGAACAGGCAGAAGGAATAAGAAGCTTTTTTCAAAGAGGTAAAGAGTAGAATATGGTTGGATAGGTGAGAGAAGGATGCTAGTATTATCCAGAGAAACTATATAGTCTAGTTACCCCTGAAAGACAGAGATGAAAAGGTCGGTAGGTGTAGTATTTACATCTACGGAATGGACTAAACGTGACTATTTAAGCAAGCCGGTGACCAGAGTTAGTCAGATCAGTGTTCCGGGAACAAAAAAAAAAAAAAAAAGGAAAAAATAAAAATAAATAAAATAAAAAAAGGGGAGGGCAGCTCTCAAGCAGGGATGGGCGTGGTGTGATCCAATGCTTCAGGCTGGAGTTGTGCCTTGGTGATTGTGGGGAGGAGAGTGGCGGCGCTCCAGTCCCTTCTTGAACCAAGCACTACACCTTGCTTTTTTGGGTGTGTAAACTCCCAATGCCGGGGGCACAGCCTAAGTGGGTTGCACTCTTTAACCCAGGCCAGGCCTAGTTTCCAAATCCTAGTCCTCGGGCCACACTGAAACTGCTGTAGACAGAACCTCGCAGACGATCCCCTCAGGGCAATTCCACGCCTCTTGCCTAGCCTTGGGGGTGGAGCCAGAATAGCTGCTACTTTCTCTTCCTGGTAGAGTTGGGGAGCATGGGTGGGGGTTTGTCTGCAGGGCGCGCTGGGCCTGGTTAGAAGGCTTTCTCAGTGGATTCTGTGTCCTTTTTCTCCCAATCTCTTGGGTTCTGTAAGGTTTCCTATGGCTTCCGATCTTTTCTGTGCGGGATATGGGGGCGAGTGCAATGTACGGAGCTCCCTACTTCTCCGCCATCTTGCCCCCTCCCTGAACATCTATAGTTTTTATGTATAGCAATTAAACCTCAATAAAGCTTTAAAAAATATGGTGAGACACTAAGACCAATTCCCAGGGGAATCTCAAGATAATAAGTGCTTTTCAGAACACCTGAGGCTAGGTGTTCTGAAATATCCCTTTAAATATCCCTTCTCTTATTTACACTGAAATGAATTTAGTTGTATGGTTCACTAGATCAGATAACATTCAGTTCATGACGTATCTTCTGAGTTACATGTTCTTGGTGTTACTTCGTATTCCATGGTCTGCTATTCTGTCAAACAAGTGCTGTAGCATGACAGAGGCTATTTTAATTGGATGATGCTTGTTAGCAGAGGCATAGACTTGTCCAAAACCTGAAAAGTCTGCATGTGACTCTAGTTACATAGTCATAAGTTTCATATCTGCTATGGCTCTTTCCAGAAACACTGGGTTTTCTTGGTCATAAGGATCATCTGGTAGGGTACCTTGTACCTCAGCCTGGACCTACTGTAGTGCCTACCTAGCTCCAAAGGACACACAAAAATAGTGGTGTTATATTTATTGGATAAAAAGTTCACCAAAATACATTTATATATATATTGTCTCTAGAATACAGAGTCACATCAAATAATATGACTGTTATTTATGGTGAATGACACAAGGTAGTGCGATTGCAATTCATGTCACGTTTTATGGAGATTTTCCAAAATGTCCTTGAATCCTGGTTGGACTCAGATTACTAGGATCCTACCAATGCCACAGATGTGGCAAACACTGATTTTGTGTGTGTAATGTACGCCACATCCCTTAGTAAATAGGTGTGTTTTACTATGTAATCTAGGGCATTTAGAACATAATGTCATTAATATTAAAGGACCAGATTGAGATTCTGTGGGTACTGGAAAAGTCAAGTTCCCTCTGCAACTATATTTATTAGAAAGCTGGACAGTGATATACTCTGAGGTATGATTATAAAAGTACACTGGTCTCTGCTACATGAAGGCAAAATATTTGTAATGGGAATGGAAAGAAAACTTTTTAGGCCAGTAGGTATAGTCCATGTGCCAAGGCCTGTGTTAATTTGCTTCTTCAAAAATATCTCATCAAGCTTTAATTGTTCAAACTATATGATCAACTTTTTTATTTTTCAAGTTATTCTAAAATGTGACTTTTTCATCTAATATTTTTAGGGTTCTTATCTTCACAAGTTCCCCAATGATGCTATATTACTTTTTATATTAATGTTCTGGCTTGCCTGTGGTTGAGGAGGCAAGCATATGAATTCTAGGTATTTTCAAATGGTCCTTCATAATTGTTCTCTCTCTCTGAGTCAGGGGACCAATGTAGGGACTATACTAGCTTTTAAAATTTTCCATACTCATTAAACATTCTATAACTCTAAAAATAAGTATAAGAAAAAGATTGATCTGTGGCCCCATTGGCCCCTCCATTAAATTAATTCAAGCCAAGATTCCTTCTCTCATCTGACCACCATATACCTCACTCCCATTTGTGGCCCATGTGTTTTTTTTTTTTTTCTACAGGAAATAACAGAAGTATAGAAAGTATCTAATAATCCCCCAGAAAGTCAATTTGTTTTTCTTTTTCCATTGATTGTTTTTCCCAGTAATGAGCACAGTTACCTTCGTGAGAAGTAATTCATAACATATATATACTGCATGCTCTTCATAACTTGATAGAGGGATTCATCCTGTTGGATGAGCTTAGGTTTAGCAATTAGATAATAGACTATAAATTTCCATTTTGACCACTGAATTTGGGTTTCTGGTCCTCAGAGCTAAAAATCTTCCACCTATATGTTTGAAGCATATTGTTTTTAGACTTCTAACTCATTTGAAACCTAATGACATAATTAAAGTTGGCCATTAGTGCAGATTCCCAGAGAAGTCATTGTACTGCAATACGACATTTCTCTGGCATATCGTAATTATAGGTAACTGGTGCCTTCCTAGGAATCCATTATTCCTACTGAGAGCAAAGAACATGATTCCATTTTATTATTTTCATGCAGTGTTTTGCAAAGACGCTATGCTTCCTCAACTTACTGATGCCTTATAGGTTATGGTTAAGTTGGATGAACGCTGCATAGCATATGTCCATTTAACATTTTTTGAAGGATTTTTTTAGAGTCCACCTTTTTTGTACATTAAGTTCTGCATAACAATCCTCATTCACTTTAGGTTATGATTGAGTGCAGTCTTCAATCAGCCAATCTAGTAGACTATCAATGCCAGTCATAGGTGCTCAAGACAACATATTATATTACAAATAATCATTGCTATTGAATTCAGTTCATCAACTAAACAGTCCAGGACTGTTCCAGTGGTGGATGCACAGAGTTCCAAGGGAACAGCATATAGAAGCTACAAAGTCTTTTATAACTGATGGTCAAAACTGATCTTGCATAACCTCTACCATATTGTATTGGCTAAAGCAAATCATAACGCAAATGCAAATTCAAGGGTAGGAATAAATTAATCCCATTATTGATAGGAGTTGCCACAGAGTTACACTGAAAACTATGTCAAAGTATTTTAATATAGGGAGGAGTGAAGGATTATAGCAGATTTGCCAATTACCACAAATGTATCAGAGAAAAACAGGTCACCTCCTCTTCCACTATTGTTGTCATTGTGACCAAATGCCGAAACCTGTGATTGTTCCCTAGCCTTTCCCTGCACCTGCTTCCATACCAATAATCTTGATCATTTGTGAATTTATATTATCACTTACATAAACCACAGATTTCCTATGGCACTCTGGCAAGCAGGGTTATTTTAATAATCCTGAAATATGGAAGCAATTCAATCCTAGAACCACAGAGTATATTTCCAGGTTACTCCTGGGGGGAAAAATCATCATCTAGTCAGTTTCCAGGAAGGGCTTGGATAATACACTCTAGTTGGGATAACTGAGGATGGTTTAATAAAGGAACTACTTACAATAATGTGATAAAGCAATAGGAACAGGTATCATGGACAATTTGGTACTTAATATTGCAATTTACTGCCACCTTCTGACCTCTTACACCCAGGTGGTAAGGAAACACTGATTCCATTTTATAGTGAAGTACTATTGAGAATGTCCACTTTTACCTTACCTTGTACAGTTTGGGAATGGATGCAACAGTGATTTTCAGAAAAAAATAGAGTGGTCTGTTTTTTTCACATTAAACACACACGTCTTTGCTCTCTTCTTTATTAAAGATAAAAATCCTAATGTTGACAAAAATATCTGTGTTCAGGGGTGCCTGGGTGGCTCAGTCACTTAAGCATTTGACTTCGGCTCAGGTCATGATCTCACGGTTCGTGGTTTCAAGCCCCATGTCGGGCTCTGTGCTGACACCTAGCTCAGAGCCTGGACCCTGTTTCAGAGTCTATATCTCCCCCTCTCTCTGACCCTCCCCTGTCACACTGTCTTTCTCTCTCTTTCTCAGAAATTAAAAAAAAAAAAACATTAAAAAATATCTGTGTTCTATATGCTAAAAAGGAGTCTTATATAAATCTGGGTATGAAATGCATAAAATGAAAAGAACACTTTATTTAATATGCCTTTACATCCCATGGCTTTCATAGATGTGTGTGTGTGTGTGTGTGTGAGTGTGTGTGTGTGTGTGTGTGTATTGCTTTCATAGATATGTGTAGGTGAACATATATTCATATATACACAAAACATGTAATGATTATGACTTATTACAGTATTATTCTCTAGTTAGAACAATATTACTAATAATTAATTCCTACCTAGTGTTCATGATATACCAAAAACTATCCTAAGCACCTTATTTTTATAAACTAATTTGAGGTCTAGTCTAGTCTGCTTTTGGAATCTATGCCCTCAGCAACTATACTAGTTATCAAAATGCCACTGCGTGAAACAAATCAGAACAAAACAAAAACCTTACCACTAAAGTGCTTTTTTAAAAAAACATAATTAGCTTTGAAAATGTCTTACTTGCTGAAAAGTATTCTTTGAAATGTTAGATTAAAAGGCAAACCTTGAATAGCTCTAACATCACAAATATTTGCATTGTTTTTTATCATATTCAAGCAAAGCTTCATAAAAATAACAAATAGGCTGCCTCGTGGAGTCATGAAAAGAAGAAATAAAATGGGAAGAGGTACATTATTCAAACTAACAGCCCCATCTGTGAGGACAAGTAAAGGTTACCTGTCCATACCCTAGAAATACTTGTTATAAATGAGTAAAATTGAATAATATAATTGACTCTATTTTTTGATGCTTTCTCATATAGAGTTTGCTCTCTACCTAAGAGGGCAAGTTACCTTTCAGATTAAAACCTTTAAGAATAAATTGAAAGAGAATATCCATTGAATTGAGCTCTTTTTTAAAAGTTCTGCTTTCAATGGACTCTAAACGTTGAATGGTCATGCACTGAAGCTTGACTAAATATTGATGCTCAGCATATTATTAATAAGAATATAAAGAAAAAGTCCATTTCCTCTCCTGCAAATCTGTATGAAACTGAGCTAATTTTGTTTACCAGCATTGATAGAATCGCCTTTGTTATTATAACTTATAGTAGACATTTATATGTTTAGGTTATAAAAGAGTCATTAAAGTTATTCATGGTCTTGGAATTGAAATGGTGTCTTGTCAGGGATGGTAAACAGGTATTACCAGAGTATCTAGAATTTTATTTAAGATCATACAGAAAACTTGAGTACACTTTTGAAGTCTATCTATCAACAAGAGTTAATCTTTCAAAAATTCAAGTAAGAATATAGAGTAGCAGGAATGTGTTGTTTTCTGAAGTGAGTCCTTGGTATGGTCGATGAGGACATTACACAGAAAGGAAGGAGAACTTGGGGTGATGTCTCAGAAGGGCTTAAATGAAGGACTGGAGAAGAAACGTGCTTGTAGTGACATCCATTCTCCCTCCTGTACCTGGAGTGAACTCATTGTTAGAAACAGGACATGTCCAAATATCAAAACTAATTAATGCAGGCATTCTGAGATTTGAGACATAGGCAATATATGAATTCCACTCAAAGTGTTGAAGATATGAGATATTTTCCTTCTCTGCCTTTTGGGTTTTGGAACCCCAGAGCTTGGAGCTTATGGAACCTTATTATTTAATCAGAAATTTGCATAGATTTTAGGCTTTTTAAGAGTCACTGACACTGGAGTGGGTGCACCATGTGCTCTTTTGAGATAGAACCTCATACAGAGTTGTGTACTTTGAGTACTGTACAGAGATGTCAATACTTCAGAATTCTTTGGTTTTGTTGTTAATTTTTAATATAGAAGAGACTGAACATGCTTGAGTGTTAATAGAAGGGGCTAATTTAAGAATTAGATTTTGAAGATCTAGACCAGAGTAGCATAAATTAGTAAAATCCTTCTAAGCAGTTGAAAAACAGTAGGGGGCAGAACCTTTGTAAAGGGACTAATTTTATTTTTTTTGTCGTATGAGAAGGACCAAATCACAGTAACAAATGTGGAAATCACTAGGAGGAAATTGAGATTTTCTATGTGATTCCAGGCCAATATAGACTTCATTGGCCTTTGAAAACTTCAGCCTCTTTTCTCTAAAATGTGCATACTAATGTCTCCCTAGTTCCACTTAAAGTGGTGATCAAATGAGACAATGGGCTTGTAAAGGCCCTTTTTGAAAACTGAAAAGGAGGATAAAAATATTCGACATTAAAACATTGACCAAGATCAAAATGCTTCAGTGAAGTTTAATTGCTCTACCTTCATCATTTTTTGCATGTATGTGTGAAAGAATAGAAGTATCAAAGCTTTAACAGGTTCAATAATTGAACAAGAATAAGGACAATCCTATGATCTAAGTAGCATTTTTTCTGTAATGTGATATTTTTTAATTACTCATCAAGTTTAAAGTGTGTTTGATTACATACGACTTAGATTTCTACTTGATTGAATGCCTACTAAGGGGAAGATTTTCTTTAATCCAAATTCATCTGCCAGTTTTTAAAATCTGATTCAAGAAACTGTAAAATATCCTTATTATGCATGGTTTTCATGTACAAAAGGGATAACATTTTCAAAGAGTAGCTTTCACTATTTTAATTTACTTTTTCTTCTAAACTGATTCATAATTTATTGATCTTTTTCTGTCTTAAAAGGCCTTCAATTGGCACAAACATTTTCAGACTGTATATCAGTATTGGGTAAATTCGATCATCTCAAGCAGTGTGACTCTATTGTAATATCGGTCCTTCCTGGATAATTAAATTATTATACTTGAACAAACTATATCCTCATTTGATAAGAAAAATTTATATTCACCATTCAAAGGCCAAGACCATAAATAAACATTTATAAATAAAATTTTAAAGATTGAAGAGTAATGATTATAATTTATTTCAGAGAGTTGTGTGCTTTTACTTAGGAGAAAGGAATGCACTAAAATTACTCAAAAGTTTCATCACCTAGCTTTCCAACTGTTTATTTTTAATGTTTATATTAAAATATATGAGGAACATACAGGGAAGAACAATTAAACAGCACTTCAAAAAAAGTAATAAAAATTTATGAATCCCATCGAGCTTTCTGACACCTAAACTCACATATATTTACATGCTCTACAATATAATCTGCCAAAGTAGATGACCTAAATACATTAAAATAATAATTAGGATAATAATACTACTGCAATCATCATAACTCCCTCACTCAAACTGAAACAGTAGGGTCATTTTCTTTGACTCTCTGGATCACTACCATCTTTTAAATATATCTCTTTTGTCTAATCTGTTTCAAGCATAGCCATAGCCAGAGCAGCAGTGGGATTGATTTCCATGTAATTATTATAAATGTTAAGATGCTATTACCGATGCGTGTCGTGGTAATGCTTTATTCATCTCCAAATAAAGGAGAAATTATTTCTTTGCTTCAGAGATATGCACATGAATGATGAAAAAGAGATTCTCAACTGTATAAGAAAATGAAGAGGCTCTCTCACAATGAGATATGCAGTGTCTACAGCACACACCTGCACTGTTGAGCACCATTAACTATGAACGATCCTTCAAGTGCTATGTCAGATTTCTATAACATATGTGATTAGAGATGCAATGCTCATGCCACAGGGAGATTGTTCATGTTTAGCAATTTAAAAATAGGTATGAGGGAAAAGAAACATTTGATTCCTTTACACCTTAGGTTAAATGGCAAGCAATCACCATAACGAATTACTTAAATGCTGTAGAAATACGCTTTTTCCATCTTTGCTTCTCCACTTGATAACCTATCATTGCTGTATAGCTTATACTAAAGATTTTTAGGGAAGTAAACCCCAGATTGTCATCACACTTTAAAGAAAAATGGAATTAATTACAGAAGCCAGTTCCAAAAGACTCCTGTGCAGACAATAGTTACTATGACAGACTTGAGACTGCTATTCTTAAAAAGGACCACTGGAAAAATTGCCCTTGGCTGATGCCTGGGAGTTAATGCTGGATACCTTGAATTTGAGAAGGCGTTCAATGAATTTTCTAACTTATAAGAGGTGCCTTAACTATGCCTAAACTGCTTGTGCAAACAACATAGTACTGAGTACCTGTTTTCCTTCCGGGAATCTGAAATTTGGGTGTGTGCTAGGCAGATGGTGCCAACTGACCAGATTCCAATAAAAACTCCTTAGACCCTAAGTCTCCGATGAGGCAGATATTTCACATATGTTGTCACAGTTGCTTGTTGGAAGAAATTGAGCATATCCTGTGTGTCTTCATGGGGAGAAGACCCTTTCATGCTTGCTCCTAGTTCCTTTTGGGCTTTACCCCACGTGCCTTTTTCCTTTTCAGTTCTATTGTGTATCTTTTCTCTTTAATAAATCATGGTTATAAATATAAATTTATATTTCATTCTGTGAGTCCTCACAAATAGCTGAAACTAGGAGTGGCCTGGAGGTCCCCCAACACACTTCCTTTTGCTAATCTGTATAAACCAAATTATATTCAAATTTCTGAGAACACTCATGTTACTAATTTAGAGGTTATAATACCTTTAGATATTTCATTTATTTTTAAAATGTATTTTTGTATTTTCTGACTTAAATTTGGAAGTTGAAAATATTATTTGGGGAAAGTACTACAGATTACATCTTACTATGCAAAACTGGGTTTTTGAATTTTGTTGAAGACTATATATTCCAAAAAATAGTTTATAAAAACTACTTTAAGTATGACTATATAATAATGCACAAAATCATATTTATTATACAACAAAATGATTCTCCAGCTGAAGAGCATTGCACTTTTATATTAAATTTACACCAATGATTTTAAGACTAAACTGCCTACCTTCCTACCCACCTCCCATCCTGAGAAAGCCTATCTTTAAAGTATCTTCATCCTAGTAAAAATAATGAACTCCATTTTTATATAAAATTTAATTTTATGAAAGCAAGCAATAAAAAATGGAAGACCATATATGCACAATTTTTGAACACTTTAATGAAAAAATGAAATTAGAAAGTTCTAAACAAATGACTAAATAATGAAAGAAAATAAATGCTTTGAGAAAAATGAAAATGAAATTCTTGGCATTGTAAACATAAAATGTTATGAAAGTCAATTTTAACATAAAGCTCATAGTCACAAACTCAAAACATACAGAGATTAGGCAAGTTTATTGAATGAAGCAGTCTGAGTGATGATGTTGCACAAGAAAGGGCAACAACTTTGCTCTAACAATTGTTGCTATGGCAAAAGATGATCATTTGTGTTATTAGATCATCTGCTTTGTAAGAAGAAAATATGCATATTCATTTGAAATGTTTCTGATAGCTTTAATTTTAGCTACTAACATAGCATGTCTGATTGCAAGAGTAGGCCATGTAACTAATAACTTATTTCTGTTGGAAGATAGGAACATTTTAAATCAAGATTTTTGTACAAAATTCCAGACGTAGCAAAAGAGATACATATACATGCACTCACTTGAAAAGGCTGCCTTGAGATTTTTTTCTTTTGTTGTTTTTAAATTTATTTTTTAAGTAAGAAATACGACATTTGAAAACTTTCACTTGTACATTGCCATTTGACATTTTTGGACAAATCGACAAGCGTCAGGGTTTTAGAAGGCTTAATAAAAGGGACTGTGCATGTATTGCTCCTTACTCATAGGCTGTGTTTATAGATATACTGTGACTTATCTAAATCCTCTTCAGCCTTCTGGACTACAGAGATCTTAACTTGCCCATAAAGTCTGCCATGGCACTTCCAATCACTGTGATTTCAGTCTGTTCTGAATTACAGTAGATTTTAGTCTGTTCTGAACTACAGAAAATAATTAGTCTTGAATTTACTGTCTTGAATTATCATTTATTTTCTAGCTGTCAATTTCCTACTTCCCAAATAAAGTAAAAGCTATCACTTAATGATTTTTTGGACTATAGTTGACACACAATGTTACATTAGTTTAGGTGTACAACTTAGCGATTTGAGATATTTATACATTATTCTATGTTCACAAGTATAGCTACCATCAGTCCTATTACATCACATTACAATATCATTGACTCTATTTTTTTATGATGTGCCTTTATTCCTGTGACTTATTCATTCCATAACTGGAAGCCTACGCCTCTCCTCTTCAAACATTTTGCCCAGTTCCCATGTCTCTCCCTTATGACAACCATCAGTTTGTTCTCTGAATTTACAGATCTGATTCTCTGCTTATTGTTTGTTTATTCAATTTTTCAAATTTCCTTTATGAAGGGAATCATATAGTATTTGTCTTTCTTAGTCCTATTTCATATAATGTAAAATCCTCTAGATCTATCCATGTTGTCTCAAACAGCGTGATATCCTTTTTATGGCCATGTAATAATGTGTGTGTGTGTGTATGTGTGTACCACATCTTCTTTATCCATTCATCTATGTTATTGATGGATACTTGAGCTGTCCCCATAATTTGACTATTGTAATAACACAATAAATACAAGAATGCATATACCTTTGAATTAGCAGTTTCTTATTTTGGGGGGGGGTAAAAACTCAATAGTCTGATTACTGGATAATAGGGTAGACTGTTTTTAACTTTTTGAGGAAACTCCATGTTATTTTCTACAGTGGCTTCACCAGGTTCCATTCTCACCAACAGTGGAAGAAAGTTCCTTTTTTTCTACATCCTTGCCAACACTTCCAGTTTTTTTATTTTAATCCTTCCAACTACTGTGAGGTGATATCTCATTGAAGCTTTGATTTGTATTTCCTGATAATGGGTGACATTGAGCATCTTTTCACATGTCTGTTAGCCATCTATATATCTTCCTTGAAGAAATGTTTTTTCATGTCTTCTGCCTATTTTTAATTGGATTATTCGTGTTTATTTTGGTGTTGAGTTGTAGAAGTTCTATATATATTTTGGATACTAACCCTTTATTGGATAAGTCATTTGCAAATATCCTCTACCATTTAAAATGTTGCCATTTAGTTTTGTTGGTAGTTTCCTCTGCTGTGTAGAAGTTTTTTTATTTTGATGTAATCCCAGTAGTTTATTTTTGCTTTTGTTTTTCTTGCCTCAGTAGACCCATCTAGAAAAATGCTCCTATGGCCTATGTTAGAGAAATTAAGTTTGTGTTTTCCTCTGGGATTATTTTTTTGGTTGTAGATCTCATATTTTGTTCTTTATTTTTGCTTTTATTTTTGTGTCTGGCATAAGAAAGTGGTCTAGAGTTATTCTTTTGCATATAGCTATCTAGCACCATTTATTGAAAAAAAAAACCTGTCATTTCTCCATTTAATGTTCTTTTCACCTTTGTGGAAGATATTGACCATATAGTCGTTACATTATTTCTGGGCTTTCTATTCTGTTGTATAGATCTATGTGTCTCTTTTTGTGTCAGTACCATACTGTTTGGATTATAACAGCTATGTAGTATATCTTGATATGTGGGATTGTGATATCTTCAGTTTTATTCTCTCTCAGAATTGCTTTGGATATTCAGGTTCTTGTGTGGTTCCATGCAAATTTTAGGATTATTTGTTTTATTTTTCTGAAAAATACTATTGGTATTTCATAGGGATTGCTTTGCTTCTGTAAATTTCTTTGGGTAATATTGACATTTTAATAGTATTTTCCTTCAAATCCATGAGAATGGAATATTTTTCCATTTCTTTGTATCATCTCCAATTTATTTCATCAGTTTTTTATAGTTTGCAGAGTATAGACATCTCATCTCTATGGTTACGTTTACTGCTAAGAATCTTGTTGGAGTTATTATAAATGGCATTTTATTTTTTTAATTTATTTGTCTGCTACTTCATTATCAGTGTGTAGAAATGTTATACACTTAAGATGTCTGCTTTTTCTCTTTTCACCATTTTGAATATATCATCCCACTCCCTTCTGGCCTGCAGAATTTTCTGCTGAAAATCAGCTGATAGCATTATAGGTTTTACCTTCCAGATAACTTTTTATCTCTCTTACTGCTTTTAAGGTTCTCTTTATCTTTAATTTTAATTTTAATTTATCTCTTATTTTATTTTTAATTATTATGTGCCCTGGTGTGGGAATTGTTGGGTTCATCTTGTGTAGAACTCTATGCTTCTTGGATTGGATGTCTATTTCCTTCCTAAAGTTTGAGAACTTTTTATTTATTGTATCTTTAAATAAGTTTTCTACACCTTGCTTTCTCTTCTCCTTCCCCTTCTCCTTTGTCTTCATCTTCATCTTCATCTTCTGAGACACCTCTGATGTGTGTTCATTTGATGTTCAAAGGAATACTTTATCTATCCTCATTTTCCAAAAAAATTTTTCTCCTTTTACTGTTAGCTTGTATGCGTTCCATTACCTTGTCTTCCAGGTTGCTTATATGCTCTTCTGTAACCTCTCATTTGATGATTTCCCCCAGTGTTTTTTTTTTTTTATTTCATTTATTTCGGTTTTTTTTCTTTTTTTTTTTAAATGTTTTATTTCTAGGAGAGAGAGAGACAGACGGCATGAACAGGGGAGGGTCAGAGAGAGAGGGAGTCACAGACTGAAACAGGCTCCAGGCTCCAAGCTGGCAGTCAGCACAGAGCCCGAAACGGGGCTCGAACCCACGAACCGTGAGATCATGACCTAAGCGAAAGTCGGACGCTTAACCGACTAAGCCACCCAGGCGCCCCCATTTATTTCATTTTTCAACTCGGATTAATTCTTTTTAATATTTTCTATTTCTTTATGAAAGTCTTACTGAATTCTTCTTTTTTCCAGCCTGGTCAATAATTTTATCATCATTACTTTAAATTCTTTATCAGACATATTCCTTATCTTGGTTCCATTTAGTTTCCCCAATCCCGCAAGGCTTTTTTTCTAGGTCATTCTTTTTGAGCATATTTCTCCTTCTCATTTTTCTTGGTTTTGTGTTTGTTTCTAATGATTAGGTAAAATTGCTACTTCTTCTAAATTTGAACAACTGGTCTTGTGTATGATGTCCTCTATGTAGGCTTTGTGTGCTTGATGACTTTTGTTAGTTGACTGAAGCTGTGCCTGCATATGATAGTTACTCTTTTAATTTTTTAAATTATTTTTCTATTTTTTAATGTTTATTTATTTTGAGAGAGAGAAAGAGAGAGCATGAGCAGGGAAGGGGCAGAGAGGGAGACACAGAACTCGAAGCAGGCTCCAGACTCTTAGTTGTCAGCACAGAGCCTGACACAAGGCTCGAACTCACAAACCGCGAGATAATGACCTGAGCTGAAGTCGGACACTTAACTGACTGAGCCATCTAGGCTCCCCTGCTAGTTACTCTTTTAAATTGGGCCATGTTTCTGCTTCTTTTGCTGTTCATTTGCCGTTCTTTGTATCTCTGGTTGTTTAGAAGCTGTTCAGACTTCACTTCTTCTTCAGGAATAATTGTTCGAGAAATAGATTTAATTATGGTGTGTTCCCTACATATGACAGAAGGGCCATGAAGGAGAAGATTAAGTGGCACAGAGATTTCGACTTGCTATTGTATATAGATGTGGCAAAAAACCTATTGGAAGATTATGTTTTATAGGAGACCTCAGAGAATGTACCATTTCTAAAGCTATAAGAATGCACTGATAAGAGGCATGGATATTACTAAGAAGTTCAGTGGAGGTGCTCCTATGTAGTCCAGAATGAAATGGATCATTTCTGTTATAGTACTGGGATTTCTCAGTACAGGGAGTGATAGAAACCTAAAAAAAATATATAGAAGAGAAGAGAGATGGTAGTGCTGAACATCACAAGTCAGGTGGAAAAAGAGGGAGATCAGTTTTGATTAAAAGGGTCACTGCACTAATTTTCTGCTTCTCTGTATCCTCCAGAAGAAAAAGATCCTCCAGAATCTTGGAGAAGTTGCTTCCAAAACTTATGCAAAGGTGTAGAACCATTTAGTGTAAAGAGTGGACTAGAGTGAACACTGTATTGTACTGCCCAGATCTCTTTACGGTAATAAAATACTTATTCCCTTAACGATTTGGACTGTTGCTGGCTCTCAATATATTGATTTTCATAAAACCTATCTCACTGTTATTGACTCATGAATTTACATTTTCTATAAGAGAAGAAATTTCATGTATTTTGATTTGTCATTGATTTAGGAACTTATTTTTATAATAACCTATGCTAAGGAAAATGTGAATAGCTTTTCAAGGAATTTAACACAGTACATAGTAAGTGTATAAGCATTTGTCAACTTAGCTTTAACACAACTGATTTTTAAATGATATTTTGTTATGAAAACTGAATGCAGATGAAAATATATTTTTGATAATCAAAATACAAATGAAAATAAAATAACCACCCCAAACAGCTCACAACAAATGAACACTGAAACAGTAGAAAATATAGATAAGAGATATAAAAAGTGTTGGCATACCAACTGCTATAGTAGACAGAGTAGCACTGTATATTTTAGAAAATATATTGTTTGTAAAAATGGATTTTTCTCTTCTATAATTTTATATAAATTTCCTGTTAATATTTTTTTCTTATAACCCTTTCGTTCCTCCTAACACACCTATCCTTTAAGTCTCAGGTCCCAGAACTACTAACACATAAGCTTTCACCACTCCCATATCTCTGGGATCTTGCTGTTAGTTAACTGTCAGATAATAAACTAGTCACTGCTGGGATCATAGTTGATAATGGTTAAGACATCAATATCCATCATAGTTTATAGTAGGACTCCTGAAAATTAAAAGCCAGTTAGACAAACAAGAATGGAAATCCTGAAAAAAAGACTGATGCAAACCTAGAGGCTTCTTGTCCCACTCCTGGTTTTCAAAAGAGCATCAGTAGTCTACTTCCATTTAAGCTATCCACTTGGATTTGGGCATGAATCATTCAATATAAGGAATCTGATAAGATTTTTATGGGCTATAAATAGAATCAAACAGACTTGGAATTGAATTCTGATATTGCATCTTAGTATGTGACTTCTGAGCCAGTTATATCAACTCTCCAACTGTTTCTTCAACGGTTATGTTATTACCTATTTCATAGGATTATTATAAACATTAAATGTAATTATATATATGTATATATATTCTTTTAAATGTTTGAGAGTTTGTGTGTGTGTATATGATAGGGGGATGGACAGAGAGAGGGAGAGAGAGAGAGAGGGAGAGACAATCCCAAGCAGACTTCATGTTGTCAGAGCAGAGCCCAATGCTGGACTCGATCTAATGGATCATTTGAGATCATGGTCTGAGTTGAGATCAAGACTTGGGCACTTAACCAGCTGAGCTACCCAGGAACCCATATAAATGCAGTTTTTATATATTTGTCTTTATATTTACATTCTTTATGGATTTGATCTTTTCAACATACTGAGGTAGCACTGTATTATTGACAAGTTATAGATCAGAGAGCAGAAATCTTACTTAAGTGATTGCATCTTCTACGTTGGTGACAATAAGTTTGAGGCCAAACTACTTATAATGCTCTGGAGGTTATAAACTCTATTTTCAAATTGACTTCTCTTTTAGAGCATAGGAGTGATGTAGTTATAATAAGAAAAGAAAGTATGAGTACTGGAAAAGAATATTATAATTTTGCTTTTATAATAAGGATTTTATTATAAATATTTTGAAACATTATGTTTTATATTTTAAAGAGTGCACACTGGCTACCATGTGGAGAATGGATTGCAAGAGGGACAGTAGTGGAAAATATACATGAGGCATATTTTCTAGTAGTCAGAAGGGAGAAGGAGAAAGAAAATCAGAATACTAAGTTGTCATAGGAGCCATGAGTCTTGACAGTAAAAAGGCATGTGGTTATTTTTGGTCCAAAATGCAATTGGAGAGGCAAGAGTAGAATACAAAGTCCATTCTGAGATATATACATGGAACTTAGTAGACACGGTATGCAAGATACAAGTGTATGTCTATGACACTAATTGTGTAGAGAGGTCTTTCTAATTTAAAGGTAGATTTTAAAGTGAAAGGAAATAAAAATTATATAAGGATTATTAAATAATAATACCATGGAATAAAAATGATACTCAAATATAGACATGTATATAGCAGGCTGTAAAGAATATATTTATATTGGTCATAATGTCCAATCCCTTCATATATAGAAGTTTTTAATGGATTCTTTTCTATTTATTTAAACTAGCTTTCCTCTCTTGTCATCTTAGCTTCTGAGGAGCCTCTTCTACAAGAGCCAGCTTGTTGTTCACTGCATTATATGCAAGCATGGCCATTTCTTCTTACCATCATTCGTTATTAGTTACCACAGAAAATCCTGGAATGATCAAAGTTCTCTTTTTGAAGTATCTTTAATGCATTGCTAATTAAAATTACTTCACAAATGTATTCTGAAAATTACCACAGCTACTCCTTACTGATTAACTGGAAATGGCTTTTTTTCCTTATGTATGTAAATTTTCAGTATTCTGCTTTGAGTTCCTGAGGTTTCTCTGCCTTTGTGCATCCTTCCCTGAGACCTTTGGCCACTAACTCCTGCCCAAAACATGCATCAGCGCATCCATGTGTAAACATGCACACACCTTTCTGAAATTAAAAGTGTTATTTTTTGACATTTTATCAAAAAGAATGAATACACATTTAAACCCAAACTGGAAAGCATATTAATATTTACAAAAATATATATCTGTGGTAATATTGAATATTCTTCTTTGGTCCTGGAGCTCCTCTGTAGTTTTACATCTTACCCATCACAAATCTATATTTTTATATAAAATACAATCTTGACTTAAACACAAATACGCAAATGTAGTGTACACAAATATAAGTTTAGTTACTTTTGTTTACCTATGAATTTTTCTTAAATCCTAAAATATGCATAATCTAAAATGTTAAATAATTTGTATTACCAAGGAAATATACAGTTTCTATGTATATCTTATTTGTATAGATTTAATTTCAAACTAGCATTTTACATGATGAGATTTTAACTTCATCTTCTTAAAAGTTCTATTTTTTAAGGTTAATACTTGGTGTTTTTAGTTTTATGTATATGTATACATATCATATATATGCATATGCATATATTTAGTAATATTGCTTCTCATGGTATACATATGCTTTTGAGTGACTAAAATAATTCTTAGTATTTATGGATAATGTAAATGTATTTAATATTTAAAATATTTGGATCTATTACATATGTCAGTGAATGATTTAGTGGTATAGTCACAGATTAATATTTCCAAGAAAATAAGTAACAAGTTAAGGTTCATTTGTATATAATTTATTAATTACAAGGTAAAGCGAAGTTAGTCTTGCTAAATACTCATGTTTGACAGAGTCTCACATTTTATTATAATTAGATTTTGGTATATACTGTATTAAAAGTCACTTGTATTTCAAAGTCAAATTTAAAAATATGCTTTCCCAAAACAATTCTGGTAAAGATGCTACTATTTATTTTCACTAGACCTTCCTTCACAGAAATGTTTAAAGATTCTCTTTTCCTTACTGTGGCTAACCTCTGTTTCTTTAAAATCCATTATCTTGAGAAATATGGAAATATTCAAGTATTATTTAATACTTTTCTGAGTATTTTATCCTCCTGGAAAAGGGCAGATCTAATCACAACTTGCAAATCCATTGCATTTTCTTAACTGCTGTTGAGCTATGTGCTACAAGTAGTGCAGAGAGAAGCATATCTGATCACTTTCTAGAAACTACAGAAATATCAATGCATCTCTGACAATGTAAAAAAGCCTCAGGAACATTTTTTTCCTCAGATGTCCCTTATACTTATGATTTTCAGCTCTAAACCTTAAAAAGACAAGCCATGATCTTTCTTGCCTCCAAGTACTAAGAAAAAATGTGTTAAATGCTAACAACTGTGTATGTCAAAGAATGACATTAGTTATCCTTTTTGCTTTTAGAATGAAAAGCTGAGAATGTCTAAGGATTTGCTGAGATTTGCAGTCATATAGTGGGCCAAGTTCACATGGGGGACTAGAGACTAACGTGGACACACGAGTTCACAACTGCAGACATGTAGACAAAATGGTAGGTGTTAATGAATGTTCTGGCAGGAGGTAAGGGAAACTGTGGCAAACATGGGAAGTGCATTTTCTTTTTTAATACATCAGCCTATATGTTCCCAGTTGCCACATTGTAAACCTTTGAATAGCCTGCTTCATTGTTGATTCTTCTTTCTCTTTTCTACTTTGGTTCCTTAACCATCCAACTCAATGTCCATGTTTGATTATTTAGCTTGTGTAAGCCAGGCATTTGGAAGAGAGCAGACTTTCCTATTTCTTTACTTGCTGTCTTTTCTATTGTTTCATAAAATGTATTATTTTTGTATCTTAATTCCCATAACAATTCTCTTCACTAATATCCTTTTTTTCTTGGTTTACTGTGTTCTGGTTTGACTTTTCTTTTATTCAAACTAGTAGTATCCCCATACCAATGAAATAAGATACAACCAACCTTAAAAAATCAGCATCCTTTAGTGGCTAGCTGTATTTCCCTGGTACAAGTGAACTTAAAAACTGGTTTCATGTTTAAATACATGAGGTTCTTGTGTTATCTAGACATTAGCCCCTTGACAAAATGTTTATTTCAAGAATGTTAAGCTTTGGTATGTTGGACAATTTTACGCAGTATACAATTTCCATAGCCAATGAAGAATTAGAGATACATGATTAATATGGCCCATATTTCATAACAGTGAGAGAGATACAAAATTGAACATGATGAACACATCCTATGAATCTTTATTGTCACTGACACTGAGGAAGCTACTGAACAGTCTTAGATATTAATGTAAGGACCACATGTAAGTGAAAATATCATTTAAAAATCTACCTAATATTTATTTTCTAGTGAAATATAACTTTGTTTTCAAATCTACCGGTTTAAAGAACAGAATCTATCAATAATTTATCTCAGTTTCAAAAGAAAAGTTTCCATCATTTTTTCCCTAATGGCTTTAAACTTAAGGTATTTAGTTAAGACTTACATAAAAGCAGGTTGTTTAATGTATTATATGTGTTCATTGCAAAAAACAAACCAAAAAACCCCACAATCTCCCCTAGCATAAATCACTTTTATGTTCCCCATGTAAATCCTCCACAATTATTTGTTTAATTGAATACACAAATGAATACATAATCTTTGTAAGGACTTCCCTTCACCCTTAATATTAAGCTTTGTTCTGGAATACAGTTCAGTTTTTTTTTATCTTTGTACATTTCACCATGTGCTATGATAATTAACTTAAATCCTTTGGAAGAAACAGAATGCAAAAATGATAACTAATGTTTATTAAGCCTTTACTATGAACCAGATAGTGTTCTAATTACTTACCAACTATATTTATTTACATAATATTCTCAAATCTCATGTCAGTACTATTATTTTCAAACTATGTAGATAGGAGAGTTATAAGAAAAATACAAACATGATGGGCCTATTTAAATTTGCTAAAATGTAAAGAAAGTTGATTTATTTTCAAAGCGGTGGTTTTCTTTTAAATTTGAATTGCTTACTCATCCTTGATACAATAGGGTTAGACATTATTTTTACATGAGCTACTATCCTATAATTTTCAGGTAAATATTTATGGGGAGATATATTTAATAATTCTAATATGTGATAATATTTGTAAATATTATAAGTATTACAAATCAAATATCACCAGTGTTTAATATTTTTAAACTGAAATTGATTATCCAGTCAACATCCCTTTCCAATACTCAATTGTCTAGTCAGCCAAAGGTCCCCTTCAAAGTAATGACATATGAATACATGGCTTACTTGCCAATCCTGAAACTAATATGTATTTCCTGAGTATGGTGATTTATTATTATTATCAAAACAATGAGTCGGTGTGCCATAAAGAAATTTTAGTTCCTAAAATGATCTCAGGCCAACTACAAAAAGGTAAATGTCCAACTAACTCAACTTTCACCCTGTCATGTTTTATGTCTGTGCATCACCCTGGGGTGGTGCCACCCAAGCTGCATCTGTCCTTCTTGGCATCAGCATCATTTCAGGTTTGTTTGTTTCCATCTGACTGTTAAGATGTAGTTGACATTAGTGATACTAGGATATTGACATTCTTATACTTGCCTTTCTTTCTTTCCCTTTAAAGATAACACTTTAGCCAACAGGAACTGTAAGAGTGGATATTTTAGATTTTGAAAATAGCCATTGGAAAACACGTTTAGAGTATACTGATACTTTGTAAGTCATATCATTTGTTGCACCTTCAGTTTCTGTCACCTGGTCTTGACATGTTGCTAGTAGATTTCTGTTTCAGATCTAGAGCATGGCAGCATGGTATAGTTATCAACAAATTTTGGGAGTTCCCTATCCTTTCGTTTAGCAGTAATGAAATAGAAATTTTTTTTTAAAAAAAGCATGGGATTGGATTACAAGTCTTTAAACTTTAAATAGCAAAACAGGACAATATGCCATTCTAGTACAGAAGAGCATAAAATCCTTATGGCATTCTTCAGTTGGCAACAAATATGTTTTCTCGAACACCAATATCCTAATCATAAGGACTGGCCTCAATTTCTTTCACCATGGGGAGGCTGCTCTCTGTGTATAGGATTAAGTAGAATATAATCAGAAAGTGGCAGAAGCACACATGTTTTTTTCCCCCTAAAGGAAGAAACAAGTAAGAATCTACCAAGTGATTTTCTTTCTTTTTTATTCCTATGTGTTGTTTACTCGTTATTAAGAAGTCAACTTTTTCACCATTTACTTCTGAGAAAAGTAAATAAATATTTTACTACCTGAAACTTATTATTTTGTTTTTGATCAGTAAGTATTTTTGGAAATTATAATAATTTTAAAGGCACTTTTTGAAAGTATACTTAGAAAACAAAGTACTCCTCCTAGTTCCAAAATTTTCAATCAACATAAGAAGGCCAATTTACCCCTTACTGCTACTTTAATATGATTTCCAAAATGCAAATCTAACTCAGATCAAGAAAACCAGCTGTGAGAGTGTGTTGTGTTGACAGACACTGTGATTCTAGCAAATGTAATTTAGCACTGCTCAGCTTTAGTGACCTTTTAAATACTAAAATAACATGATTTTATGTGGTCAGAATCATTTTGGCTGCTTCAGCACTTATACTTTACCATACAAACACTTCAAAACAAAGAAAGCCAGTGGGAATACAAGGGGAAAGAAAATTTTAGTATTTGTAGGGCATATTGCCATAACCTATTGTTATAATCATTACTGTTTGAAGAAATATTCAAACCATTTAGTCTTCCCATATAACCTACTTCCTGATCATTGCATAAGTTGATTTTATTTATGTTTTCAAGAAGTATTAGAGCTTATAGATAAAGGTGCCAGAAAACATTTCTTTTTTTTTTTTTTTAATGTTTTATTTATTTCTAGGAGAGAGAGAGAGAGACAGCGTGAGCAGGGGAGGGTCAGAGAGAGAGGGAGTCACAGACTGAAACAGGCTCCAGGCTCTGAGCTGGCAGTCAGCACAGAGCCCGACGCGGGGCTCGAACCCACGAACCGCGAGATCATGACCTAAGCGAAAGTCGGACGCCTAACCGACTAAGCCACCCAGGCACCCCAGAAAACATTTCTTAAAGAGGCTGTAAAGTGTAGAGGCTCTTCAGAGCTGGGATTTGACTTAGACAATCTGGGCTCAATTTCTGGCTGTATCACTTACTAAGTTCATCATCCTCAGATCAACAGTTATGTAAATTACTTTTGTGTCAGTTTCTTATTTTGTTTTATATTTATTTTTATTGTATTTATTATTACTATTTTTTTTCGAGTGTATGAGAGATTGCATGAGTTGGGGGAGGGGCAGAAGATGAAAGAGAGAATGAGAGAGAGAATGAGAATTCCAAGCAGGCCCCATGCTCAATGCAGAGCCTGATACAGGGCTTGATCCCACAACCCTGAGACTATGACCTGAGCCCAATCCAAAAGTCAAAAGGTCGATCCACTGAGCTACCCAGTCACCCCTCAGTTTCTTCTTTTGTAATATGCTGTAAGATTGTTGAGAGAATGAAAATTTTAATAACATCTGCACATTTCTTAGAATATTACCATACACAAAGTAAGCACTCTCTATATATTATTGAATTTTTTCATTAATAATCAAGAAGTTAATTAAACACAAAGTTTGTGAACTCATTAAACTACCCCTCCTTGCCTAATTTTAACAATCTTACATGGTCATGGGTTCCTTACCTAGATAGCTGAATTTTGCTTATTAACTTAGTGATGATGCACTTGTTTTGAAAATAAAGATTTTTGATATTACAAAATTATATTGATGTTTGTATATTTGTATGATTATGGTAAGAACCTCAGTATGTGGAAGGGAGTCTCAAGGAAAAAAAATATCAAAACATAAATTAAAAAAAATAGTGATAACATTATTTCTTGTAACATTAAATTCTGTCAGTAAATTCATTTCATGTTTCTTCCTGTCAAAAGCACCCAAATTTTTTTTCTTTCCTGTGACTCACACTGTTCAGTGCCAGATAAAAAGTCACAGTTTTGGTTTATCACTTGAAAAAAAAACATTGAGATGAAAAACAACAGTGTCTCATGAGATGACTGCCTTTTACATTATGCCAAGAAGATAAAGGCTTGCATGTTTATAAGTTAGCATAAATTTGGGGTATCTATTTTAGCATAGAATATGCACAGTGAAAGAGCCAATTAAAAATGCTGCAAACTCCCATGTTTTTCTATAGTTTCCTAAGCAGATACACTTTGCTATTGATTAAAAGCAAATGTGAACAGAATACCATGTCTCCTTTTTAAAATGCTTTGTGAATTCAGCTGGCCTTTTGACAACTGGGAAACAACAGAAAATAATCGACGCCTTACATATAGGGGAGAAATAATTTGAAGAACAGTGAAACTCTAATCTGATACCAGGGGACCAGATGAAAGTGGCATTGCAGTTTCAAATGGTGAAAGAAAAAAGCTACTCTAAATGAGTCATTAAAGGAAAATAATTTGGCAACTTCATTTAAAAATATACTTACCATATGGCCTGGCAATTGTACTTCTAGGCATTTATCCCAGAGAACTAAAAACTTATGTCCACACAGAAACCTCCACGCTATCATTCACTTCTTCACAGCAGTTTGCTTATTACAGTCAACACCCAAACTTTTCCTCAGCAGGTGAGTGGTTAAACTGTGGTGGATCCATAGCATGGTGTACTATTCAGCAATAAAAAGGAATGAGATATTGAGATACATAAGTTGGATAGATCTCAAGAGCAGTTGGTTGAGCGAAAACTGCAATCTCAGAAGATCACGGATTATGTGGTTCTGTTTAGATAATATATGATAATGATAAAATTATACTTAAAGATGGAAAGTAGGTTAATGTTTGTGTAAGTATAAATGTTGGAGAGGAGCAGGGGAGGTGTGACTATCCAAGAGTAACAGATCTTCATGGTAGTGGAATAGTTTTCTATTTTCATTGTAATGGTAACAACACAAATCTACACCTGTGATAAAGTGACAAATCTACACACGCAGTGAGAGACTTAGGGAACTGATAAATGAGAATTATAGTGGATTATTCATTTGGTGGCCTTTTGATCTTTATGTAATAATTCATTTCTAAAAATTATAGATCTGATATTTTATAAATATGCCTAATTTTTAATTATATCATGAGAACCTTATTCCAATAACAGGTAGAAGCAGAGACTACCCTGGTGAATTGATGGCAGAATTACTTCACAATTGAGGGATCATATTTGCACAATTAAAAAAAAAACTGAAGAGCATTTTAATTAAGAAGTACTCAACATTTGAGTCTCCATGTGCTCTAATTATATTGTATAAATTTAATAACACAAATAAAATAGAATAATGAAATTGATTCTGTATGTTAAATGTTTTCTTCTGTTTCTGTTTTAAATACTTTTTTTTTTTTAATTTGAAAGAGAGATAAACAGACAATTTGCGAGCAGGGGAGGGATAGAGAGAGTGAGGGAGAAACACAATGTGAAGCAGGCTCCAGGCTGGGAACTGTCAGCACAGAGCCAGATGTGGGGCTTGTACTCATGAACCACAAGATCATGACTTGAGCTGAAGTCATATGCTTAAGTGACTGAGTCATCCAGGCTCCCCTCTGCCATTTTATAAAGCAACCATATGTTATAAATATATCCTAAAATGTACTAACCTTGTGACCTTGAGTCACTTGACATTGTTTCAGGCACCTGGGGTAGAGAGGTGACCAAAACATAGATGGCATACCTCTGAAACATCTCACTCACATGCAGACTAGAACAGGAAATCTAAAATCAATTGGATGAATAATAGAAATTGGAAAAATTTTGCTTTTATAATATCAAGTAAAAACTCCTTCCCCTTTGGATTACTCACTCACTTGCTTTGATTTCTATGAAATTATTCATGCCTGGTTTCCCACTGACCTCTTTTTCTTAGACTCCTCTTCAGGCTAGTTGCGATACTTTATTCAACATCATCCTGTCCCAGTTTCTTTTCCCTCTTCCACACAACCCCCTTGGGATTGTTATAGTTTACAACCTTTCCTGGAGTTTTAGTTGGATAAATTTGGCATTTACTTAGATTATTTTGAAGCACTGAAATTGCCACACAAATAAACCCAGATCATCATGGCCCTTCCCATATGCCAAATATTCTCTATCCATTTCCCATTTTGTCAGTAGCCTCAGAATCCACCTAGATGTCTATGCCAGCAACTCTGATGTCATCCTCATCTCTTTACTCTCATCCCTGAAGCCCATTTACATCAGACAAAATCTGTGTTCTCTTAAGTCCTCCTCCTTGATCACTTAACCTCCACTCTCACTGCTGGTATGCTAGCTGAGAATACAAAAATCTCTCAATAGGACTTCTGAAAAAAATCTCTAATTGGTCTCAATACTGTCCTTTAATTTTTTAAATTTTTATTTATTTATTTTTTGAGAGAGAGACAGAGACAGCGTGAGCAGGGGAGGGTCAGAGAGAGAGGGAGACGAGGGAGACACAGAATCTGAAGCAGCCTCCAGGCTCTGAGCTAGCTGTCAGCACAGAGCCTGATGCGGGCCTCAAACCCATAAACAGTGGGATCATGACCGGAGCTGAAGTCAGACGCTTAACCAGCTGGGCCACTAAGACGCCCATACTGTCCTTTAATTTGACATCACATTTAGACTTTCTTAAAGTCTTATAAGAAGTCATTATCCTGTTATATATCACTTCAGTGTATCCCAGCTCCTGATAGTAATGGTTTCTGACGCTCTATGAGATCTGATTTCTGTCTTCCTCTTTCTTTTTTTTTTTTTAAACGTTTTATTTCTAGGAGAAAGAGAGAGAGAGACAGCGTGAGCAGGGAAGGGTCAGAGAGAGAGGGAGTCACAGACTGAAACAGGCTCCAGGTTCTGAACTGGCAGTCAGCACAGAGCCCGACGCGGGGCTCGAACCCACGAACCGCGAGAGTATGACCTAAGCGAAAGTCGGACGCTCAACCAACTAAGCCACCCAGGCGCCCCACTGTCTTCCTCTTTCTTCCATTTCCTTATTTGATGTTCTGTGATCTAGCCTTAGTATATGTATATATTTTTAATTTCTCAAGTGAGTCACACTCTCTCCAGCTCTGTGTAAAAAATATTGCCTCTGCAACACTTTCTCTGTCTTCAACCCCCTCATTTGAAGAACTGCTAGCCATCATTCAGTAATCATCATTTAGCTTCCTCTAAAGAACCTTGCCTGGTACTCCTGTTTGGTTATGTGCTCCCTATATTTGTGTCCAATACTTCCCTTCTCATATATTTGCATTCTTATATCAGATTGACTTAAGAATACCAGTCCATGGTGTTAATAATGAAAAATCATTATCTCATAATTTGTTATTTGTATGTACAAGACATTAGTCAGTCATTTTTAATTTCATTTTATATATTGTATCTTGATTATGCATATCTGCAAATACTTTAGAGTTTCAAATAGTTACTGAGTCCCCTGATTCTGCCTGTATTTCCTCTTCCACAGAACAATGACTTTTAACTAATTAGCTACATATTTGTATTTATCTTCATTTTAAAGAATTATGTCATGGTACTTATACCAATGCTTCTTGATTCTTCCGCATTTAGCTTTAGCTGTGAAATTAACACTAGAATATGAAAATGTATCTCTGTTTATCTTTCACCTCTAAAAATATAGGCAATCTTTCTGTCTTCAAAATTTCTAGATATAATTATATTGTCATTTTTAATATTCATGCCTCATAGTTACATTATTATGACTATGTAAATGCTCTTTATAAGCAATGCATATATTTTTCCCTGCAAATGAAAATTTATTTTCTTCACTTTTCTGAAATCATCACTAATATGATTAAAAACTGCACAGGTTGTTTAAATATCTCAGTAAGCTCAGGTACAGAAGATATTAAAATTGATTTAAAAAGTTCGGTAAACTCTTTTAATCTGGATATCCCATTTTTTAATTCTAGGAAATTTTCTTGAGTTATTTCTTTGATAGTTTCTTTCTCTTAGTTTGATTTTCCTTTTGTAATTCTTTTTTTTTTTCTTTTTAGATATAGATAATCTAGGCTAGACTTTAAGTTTATCCTTCTTAATTTTTGTGCCACATTCTTTATTTTTTAACCATTTTAATACTCTATTTTGTGGGATATTTTCTCAACTTCTAAACTTTATCAAAAGTTTTTTGTTGGGGTGCCTGGGTAGCTCAGTCAGTTAAGCATCCAACTCTTGATTTCAGCTCAGGTCACGATCTCATGGTTTGTGAGATCAAGTCCTGTGTCTGTCTACATGCTGACCGTGTGGAGCTTGCTTGGAATCCTTTCTCACCCCTTCTCTCTGCATCTTCATTCCTCACTCTTTCTCAAAATAAACAAACAACAAAAAAGAAAGCTTTTTGTTGTTTTGGTATAACGTTTGCTGTGGTCCTCCTCCTCCTCCTCCTCTTTCTTCTTTCCTCCTCCTCCTCCTCCTCCTCCTCCTGCTCCTTCTTCTTCCTTCTTCTTCCTTCTTCCTCTTCCTTCTTCTTCTGCTATGGTCATTTTTAACATGCAAAAGCAAATATGCTTTCTTTATAATTCATTTATATAATTCTTACTTTGATTTCATCTGCAACTTTTTTTTTGACGATATTTATGATAGTTCTGAATTATTTTTCTACCTACAAAAATCTTTCCTGCCTATGATGTTTTTTCTATAAATTGCATGATAGATGATTTTATCAAAAATATAATGATCCTTGGATTTGAGTTCATGTGTCAGAGTTCCTCATTAAATTTTTTTCTTAAATGAGTAAATTGGTTGTATTTACCCTTTGTGGAGACTGGGATAGCTGGACTTTTTCTTGGGAAAAACCCCAAAATCAGATACATTAGAGAAGATCATTCCAGAAGACTACAGCTCTTCCTGTGAGGTTCTGGAATCCAAATAGGAAAAGACTGTTAAAAGTCTCTACATTTAGGATGCCTATATTCACTTCATTTCCCTGTTTTTCATACATCTACTGCCACCACCTAACTGTAGCATCCTCAGTCCAGCAAGTCCCTATTTTATACCTGTTTTGCTCCCTTCTTCTAAAGTTGCACTGAATAAAGGAAATCAAAACCTTGCTAATAAATTTTTAAAATTTACCTAATTACTCTATCATTTAGTTCTAATGTACACCCACTAGCATAGCTATCTATATATATAAGCTTTTCAGAGAGAATCCAGTGACTACATGCTGATATTGCTGTTCTCTTTCCTTATGTTTTCAACTTCAACACCCAAAGATTCAGTATTCAAGATTTTTTTTGTTAAGTTCATTTATTTATTTATTTATTTTTATTTTTTATAGTTTATTAAGTTGGTTTCCATATAACACCCAGTGCTCATCCCCACAAGTGCCTTCCTCCATGCCCATCACCCCCCTTCCCCTCCTCCCAACCCCCATCAGCCCTCAGTTTGTTCTCAGCATTCAAGAGTCTCTCATGGTTTGCCTCCCTCCCTCTCCCCCACTGTTTCCCCCCTTCTCCCCCATGGTCCTCTGTTAAGTTCCTCCTAATCCTCCTATACGTGCAAACATATGGTATCTGCCCTTCTCTGCCTGACTTATTTCTCTCAGCATATTACCTTCAAGTTCCATCCATGTTGCTACACATGGCCAGATTTCATTCTTTCTCATTGCCATGTAGTATTCCATTGTATACATAAACCACATCCTTTTGATCCATTTGTCAGTTGATGGATACGTAGGCTCTTTCCATGTTTTGGCTATTGTTGAGAGTGCTGCTATGAACATTGGAGTATATGTGCTCCTATGCATCAGCACTCCTGTATACCTTGGGTAAATTCCTAGTAATGCTATTGCTGGGTCCTAGGGGAGTTCTACTGTTAATTTTTTGGTGAATCTCCACACTGTTTTCGAGAGGGGCTGCACCAGTTTACATTCCCACCAAAAGTGTAGGAGGGTGCCTGTTTCTCCACACCCTTGCCAGCATCTAGAGTCCTCTGATTTGCTTATTTTAGCCACTCTGACCGGGGTGAGGTGGTATCTCAGTGTGGTTTTGATTAGTATTTCCCTGATGAGGAGGGACTCTGAGCATCGTTTCATGTGTCTGTTGTCCATCTGGATGTCCTCTTTGGAGAACTGATGTTCATATCTTCTGCTCATTTCTTCACTGGATTGTTTGTTTTTTTGGGAAGTTCATTTATTTATTTTTGAGAGAGACAGAAAGAGCGCATAAGTAGGGGAGGGGCAGACTGAGATAGGGGCAGAGGACCCAAAGTGAGCTCTGTGACAGCAGAGAGCCTCATCTGGGGTTCAAACCCATGGACTGTGAGATCATGACCTGAGCCAAAGTCAGATGTTTAACCAACAGAGCCATCCAGGCACCCCAGTATTCAAGTATTGAATTAGTTGTAACTTACCCTTTGGTCTTCATGTTGACAAAATTTTGCTCTGGTCCTTTTTGCTGCTAAACTTTGTGGTTTTCTGTTTGAGCCTCAGAGTGCTGAATTTTTACTGCAGTTTGGGAGATAGTGAAATAAAATGCATGTGTTCAACCTGTAACTTTATATTGATCATCTCATTTTATTTTCATGATAATTCTCTGTAATTGGTATTGTTTTTATCTCCCTTTACATATGAAAGAAAAGGAATCATAGAAAAGCCAAAATTTTCTCAAGGTCTCAAATCTAGTAGAAGGAAATTCAAGGCATAACCAACATGATAAGAAATTGAATGTGCATTTTTTTTTAATCTTAGCCTTTACCAGAGGAGTGATAAATATCTTCCCTAATTTCTGATCAGAGAAAGCATCAATACTTTATCGGGACATTTTTGCCTATACAGAGAACTCAACTGGTCATCTAAGCAACTACTAATGATAGACATTAGCACTCAAAATGAAATCTATTTGCCATCTGTGATTGTAGCTTATAATCCAAATGAAAAATAAATGGTTACAATTTATTGGGCATTTTATTGTGCCAGAAAATTTGTATATAATTTTAAAATTTCAGAATGATTTTACAATATTGATACCTTCCCCCTCTCAGTTTGTGAATGGGGAACCTTAAGTTAGGAAGGGTTAAGTAATTCATGATTAGCTTTATTCTTATGAGTCTATAGTTTTTGATAGACTATACCAGTTAAGCATCATGTTCTAGAGTCAGATATGACTGTAAATCACAGCTCTGCCATTTACCTTCTGATCAGGTTCCAGTTCCTCAGTGTCCTTATGAGTTAATGCTCTCAAATATAAAATAAGGATTTTAAATTGAAAATGAAAATGACAGCTCTTCCAGATAAAAGTTAAGTCTTTAACATAATTTTCTCATATCATTCACTGATGTATTACAAACCTCAGAAATAGTGCCTAACAAATTTTACCATGTGTGCATGCACACACGTGTGTATTTGTATGTAATTAGGCATGTATGATGTACATCAATTATTTTAACACTATATATAGACGATTGCTACAACCCATAGAGAAATATGTCTCTCCTCTGTTACACAAGAACTGAGAAATGGCAGTTTCTAAAACTGTTAAATTCTTAGAATAAGCGCTCATGAATCTGAAATGCCATCCCCTTAAATATTGTACCATATCCAAACCTTCAGTCTTTCTGTGAATGGTGATCAGTGAGTGAAGAAAGCATTAACTTTACTGCTAGCCGTATATTACAGTGAGGCAGGTGGCAAAGCACCTGCCACCAGAGCTTTCCAGCCTGTCCCCCTCACTCTTGTGAGGCTTATGAAAATTAACCAAAGCACAAATGTTTCAGCAAAAATGCTCTCATATTCTTTTTAAAGGCACATTTAGCAACATGCTTCTGGGGAATTTTTCCACATGATTATAATGAAAATGTAAAATAAAGATACTTGAACCTTGTCTCATATTCATTCATGTTTTTTTTTTAATTTTTTTTAATGTTTTATTTATTTCTAGGAGAGAGAGAGAGACAGCGTGAGCAGGGGAGGTTCACAGAGAGAGGGAGTCACAGACTGAAACAGGCTCCAGGCTCTGAGCTGGCAGTCAGCACAGAGCCCGACGCGGGGCTCGAACCCACGAACCGCGAGATCATGACCTAAGCGAAAGTCGGACGCTTAACCGACTAAGCCACCCAGGCGCCCCTATTCATTCATGTTTAAATTCATTATCTCAATCTCCATATATAGACTTTCAGAAAATCTCTATTAACAAAACGCATACATACATATGTGTATATGTATGTGTGTGTTTATTTATATGTATAGATGTATATATAGTTTCCATGTGGGGTGATAAAAGGAACTTATCGAGTTCCTTATCGAGGAACTTGGAGTTACCATATTTCATTACCTTTGTGAGTCATGCAAAAAATTATAGATTTGACAAATTCTATCTCTGTCAACAGATGATTCTATTGAAGAGAGAGCATAAACAGAAAGAATGAACATTCATAAGAGAAAAATATTAGGGTGGAGATAAAGTCTTAAACTAGGGCAGATATTTTTTCTCTTTTAGAGACATATAAAATTATAACTTTCCTTCGATAGAGTAGTTCAGAGTAGAAGGGATTCACAGATGTTTGAAGACACTTGACCATAACAATTTTAAATAAAAAAGGAAATGTGTGCAGGATATCTTTCTGAATCTTGAAGCCTGAGCAAATTCACACCATGTGACCGAGAGTATTCTGACCTCAACATTAGACAATGCAATCAGCCTGAGAAGCATAAATGGAAAAAACTGATGAGGGACACAAGCTGGAATAGAGAAGAGCTTTGACTCTTTCCAGGACTCCTTAGCTTCTCCTGGATACCAATTTTGCATTTCTCTTATGATAAAGGAATGGAAATTTAGGAAAGACAAAAAACTTGTAGCATACCAACTGTCTTCTATAAGTAATTATGTATTACCATTTACATTTCATAATTGATGAAATGAGACTAATAACTATCCTGTCATCAGGTAGCAAATTATGTTCTTTTTTAAAGACTATTTTTAATTATTTTGAGACAGAGCAAGCATGAATCAGAGAGAGGCAGGGAGAGAGAATCTCAAGTAGGCTCCATACTACCAGTGCAGAGACCAAGACAGGACTCAAACTCACGAACTGTGAGTTCGTGATCTGAGCAGAGTCAACCTTTTTTTTTTTTAAAAGACTGAACTACCCGGGAGCCCCCAGTGGCAAATTAATCTAGCTTTTGTCTCTAAAATCCCTGATTTTCCCAAATATCTTTCTGCTTTTCTATCTCATGAGAGCTTAGTAATCAAAAGTAACTTTTGGATCACTTTTTTTTAATGTATTTTTTTCTTTCATACTTTACTGTCAGGTTGGTTTCTACATAACAGCCAGTGCTTATCCCAACAAGTGCCCTCCTCCATTCCCATCACCCCCTTTCTCTCCCCACCCCATCAGTCCTCAGTTTGTTCTCAGCATTCAAGAGTCTCTCATGGTTTGCCTCCCTCCCTCTCCCCAACTATTTTTTCCCCTTATCCTCCCCCATGGTCCTCCGTTAAATTCCTCCTAATCCACCTATACGCGCAAACATATGGTATCTGTCCTTCTCTGCCTGACTTATTTAGTTCAGCATAACACCTTCAAGGTCCATCCATGTTGCTACACATGGCCAGATTTCATTCTTTCTCATTGCCATGTAGTATTCCATTGTATACATAAACCACATCTTCTTGATCCATTTGTCCGTTGATGGACATGTAGGCTCTTTCCATGTTTTGGCTATTGTTGAGAGTGCTGCTATGAACATTGGAGTATATGTGCTCCTATGCATCAGCACTCCTGTATCCCTTGGGTAAATTCCTAGCAGTGCTATTGCTGGGTCCTAGGGGCATTCTATTGTTAATTTTTTGGTGAATCTCCACACTGTTTTTCAGAGGGGCTGCACCAGTTTACATTCCCACCAAAAGTGTAGGAGGGTGCCTGTTTCTCCACATCCTCACCACCATCTAGAGTCCTCTGATTTGCTCATTTTAGCCACTCTGACCGGCGTGAGGTGGTATCTCGGTGTGATTTTGATTAGTATTTCCCTGATGAGGAGGGACTCTGAGCATCGTTTCATGTGTCTGTTGTCCATCTGGATGTCCTCTTTGGAGAAGTGTCTGTTCATATCTTCTGCCCATTTCTTCACTGGATTATTTGTTTTTTGGGTATGGAGTTTGGTGAGTTCCTTATAGATTTTGGATATTAACCCTTTGTCTGATATGTCATTTGCAGCTATCTTTTCTCATTCTGTCGGTTGCCTGTTAGTTTTATTGATTGTTTCCTTTTGTGTTCAGAAGCTTTTTATATTGATGAGGTCCCAATAGTTCATTTTTGCTCTTGATTCTCTTGCCTTTGGGGATGCGTCAAGTAAGAAATTGCTGCGGTGGAAGTCAAGGAGGTTGTTTCCTGCTTTGTCCTCTAGGGTTTTGATAGTTTCCTAGCTCACCTTCAGGTCCTTGATCCATTTTGAGTTTATTTTTGTGTATGGTGTGAGAAAGTGATCTAGTTTCCTTCTTCTGCATGTTGCTGTCCAGTTCTCCCAGCATCATCTGTTAAAGAGGCTGTCTTTAATCCATTGGATACTCTCCTGCTTTGTCAAAGATTAGTTGGCCATATATTTGTGGGTCCAATTCTGAGTTTTCTAGTCTATTCCATTGGTCTATGTGTCTGTTATTGTGCCAATACCATACTGTCTTGATGATTATAGCTTTGAAGTAGAGGCTAAAATCTGGAATTGTGATGCTTCCCATTTTGGTTTTCTTCTTCAATATTACTTTGGCTATTCGGGGTCTTTGGTGGTTCCATACAAATTTTAGGATAGTTTATTCTAGCTTTCAGAAGAATTCCAGAGTAATTTTGATTGGGATTGTATTGAATGTGTAGATTGCTTTAGGTAGTAATGACATTTTAACAATATTTATTCTTCCGATCCGTGAGCATGGAATGTTTTTCCATTTCTGTGTGTCTTCTTCTATTCCCTTCAAAAGTTTTCTATAGTTAGCATCATACAGATTTCTTATATCTTTGGTTGGGTTTATTCCTAGGTATTTTATGTTTTTTTGTGCAATTGTGAATGGGATCAGTTTCTTGATTTCTCTTTCTATTGCTTCATTATTGGTGTATAAAAATGAAACTGATTTCTGTACTATGATTTTGAATCCTGAAACTTTGCTGAATTCGTGGATCAGTTCTAGTAGGCTTCTGGTGGAGTCTGTCGGGTTTTCTATGTAGAGTATCATGTCGTCTGCGAAAAGTGAAAGTTTGACTTCTTCTTTATCAATTCTAATACCTTTTATTTCCTTTTGTTGTCTGATTGCTAATGCTAGGACTTCCAGCACTATGTTAAACAACAGTGGTGAGAGTGGACATCGTGTCGTGTTACTGAACTCACGGGGAAAGCTCTCAGTTTTTCTTCATTGAAGATGATGTTAGTTGAGAGCTTTTCATAAATGGCTTTTATGACGTTTAAGTAAGGTCCTTCTATCGTGACTTTCTCGAGGGTCTTTATTAAGAAGGGATGCTGTATTTTTTCAAACGCTTTTTCTGCATCTGTCGACAGGATCATATGTTTTTTATCCTTTCTTTTGTTAATGTGATGTATCACATTTATTGATTTGCGAATATTGAACCAGCCTTGTAACCCAGGAATGAATCCCACTTGATGATAGTGAAAAATTCTTTTTATATGCTGTTGCAGTCTATTTGCAAGTATCTTGTTGAGGTTTTTTGCATCTGTATTCATCAAGGATATTGGCCTGTAGTTCTTTTTTTTTTTTTTTTTTTTTTTTTTTTTTTTTTTTTTTTGCTGGGTCCCTGGCTGGCTTGGGAATCATAGTGCTGCTGGCTTCGTAGAATGAGTCCAGAAGTTTTCCTTTCATTTCGCTTTTTTGGAACAGCTTGAGAAGAATGGGTATTACCTCTGATTAAATGACTGGTAGAATTCCGCAGGGAAGCCATCTGGCCCAAGGCTCTTATTTGTGGGAGATTTTTGATAACTGATTCGATTTCTTCACTAGTTATGGGTCTGTTCAGATATTCTATCTCTTCCTATGTGAATTTTGGTAGTGAGTGTGTGTTTAGGAATTTATCCATTTCTTCTAAGTTGTCCAGTTTGTTGGCATATAATTTTTCATTGTATTTCCTGATAATTACTTGTACTTTTGAGGAGTTGGTTGTAATAAGTCCATTTTCATTCATGATTTTGTCTATTTGGGTGCTCTCTCTTTTCTTTTTGAGAAGCCTGGCTAGAGGTTTGTCAATTTTGTTTAGTTTTTTCAAAAATCCAACTCTTGGTTTCATTGATCTGTTCAACTGTTTTCTTGGATTCTATACTGTTTCTTTCTGCCCTGATTTTTATTATTTCTCTTCCCCTACTGGGTTTGGCCTGCTCTTGTTGCTCTCCTTCTAGTTGCTTTAGGTGTGCTGTTAGATTTGTTCTTGTGTTTTTTTCTAATTTCTTGAAATAGTCCTGGAGTGCAATATACTTTCCTTTTAGGACTACCTTTGTCTCATCCCATAGACTTTGGTTTGTTGTATTTTCATTTTCATTTGTTTCCATATATTTTTTTAAATTTCTTCTCTAATTGCCTGCTTGGTACATTCGTTCTTTAGCAGAGTATTCATTAACCTCCATGTTTTTGGAGGTTTTTCAGACTTATTTCTGTGATTGGTTTCAAGTTTGATAGCACTGTGATCTGAAAGTGTGCATGGTATGATCTCAGTTATTTTATATTTATTGAGGCTGCTTTATGATTCATTATGTGATCTATCTTTGAGAATGTACCACGTGCATTCGGGAAGAAAGTGAATTCAATAGCTTCGGGATGTGGAGTTCTAAATATATCTGTCAAGTCCATCTAGTCCAATGTGTTGTTCAGGGTCATTGTTTCTTTAGTGATTCTCTCTCTGATTGAACTATCCATTCTGTTAATGGAGTGTTAAAGTCCCCTGCTATTAGCACATTCTTATCCATAAGATTGTTTCTGTTTGTGATTGTTTTGTGTATTTAGGTGCTCTCGTATTCGGTGCGTAAACATGTATAATTGTTAGCTCTTCCTGAAGGATAGACCCTTTGATTATTATATTTGCCCTTCTTCATCCCTTGTTACTGCCTTTACTTTTAAGTCCAGTTTGTCTGACACAAGTATGGCTACTCCAACTTTCTTTTGACTTCCAGTAGCATAATAGATATTTCTCCATCTCCTTACTTCCAATCTGATGGTGCCCTCAGGTCTAAAATGAGTCTCTTGTAGACCATAAATAGATGGCTTTTGTTTTTTATCCATTCTCCAACCCTATGTCTTTTGATTGGAGCATTTAGTCCGTCTGCATTCAGTGTTATTATTTAAAAATATGAGTTTAGAGTCATTGTGTTCTTTGTAGGATCCATTTTTATTGTGGTGTCTCTGGTATGTTACATTCCTTGCAACATTTCCCTCATAGGGTCCTCCTTAGGATTTCTTGTAGGGCTGATTTAGTGGTGTGAATTCTTTCCATTTTTGTTTATTTGGAAAGACTTTTATCTCTCTTTCTATTCTGAATGACAGGCTTGCTGGATAGAGGATTCTTGGCATCCTATTTTTTCTGTGCATCACAATGAGCATTTCCTGCCATTCCTTTCTGGCCTGCCAAATTTCCATAGATAGGTCTGGGGGCACTTGGGTGGCTCAGTCAGTTAAGCATCCAACTTGGGCTCAGGTCATGATCTCACGATTCATGGGTTTGAGCCCCGCATCAGTCTCTGTGCTGGCAGCTAGCTCAGAGCCTGAAACCTGCCTTAGATTCTGTGTCTCCCTCTTTCTCTGACCCTCCCTTGCTCATGCTGTATCTCTCTCTCTCTCTCAGAAGTAATAAAAAACATTAAAAATTTAAAAAAAAAAAACGTAAGTCTGTAACTACTCTGATCAGTCTCCCTTTGTATGGTAGTGCCCTTTTATCCGTAGCTGCTTTCAGAATTGTCTCTGTCCTTATATTTTGCCAGTTTCACTATGATATATCATGCAGAAGATCAATTAAAGTTACATCTGGGGGTAGTTCTCGGTGCCTCTTGGATTTCAATGTCTGTTTCCTTCCCCAGAGGTTCTCTGCTATAATTTGTTCAAGGACTCCTTCAGCGTCTTTCCCTATCTCTTCTCTTCTGGAATTCCTATGATATGGACATTCTTCCATTTGATTGTATCACTGAGCTCTAGAACTATCCTTTCGTGTTCCTGGATCAGTTTATCTCTCTTTTTCTCAGCTTCCTCTTTTTCTATATTTTGTCTTCTAATTCACCTATTCTCCTCTCTGCCTCTTCAATCCATGCATTGGATGACTCCATTTTATTATGCACCTCATTTAGAGCATTTTTAATTCATCACAACTATGTTTAAGCTCCATAGTCTTTGTAGCAATAGCTTCTCTGATGTCTTCCATGCCTTCTTTAAGGCCAGTGGTTACTTTTATGACTATTGTTCTAAATTCTTGTTCAGTTATGTTGCTTATATCTGTTTTGAGCAGTTCTATAGCTGTCATTTCTTCCTGGAATTTCTTTAGAGGAAAGTTCTTCCATTTCATCAATTTGGCTAGCTTTCTATCTCTTGTTAGTTTTAAAAGCTTGTTATGTGTTCTGCACCTGTGAGTACTGCTATATTAAAGAAGGCTCATTGATTGTCCAGGGCCTGTCCATTCAGGAGTGTTTTTTGAATGGTGTCTCTTGGTCTCTCTTGTTGAGACTTTGGTTATTTCCTTTCCCTATTCGTAGTGGTATTTGTGACTCTCCACCGTGTATACTTTGGCTTGTTTCTTGAGAGCCCTGGAAAAGAAAACAGACAGACAAACACACAGGGAACAAAGGCACACAAACACACAGACAAATCCAACAAACAAGTAAACAGAAAGAGAAAAAGAAAAAATGAGAAAGAAAAAAAAAGACAAATGTCAAAAGACAGTCTAAAAGTATAAAACCAGAATTTCAGCTACAAATAAAGAGCACAGTGTATGCTGTGCTGATGGGAGAGATATACAAAGAGAGAAGTGTCGGGGTTGGGAGAAAGTGAAATTGGACAATGACCAGGCAGAGAAACTAAGAGGCTTAATTCAGAGAGAGAAAGAGGAGAATATGGTACGAGGTGAGGAAAAAGAAACAAAGATAATAATACTCAGAGAACATATGTAGTCTGAATACTCCAGAGAGAGAGAGAGAGATAGAAAGGTAGCAGTATAGGTGTAGAATATACATCTAGAGAATGGATTAAATGTGACTGTTTAAGCAAACCAGTGACCAGAGTGCCCAGTCCAGTAGAGGGGAGGGATACGAATGAGACAAGGGAAGATATATCTGAATAGAAGGAATTGATCTAGAATTAATCACAGCAGTGCATCCATGTTGGTCTTGCGCCAGGCTCTGGTAAAAAAGTAAAGCAGCTCTCTAGTGGGGATGGACGTGGTTTGGTATAGGCAGGCCTTAGCCTCCAGTGCATCCCATGGGCCACTCCCTGAGATCCTGCCTTGGTGGTTGTGGGGAGAAAAAATGACAGCGCCCCAGTCCCTTCTTGAACCAAGCATTGCAAATCACTCTTTTCATCTGATCTCCCTGTGCTGCGGGCATAGTCAAGGTGAGCTGTGTCCTTCCTTCTTTTACAAATAGTTTACTGTCAAATTAGTTTCCACATAACACCCAGTGCTCATCCCCACGAGTGCCCTCCTCCATGCCCATCCCCCCTCCCCCCTACATCGATCAGTTCTCAGTTTTGTCACCATTCAAGAGTCTCTCATGGTTTGCCTCTTTCCCTTTCCCCCACCATTTCCCCCCTTCTTCTCCCCCTTGTTCCACCATCAAGTTCCTCCTAATCCTCCTATACGTGCAAACATATGATATTTGTCCTTCTCTGCCTGACTTATTTCGCTCAGCATAACACCCTCAAGGTCCATCCATGTTGCTACACATGGTCAGATTTCATTGTTTCTCATTGCCATGTAGTATTCCATGGTATAGATAAACCACATCTTCTTGATCCATTCATCTGTTGATGGACACTTAGGCTCTTTCCATGTTTTAGCTATTGTTGAGAGTGCTGCTCTGAACATTGGGGTACATGTGCTCCTATGCCTCAGCATTTCTGTATCCCTTGGGTAAATTCCTAGCAGTGCTATTGCTGGGTCATAGGGGAGTTCTATTGTTAGTTTCCTGAGGAACCTCTACACTGTTTTCCAGAGGGGCTCCACCAGTTTACCTTCCCACCAACAGTGTAAGAGGGTGCCCGTTTCTCCACATCCTCGCCAGCATCTAGATTTCTCTGATTTGCTCATTTTAGCCACTCTGACTGGTGTGAAGTGGTATCTCGGTGTGGTTTTGATTTGTATTTCCCTGATGAGTAGGGATGCTAAGGATCGTTTCATGTGTCTGTTGGCCATCTGGATTTCCTCTTTGGAGAAGTGTCTGTTCATATCTTCTGCCCATTTCTTTACTGGGTTGTTTGTTTTCCGTGTGTGGAGTTTGGTGAGTTCCTTATAGATTCTGGATATCAACCCTTTATCTGATATGTCATTTGCAACTATCTTTTCCCATTCTGTTAGTTGCCTATTAGTTTTGTGGGTTGTTTCCTTTGCCGTGCAGAAGCTTTTAATCTTGATGAGGTCCCAATCGTTTATTTTTGCTCTTGATTCCTTTGCTTTCGGGAATGTGTCAAGTAAGGGGTTGCTGCGGTGGAGGTCAAGGAGGTTGTTTCCTGCTTTGTCCTCTAGGGTTTTGATCGTTTCCTGTCTCACATTTGGGTCCTTGATCCATTTTGAGTTTATTTTTGTGTATGGTGTGAGAAATTGATCTAGTTTCATTCTTCTGCATGTTGCTGTCCAGTTCTCCCAACACCATCTGTTAAAAAGGCTGTCTTTTTTCCATTGGATATTCTTTCCTGCTTTGTCAAAGATCAGTTGGCTGTATACTTTTGGGTCCATTTCTGAGTTCTCAGTTCTGTTCCATGGGTCTATGTGCCTGTTTTTGTGCCAATACCATACTGTCTTATGATGACAGCTTTGTAGTAGAGGCTAACGTCTGGGATGGTGATCCCTCCCGTTTTGGTTTTATTTTTCAGTATTACTGTCACTATTTGGGGTCTTTTGTGGTTCCATACAAATTTTAGGATAATTTGTTCTATATTTGAGAAGTATGGTGGTGCAATTTTGATTGGAATTTCATTGAATGTGTAGATAGCTTTGGGTAGTAATGACATCTTAACTATATTTACTCTTCCTATCCAGGAGCATGGGATGTTTTTCCATTTCTTTGTGCCTTCTTAAATTTCCTTCATAAGTTTTCTTTAGTTTTCCTCATACAGATCTTTTGTATCCTTGGTTAGGTTTATTCCTAGGTATTTTATGGTTTTTTGTGCAATTGTGAATGGGATCAGTTTCTTGATTTCGCTTTTTGTTGCTTCATTGTTGGTGTATAAAAATGCAACTGATTTCTGTACATTGATTTTGTACCCTGCAACTTGGCTAAATTCTTGGATCAGTTCCAGTAGGCTTCTGGTGGAGTCTGTTGAGTTTTCGATGTAGAGTATCATGTCGTCTGCAAAAAGTGATAATTTGACTTCCTCTTTGCCAATTCTGATGCCCTTTATTTCCTTTTGTTGTCTGATGGCTGATGCTAGGACTTCCAGCACTATTTTAAACAACAGTGGTGAGAGTGGACATCCCTGCCATGTACCTGATCTCAGGGGGAAAGCTCTCAGTTTTTCCCTTTTAAGGATTCTGTTTGCTGAAGGCTTCTCATAGATGGCTTTTAGGATGTTTAAGTAGGTTCCTTCTATCCCAACTTTCTCTAGAGTCTTTATTAAGACGTGATGCTGTATTTTGTCAAATGTTTTTCTGCATCTGTCGACAGGATCATATGGTTTTTATCTTTTCTTTTGTTGATGTGATGTATCCCATTGATTGATTTGTGAATGTTGATCCAGCCCTGTAACCCACGAATGAATCCCACTTGATCTTGGTGGATAATTCTTTTTATGTGCTGTTGAATTCGATTTGCAAGTGTCTTGTTGAGAATTTTTGCATCCGTATTCATCAAGGATAATGTCCTGTAGTTCTCTCTTTTTGCTGGGTCTCTGTGTGGCTTGGGAATCAGAGTGATGCTGGCTTCATAAAATGAGTCTGGGAATTTTCCTTCACTTTCTATTTTTTAGAATAGCTTGAGAAGATTGGGTATTAATTCTGTTTTAAACGTCTGGTAGAATTCCCCGGGGAAGCCATCTGGTCCTAGGCTCTTATTTTTTGGGAGATTTTTGATCACTGATTCGATTTCCTCACTAGTTATGGGTCTGTTCAGATTTCCTACCTCTTCCCGTGTGAATTTTGGTAGTGAGTGTGTGTTTAGGAATTTGTCCACTTCTTCTAAGTTGTCCAATTTGTTGTCATATAGTTTTTCATCATATTCCCTGATAATTGCCTGTATTTCTGAGGGGTTGGTTGTAATAAGTCCATTTTCATTCATGATTTTGTCTATTTGGGTGCTCTCTCTTTTCTTTTTGAGAAGCCTGTCTACAGGTTTGTCAATTTTGTTTATTTTTTCAAAAAACCAACTCTTGGTTTCATGGATCTGTTCAATTATTTCTTTGGTCTCTATGTTGTTTATTTCTGCTCTGATTTTTATTATTTCTCTTCTTCTACTGGGTTTAGGGCGTTCTTGTTGCTCTGCCTCTAGTTCCTTTAGGCGAGCTGTTAGACTTTGGACTTGCGCTTTTTCTAGTTTCTTGAAATAGGCCTGGAGTGCAATGCACTTTCCTCTAGGGACTGCCTTTGCCACATCCCATAGATTTTGGATTGTTGTGTTCTCATTTTCGTTTGTTTCCATATATTTTTTAATTTCATCCCTAATTGCCTGATTGGCCCATTCGTTCTTTAGTAGGGTGGTCTTTAACCTCCATGTTTTCGGGGGTTTTCCAGGCTTCTTCCTGTGATTGATTTCAAGTTTTAAAGCATTATGATCTGACAGTGTGCATGGTGTGATCTCGATTCTTTTCTATTTATTGAGGACTGCTTTATGTCCCAGTATGTGATCTATCTTCGAGAATGTGCCACGCGCACTTAAGAAGAAAGTGAATTCCTTGGCATCAGGATGTAGAGTTCTAAATATATCTGTCAGATCCATCTTGTCCAAAGTGTCTTTCAAGTCCATTATTTCTTTAGTGATTTTCTGTCTCGTTGACCTATCCATTGCTGTAAGTGGAGTACTGAAGTCCCTTGCTATTAGCACATTCTTATCTATGAGACTGTTTCTCTTTGTGATTAATTGTTTTATATATTTAGGTGCTCGCATATTCGGTGCATAGACATTTATGATCGTTAGTTTTTCCTGATGGATAGACCCTGTAACTATTATGTAATGCCCTTCATCTCTTGTTATTGTCTTTAATTGAAAGTCCAGTTTGTCTGATATAAGTATAGCTATCCCGGCTTTCTTTTGATTTCCAGTAGTATGATAAATATTTCTCCATCCCCTTACTTTTAATCTGAAGGTATCTTCAGGTCTAAAATGAGTTTCTTGTAGACAGCATATAGGTGGATTTTGTTTTTTTTATCCATTCTACTACCCTATGTCTTTTGATTGGAGCATTCAGCCCATTTACATTCAGTGTTATTATTGAGCTATGTGGGTTTAGAGTCTTTGTGTCCTTTGTGAAGTACATGATTGTGGTGGTGTCTCTGTATCTTTGTTTATTGCAACCTTTCCTTCAGAGCATCCCCCTCAGGATTTCTTGTAGGGCTGTCTTAGTGGTGACAAATTCTTGCAATTTCTGTTTATTTGGAAAATTTTTATCTCTCCTTCTATTTTGAATGACAGCCTTGCCAGGTAGAGGATTCTTGGCTGCATATTTTTTCTGTTCATCATATTAAAGATCTCCTGCCATTCCTTTCTGGCCTGCCACGTTTTAGTAGATAGGTCTGTCACCACTCTGGTAGGTTTGCCTTTGTATGTTAGCCTGGAAGATTGGAATCGCTCTGAGGGGAAGCCAGGAGATCGCCTGAGGCAATTTCAGAGGGGTCCTTGGCCTAGGATTTGGAGGCTGGGAGTGGCCTGGGTGAAAAGCACAACAAACTGTGGCTGAGCCTTTGGCTCAGGAAGTTTACTCGGCTATAAAAGTGAGGTGGAGCGCCACCACTCTCCTCCCTACAACTTCCAGGCAGAACTCCTGCCTGACTCTTTGGATCACACCATGCCCATCCCTGCTTGAGAGCTGCCCTTCTCCCTTTCCCCCTTCTTTTTTTGTGTGTTTTTTTTCTTTTTTTGTTTTGTTTTGTTTGTTTGTTTTGTATTTTTTTTTCTTTTCTTTTTTTCCGCAGAACACTGACCTGATTAACTCTGGTCACTGGCGTACTTAAACAATCAAATTTAGTCCATTCTGTAGGTGTAAATTCTACACCTCCCGACCTTTTCATCTCTTTCTCTCAGGAGTAACTAGACTATATAGTTTCTCTGGATAATACCAGCATCCTTCTCTCACCTATCCAACCATATTCTGCTCTTTACCTCTTTGAAAAATGCTTTGTATCACTTCTACCTGTTCATTCTATTTCCAATTTTGCCTCATCCCGCCCGGTCTTCTCTCTCCTTCTCTATGCTCTTCAACCAGCACTGCATACACAGGGCTATTTATCTGTAGCTGAGAGATCCAGTTATATGCTTTAAACCATTCTTTGTCCGTCAGTTTTCTTATTTTTTCTTTTTCTTTTCTCCTTTTTGACCCTTTTATGTATTTTATACTCCCTCTTATTCGCCTTCCCTCCTCCATCTTTTCTCTTAACTTTTTTGTTTTCCCTCTCACTAAGCATGTTAGTTGAATTAGCCTGTGCATTTGTGTGCTCCTGCTCCCTGTGTGTTTGTCTGTCTGTTTTCTTTCCCAGGGCTACCTCAAGAAACAAGCCAGAGTACACAAGGTGGAGAGTCCCAAATATCACTACGAATAGTAAAATAAAATAACCAAGGTCCCAACAAGAGAGACCAAGAGATACCATTCAAAAAACACTCTCTGAAAGGATAGGCCCTGGACAGTCATAGAGTCTTCTTGGATAGAGCAGCGCTCATAGATACAGACAGCATTAACAGGTCTTTAAAACCAAAAAGAGCTGGAAAGCTCACTAAAATGACAAAACGAAAGAGCTCTCCTCCAAAGAAATTCCAAGAAGAAATGACAGCTAATGAACTGTTCAAAACAGATATCAGCAGCATAACTGAACAAGATTTTAGAATAATAATGGTAAAATTAATAGCTTGGCTTGAAAAAAACATAGGGGACATCAAAGAAACTATGGTTACAGACAGAATGGAAAATAAAAATAGGCATGAAGAATTAGAAAATGTGATAAATGAGATACATAATAAATTAGAGGCCTCCAATGCACGGATTGAAGAGGCAGAAAGGAGAATAAGTGATTTAGAAGACACCATTATAGAAAAAACAAGAAGCTGACAAAAAAAGAGAGAAACTGATCCAGGAATATGAAAGAAGAGTTCGAGAGCTCAGCGACACGGTCAAACGCAACAATATCCGTATCATAGGAATCCCAGAAGAGGAAGAGAGAGGGAAAGGTGCTGAAGGAGTCCTGGAACAAATTATAGCAGAGAACTTCCCCGACCTGGGAAAAGAAGTAAACGTTGAAATACAAGAGGCTCAGAGTACCCCCCTCAGATGTAATCTGAATCAACCTTCTTCAAGGCATATCATAGTAAAAATGGCAAAATATAAGGACAAAGAGAAAATTTTGAAAGCAGGTAGGGAGAAAAGGGCCCTAAGGTGAGCTGTGTTTTATATCCCAAGCCCTGCCTCATTTCCAGGACATAGTTTGTGCACTTTGTTGATACTGCCCAAAATATAATCTCGCATGCTGGGCCGCTTCCCAGCCATGGATCCAGCTGGGGAGTAGTGGAGCAGTTTCTCCTGGCGCCGCCTGGGACTGGGGCATCTTGCCCGAAGTCAGCACCACAGCTAGAAATAGGTTCACTCTCCAACCAGAGCTGAGCTTTTTCTATTCTCCAGGGACTGTTCTATGAGCAGTTTCAGCCACTCTTTCTCTTCCCCTTGACTCTCTGTGGCTACCTGCAAAGGGGGTTCCTTCCCCTCCCTCCATGTCTCCGGGTCCCGGCCCATTTTTATCTTCCACGTTTTGCATCACACACCTATGAGGTTGTCTTATTAGTGGACTCTGTCTCTTTTCTTCCCAAACTCCTGTGGTTCACTGTCCTATGGCTTTAGGCCTTCTTTGTTTGAGAGATGGGGGCAAGTGAAATATACGGATCTTCCCACTTCTCTGCCATCTTGCCTCTGGATCACGCATAATGGAGTATTTTAGATCCTCAGTATTATATCTTAATTCAAAGTTTGAGAAAAACTAAGAAATGTTTTTTTTTTCCTGAAAATGGCTTAATTATAAATCATAAAATATATTTCATTTTATGTCAAAAGCAAATGACATACAAATCAAAATTAGATACTGTTCTTATAAATGTGTAATGTATGTATATATGTGTGTGTGTATACATCTGTGTGTGTATGCGTGCATGTATACACATTATTTTTTAAAATAATTCTAGAATCCTAAGAACATAACCATAGCTCTAGGTCAGAGGCCTTCACTCTATCATGATATCATATATTTTTGTGTTAATATTAGAACCAAGTTGTAACCATTACTGATAATAACTAAATAATAGTTTATATTAACCTTAGAAAACTTAAAATAATATTTAAATTCATGGAATATGTTAATTAACTAAATTTAAATAAAAACTTGAAACATAAAAAAATTCATAAGTTTTTTCTTTTAACAGATGATAGCTATTACATCTCTAAAATCCAAAATTTAAGAGGGGCCTGTGTGGATTGGTCACTTAGGCATCTGACTTTTGATTTCAGCTCAGGTTGGGATTTTACAGCTCCTGAGATTGAGCCCCACATTGAGCTCTGCTCTGACAGTGTAGAGCGTGCTTAGGATTCTCTCCTCCCCCCCAATCCTTTGTCCCTTCCATGAACTAACACACACACTCTCTCTCTCTCAAAATAAATAAGTTAACTTAAAAAAAAAACCTCTAAACATAAAAAAATTATAGATTATTACCCCTGAACAAGGAATAACTTTAAGTTCTCTAAAATCTAAAATTTAAAGAATCCTTTAAAGAATTTTTGAAGATAATTTTATAAAGTGGGTGACATCAATCAACATTATTTCTTTTTTATTAATTGTGATGAAATTGACCTATAACATACTTTCAGTACAACATAATAATTTGATATTTGTATATGTAATGAAATGATCAGTCTGGTAAGTCTAGTTAACATTTATCACCACACAAAGTTAAAAAGGGTTTTTTTTCTTTTAATGAGGACTTTTAAGATCTACTATCTTAGCAGCTTCTAAGTATATAATGTAGTATTATTAACTATATACACCATGTTGTATATTACATCCCAACGACTTAATTATTTTATAATTGGCATCTGGTATCTTTTGACCCCTTCAACCTTTTGCCCACCCCTATCCCTGCTCTGGCAACTATCAATTTGTTGTCTGTATATAGACCCTTTGTTTTTGAGGGGCTCTTTTTAGGGTCCACATATATGTGCGATCTTAGAGTATTTGTCTTTCTCTGAGTTTTTTCACTTAGAATATCCTCAACGTCCAAAACCAACACTATTTCTTGACCTAGACCTAGTCCTAAGGAAATAAACTCTGTGTATTATAAACTGGTAGCCATTAAGTTGTTACTTAGTCAGTTTTTTATCAAAAAAGTTAATTTTTACTTTTAGAGAATCTGTGTGCAGATCATATGAATTTAGCTGTAAAAGATTTCTGATTACAATGTATTTCAGTAACTATTCAATTTACATTAATAGGCATATTCTTAGGAGGAATATAATGCTTCTAGGCAAGGGAGAAAGAATTCTTAGGTGAAGGTACTAAAGTGATCTTTACTGCTGGACATCTGACCAGTTTGTACATAGGATGCCTAAACTCACATCATAAAGTTTCTTTCTAGCTCGGTGGCATTGTGTCTAAACACTTTTGATTTTATTCTTATTTGCTTCTATCATATTCCTGTGGTTTTTTTTTTAATTTTTAAACGATATTTTTTCTTATTCTTTTGCATGTCTAGTTCTGTACCTTTTGCATTACCTATTTCTAGCAAAAAAGGAAAAAAAAGATCTTTTCATAATATGATGTAAAAATAGGCACCCCTAGATAAAATTTTAAAAGAAAGCTATGGTACCTACTAAATTCTGTGCTCCAAAGTCCATTGTATAGACAGATAATTACATAAGCACTTTCATCATATACTTTCACATGAGTTTGAAAAGTGGAGTTCATGGAGGGAAGAGGCTCTCTCAACTCTCTAGCATAATGAAAAGAATAGTAGGACTCCTTTATATATATATATATATATATATATATATAATTTAAGCTTTAAAATAGTTTTTAAAATGTAAAAAGTAGGTAATTTCGTACACAAAGGAAAATGTGTTACAGAGTCATATCATATTTAAAACTCATTTTATACATGTTGATTCTTTGGCAGTACCTTTAAGCATCTAAACAACATTGGTTTGACTTATTTATTAAATTACCACTCCGGGGCGCCTGGGTGGCTTAGTCAGTTGAGCGTCTGACTTTCGCTTGGGTCATGATCTTGCAGTTGGTGGGTTCGAGCCCCTCGTTGGGCTCTGTGCTGACTGCCAGAGCCTGTTTCAGTCTGTGATTCCCTCTCTCTCTGACCCTCCCCTGCTCACGCTGTCTCTCTCTCTCTCCTAGAAATAAATAAAAACATTTTTAAAAAAATTACCACTCCTTCTAGAACAGGATTTTATTTTCAATTCTCCCCTTTATTCTCCCAAAAATAGAGACTGGCTCAATTTAACTAAAGTTTATCTCCTATGTGTGACTGAATGTCCTCCTAAATAACCCTTTTTTCATTCTTTATGTTCTAATGGTCAAAGGAACATGTTCACTTTCCCATCAGTTCCTCACGAGTCTGAATTAATTCATTTAAAATGACTAGCAAATGATTTTCTCCTTTCTGTCTCTAAGGATATACCAATTCATTAATAGAAAAGGTCTACTATTTATGGAAACTTAGGAATTTTGATTCAGCTCAAACAGTATCTTGTAGGCACACTTTTCTATCTTTAAGGATGAAGCTTCTTTGAATGCACTCCTGGAGTGTTCATAAAATATATACAATTAAAGCATATTGAAAAATGAGGATTAATTTTATAACTCTAAAGTCATTCTATATCTGATCAGCTTTTTCACCAAGCTAATTCCTTCATCAGAAACTGTAATTCCGGTTTTCATTTTACATGAAATACATAGGATATTTTTTATAGTAGGTAGATATGTGTTTCTTCTAAAACACTTTCTGTACCTTTAAATAGATAGCATTAGCCTTATTTTTATTATGAGAGTATTAATTATAATTTTAATGTTATTCTAAATATGTGTGTTCACATCTGCAATTAAATATGGATTTTTTTTCTAACTTAAACTCACTAACTGAGCAGAGATCATTATAATTATAAACCCAAGCTTTATTTTTGATACTTCAATGACAATCACTTTAATTAGTTGTATCCAATGCAAGTATTATTTACTTTGTATATTTTCAATAACATATACCTATAAAATTACTGTATACTTTTTGCCCAAACAAAAAATGCAGTTATTTCTACAATTATGAATACTAATGCTTCTCTTGAATTGACTAAACCGTAATTTTACACAATGATTTATATTGTGAGACAGTTTCAGTAACTTAATATGGAGAATACACAGGTACCATAAAAATATGTATTTTTCCTCTACACAATATGTGTCTGAGTGAGCATTATTTCTTTGCCATTCAGCAGTTCTGTGATGCATAATTCATTCTCTATGTCCCATCAATTCCCATATAGATTTGCTATGACCAGATTTATGATACGAGTTTAATGGTTTCTAGAAGCTAGTTTGCCAATGTCATGATTATAGAAATACCTTCATGGGAATTTTATGCTCCCTGACCACCTACTATTATATTGGAAAATACAGTCTGGACTAAGTTTGTTTCCTGACAAGTGGGGAGGAACAACATAGAATAATGGAAGAAGTTACATGAAAAATATATTCCTTTGTCATTCTGAAAAATATCTCAATTGTATCAGTACTTTTATAGAGATTAAGGAAGACTTTTGAGTTCTGCATTAACTTGTGATCTGCCAAGGTATAAGTTGATGAATAGAAGTAAAAAAATTGTAAAAATGTTGTCTACTTAAATTTACAAAACTTACTTTTCTTTTATGATATTACCTCAATGTTTATATAATAGAGAGTACTGTGGTTCCCACGCTTGATATTTTTTAGCTGTATGTGTGTATCTTAATGTGCCTGTGTGTATGTGCTTTGTAGATATATCCAGAAGCTGAGAGTCCAGGATATGACTTCCTCAATAGCTCTAAATTTCCTCAAAAGGAATGGTCACCTGTGGACTGAGGATATAAATAGGAGTGATACCAGAGAAACCTGATTTACTAATGTACACATCATTACAACATTTAGAAATGTTAATTTAGAAATGTTACTCCTTTCTAATTTAAATTTTTTATGACATAGTCTTAACTTTTTTCATATTCTTACCTCTTCTATATGTTGTTATGACTACATTTAATCTGTGTTTTAGAAAATCACTTAAGCAACTTTTTTTTTTTTTTTGCCTCAAATTGAACATTGTGTGCAAGACAACATTCTTTTTGACAAATACAGGACCTCCTAACCCTTAAGAACATATATGGCATTTATAATTTTTGCTTTCTTCACATTTACAAACATTTATCTGATACCATTGATAAAGCACTCATTTATCACTAGATCACACACCTTCCCACAAATTCCAGCTACTGAATTTTAAAGTTTATTCCCATAAATAATTTTACAACATATAATCTTTAGTCACTCCACCATAATCACTAACTTAAATTTACAAAGAATTTATAGATTCGTCCTATTCACATTTCTCTAAATTATTAAAATTGGAGTTTTTATTCCTTCATGTCAAGTCTTGGGTTGAACCACAATTCTGTGAGTTTGTAGTACTTTTCATTTTATTAACCACTACTGGAAATTCATGTTAGTTAAAAATATTATGAATAAGATGAACAAAACAACTTCAAAAAGTAGGAGATTCAATATCCATACTGACATTAGCATTAACTAAATAGGTAAATTTTTATTATTAAATAATTGAATATGTACCAGTCACTGAATATTCCTATGAATACTCCTTATGAGGTAGAATGTTAAGCACTTAATATACATTATCTCATTACCCATCATAAAACCCTATGAATTAGGCATTACACTCTTTAGATCACCAAAGCAGAAATCAAAATTTATCCTAAATTTTTGTTCAAATCATTGGTTCACATAATCCTCTGACAAGAAAGAAAGAAAGCAAAGGTTAGAAGCCAGTCAGGCAGTCCCTATCATTCTATCCAGTATACTTTCTCATCAAATAGACACACGTCCCTGGCTTCCAACATCAGATACCATGTTCTTGACATTGAATGCCTTTCAAAATAGGGGTTATAGGAAGGATAATTAAGCCCACAGTGACTTCTTAAAAAAATAATTCAATTTATAGGCTTAATGTTGATTTCAAGGTTTCCTTTAATCTAGAGTCAAGTTTAAAGAAGAATTCCTGAGCTTCTGGACACTCACTTATTGTGTGCTCAGGTACATAGATCTTGAAACTGTTGTGTGTTTTTTTTTTTTTTCTGCCTACAATATTTCTTGTAGCAATTTTTTTGACTCAAACATTAGTTACATCAGCAGATGTATGTCTTTCACATTTACCACTTGTGTCTCTGTATCTGTATCACCCTTGTCAGTGTGATTTTTGCAGCTGGTTCTGGTGAGGAAGTAATGAACAATACTTTGAGTTATATATGAGGTCTCGTCTATGTTAATTAAGTTAACACCGAGGTAGTAGTTTAAACAGAGAGAAAAACATTGCTAGGAGAGGGAGTAGCAGAATGACAGCAGGAAAAACAGGGTAAGAACATAATCAATGGAGTGGCAGTGGGAGACGCTGTCTATCTGTGAGTAGTTCACGTTCTCATGGTATGTGTCCCCAGCGCTCTGTCTCTCCACAGTAGAACCCTAATCCTGCTCTTGCCACAATCTCCTTGAAGTGAACCGGATTACAGTTCCCAGATTCCCATGTAATAGTAATACTAATTCCTGGAGTTTAAGATTGCAAAGGATATGCCTCTATAGTGCTTATAGTATTTCTGCTTATTAAAGTTTTTTCCATACCCAATAGCTCCGGATAGACATAGGTTTTCTGTGTTTTATTTTGAAGAATCTTAAAAACAATACAGGAGGTGTTATATCAAAAGCTTTACATTTCCAGAGCCTAAAAGTAAACATGTACATCCCACAAGTCAATGTTAAAAAATTACATATTCTGAGTGTCAATCCGCATGTTTTCAAGTTCAGCCAGTTTTCAAAATATCGCATACGTTTTCTAGGAAGAAATACACTGACATTAAAGTCATGTCAGACTCTCCAGAAAGAAAACAAGAAAAATACAAGATAATCCAGTTCTTTGGCATAAAATGATAAATGAGTCATGTTGAAAAGTGGGCAGTTATATCACATAAAAGATAACGACTAAAAGCTTTCCAAATAGCCATCTGACTCAAGCCAAGTAGGTGGTCAGCATGCTGGTTTGGCAGAATGTGTGGCTGATTGCCAGAATGTTTTTGAGCAAAGCAGCTATTCATTTCACCTGCAAAATCGGCAGTTCACTTTGACATTGCACATAATGAAAAACAAGTCAATGGCTATTTTTAGGCTAAACTAATAGAGAGGGACTACAAGTAAAATAATAGAACCTTTTTTTTTTTCTTCATGCAGAACATCTTAATAGATAATGTTTCTGTTCTATGACTTACTCTGTAATTATAATTTGCTGTGTGCTTTTGATTTAAATTATACAAGACAAATGAGATGATGCTTTCTTCAGTACTGTTATGACCATTTGGGGTTCTGGTGAGGCTTCAGGTCTGAAATAAATTCTACCATTTCTAAATGTATTTATGTTGTTTTGTGTACCTCTAATGTTCTTTTTACTTAAAGTAACCAACTTGAATATTTATTACTCATATAATATCCATAATTATTAGAGGGGAGATTGAATAAGAAAATGATATCTAAAATACAAACAAATATGTCTTTTGTGAATAATTTAACACATTGTAACATATATACATACGTGTATGTTTATGGGTGAAGTATGAATGTAAAAACATGATAAAGTTGAAGCAATATCTAAAATACTTAGAACTTTAACAGAAAACACTGTTGATAAATAATAAAACTAAATATATCCCACATAAATATAATTACAATGACAAACACACATATGCACACACATAAACTTTTGGACTATTACTCAAATAATTAAAAAAATTATGTTTATTTATTATTGAGTCAGGGAGAGACAGCATGAGTGAGGGAGGGGCAGAGCGAGAAGGAGACACAGAATCTAAAACAGGCTCCAGTCTCTGAGCTGTCAGCACAGAGTCTGATGCAGGGCTCAAACCCACAAATTGTGGGATCATGACCTGAGAAGTCAGACCCTTAACCAACTGAGCCCCACAGGCACCCCTCAAATTTGGAGTATATAAGTGTATGTGTATGTGTTTGCATGCGTGTGTGCTTGTATGTGTGTGTAGCATGTATATATAAATATATATTACTGTTTATATTTACATTTTATTTTATTTTTTAAGGTATGTTTATTTATTTTGAGAGAGAGAGAGAGCACGAGCAGAGGAGGGAAGGAGAAAGAGGGAGAGAGAGAGATAATCGCATACACGCTCCACATAGTAAGTGCAGTACGGTTCAAACTCATGAACCGTGAGATCATGACCTGAGCTGAAATCAAGAGTTGGCCACTCAACCTATTGAGCCTCCCAGGTGCCCCTATACTTTATTTTATTTATACATTATTTTATGTAATACATGTATATATTTTATTTATATTTATTTTTAATATTTATATTTTACTATGTAAGTATATAATGCATGAATAAGTATATATCAAAATATGAATGTCAATATTTCCCAAATTATCTGTTAAGTGTATTTTATTTTTAACAGATACTTGTAGAACAGCAAAAACTGTCATCTCAAAAGGCATTTGTATAAGTTTACATACATGGAAATTATTAATACTCTCAACAAAGTTACCATTACTGTATTTATATCAGAAAGGAAGTATGGTGGAATAACATGTAATGAGTAACTTACTGAAGGAGATAAGGTAAGAATTGAAATTTTAGGCAAAATATGCAATGGCTCAATTGTATTAGTTCCAACAACTTTTATGATCAGTTTTTTTTTCCTTGAGACTAGCTATTACCATTCCTCAGCACTCCCTATATTACTAAAAATATTAGTACTATCATGTTATTCTTGTTTATTGGCGTGACAACTACATGCATCTGTATGCATGTGTGTGTGTGTGTGTGTGTGTGTGTGTATACTCACTCAGTTGAGTGTTAGACTCTTGATTTCAGCTGAGGTCATGATCCCAGGGTCTTCAAATCTACCCCTGCATGAGGGCTGTTGAGCATGGAGCCTGTTGAGATTCTCTCTCTCTCTCTCTCTCTCTCTCTCTCTCTCTGCCTGTCTCCTCTGGTCATGCTCTTTCTCTCAAAAAATGATATAAAATAATATACAATATATTATATTATATATAATATATATTATTTACATTTACAATGTATATTTATATAAAATATAATATTTATTTATAGGTAAAAATCCCTATGTATTAATTACTCTGTAGCTGTTACTTTTTTTAATAGGAAAGCAGTAAGTCCAAAAGGAATTAGATGACCTTCAGCCAAAGTCCTTGATTGAATAAAAGCTGCATCCAAAGGAATATGCTGTATTGTAAATATCAGTCCTCCTTATTATCTGAAAAAAAAATCTTATGATGGGTTAAGAGATAGATTTTTACAATGATATCTTTAAAGTTATACTAGGAAGTGTTGGAATACAACGTGACCCCACTTTAGTGGTGATGATTGTCAAAGAAGTGTTATTGATTCGTGTCTCAGTTGAAGCAAAAAAAAAAAAATCAATACCAGACAGCTCTAGGGGAGATGTTTCTAATGGTTTTACTGTTTTAGAGTCACCTGGGAGATGCCTTTCAAAGATGATCAACATGGCCAAACAAGATCAGTCCATCTATATTGTGGATGAAATCCAGGGATCCAGGGACCTTGAAATTTAATTTGGAAGGAATCCATCTTGCTTTGTTATTCCTAGCAAAAATAAGCATTCTGTAAGGAATGCATTTGTAAATAGACCATCATTCAAATACTTTTGTTGTTTTAATAATTTATCAGTATATAACATATATGTAATATACATAATTTCAACCCTCTCTATATATAGTTTCAAATATTACCTCATTTATAATTCAACAGAAATTCCTCATGTTAATAAATCAGAATAACATGGTAAGCAATAAAAATGTGTTCAATTTATTTGCCACCCCCATTTTCCAACAGTCAGCTTTAGGTTTTTTGCCTGTCTTTACAGTTTTCCCAAATGGCTAGTAGTTATGAAATAATCTTGTTAAGGTTCCTGTCTGCATATTCTCCAAACTTGAAAGGCGACGTAGGCTGTTTGGCAGAATGTTTAGACAGGCAATGTATGGTTTAAAAGTGCTGCCAAAACATTGATTTTTGTAACATGGAATTGAGATGAATCTAACAATGGTTTGAAATGCTTTAAAATAAATATTACACAATTGGACTGTTTCCCTAGCACCTGATTTTGCAAAATTAGTCTAATACTTCACAAAGTTTTCTATCATCTAATTAGGAAAGGAAAACTTTTGATAGCATATCTTCAATAAACTGGCACATTTTAAAACACTGTGCAGATTATTAAACATTGAAATATATTTCAGGTCAAAAGACATCCATTTTAACAAATGCTTTTCTTAAAATTGTTCCTGAACATGTTGCTATTTTGTGACAAAAACATAATGACTCATTAGTTAGAAATATCTGAGTTTCAAGTGGCATAAACCCAATTCAAAATGGCTAAACAAACATGGGAATGTATTGATTTATGTAGTTGGAAAATCCAAAAGATAGTTCTAGGGAACAAAATGATATTATCAAGAGTGTGCCTCCTTGTTTTTTTTGGTTCTCTTTTTTCATGGAATAATAATATCCAGATCTATTTCAGTGAAGGTAATTTTTCCCCTGCTTAATTCTCAAAAGGTTAGGTTTATAATCTGCTTACAGCACAAACCTTAATGAAGAACACTACCTTTTCTCTGTACTAGGTTCTATTTCAGTCCCTGAAAAAAGCAAGCAATACAAAACAAGCCCAAAACATTCAGTTGTCTTGCTAGAGCTTCTATTCTTGCCCTGCCTATTTTTCATGAAGCTGTGATGGGAAGATTGGTCCACACATTGGACAAGGAGAGATACCAGGCCCAAAATTTTTAAAAACATAACTTGTCTAATACATATGGAATAACAACATAATTTATTCCATTTCTTCAGAATACTTTTAACCCTGCTAAAGCTTTTCCACTCAACTAATATCCGTCAGGCTTGTTTTACTTTGATTATTTTCTTCCAAATAGGAAACCTAAAACAAATGGGCATATTTTTTAGTATTAACTTGTCTCCCATTGGTAGTTGTTTTATGTTTTGTTGTTGTTGTTTCTTTTTTGTTTGATTCTCCCTATATTTTTGGTTTCCCTTTGTATATTTTTGTTTTAATCTTGATCTATTTAAATGATTATTCATTAGTGCATCTATATTTCAACTTTCTGTTTTTAAATTCTTGTGTTTGGTAATCTCACAGTAATTTGAAACTTGACAGCAGCTGGGTGGCTTAATTGGTTAGGCATCCAACTTCAGCTTAGGTCATGATCTCCTGGTTTATGGGTTCAAGCCCCACGTTGGGCTCTGTGCTGACAGGTCAGAGCCTGGAATCTGTTTTGGATTCAGTGTCTCCTCTCCACTCCTCCACTCACAGTTTGTCTCTCTCTCAAATAAATAAACATTTTAAAAAATTAGAAATTTGAAACTTAAATATAAACAATTTTTAAGGAAGACACTTGATTATATATTCCCCAATACTGACAAAATCCAAAATTCATTGTTTTGAATGAGAATGTAATTTCATAAGTAAAAGAATTTGTAATTCATTTTTTCTATCCTCAGCTTCTAGGAAAGTGACAAAGACTTGTTACAGAAAATGTCAGGCATACTGAGGTTTTGCTCAGCATTCTTGGGTTTTTTTTAAGGTTTCAAGTTTTTATTTAAATTCGAGTTAGTTAACATACAGTGTAATTTTAGTTTCAGGAGTATAATTTAGTGATTCATCACTTACATGTAATGCCCAGTGCTCTTAAAAAGTGCCATCCTTGGTACCCATCACCTATTTAACCCATCCCTGTAGTGCCCACCTCCCCTCCAGCAACCATCAGCTTGTTCTCTGTTGTAAAGAGTCTGTTATGGTTTGCTATCCTCTCTTTTTTTCCATTTCCCTATGGTCATATGTTTTGTTTCTTTGAAATAACAAAGTATTTGTTTTTCTTTTACTGACTTATTTCACTTAGCATAATATACTCTACCTGCAACCACATTGTTGCAAATGAAAGATTTCATTATTTTTGATGGCTGAGTAATATTCCATTGCATATATTTACCACAGCTTCTTTATCCATTAATCAGTTGTTAGACAGTTGGGCTCTTTCCATAATTTGGCTATTATTGATAATATTGCTATAAATATCATAGTGCATGTGCCCCTTCAAATCAGTACTTTTGTACCCTTTGGGTAAATACTTGGTAGTGCAGTTGCTGGATATAGGGTAGCTCTATTTTTAACTCTATGAGCAATCTCCATACTCTTTTCCAGAGTGGTTGACTCACTTTTCATTCCCATCAGTAGTGAAAAGTGTTCCCCTTTCTCCTCATCCTCACCAGCGTATGGTGTTTCTTGTTAATTTTAGCCATTCTGACAGATGTGAGGTGATATCTCATAGTTTTTATATTTCCCTGACAATGAGTGACCTTGAGCACCTTTTTGTGTGTCTGTTAGCCATCTGGATGTCTTCTTTGGAAAAGTGTCCACTCATGTCTTTTGTCTATTTCTTCACTGGATTATTTGGGGTTTTTTTTTGGCTGTTGAGTTTGGTAAGTTCTTTATAGATTTAGGATTCTAATCCTTTATCAGGTATGACTTTTGCAAATATCTTCTCCCATTCTGTAGGTTGTATTTAATTTTATTGATTGTTTTCCTTTGCTGTGCGGAGGTTTTTATCTTGATAAAGTCCTAATAGTTCATGTTTGCTTTTGTTTCCCTTGCCTCTGGAGACATGTCTAGTAAGTTGCTATGGCCAGTGTCAAAGAGGTTGTTGCCTGTTTTCTCCTCTAGAATTTTGATGGTTTCTTGTCTCATGTTTAGGTCTTTCATCCATTTTGGATTTATTTTTGTGTATGGTGTAAGAAAGGGGTCCAGATTCATTCTTCTTCATGAAGATATCCTGCTTCTTTGATGAATTCATATATTAGTTCTGGTAAGTTGTTGATGGATTTTGGTTTTTTTTACATTGATTATGTCTGAGAATAGTGAAAGTTTGAATTTATCCTTGATAATTTGGATGCCTTTTATTTCTTTTTGTTTTCTAATTGCTGAGGCTAGGACTTCCAACACTATGTCATATAACAATGTTGAGAATGGTCATCTTTGTGTTGTTCCTGAGAGGAACAAGATCACAGTTTTTCCCCATGGAGAATGATATTAGCTGTGGGTGTTATATACATGGTCTTTATAATGTTGAGATATGTTCCCTCTATTCCTACCTTGTTAAGGATTTTTTTTTAAAATCAAGAATGGATGCTGCACTTTGTCAAATGAGTTTTCTGCATCTATTGAGAGAATTATATTGTTCTTATCCTTTCTTATATTAATGAGGTGTATCATGTTGATTGGTTTACAAATATTGAACCACCCTTACAGCCCAGGAATAAATCCTACTTGATCATGGTGAATGATTCTTTTATTGTGCTGTTGGATTTGATTTGCTAGTATTTTGTTGAGATTTTTGCATCCATGTTTATCAGGGATATTGCTCTAGAATTCTCCTTTTTAGTGAGGTCATTGTCTGGTTTGGAATCAAGTTAATGCTGGCTTTGTAGAATGAGTTTGGAAGATTTTCCTTTAATTTCTGTTTTTTGGAACTATTTAAGATGAATAGGTATTAACTCTTTTTTTTAAATGTTTGGTAGAATTCCCTCGGAAAGTTGTCTGGTCTTGGAGTTTTGTTTCTTGGGAGATTTTTGATGACTGATTCAATTTATTTGCTGTTATGGGTCTGTTCAAATTTTCTATTTCTTCCTAATTCAATTTTGGTAGTTTATCTTCCAAAGATTTTAACCATTTCTTCCAGATTCCCCAATTTGCTAGCATATAGGATTTTGTAATATTCTCTTATAATTGCTTGTATTTCTGTGGTGTTGGGTATGATTTCTCCTCTCTCATTTGTGATTTTATTTATTTTGGTCCTTTCTCTTTTCATTTTGATAAGCCTGGCTAAGGGTTTATCGATTTTATTAATTCTTTAAAAAACTAGCTCCTAAATTATTGATCTGTTCTACTGGATTTTGTTGTTTCTATAGCATTTATTTCTGTTCTCATCTTTATTATTTTCCTTCTTCTGTTGGCTTTAGGCTTCATTTGCTGTTCTTTTTCTAGCTCCTTTAGGTTTAAGGTTATGCTGTGTATTTTGAGATTTTTCTTACTTCTTGAGATAGACCTGTATTGCCATATATTTCCATCTTAGGACCACTTTGGCTGCATCCCAAAGGTTTGGACTCTCATGTTTTCATTTCATTCAGTTCCATTTATTTTTTAAAATTTCTTCTTTAATTTCCTGGTTAAGGCATCCATTCATTAGTTTGATATTCTTTTTTATTAGTTTACTATTTATTTTGAAGTAGAAAGAGGAATTGCACATGAGTAGGGGAGTGGCAGAGAGAGAGAATCCTAAGCAGGCTCTTTGCTTTCAGTGTGGACCCAATGTGGGACTTGAACTCACAAAGTGATATCCTGACCTGAGCGAGCTAAAATCAAGAGTCAGACACTCAAGTGACTGAGCCATTCAGGTGCCTGCAGTTGGATGCTTTTTAACCTCCATCTATTTGTGGTCTTTCCAAATTTTTTTCTGTGGTTGGTTCATGTTTCATAGCACTATGGTCAGACCCTACGCTTGCCTCATCCATGAACAGAACTAGATAGATATGGAATCATTCCGAATACCCAAGAAATTGTTCTGAGGACTGACAGAACACAGTGCACAAGTAGAGGGGGAAAAGAGGTCACATTATGGAAGGTAGGAGGTCTGGAACATGATGCAGGGGAGAGAGGATCAGTAGTCCTGTGAAGGGGAGGGATCCCTGATCATGAAGAAAGGGGTAGAAGAGAGGGAGAGGGAGCACAATGCACAGGGGATCACACACACACACACACACACACACACACACACACACACACAGCACTTCAACAAAACCATTGACAGAGAAAGGGGGAAGGGCTGATTACCATGAGTTTTTACAATAAACAGAGCTCAAAGACTGGAGTTTTAGAACTCCTCGTTATGACCTGTGTGGAGCCAGCCAAGCACAGTGGAGGAGGAGGACAGAGGTCCAGGAGCAAATAGAATGATTGGAGGATCCCTTAGGTCATAGTTGGAGAGAAGTTTTTCTTTCCTGAAGTTTATCTAGGAGGGTTGGCATTGCCTGTCAAGAGATAAAAGAGCAAGCAGGAACCATTGAGGTCCTCTGCCCCTTAAGCATATAGGCATCAACACCTGCTGAGGCCAGCTAACCTGCACTCAGTCTTTTTGCTGCACTTTAATCTAAATTCCAAACTCCTGTGCATTGGTGCAACTATCTCCAATGCCATTAGAGTCTCCCCTACAGAACTAGTGTAAGTCTGTCCCTCGCTGGGTGCTAAATGTTAGAAGTATTGAAACTCATCTAGTGTGCCTGAGATAAAACAGGTATATGGCAATTCTAAGTAGGTAGACAGCCCAGACACGGACAGGGTAAAAGCAGAGATCTGAGGAAAGCCTGGGATACATGAGGTGGGATTGTTCACTCTTATGACAGGGCTTCTGGGATAGAGGAGGGTGCAAACTCCCTTCTGGGATGAAGGAGAGAGCTAGTACTATTTTTTCCCCTGTCCCTCAGCAAGGCCTAATTTCAGTGAGCAGAACAATGCCAACAGTGGAGGCCTGAGCCACTTACACCAGGCCCTGACTCCCTGCATTCTTCCAGTGCTTTTTTACTAGGGTAAGTGTGCCTGAGAAATAGAGCAGTATGCCTGTCTCCTAGAAGACCAGCAAATACCCCCACATGCACCAAGTTTGCAGACCATGGAGTGCTGCATAGCTTCAGCTATAGTTGAAATAAGACCAGGCTTAATTTAACAAGTAGACCAGAGCACATCTAGTTAAAACTCACCACACTCTGGACAGGATCCAGATACTGACCATTGCAGACAAGGTGAAACTCAGCAAAACACTGACCTGAGGGTAAGGGGAGCCAAAATACAGCAGCAGAATGCACAGCCCTGAACAGTATACAACCTCTTCTCAATAAAGCCATTACTCTCAGGAACAGGAAACATAACAGGCTTTCCTAACAAAGAGAAGAAATAAAAATCTTGACAAAATGCCAAGATGGAAGAATTCATCCCCAAAAAAAGAACAAGAAAAGATCATGACCAAGGATCTAATCAAAACAGATGTAAGTAATACCTGATACAGAATTTAAAACAACAGTCCTAAGGATAGTAGCTGGGCTTGATAAAGACATAGAAGACAACAGGGAGTCCCTTACTTCAGGGATAAAAGACCTAAAAACTAATCGGCTGAAATAAAAATAATGCTTTCACCAAGATGTGAAACTGGCTGGATGTAATGACCACAAATGGAGAGGAAGCAGAGGAATGAATAAGTGATAATAGAAGATAAAATAATGGAAAATAATGAAGCTGAAAAGAAAAGGGAAAAAAATATTGGATCACAAATGTAGACTTAGAGAATGTAGTGACTCCACAAAGCATAATAACGTTTGTTTCATAAGAGTCCCGAAGAAGAAAGGGAAAAAAGGGAAGAAGATCTATTTGAGCAAATTGTAGTTGAAAACTTTCCTAATCTGGGGAAGGAAACTGATATCCACATCTAAGAGGCACAGAGAACTCCCATTAAAATCAACAAAGCAGGCCAACATCAAGATATATAGGACTGAAATTTGCAAAATACAGAGGTAAGGGAAAAAAACCCTCATAGCAGCAAGGGAAAAGAAATCCTTAATTTATAAGGGAAGACAAAGTTACCAACAGACCTCTCCATAAAAACTTGGCAGGCCAGAAGGGAGTGCCATGATATATTCAACATGCTGAAAGGGGAAAATATATAGCCAAGAATTCTTTATCCAGCAAGTCTGTCATAGAGTAGAAGGAAAGAAAAAGAGCTTCCGAGACCAAAAAACAAAAAACAAACAAACAAACAGAAAAACACAACAAAACAAAAGGAGTTCATGACCCATAAACCCTGCAAGTAACATTAAAGGGGACTCTTTCAATGGGAAAGGAAGACTAAAACTGACCAAGACTATAAAGGAACAAAGAAAATGTTCAGAAACAGTGAGTTAACAGGTAATACAGTGACACTAAATTCATATTTTTCAATAATCTGAATGTAAATGGACTAACTGCTCTAATCAAAAGATGTGGGGTATCAGAATGGATAAAAAAACAAGACCCATTCATGGGGCAATGGGTGGCTCAGTCAGTTGAGTGGCTGACTTCAGCTCACTTCATGACCTCACGGTTGATTGGTTCAGCCTCCGCACTGGACGCAATGCTGGTAGCTCAGAGCCTGGAGCCTGCTTCAGATTCTGTATCTCCCTTTCGCTGCCCCTCCCCTCTTATGTTGTCTCTCCAAAATGAATAAACATTTAAAAAAAATTAAAAAACAAGGCACATCCATATGCTACATACAAAATACTCATTTTAGGCCTAAACATACCTGCAGATTGAAAGTAAGGGGACAGGGGCGCCTGGGTGGCTCAGTCTGTTGAGCAGCCGACTTTGGCTCAGGTCATGATCTTACGGTTCGTGAGTTCGAGCCCCACATCAGGCTCTGTACTGACAGCTCAGAGCCTGGAGCCTGCTTAGAATTCTGTGTTTCTCTCTCTCTGACCCTCCCCTGTTCATGCTGTCTCTCTCTCTCTCAGAAATAAATAAAAAACATTAAAATTAAAAAAAAAAAAGAAAGTAAGGGGACAAAAAATTAAAAAAAAATAATTTATCGTGCTAATGAATGTCAAAAGAAAGGGAGTGTAGCCATACTTATTTCAGACAAACTAGATTTTAAACAAAAACTGTAACAAGAGAAGAAGGGTACTGTATCATAATAAAGGGATCTATCCACCAAGATGTAGCAGTTGTAAAAATTTATGGCTCTAAATGGAGGGAACCCCAAGTATATAAAACAATAACAAATATAAAGAAATTCAGTGATACTAATACAATAATAGTAGGGGACTTTAACATGGCATTTATATCAATAGACAGTTCATCTAAGTAGAAAGTCAAGAAGGGAACAATGGCTTTGAATGACACATTGGACCAGATGGACATAACAGAAACATTCGGAACATGTATCATAAAGCAGCAAAATAAGCAATCCTTTTGAGTGCACATGGGACAGTCTCCAGAAAAGATATAGAAGAGATCATAAATCAGGCCTTCCAAATATAGGAAGACTGCAATCATACCGTGCATATTCTCAACATTTTTTTCTTTTTATTTAATGTTACCTTAAATAAAATGGAAATTATGAAAATACAAATAAGAATAAATAGATTCATGTAATTGAAAAATGAAAGAGGATACCGGCTTCAGGCATTAGTGAGTCAAGGATATAAACACATTTTTTAGTATTTTTTTCTATGTCTCTACTTTGTGTGAGGTCTCATCTCTCTTATAAATAGAGAAGATACAGATAATCAGCTCTGGTTTATGTTGCATTTATAACTTCTGATTTCTAAGACCACTTCTGTCCCAGCCTCCTTATAGAAAAGTTTTAGAAAATTCTGAATGTCCAAGATAACTGCTTTGGCTAATATAACATTTTGAGGATCTTATGTTTCCATTTCATTATCCCATTTATATGGTCACCAATACAGCATAAGATCAATATTTACAACAGCACCCCCAACAAGAAATATAATTCTTAGTGGAATATTTTCAAATGTTGCAGTGCTAATGAGACTAGCCTGAAACAGAACTACACAGACAACTAGTAAACAATTGGGAGTTGGCTCTTTCCAGGCCACACTATACCTAAAATATGGATCTAGGGATTGTATTGATTCAAATTCTGCTGGATTCTTCTTGACGTGTGAAAATCATTCTGTGAATTCCTCAAGTATTGGTCCCCATTCAGTAGCTCCAATTCTTTATGTAGCAGATTAGTGAGATGGATTGACATAACACATTTTATTCTGGGACAGATAATGACCTCAGGAAAAGAGTTGGTTGTACAAATAGTAAAAGCTAATTGTGTTGAATATCTATGTTGTGCTTTAAACTATGCTATGAATTATTTCACTGAACTCTTATAGAAAGCCCTATAAAAACTATTAGCTCAATTTTACAGATGAAGTTAAACCTTGTGGAGCCCATAACTTCCAGATATCAAAGAGCAGATAGAAGATTTGGATTTGGACTTAAGTCTGTATAACCAGCTCTTGATTTCAGCGCAGATCATGACATGATCTCACAGTTTTGTGGCTTCAAGCTCCATATCAGTCTCTGTGCTGACTAAACAGAGCCTGCTGAGGATTCTCCCTCTCTTTCTGCAACCCTGTGCATGCTTTCTGTCTCAAAAAAAGAAATAAACTTAAGAAATAATAAATAATAACCTAAGAAGTAGTATAAAACTCTACTTATACAAGTTTTTCCTAGTAAATTGAACAATTTTAGAAAACATTTCCACTTGAAGTAATGATGTGTTTCAAATGAATTATACATTTTACAACAAATATATAAATGTAAATATCTCTAGGAAGCATTCTGGCTATAGAGAAGGCTTACCTGTCATGGTAAAATTTCCTAAATAGAATGAAAGTTGTCATCACTTTTATAATTAAAACTATTTCCAAATAAATAAAATGCTTAATATGACACTTGCCATACACACTAGCAGTACTTTTGAAAAAGAAAATTTTTAAAAAAGAAATGGTATTAAAAATCTACTTTTAAAAAGTTTTTTTTGATTAGATTCATATTTTTCTTCTTAGCAACATAAAGCAAATATTGAGGGAAGTGACAGGGCAGGACCCAAATTTTTGCGCAGAAGGGATTATCAATCTGAACAAAATTTCAACCACACCACCACAACGAAAAATTAAAATAAGTTAACAAAATAAAGTAACACTGTAGAAAATGACCAAAAGCACAACTTAAGAAGACTTTAGGTTTGAGAACTTGCTGAACCACCACTAAAAATTACGGCAATCTGTGAAATGCTGGCCTGAAGTTACTCCCTCTCACACTACACACCCCTAAATTGCCCACCTCCAGTTAAATTGAAAGTGGAGTTCTTTCACATTAGGACAGGTTCTGAGGACCATAATCTTTTCTGCTATGGTAGAAGGAGGCTTTTTCTTTGAAGTATTGGGCAACATTTATGCCTAGTGTAATTGCCTATCAAAGTGAAAAATATTTCAGAAGCATGTAAGCGAAGGTTAAGGGTTTGGATCTACTGAGATTATGATCATGGGTGAAACAAGATATTCCTAGTTTATGCTGTGTATATACAAAGGGGAGATCAGAGTGGATCAACCCCTGACCAACGTTAAATTTTGAATGTACTTTCTCACCCTTACATAGGTCCATTAGTAAGATGCTGACTTTCTTTATCTGATCACAACTTCTGCCTAATCATTGCCTGATTATTAAGCTATGTGAACACAGGCGCAAATACTAGGAAGGAATCAAGATTTAAAAATAAAAAGCATATTCAAAAGAAAAATAGAGTCAAGACATTAGTGGTTGCACAGTGCTATAATAATAATATCTATATTACATATTCTAATTATGATATCTATAGTAATAATTATAATCTATTATAATCTATAGTAATAAATCTACTATGTATATAGTTGTATTAAAATCTATAATAACAAAAATGCAGATAGACACATTGGTCAATGGTACAGAATGGAAGACTCAGAAATTGGTCCATTATACATGAAAAATTTATATATGATGAAGAAACAATGAAAATTGGTAGACAAAAGATACTTTAATACATGTGCCAGAATAACTTAACAATAATATGAAAATATAATAAAAGTGGATCTTCATTCCACAATCAGTTCAGGTGGCTTGAAAGTTTAAAACTGAAAGGCTAGACTTTTATAGGAAAAAAAATAATAATTTAAAATTTTGTGGTATAAAAACATCTTAAAATATTAGATTTAAAATTATACAGTGCTAAATTTAATAGCCTTTGGGAATATGCCCATATATACAAATAAACATATAAATATGTACACACACAAGAACATTCCCTTAAAATCATTCCAACACATTGAAATTAGCAACCGGAGAAGAATATTCAAGAGATATAAAGAAGTGATGTGCAGAAAACACAAGTAGCCAACTTTAAAAAAATATTTCACAGATTATAATTAAGCAATCGCAAGTCAAAATGAAATCTTGCATCACCACCATTTTACAAAAGTTTATAAATCTAACACCAAAAGAGAATATAGAGTAGTGGAAATCCAATACACTGCCTGTTGATCATGTAAGTTGGTTCAAGCAATTTGAAATTAATTTGATATCATCTCTTAAATTTGAAGATAAGCAGGCTCTGCCTTTCAATAAATTCATTTATTGGTATTTTTATGATATTAGTAACCTCAAAGCAACTCAATTAATAAATAAATATTCTCAGTTCATGCAAAGGAGCATCATACACATTAGTGAATGGCATTGGCATACATGAATATAAGGTTGGGAGATAATTCTTCATGTGGTTTCTATGAAATGACAGTCTATTTTTTTAAAAATTTTTAACGTTTTTTATTCATCTCTGAGAAAGAGACAGTACGAGAAGGGAAGGGTCAGAGAGAGAGGGAGACATAGAATCCGATACAGGCTCCAGGCTCTGAGCTAGCTGTCAGGACAGAGCCCCATGCGGGGCTCGAACCCACGAACGATGAGATCATGACCTGAGCCGAAGTCAGCCACCCAACTGACTGAGCCACCCAGGCACCCCAAAATGACAGTCTTATATAGTTGTCATTCAAGGCTGTTTACTCATGGAAAAAGGAGAGTATAGATTTCTTTACTGTCTAAGATCATAAAGATAATGTCTCCATTTGGGGCAGATTTTGAACAGTTACCTGCAGCCTCCTTTAAAGGTTCAGGCTCCTCAACTGTGATACAGACTTACAGTGTATGCAGAATCCACCTTACCTTGACACCACCTCACCCCTGTGGGGCTTGCGGGGGCAAGATGCACCCATGAGAGCATGAAGGTCATGCTGCTCGCTGTGCTGGGAGTAATCGATTCCTTTGTCTCTACCTAGGAGTCATATGTGTTCTGCCAGATCTTTGAACTTGTAGCAGACAAGCTTGTCAGTTGGCAGGTAGGCTAAAAATCTCAGACCTTTCACAGGTCTTGATATATAGAAAAATCTTAAAACATAATATAATTTAGGATACTGAGACACTAGAAAATGTATACAATTATTTCATTTATATTGAATATTAAAATATCCAGACAAGTAATGCATAGATATGTGGCAAAAATAAAAATAAAAACAGGTTAACATTAATACAAAATGTGGAATACTGTTTACTTCTGGGGAAAGGAAGGAAATAAGATTGAGAAGTTACATTAAGGACCTAATTTTCAGTAATGTTCATTTTTTTAAAGCTATGTAAGAAAGGTAGTCTTTATTTTACCATATTTGTGGCATTATATATTTATCTCATATTTTATTAGTGGATTTCAATATATATAAAAGAAAGATAAATAGGTCTTCTTTTCAAGAATTCAAACATTGACTAAAAAAATTTCCAAACAAGGCACAGATCATGAAGAGTTAAAGACCATCATGTCTTAATGATATTAATATTAATAATAATATCATTAAGTGTGTGGCTTTTTCTGTTTTTTTTTTTTTTTCACGGAGGAGTCAGCATTACAGGTATGAGTGGGCAAGACATCTCCTCTGTAGAGAGGTGGGAGTTTTGCAGGTGGGTGAGGCTGAGGACATAGGGTAGAAGATGGGAAACAAATGATAGAAGGAGAGTCCTTGAATATGAAATGATGAATCTAGGACAATTAAGAACAGAACATCAGGATGAGTCAGATAGAAAGTAGGAGATAAATAAAGGTATGAGAAGAGGTATAGTGGAAGTAATTAAATGAAAGGTTTAAATAAATATTTGGTCAAAATGTGATTTCATTAACATATTAGAGGTTTAATAGTATGTGAGATACTATTTCAAGGATATATGTAGAAATGTGGGTGGTTTAAGTTGAATGAAAAAAAGGTAATTAAAATTAAAGGAATCAAATTCCTATAATGAAAGAATCATCTTGTGCATATTGAATTTGTGTAGACTAATGGACACATTTGAACTAGAAAAGATTATGACCAAGACCTGGTGCCTAAATCACCAGCATCTATTAAAAAAATGATTTGAGATTGCTAAATGAAAATGATGAAGGCAGTAAAACATGACCATGTTTGAAGACCTGGATATTTACTGATTATAAATTAGGGATTACAAACATGTTTGGAATAATGATAAACTTTTATAAGATGTATCATTATGGCATAGTAGGCATTATTAACACATTCAAAAGTATCATGGGTGAGATTTAAAAATCTGTTTCAGGAGTGTTTTTATTAATGATCATAATAAAAATAATTCTTATTATATAGAAATTTTACAAGTGTGTACAGGTATAGTTTTGCTTATTGCTAAATACTGTGGATTTACTATTAAAATATCAGAATATTTTCCCTAATACATGAGGAGTTGCTTTGTCCTCCACCCTCAAGGTCACTTCAATCCAACAACTAAAGTTGCACTGCAGGTGGCCTTCAAGATCCTGTTCTCTAGTGTAGCACCAGCTGTTAAATATTTTAACCATCACCCCTGTGTATATGTGCATTTACATATAAAAAGTCATATGCACATATCTTAACATCAAAGGCATATCCCTTTGACTACAGCCTCCTAACTTTCTCCAGCTCCTTTCACCAGGACCATTCTTCTTCAGTCTAATTAGGAATGTGAAAGAACTTCTACTGTTTTATCTTTCTAGCTCTGTGTATTCATGACCCTCTCTGGTCTTTGCTCCCACTTTACCCTGTGTGAAGTATATAGCCAAATTGTTAATACCTCTATTGTCAGTACTTTTAATCTCTTGACATCACCTCTGTCTGACTTTTACATACTGGATGTAAGACTCAGAACTAGGACCTAATTATGCTCCATTTTTCACTTAGATGATTTCATAATGCCCACACTTTATAGTTTCATGCATACATTTACGAACCCCAGATATATCTTACTGATTATGTTCCACTGAACTTCATACAACTAAAGACAACCGGGTACTCAAAAATCATGGACTATGATTAGCTGTTTATACTCACAATTTCAAAAAACTAAATGTATGACCCTCTCTTATCCTTGTAATATTTTGTCCTTGTTGAGTTTCCTTTTATTATTTCCTTTTGCTTTTTTTGTAAGTGAAAGTTGACATCACGTGCTGAAATATGGTTTAGAAACAAGAATCTTGAGAGTCTTTGAAAACTTCTTTTCTTCATTCACCATTTCCAAAGAGCATATTCCTTCTCCTGTCTACGTGATTAGCTCAGAAGTTACAGGTTTCCTAAGCCAGTTCAATAAAAATGAATCTATTGTCATCGCCCAGAACAACTGTATGTGAAATAAATAAGGTTGCAAAAAACAGAGAAAGTACACAAAAGAAACTAGGTTGCTTAGCAGTGAATTTTTTATTATATAACTCTTTTGGGTAAATTTTGTTAATGGATGCTTCTTTATTCGATAAAATGAGTTATAAATTCTGATATAAAATCTGCCTCTAAAATAGGTCAAGTCCCCTACTTATATTCCTAGGTTATCCTGTACTTTTTTCAGGGGTGTTATGACAAATTGTAATTATATGTTTGTTTAACTGTTGGGTAAATATCTGCAGCTTTCATTAAAATGTAAATTTAGGTGGAAAAGGATAATGTGGGGTTCTTATGTTTGTTTGTTTACCATTCAACCCCCAATGCTGTCACAATTCAAAAGCACAAAAACTGTTTTTAAATCATTATAGACGCTTAACCAAGATATACATGAGTAAAATCAAAGTTCAGTGGATCAATGGACAGATAGACATATGGATGGATATTTTTCAAAAGAGTCTCGTTAAAAAAGATTTCTGTCTTTTGATTTCTGTCTCTAGAGACAAAGTTATCATGATCTTCATTATTAATTAAAATGGAGGGGTTGCTGAGAAATGTTTGTTTTACTAGAGATGATTTATGACTGTCTCTTCTCAGTGCACAAGGACATTATAATTTGACTAAGCGTTTCTCTAACAGGATGAATTTAGTTAAGCAAAGTATTTTTAAAGGCCATCATCAGTATAGCAATGTCAAAGCACCAATGATAAATTGCACTCAGAGAGTTAACATTTGGAACATGTGGCATTTAGACAGAAAATACACAGGGAACCTCTTTCTCTGTTTTTGGTCATTTATTTATTTATTTTTTGCAACACTGATAGAGTTCAAGTAGTTTCTCAAGTTCCACCTTTTCCCCTGCAGTTTTAGCAACACTTAGAGTACTGATTCACTCAACTTTCTCAAATTAAGGGCTATTTGGAGAATGTAATAAACACACATCATAATCGAAGACAAATACACATACACACACCTCATTTTGCATGTAATTTCAAAGTATTCATGAACCAGTGAAGCCAAATGCCATTTTAAATGACTGATTTGTTGGATAAAATATGAGACTTGAGAAAGGTGTGTGTGTGTACACAAATTAATTAAGAAGACAGAATGTCTCAGCCAAAATTTACTATTTACTTTAGATTTTGAATTATTAATTTGACTGCAAATTTTCTCATATGTTATAAAGCTACATAGCTTTGAAACTAATTAAAAACTGTCATCACACTAGACAAAATGTGCTAAAAAATAAAGGCCCCAATCCTGTGTAGGCAGTGTTAGGTGCTTCAATCTTAACACTGCTCTTTTTCACAAAGAATTCTAGAGAGACCAAAGTTTATAAGTCTCCAGAACCTATACATAATATAAAGCATTGCAAATAAATGTTACATGGCCTCTGCTATTACTATAAATTATTATTTTATAATTTATTATGTAAAATAATAACCCAGTTAATTTTATGTTTTTATTGGATATGAAGAGAAAAAGAAAAATGCTGGTAATAATCTGACTAATGATAGCATCTCATGAGGAACTTTTATGTTACAAAACTCCTTTTTTATTTACATCTTCTGTTACCTTTGGGGGTTTCTTTGACATTGCACAGATTCTGTAAATTACCATTCAAAGCTCGTATGTTCCATTTTTAAAATAATATTTTGTTATTTTATATAACATTTTTCTGGTTGTCTATGAGGTCGGTCTTGGTACAAGAAGGAAATCTTTGCAAAGATTCATAAACAGGCTATACATTCTACTCTTATGATTATTGTCTAAGAACTGTATCCCCTTAGAGACTTTGAAGATAGGCTTGTCTTTGCCTTTATCTAAAATGTTGAAGAACTAAGTGCCAAAACACTCAAAAAGTGGATCTTTGATGAAGATCAAAATCAAGGCCAAAGCTTTACTTTAATGTCTCATTACATGTCACTACTCCTCATGACAAATACATAGAAAACACAACTTGTCATTGATATTGAAATAAATGTTCTTTTTTTAAAAAGTTTATTTATTGGGGGGGGGGAAGGAAGAAGGAGGGAAAGAGAGAATCCCAAGCAGGCTGTGTGCTGTCAGTGCAGAGCCCAGAGGGTGGCTCAGTCTCATGAACTATGAAATCATGACTTGAGCTGAAATCAATAGTGGGTCGCTTGGGCTGCCTGAGTAGCTTAGTTGGTTAATCGTCTGACTTCAGCTCAGGCCATGATCTCATGGTTCATGGGTTCGAACCCCACATCAGGCTGTGTGCTGACAGCTAGCTCAGAGCCTGGAGCCTGTTTCAGATTCTGTGTCTCCCTCTCTCTCTGACCCTCCCTGCTCATGCACTCTCTCTCTCTCTCTCTCTCTCTCTCTCTCATTCTCTCTCTCTCTCTCTCAGAAATAAATAAAACATTAAAAAACATTAAAGAGTGGGATGCTTAACTGACTGAGCCACTCAGGTGCTCTGAAATAACATATTCTTAATTCAAAATATTTATATCTATCCCTTATCAAATTCTAAGAATGTGACTCTGTCTTTTTTTTCTAGACAAAATTCACTTCACTGACAACATATATTTTCAAAACCTTAAACTGTCAATATACTTCATCTCTGTTTTCAATGACAGAAACAATACTTTAAATTGTAGAATCTCTAATATTTAGAAGTTGTCAAGAACCAAATCCTTACTAGCACTACACCTGTTACTGTGTACAGTATGAGGTTCAGTACTTGTCTGTAATTCTAGGTTAGTGTATCTTGATGAGATGGTATTTTCTAGCTTTATTTTCTCCCCATAAAACTGTGTATATTGCAGAAAAGACTTCTCCAATAAATTATACAGTGGCTCTTCATTTTATATTTCCTGTGGGTATATCTTGCACCTGATTTTATCCCTTACTTTCTGTAATTTCTTGAAGCCCACTAATACCAATCTAGTTTATATATTCTACTTTTGATGACAAAGTCCTTATGGTTCTCTCATCTTTACAGGCACAGGTTTTAAATACCATTATTACCACATCAGATCGGTTTGTTTTCCATTCTAGACCATGTGCTAACTCCAGCCTACAGCATCTCCATGGGCAGGTCTTCATTATGCTTTTACATATAAACTAAATTTTGCCATCCATTTTTCTTTACTTCTAGAGTTCTTTTGTTGTTCGTTTTGTTGTTCTAGCACTTCCCAACATGTGTCAAATTTAATGAAATGTGTAGGGCCTTTCAAGGAAAAAAGCAGACATGAAGCAATGTGGATTGCAGTTGGAAGTAGGAAGACCCCAGTAACCTAAGCAATGATTCATTTATTCTTCCTTTCTCTGCCTCACCCCATCTCTCAGCTTATCGTCTCTACTTAGCTCTGCATGTCTACTCTGTACTTGTTCTTTTTGACAAACTGTGTTCTTCGCAATGGCCAGCCTGATCTGGTCTTTAAAATGCCTTTTCTAACTCCCATTCAACATGAACTTCCTATTTAAGTACCTGTAACCTATTAGAAACTATGTGTCTCTCAGTTAAAATTAAAAAAAAAAAAAATCTGTGTGTCTATTCTCTGTAGATTAGTATTCAGTCTAGACCTAATCAATGACACCTAGGGGCAAAATCATCAAGTAAAAATACCTCTGTGGCACTTCTTTGGCACAAGTTTTAGCTGGAGAGGTGTTTTAAGAAATTAGACATGAAAGGACAGAAACTACAAACTATGTGTATTCCAGATTTACTTATAGAGACATTTTGAATCTAATCCCACTGATCCAATATTCAGCGTTAAACCCTGTCAGGTTTTGGCATTAATTTTGCTAATGCTCAGGTTTTTAAAAACAGTATTACTAAGATATGATTCACTTGCTTAAAGGGTGCAAATCAGTCCTTGTTAGTATGTTTATACAGTTATGAAGCCATCACACAATCTACTTTGAATAGTTTTGCTCCCACCAAATGAAACTGATGCCACAGTTTGGCAGTTTCTTAACAATTTAAATATAGAGTTACTAGGTGTTAAGCTGCATGCATGTTGAAGCATGTTTTATTCCATTATTTCTTTTTATCGCTGAATAATATTTCAGTGTACGGATATACCACATTTTATTTACATCTTATTAATTTATCAGCTGACGAACATTCAAATTGTTTCCATTTTTAGCTAATACAAATGCTACTGCTCTGCTCCATTTGTGTAGGAGTTTTTGGATGGATGTGTCTTTTCATTTTGGGAGGTATATATTTAGAAGTTGAATTGCTGGGTCACATAGTAATTCTGGTCCCTGAACCTTCTCAGGGGTTATATTTTTTCTTGTTTGCTTTGTCATTTGTTTGTTAAGTGTCTTGATCAAATTCTGTGAAGCCAGCTTCCATCACAGTGTTGCAGTCTCTGATGTCCCCTCTCCAATTACCCCACACCACTTTTTATTACCTTTTATGCTCTCATCATAATCCAGGCACTTTATGTACATACTTAGTTTTGTTTCCATTTTTAGCTAAGGACTTTTAGCTTGGAAACTCTCTCTTAGGATCCAAGGATACATCTTAGGTCATTGAAATAATCTTTCTGACTGGCAGGGTTCTGTATGATTTTATTTTTAAGCTTGCCTTCCAAGGAGTTTGCCCTGGGTCAGAGAGACTTAATATTCAGATACTGTTCCAACATTATTTTAAGCCCTTTGTTCCAATGAGGCTTCTTATGTGTCTTGATGGCTTTGTGTGTTTTCAAGTCTGCCCTACATCTTTTTCTGGTTGCTCTTGAATGAGTGCAACACAGAACATTTTCACAGTCTTCCAGGCCCCTAGAGCCTTTCTCTTAGCTATTTCTTTCCCTGGATCTTTTGACGAAACTTCTATCTATTCTGCCATGTTTGTTTGTTTGTTTGTTTTTTTAATCATGGAGTTATCAGCCTTCTCTCTACTGTTCTTCACGGAGATCACCATTGTTTTAGATAATACAGTAAGGAAGTGTTCCCCATTCTCTGTTTCAAAGTATGCAGTCTCTACAGGCAGAGCTGAATAATTTGCATGTTTATGGCCTGCTTTCTTTCCATGTGGTATCCTGTGCCACTGCATCAAAGCTGTTTTCCAGTAGTGACATTCTTGCTCAAAGCTGTTTTCCAGGAGTGACACTCTTGCCCAATTAGTGGGGACTAACGAAGGCTGATGCTGTGGTCTTCTTGGCTTGGAACCTCTGCTCTATGAATAAGTAGGGCCACAGGCATCCTGTTCGCAGTATTCATGATTCTATTAAAAAGGTTCATTTTAGGTAAAGGGAGATCTGACCAACTTTACTTTGAAGAATAGCCATGCTTTCTGAAATTCTATAATTTTTCTATCTTATGATAGGATCTTTACAAATGATTTATAATTGTTTAATATCTTATGGTTTACAGCAAATTATCATAAGATAACTATTTCTTTGAATGCTCATAGACTATGAAGTAGATTAATACCTTCATCTTAAAAGTCAGAAGAATGAAAGAGATATATGAAGTAGTTTGCCTAAAACCATTTGACTAGAAACTGCCATGAATTAAAGTAGGAAATTTTCCATATTCATGACCTGTCTTTTTTCATATACTACAATTTTATTCATATTGAGAAATTATGGATATTATATTAGACAATAATGTACAATAAAAATAGGTACCCAATAAATGTTATGACACATTGTCACGTTCTGATCAATAATGATTGCAGAGGTCTCTTGCTTTCTAATATGTCTGACTTTAACAAAATAGGGGAGTCATATTTGATATGGCTGTGTGCCCATCTATTTAATATCAAATTCAAAGAAAATGAGGAACTTACAGCATGAAATCAGTTGCTAGTTTCAAGGAAGACCTCTTTCACCTTTGAAAATGTTATCATATTTAAAAAGAGAGAGAGACTAGATTTAATACTTTGAAGTTGCATTTATTTCTTGACTCTGTGAATAATGCCATTGGAGAGATGTCTGAATGCTGATAGATTAAACACAGCAGCAGCTGAAGTATGACTTTATTCTTTCACAGATCATTTTAGAAGCAAAGACTGAAAATGAGAAAGGAAGAACAGTGGAAAATGGAGAGTTTTAGAGCTCTGATTTTATAAACATTTAATTTTATAGTGTAAGGTTAGGAGGATAAGTCAAGAAAGCAACATAAGCCCTACTATCATATACTGATGCAGAACTTTCATTCTTAAGTCTATTGCTTCTGAAAGTAGACATTTTTCATGACTGTATTCCTGGTTTTATGTATTTTTTACCATATTACTCTTGTCTCTCATGTGTTTTGGCCAAGGGAAAGAAAAATGTACCATCACACATTACAAAATGCTAGCCCTTCCACAAATTTTTGAAAATCACCATCATGTTTAAAATGAAATTCGTATTTGCATTTCATTTGAAAGTAACACTTTCAAAGTGCTTTGATATATATCCTCAATTAAATGAAATGTTTCTTTACAATTTTGCTATGCTATTTATGTCCATGAAAAAAGATAAATCATTATAGTTAGGATTATAAAGCAGCCCATACCTGCAGACCCAAATGTCTCTTTTATTTTACTTTATTAATTTTATAAAAAAGGAAAATAATCATCTATTGGCCACCTTAAGCATTAGTCCACCTCAGTGTGACAACAAGAACTAATATACTGTTTAAATCTATCCCAGCTGTTTTCAAATGTAATTGTGATTTAGTAATATAAAAAGGTAAAACACATTATGTTAGTCCTATTCTTTTATCTGAATTAGTGTTTATGTTTTATTGTGCCAGTAGAGTGACTATATTTTGTTCACTCTGTACTAACTGGAAGAGATGAACAGAATAAGTTTAATGTAAGAAGGAAGAAAATCACAAAGCAAGTGACATTATCTTATAATGGTGACAAGAGAGGTGAATAAATGAATCAGCTTAACTTTAGATCCTGAATAGTGTCATAGGTCTTATCCCATTTGCATATTAGTTCCTTTGAATGGATCTGGCTTTGCAGACATTATTTTTATTTATTTATTTTTGTTATTGTTTGCTCACTTTATGAAAGATATGGTACAAATTGAAATGTTTGCTATAGGCTCTTTGTTGAGTAGATATATCTTGATTGGATGAGAATCAACAAAAAAGATCCAGTTGTTTTACCAGATGGCACATGGGACATGTGATGCATACTTTATTTATTTATTTATTTAAATTTTGCATGCTTTAGTATACAAGTAATCTCAAAATATCAAAAGTAATTCTGTAAACTCATGCTGAAATAATTTGATGATCAAAACATGTTGATATAAAGCAATACGCCTGAATCCTTTGAGTATCTAATAAAGACATCATGAGGCATCGGGCTTTGGGAGCTCTATTTTCAGACTCTTCCAGAATATTAGACACTCACAGGAGGGGGAGCCAATAAAACCACTCAGAACTTAAATCACACAAGCTTCAGTGCTCATCAGTTTCTCATCATATCCTATCCTCATTTGTAAACCCAGACTACACGTTTGTATTACATTTGTTATTCTCTATGAACTTTGCTGTCATTCATATGTTCTGTTCTTCTTGTTCTCTTCTTTATTTATCTTAAAATCTAATTTCTCAATCCTTCTGGCAATATCTCAGGACTTTTTTTTCTGTTGAATTCTCAACAATAGAACATATTCCTGTTTTACCTGACATTCCCACCTAGTTATCCCACTGATTTTGCTGGGCCCAATTACATTGAACAATAGAATTCAAAATTTGAAGAGCAATGGCACCTGGGTGGCTCAGTCAGTTGAGTGTTCTACTCTTCTTTTTTAAATTTTTTAATGTTTTTTTTTTCCTGAGAGAAAGAGAGAGAGAGAGAGAGAGCAGGGGTGGGTTAGGGAGAGAGGGAGACCTAGAATCAGAAACAGGCTCTAGGCTCTGAGCTGGCTGTCAACACAGAGCCTGACGCGGGACTCGAACCCACGAACTGTGAGATCATGACCTGAGCCGAGGTGAGACGTTTAACTGACTGAGCCACCCAGGCGTCCCTAGTGTTCTGCTCTTGATTTTGGCTCCGGTCATCATCTCACAGTTGTGAGAGTAAACCCCACATCAACCTCTGTACTGAGCATAGGGCCTGCTTAGGATTCTCTCTCTTCCTCTCTCTTGTCTCTTCCCCATTCACAATGTCTTACTCTCTAAAAATAAATAAATAAATAAATAAATAAATAAATAAATAAATAAATATTAAGAAAATAAAATCTTAAATATTTCAAGAGCAATAAAAATGCAAATTTATAACTTTTGATGTGATCATTACATATGATTTTAGTTACTACCATCATTAGTGATCTGGTATAGATAACTAAAGTGAATTGAGTTAGCTGTATATTTTCCTCTTCTATTAAATTATAGATTATATAATTATAATTTTGTCATTTAAATTATTTGCTAATTTAGAAGTCCTTAGCATCTGTGCAATTCAGAATACAATCCATCGTGATTTCGTAATTGCGAAAGAAAGAAAAACCTGGATTTTTTAAACAGAAAAATAAGTATTAAGATTGAAGAAAAATAATGCTTCATAGTTAGGATAGAAAATGTAATTAAGTTGTGACATATCTGATGGAGCAGAGGAAGGAGATTGGAAATAGTGAATTACTTCTAATAAGTTTTTTATTTTGTTCTGTTTTATTGTACATAGCATGTATGCAGACTAAGATAAAAAGCCAAACAAAAGAAAAATGAATAATCAAATATATATTTGAATAGAATATATAAAATTGTTGACAGAAGTAAAAGAAAATACCAAAATTTCTTCTGTAGTAGATAAGAAAAGGAGGTCATTTGCTCTTACCTGTTACAATTAGGAAAAAACAAAAAGATCACACTCACGTCTATTTTCTTTTTTTAATAGAGGTGGATAAACTTTAACTGTGTGTAAATACTAAAGTAGTTTCCACGGGGTAGCCATATATGAAATGTGGATGACAAATCTCAAGACTTTCTGTAAATATAGTAGCTATTTTGATGAAATTACAATGAAATTCACTGGATCACAATTCTGTTACCACATGACAAATTGATGTCTAGGGAAGTCTTTTATGTATATCAGTAATATTAGGTAATATTTTATTTTGCTTATTTTTGTCTGTACTGCTTGGTTCATTAATTATCTTCATCAAAAATCTGCTGCTTTCAAAAAATTACATTGATCAATTGAAAACTCAAGGGAAGTACAAATTATTTTGTCATAACTTTTTTGGGACGAAGTCTGATAAACTCTCAGCCCAGTAGTTGAACAAATAACCACCAAAAAATTTACTTACTATGATTTTTATAAAACAGAATACATATGCATTGAGAAGTTTTACAATGGACCCTTTCAAAAACAGAATTCATGATATCATAGAGATCATGATGAAAAAAATAAAATAATTTTAGTAGAAAATGTCTCTCAGAAAAATGTACACAAATAGGATTAATTAAAAAAATATATAAGGGCAAAAACTATCACAGTAAACAGATCCTGAACTTTCTAGTAAAACTGATAGCACCAGAAAATATATAGATGAGCACAAGTGACACAAAAAGAATTTATGAAGATTCAAAAATATAAACAATACAATATAATAAGGTCATTTGCCTATAAAAGTTAGAAAATTCTGAATATTTAAAACACAAACATTATTCCCATAGATATTTTATGTAAACTGTCAGTTTTAGAATATTTCATATTTCATCTTATTATTTTATGGGACATCACCTATTTTTTTCAAGATAGAATTACTTACATTGTTATAGTATCCTATTTGACATTATTCTAATTTTTTATGTACCATAGATCACTACCAAGTGAAACCTCACATTTTACCCTACTCAGGGTATCCAGTTAGGTATCATTTGATATGTAAAATAGGACCGTATATTCATGAAGTTTTATTTTTTAAGGTTTTGAAAAAAAGATAAACTTTGTGGTATTAAGCCATGCCTTTGTTTAGAATAATAAGGCTAAATTAAGGCAAAACAGTTATTGAAAACTAAATTTTCTCTCTATTTTTTTGTACCAAAATGTTACATTCAATTAGTAAAAGATTATGTAGGTAAAAACAAGTCTAGCTTATATTATTTTTCCTTTCCTTATAAAGATAAATTTAAAGATTCCAAATACAATCTATTGAATTTTTAATTTTTAAATTTTGTTATCAAAGTTATAAGAATAAGAACTTGATAAGTACACATTTATAAAGTATACCTTGTAAACTTCTAAGGTAAATGAACTCATATTTGATGCAAGCTACAAAATATTTTAAGTTAATTGAGGTTACCAACTATCTATGGAGATTTAATATTTGAAAAACTAAGGCGCAAGTAATACAAACAATATAAATATAAATTCTTATTTCCAATAAAGGCAGTTTTTGATATTCTGTTCTAGATTTTATAGCACTAATATGTCAAGATATGATTATAATACAATTATAATATAATATAATATAATATAATATAATATAATATAATATAATATAATATAATGGTTTGCCAATAGGGTTGACCCTTAAAAAACATGAGGAGTAGGAGTACCAACCCCTATTGTAGTCAAAAATCCATGTATAACTTTGACTCCCCCAAAACATAACTACTTAAAGCCTACTGTTGATTAGAAAAATCATACCAATTACCTAAGCAGGAGATTAACAGATATTTTGCATGTTTATGTGTATTATATACTGTATTCTTAAAGCAAGCTACAGAAAATGGTATTAAGTAAACCATAATGAAGACAAATAACATGTACAGTAATGTCCGTATAAAAAGAAATCCATATGTAAGTGGACCTACCCAGTTGATACTCATATGTTCAAAGGACAACTGTTCTTATCAGGAAGTAGAAGTATTGAGGGACTATGGTTTATTTATTTGTTTGTTTATTTTTAATGTTTTATTTATTTCTGAGAGAGAGACAGCATGAACAGGATAGGGTCAGAGAGGGAGGGAGACACAGAATCTTAAACAGGATCCAGGCTTTGAGCTAGCTGTTAGCACATAGCCTGAAGCAGGGCTTGAATCCATGAACTGTGAGATCATGACCTGAGCCCAAGTCGGACTCTTAACCAACTGAGCCACCCAGGCACTCATAGGGACTATGATTTAGATTCAGAAATATATATTCAATAGGAAGCCAATTATCTCTTATTACTAGATGTTGGAGATACACTAATATGCCTTAAAAGAGCATTTAAAAATAACCCCAGAGTTATTATGATCTGGTTACTCTTTGCCAAAGTCTTCCCAAAACAATAATAATTTTGTTTCAGAATGAAGTCTGAGATAATAATTTGGAAGATTTACTGAGGGTGAGCATATTTTAGATAAAAATAACTAAGTTTTAAGAAGCTACAGTAATTTCATGGGGCGCCTGGGTGGCTTAGTCGGTTAAGCGTCTGACTTTCGCTTAGTTCATGATCTCGCGGTTCGTGGGTTCGAGCCCCGCGTTGGGCTCTGTGCTGACTGCCAGCTCAGAGCCTGGAGCCTGGTTCAGTCTGTGACTCCTTCTCTCTCTGACCCTCCCCTGCTCACGCTGTCTCTTTCTCTCTCCTAGAAATAAATTTAAAAAAAGAAAAAAAGCTACAGTAATTTCTAATGAGACAAAAAATATATTAACAGATAAAAGAATAACTTGAAATAAGGATGTGAAAGGAGTTGGAGGTGCAAGAAATTAGTAAACCTAATTGTACATTCCTTTGAAACTCAAATCCTAGTTTAGTAATGAAAGCAAACATGTAGGAATAGTTAAAAGGTAAAATGTATATGGTATAATTCACTAGTTTCCTGGTGTTAGGAGCACATTTTACCCCTTAAACAGATTTACAGAGAAGATTTGATTTATTGACTATTTTCTAATTTTTTAAATTATTTTATTAAGTTTTTTATTATAATTTCAATACAGTTAACATACAGTGTTATATTAATTTCAGGTGTTTGATAGTGATTCAACAATTCTATACATCACTCAGTGTTCGTCATACTATGTGTGCTCTAACCCCAGTCCCTTATTTCACTATAAACTATTTTTTAACTGAAACTGTTTAATGCTTATTTATTACCTCACCTGCACTAGCCATCCCCCCAAAAAAGAGACTCAAGAACTCTGTATCAGTAAAATAAGAGAATTTTATTTTTCATAAAAACATAATTCTATTTTTCTGTTTCATAAAAACAAGCACATAGCAACATATATATTCACATACATAATAAACATATGTAGCAAATAATGAGAATTAAATGTAATGGATTTATTGGAATACCTCACTCTTTCAAAATTTATGGAGTCGGACAGCAGACCTTCTAAGCCTTTTTCAGATAGAAAGGCACACTCACAACTTGTACATTTTGGTATATATAGTTTTCAGTTTTCTGTACACACATATATCACTTTAATAGGATTCTGCAATTGCTACCATAGTCTTTACCAAACAGAAATTGTCATGTTTACAGCTGTTTAATATTCTAGTGCTGACTCTATTGTAACTAACTTAAACATGAATTATAGAAATTTAAGATATTTAGTATATCTTCATAATTTTGTTTTATTTGAGTAGTTGTTGCTCTAGGTATTAAAACATATATATGGAATAAACCACAATTTAAAAAAATATTGATATTTTACTACTTTAGGTAGAATATAAAGACCTTCCCAACACCTATATCCTTTACACTCAGCCTTTCAATAATATCATTGTCAAAAAAAAATAATAAAGCAGACATCATCATAAATGCTTTGTCTACATATTCTGAGATCTATATGACATAATATTAAAGTTTTACTTTTAATCATCAGATGTAATATTAAAAACTCAGGAATAGAAGTATAGTCTATTATTTTACCCAAATATGTATCCTTTCTGCCCACTTTATTAAGGGTCTTGTTTTGTTTGACTTTGTTCAAAGAGCTTCCGTTAGCAATTCCACTTTTCAGGTAACAAATTCCTTAGTTTTCATTAATATAGAGATGCTTTATTTCATCTTTATTCCTTAAGAATATACTTTTTAAAACATTTATACATTTTTTGGATGTATCTTGTGTGGCTATAACCACTTTGAATCTATAGGTTTAAATCTCTCAAGTAAAAAAGATTTGAGCTTTATCATTTCCTTAATTTTTCAGTAGCATACTTTTTTCTCATAGACTCCAATGACATGAATACTTGAACTTTATTCATTGCCACTAATTCCACAGATCGATTGATTTAAAAGTGTTTAGTTAAGGGGAACTTGAGTGGCTCAGTAGGTTAAGTGTCTGGGTGCCTGGGTAGCTCAGTGGGTTAAGCAGCTGACTTTGGCTCAGGTCATGATCTCACAGTTTATGGATTTGAGCCCCGCGTTGGGCTCTGTGCTCACAGCTCAGAGCCTGGAGCCTGTTTCAGATTCTGTGTCTCCCCCTAACTCTGCCCCTCCCCAGCTCGTGTTCTGTCTCTCTCTGTCTCAAAACTAAATAAATATTAAAAAACTAAATAAGTAGGTTAAGCGACTGACTCTTAATTTGGGTTCATGTCATGATCTCACAGTAGTGGGAGTAAGCCCTTTGTCAGGCTCTGCAAGTATGGAGCCTATTTGGGAGTCTCTCATTCCCTCTCTCTTTCTGTCCCTCTCCTGCTCACACAGTCTCTCTCACAATAAATAAATAAACATTTAAAATATTTTAAATTATAAACAGTTTACAGACTTCATTTGATTAAGACAGTTTTAAATTAACAGCAAATTTGAGATATAGTAATGTCCCATATACTTATTGTCCCTACACATGTATAGCCTCCCCCATTATCTATAGTCCCCTTATACAGGTTTATTTTTGTCTAAATCTATTTTCACTCTGATGTTCAAACTGAATAAATCTCTAGATCTGTCTTCAGTGTCACTGATTCTTTCCTTCTTAATCTCCAATCTACTATTAAGTCCCTACAGTTAGTATTTTATTTTAGTTACTATATTTTTTAGTTCTAAAATATTCATTCTTTACATTTTGTCTTTGTTGCCTAAGACTTTATTTTTTCATTTGTTTCACGAATAGCCATAATTGCTTGTTGGAGAATTTTTATCATAACTTAAAATTCTTGTCAGATAATCTCAACCTATGTATTACTTTAGATGAGTTTTCCTAATACTTGATAAGAGAGAAAAAATGAAAAAAAGGATGACTCTGTACTAGTATACAAACAAACCTGATAGCTGTGGTTATGTCAGGAAACTGCAGAACCTAAAATAGTAATTATTTTATTCATAATTTTCTATACCTTTTGAATGAATTGACTATTCAGAAAATAATTAAGATTTTTTAAAGTTAAAATGTAAGGCATTTTATCTGTTGTTTTTACTATAGTAATATGTTATAACCTTTATCGAACTGATAATTATTCAACCTTTAATAGGATTTAAAAGAGAATTAAGTACATAATATTTCTCAAACTTAATTGACATAGAACATTTATGTGCCATAATTTACAGAATTAGTGTGCATAAGAACATATTTTATAAATGGTTAACATAATTAAAGTTACATCTGGTCTAAAGTGTTCTGTTGAACATTTAACAAAAATTAATCTATTTCTCATAGTTTTAAATTATTACTTGTACACCATAATTGGCATACCAATGAATTCTATCTTATTTCACCTTACATGAAGTTCCCAGTTTAGTAATGTCATTATATGTCTTTCTATGTATATATTTATACTTACATAATCCTTGATGTGTCTAGTCTCTTTTTCACAACAGTTCTTTTTAATTTTTTTTAATTTTTTTTTAATTAGAGGGAGAACGTACAAAAGAAAGGGGTAAAGGGAGTGGGAGGGAGGGAGAGAGAAGGAGAGCAAGAATGAATTTCAAACAGGCTCCATGTTAAGTACAGAGACGGACTTGGGGCTCAATCCTTGAACCCTGGGATCATGACCTGCGCTGAATTCAAGAGTCAGATGCTTAACTGACTGAGCCACCCAGGTGCCTCCCCAAAACTGTTGATAGGCACTATTTTTTTGAAATCATACTATCCAACAAAATTATTAACTTTACAAAGTTGATAACTATTTTTGATATCAGTAACTATTTCTTATGACTAACAAGATTACATCATCTACTTAAGCAGTGTTTATTATTATGATTAAGAAATTTAGCATAATATAGGCACCTGAGTGGCTCAGTCCATTGAGCATATGACTTTATTATTTCTTTATTCAAATAAATTATTTAAGTTGTGTTGCATTTATTATTTTTGTTATAGACTTGGACTTTATGATTATATTTGGTTTCAGTGTTACCATTCCACCAAATTTTTTTCTTCTTCCAATTCTTCTATATTCTCTTTCTGTTCAAAGAGAATGCATGTTTGCTACAAATAGCAGATATTCCATATTTGTCCAAGATATCAACAGTGCTATCAAGAACCAAAATCTTACTTTGTCTTTATTCTGCCATCTATAGTGAAGGCTCCAGCCTATCACTAATTCCTTATATGGTCCTGTAAAGGCAATTTAAAAATCTGGAGGGATATCAGTACCCATTACTCATTTTGAGTGCAAGAGAAGAGAATTCATTTTGTTTCTTTTTTTTTTTTTAATGTTTTATTTATTTCTTAGGAGAGAGAGAGACAGCGTGAGCAGGGGAGGGTCAGAGAGAGTGGGAGTCACAGACTGAAACAGGTTCCAGGCTCTGAGCTGGCAGCCAGCACAGAGCCCAACGTGGGGCTCGAACCCGCGAACTGCGAGATCATGACCTAAGCGAAAGTCAGACGCTTAACCGACTAAGCCACCCAGGCGCCCCAAATTCATTTTGTTTCTTGTTGCTCTCTCTTTAAATAGTAAATGTTTCCTTATCAAGAGAAACTGGTTTGTTTCAGTCAGGCTCTAAATCAGTTAGTGTTTAGGAAAATGGAAATAGGATTGACTTTGACTCTTTTTCCCTACCCCGGATCTCTGGAACTGTGGTCAGCGTTTCAATTCAAATTGTTGCAGGGAAGGAGAGGATTCATGGAATTCCTATTGAGAACCAACTTGCGGGTGTCTCTTTCACTTTCTTTCCTTTATCCAAAACACATTATTTTGTTTGCTTACTATGCTCTAATATTTTGGAAGGCTCCAAAATTAATGTAATTTTTTCTATAATCTGATTCCAGTATCTTGAGCTACAAATTAAACCTTTTCCACTAATCTATGTGTCACTGAACCATAGAAAATGATTCGACAGAAAATACCAAAATCTGAGATAAAGGTTTATATATGAATATAGGGGTTTGTATTTTTTCCTTAATTATAGTTTCATTAGCTTTATGTTTAAATATATCAGTAAGTTATAATTTTCTTAAATGTTTACCTACATCAAACTGGAAAATTAATTTTCATAATTATACAAATTTATTAGTACTGTCTATTCCTAGTTTCTAGAAAGAAAATCCTTATGATTATAAATTATTGTTTTTGTAAGTAATATTGCATTGAGGTATTTTAATGGAAGGAAAAACATGCAGTTTTCAGATTAATACTAGGAAGAAATTGCTGGCTGAGGAGAGAGAGTTAGCAGAATGGTCTCATTAGAGATGAAGTACATTTAATTAGCTAGGTCTTATAGTGGAGCAAATATTAGAGAAAAGAAATAAAGTTTCTTCCTAGTTGAACTCTTGTTCTGCTCAAACTCTCCAAGGTTACATTAACCTAGAACTGTCAAAAAGTGCTGGTATTATAGCTTAAACAGGCTTAAATAAGTTAGTTTTCAGGCTTGGTCATTTCATAGAAAACCAAAGTATTCAGCAGACAGTTATTCTCCTTCTTCACTGAGGGGAGATAAAAGAGACTCAAATAAAGTACCTTGAAATGACACAAATAAAGTCATGTGGATAAGCAAATTTCGTATCATTTTAACCGAATTAAAGAATCTGTCTGTGTAATAATGGAATATCAATGAGTAAAATAAATGGCAGTAAATATACAGGAAGAGTGCAGTATAATGAAGAGATAACTTGAGATATTAAGCCAAGTTGGGGCACTTGGGTGGCTCAGTCATTTAAGTTTCTGACTTTGGTACAGGTCATGATCTCACAGTTCATGAGTTCAAGCCCCACATTGGGCTCACTGCTGTCAGCTCAGAGGGCACCTCAGATCCTCTGTCTGCCTCTCTCTCCCCCTGGCCCCTCCTCTTTCTCTCAAACTCTTTCTCTCAAAAATGAATAAATATTTAAAACAATATTAAGCCAAGGAAATGACAGTTATAATGCAAATAATTTTAGAATTTTCATAAGAAATCTGGCTATATTTTTCCAAATTAAAATAAATAATATTTAATAGTGTGAGATACACACACACACACACACACACACACACACCCCAACAATAACGAGATAAATAACGCTGGGTATTTACAAATGACAGTTAACTTTTAAATATAGCAAATTTATGCAAAATTATTTGATGTACATTTGTTGTTAAACTAGGAAACTCATAAAACTGGGCAACAAATTTGTTTTATATACAATGTTTTTTTTAGCTTATTACAATTTTTCTGCAAAATGAATAGTGCATAAACATGTGAATATCATTTTATTTAATTTTCTTGAATTGTGCTCTAAAATACTTCAATGAGATAAAGATTTTCATTGTATAGAAAGATATATTAGACAAAATTGACAAAGCTTATACTTACATTTTAATTATATAGGCTATTTTTCATATTTATAGCTACACTGTTTATCCTGCCTTTCCTATTTTCGTTATTGTTTAATTAACATGTATTTTTAATAAGTATGCATGATTACATAATAAGTTAAAATAAGATATCTTTGGAAACAAATATCAACATAGAGCCAATTATCTTATTAATGTTTCCTGGATACTTGGGAGGAAAAAAATCCTAATGTCTCTTTTTAACTTTTTATATATTACTCAAAATTAGGTAATCAAACAAAACATTAAAATAAACTCTGCATGTTTCTAATTTGGGGATTAGTTAAACCCCCTCACATAATATTCTAGGTAACCATTACCATTATGTTTAACTTACCAGTTAGCTAAAAACTAGTTATAGTTCTTGATGAATATTATTCATCTAGAATTAGTCTGACCTTAGCTTATAAATGTTTGTGCTTTAAATGTTTTCTATCTAGTCAAAGAAATTGAAGGTAATTACTTTGTTATATACTAGCATACTTATCTTAAGCCTAAATAGCACATAGATTTCACCCTGAAGGAATGCTCAACAGAGGACCTAACTAGCCTATGTTCAGACTTTTCTTCTATGAAAACAAGAGATAATACATTGGTTACATAGCAACAGAAAACTAATACAGCTGAGGGTAACAAAAAGAATACCTGGGTTACAATGTTTTCTTTCTTTCCAGAAGGCATGCTAGAGAGTCCGGTTCATTGACAAGTGTGGCATACCTGGCATACCTAGATTTGGAGAATTCAATATATACTTTTGTCCTTTTCTCAAAGAGTATATTTTAAGTTGAACTTTTACCAGTTTACTGATTTTGTTGATGTGACTCTGGATCCATTCTAATTTAAGAATTTGCTTAGAGTTGACATTCTGCAGCTTATGTATATACATTGGGAAAGGAAATCATAAATAGATCAGTTGAAAAAACACATATATATGTATATACATATACAGAAATGTATAAATCCATGTATATACATATAAAACCAAATATATACCCACATATGCATACATACTACTACATACATACATAGTATGTATGCATGCATACATACTAACCAAACTATAAATGTATGTATATTTTGTATCTATATATGTATGTGTGTATTTAATTGTTGAATTTGACTGAACATTATTTTCCAGAAGGCAATGTTGCTTAACTCTCTTTAAAGGCGCCATATCATTAGTCTCCTATATATCATTAGTCTCTCATTCAGTCTCCTACCTGGATATAAAGGCTGAAATTCTAAAAAATTGTCATGGCTATGAAAGTTTCTGCATAATTTGAGCATGTTGATTATTTTTTGTCAAAAGAATAATAGCAATTAAAATAATGATATACACAGGTCTAATCAGTCCCTGGAAGAAATATTCGTCTTTCTGTTTTTTAAATACAGAATAAAATAAGGGGGTAAGGTGCTAGCAGTTTTGGAGTATGTTTCAGTTGGCACTTTTTAAAAAAATTTTATTTAAGTCTGGATGACATACAATGTTATATTAGTTTCAGGTACACAATATAGTGATTTGACAATTCTTTACATTACCTAACATTTGCCATGATAAATGTAGTTATAATATGTTATCATAGAATGTTATTACAATATTATTGACTAAATTCCCTATGCCTTGTATTTTTATTTCCATGACTTACTTATTTTATAAATGTATGTTTTTTACCTTTTTACCCCCTCACCTATTTTGCCATCCCTTTACCCTCTGACAGACACCAATTTTTTTCTCTGTATTTATGAGTCTATTTCTGTTTTTCTCTTTGTTTTTAGATTCTACATATGAGTGAAATTATATTGTATTTGTTTTTCTCTAACTTGACATATTTCACTTAACATAATGTCTTCTAGGTTCGCCTATGTAGTCACAAATGTTGAAATTTAATTCTTTTTTGTGGCTAATATTCCTATTCCATTTTGTACCTGTGTGTGCATGTGTGTGCATGTGTGTATGTGTCACATTTTCTTTATCCATTCATCTGTGGATGGGCATTTGGTTGCTTCAGTATCTTTGCTATTGCACATAATCCTGCAATAAACATAAGGGTGTGTATATTTTTTCTAATTATTTTTTGTTTTCTTTTGGAAATCCACAGTATTGAAGATACTGGATCATGTGGTAATTCTATTTTTAATTTTTTGAGGATTCTCCATACTGTATTCCACAGTTTTGATGCCAATTTACATTCCTGCTAACAATGTACAGGGTTCTCTTTTCTTTACCTCCTAACACTTGTTATTTCATGTCTTTTTGATACTAGCCCTTCTGACAGGTGTGAAGTGATATCTCAATTTTGCCATTGGATTTTGATTTGCATTTCCCTGATTATTAGTGATGTTAAGCATCTTTTGATGTATTTGTTAGTCATCTGTATGTATTCTTTGAAAAAATATTCAGGTCTTCTGCCCATTTTTAATGGGATTAATTGTGTGTGTGTGTGTTGACATGTATGATTTCTTTATGTATTTTGCATATTAACTCTTTATAAGACAAATAACTTGCAAATATCTTCTCCCACTTAGTACATTGCCCTTGTGTTTCTTGATGGTTTCCTTTGATGTATAAGAGCTTTTCATTTGGGTGTAGTCCCAAAACTTTAATTTTGCTTTTGTTTTCCTTGCCCAAGGAGACATATCCATAAATACGGTGTTAAGGCAGATGTCCAGGAGAAAACTGCTTGTTTTTTTCTAGGAATTTTGTGGTTTCCAGTCTCATATTCAAGCATTTAATCTATTTGAGTTTATTTTCATGTATAGTGTAAAAGAGTGCTCTAGTTTCATTCTTTTGCATGTAATTGTCCAGTTTTTCAAACACCATTATGAAGAGACTGTCTTTTCCCCATTGTATATTCTTGCCTTTTTTTGTCATAGATTGATTCATCGTCAGTTGGCTCTTACTAACTTCCAGTAAGATATCTAATCACACCCTTGGCCTAATTATATAGGTAGGCCAGTATCAGCATAACATTCTTACTAATCATGAATAATGATTTCTTGAATTAAAATATAATTTGTTTTCTTCATGTAGTTATTAAATAGGGAGAAAAGAAATAGTTTTTTAAATTAAAAATTTTAGGCAGAGTGATTTATAATCATTTGTAATAAGAGAATATGATTAATTAAATACCTTGTAATAGGAAATGACTGTTGAATTTGTAACTTTACAATCTGTACAATTAAAACTTATGATAGAACATAAAATAGAATATTTCACATTTTAAAATTGGGCTTTTGTTAACATATAAAAACACAAGTGAACATTAGTGTGGTTGATATACTTCCTTTACCTTTTTGCCAAATGAATCAAACCCTTAGTTTCTGGTTTAACTTACTATTTATAGGCATAATAAGGCTTGTGAAAATCAACTGGAATAACCCAAGCATTCATTTACTCCCAGGCTTAGGTTTATACTTTGTGCTGTCTGGTATGCTTTAGCTGACTCTTCTACACTCACACACTTAGACAAATATCTTCGGAACGTTCTCTTCAAATGGGACCCTCATCATTACATCACCTTCTCCACCTTTTCTTTTTTACATGTATCCCAACTTGCCTTTATAGCCTTTACGTTTATGTGTCTATGTTTTTGTCTCTTTCCTTCAACACAAAACTATGGGTATTATAAAACCTAGGCCAAAATACTCTAATTGAATGCTTAGTTTTCCCGCAGTATAAACATATCACGTAGTTTTATTAACATAGTTATTCATTGAATATGCATATATCTTTAAAGTACTGAAAAGGAAAAAAATTGTATTAATTCATAGAAAGGATCAGAAAGTAAACTAGGATTCTAGACCAAGAGAAAATATCTTTTACGTAAGGCAAAATAAAGACTTAGTCTTTTTGGCATAAAAAGTGGAGAGAATCCATTGTTAGCAGATTAGCACTACAAAAAGCTTGAAGTCCTTCAGGGAGAAGGAAATGATACTAATGAGGCATTTGCGTCTATAAAAGTGAATAGGGAGCAAGGGAAATGGTAAATGCTTGATTAAAGAGAATTAAATAATTTTGATTATATAAATGCTTTTTCTTATTTGTTAACACTTCAAAAGTGGATCAGTGGACAAATAGCAAAAATGCATTTTAGGGTTTATAACATACATAGGAGTTAAGTGCGGGAGCAATGGCACAAAGGCTGGGAAAGGGGAGATACAGGAATACTGCTGTCACCTACTCATAATGCGCTTATGGAAATAATACGCAAAGAACTCTGAGCAGTTTAGGTTAATAATGTGAATCTGAATCCTGGAGCAACCACTAGGTAGGTCGGTAGGTAGGTAGGTAGGTAGATAGATAGATAGGTAGGTAGATAGATAGATAGATAGATAGATAGATAGATAGAGCTACTAAGGCAATAAAATGAGACAAAATAGAATCACCCAAAATATTGAACAAAACCAAAAGTGGCAGGAAAATTTTTTTAAAGGTGAGAAAGTAATAAACCTCATAATATTGATAAAGTTGTTTTGTAAAAGAAGATGTAAACAATAGGGAACTAATTCAAATCCTGTTGGTATTTTCACTAATCCAATTTGCTACACTTTAATACATTTTTGAGGTGATTGTTCAGTTTATATGTTCTGTTTTTAATGTTTAACTTAAAAGCAAAAACTGATATATATGAAAAGAAGGTAGTTTTTTTTAAATCAATATTATTTTCTTATTTCTCATTGCATGAATATAATGCTAGGTTTTTGAACAATTGGACATTACACAAGATGTATATAATATGATTTTCTTTTACTTATGTAAGAGTCATACAATATTGAATAATATGCCTACATGTATAAATTAAAATGTTTAAAATATTTCAGGGGTGTCTGGATGGCTCAGTAGGTTAAGCATCTAACTCTTGACTTCAGCTCAGCTTGTGATCTCATGTTTGTGAGTTCGAGCCCCACATCCACTCTGTTCTGATGGCACAGAGGTTGCTGGGGATTCTGTCTCCCTCTCTCTCTTCCCCTTTCCCACTTATTCTCTATCTCCCTATCAAAATAAATAAAAAGAAAACTTAAATTAAAAAATGTAGGAGACTGCCTGTGTGTTTCAGTCAGTTAAGCATCTGACTTCAGCTCACATGATGATCTAGTAGTTTATGAGTTCGAGCCCAGCATCAGGCTCTGTGCTGACAGCTCAGAGCCTGGAGCCTGCTTCAGATTCTGTGTCTCCTCTCTCTCTGACCCTCCCCTACTTGTACTCTGTCTCTCTTTCTAAAATAAATAAGCATTAATCTGTTTTAATGTAGTAAAGTACTTCAAGAAATAGAACTTAACACTTATGAATATTTTTGTTAAAAAGTTATACAAATATAGAAAGTCATTTATGTATGTGGCTTATTTAGAGAAAGAAAAAAGAAAGGATTGATTAACCAGAACCTTTTGTTATAAAATGTAATTCTTCCTTTTTCTGCGAAGCAATGCTGCAGCTCTGAGGGCATATATCTGACATGATGCCTTTGGCAGCTGGAAGAAGTAGTGGGAAACTAGAAAACATCAAAGTATCTAAGTAATGCTTAGAAGCATTGTCTGCTTGATTTTGAAATAAACAAAAATGGAATTTTACTATTCTTAACTGTTTTATTTCCACAATAAATAATACTTCTCCCAACTGCAGAGAGAGGGGTGGGGAAAAAGATGGTCAAATGCAGAACTGATTTTTTTCCTCTAGTGAAGACATTTTTTCACATATAAATAACATTATCTACATGAAAAGTGAACCAATGCATTTAAAAATATTTAGTCTGAGTAACAGTTTTAAGAGATTATTTTAAGCAATGAGTCAACATTTGAATTAAATTCCTATTTGTGTGAATTTCATGTAATTTAAAGAAAAAATAATATAAATGTTTAGAGCAAAACTTTTAATGATTATTTGTTGATTCCTTGGCTGTAAAAATATTTGTAAATTACAAAAAAAAAAAAAATATTTGTAAGTGACTTCAGGCCTTAAATTACATGTTTTGACAAATGAGCAAACATTGAAACATATTCAACATTACTATTAAATTAAAAAATAAAGCATGGAAAGGTGTGTTTTATTGATATTGTCAAAGATTAAACAACTTCAGTGTTCACATTTTCAAAGCTATAAGGGATTGAGAATTCTTATATATTGTCATTTAGATTTAAAATGTTTATTATACACACTTTTCAATTTGATTAAATATGTGAAACTCCTTAAATGTGTATAATTTTTGGCACATGAATCTCATTCTGATAAGAATTTACACTGAGTTTTCACAAATCCATGTTTAGTTTCATATAGGTAACTAAGTTATTTTAAGCATCATATAGCATAGTAAGTTGGAAACAATATAAAATAGCAAGAAATTTGAGTTATTTAAATACGGCAGGCATACTTTTACAGCCTTAGGAAGTAGTTTTGTAGAATAATATGTAATTATGTGAGACAAAGTCCATTTTATGACATAACATGAAAAAATAATTTCTAAAGAAAATTATGCTTGTAAATTGGGTTTTTTTTTCTTTTAGAGAGTTAAACCTATTTGCCTTAATCATGTGATAGATATGCTTGATTTTAGTCCTGTGATATTTTATGGTATATTAACCATTTGTGTATATATATCTTAAAATACTTTTCTTCTTTTACAGCATGTTTAAGGAAACATTCTTGTATTTCTTCTGATAGCCAGTTTTATAGGTATGCCATTTTGTAATACCTTTATCCTAACCCCTCTATCATTTCCATCAGTATTATCACTTCTAATCTTTACCTCTGTGTTTTAAAAATAATTTTAACTATGTGATTTGTAAGTTCTTAATTCACAGTTATTACATATGAGAAAACTAGGAAGACCAATCCACTTCTACCTTTTCTTATTCTTTCCTCATTTTTGTGAGTTTTTCCAGATTTTTACCAATTACAATCTGTGATTATGAACTACTTATTCCTACTTTGTTTTACTCTTAATGTTACAATTAGGATTCCCAGTGTTCACCTCAGACATTTTGCACATTTTCATAGTCATCAATTGTTTGCCTGATATTTGTTCCCTAGTGTATTTGTGAGTTGTCTTCTATCTAGACTTCTCAACTAAAGTTCTAATGTTCTAAACTCACAGATATGCCTTTGTTCTTTTACTCAAAGGAGCACTTGGCTAGATAAAATATTCTTGCCTCCCATGACCTTTCCTCTAGTATCATGTCAATGTAGCAACTGCTTTCTAATAAGGAATACTGTCCTCCAGAAGTATGATGTCAACCTGATTTAGTATCTGTATCTATCTATCTTCTATCTATCTGTCTGTCTATCTACCTATTTATTTTAGAGAGAGAGAGAAAGCACATGCAATCAGGAGAGAGAGGCATAAGAAGAGTGAGAAGGAGAGAGTGAATATCAAGCAGGCTCCCTGCTCAGTGTAGAGCCGAATGTAGGGTTTATGATTATTCCTAGAATTATGGGATCATCACCTGAGTCACAATCAACAGTTGGATGCTTAACTGATGGAACCACTACATGCCCCATGATGTAGTATTTTTGATACCTAGACTATCATTTATCTTTACTGGAGTTATTTACACTTAAAACTTTCTTCCTAATTTTTATTATTTCCTTGAAAATTATTCTGTTTTCTGCCATCTTTTATCATTTGTCTGCTTCTATGAGAATTATAGTGTGCATTAAAAAAAACTAATGTTTATTTTTGTGAGAGAGAGACAGTGTTTGAAAGAGGGAGGGTCAGAGAGAGAGAGAGAGAGAGAATCCAAAGATGTGTTCATCTTTTATGTTGTTCTTTCAAGGCCACACTTGCTTTATTCTCTTTTTATAAGTTTCTCTAAAAATGCAAGGCTTCATTAGCTTTTTATAAGTTTCTCTAAAAATATCAGGTAATTTTTAAAATTTATAAAGGTCTTGTAGAAAATTCTTTGTGTTTTATTGTTGCTTTAACAAAGGACTTAAAAATAAGACCCTTCGTATTTTCTTGAGCTTCTGCCAGTCCTGACTTTTATTCATTTTTATGACTTTTATCTCTTTGGTGATCTATGAGATCTGCAGCCTTTGATAACCCAGATTATTTCAAAGCAACTTTCTCTGCCTCTACCAGCAATTCTGCTTTGGTCAATTATTCTTGCTTACAGCAGTTGCCTCTAAACAAATATGTGGAAGATTTATGAGATTGGCCTGCAATGGTCACCTCAAAGTTTCTAATTTTCCCTGTAGTACTTTCATGGCTTCCTATGTCGCCTGTCTTAGAAAGCTCTCATGTCAGCCTCAGGGTCCTAAAAGGAAATGTATGGCACACTCAAATTAGGAAATGTCACTGTGTATCCTTTATGTACAAGGTGTAAGCATGTCTAGAACCACAAGGAATAATGCAGAAATCCACGATAAATAGTAGCAGAGGCGTTTTTTTTCACCTGAGAGCAGAGCAACTCTCAGTTTCTCGGGAATGAAGGGACATGGGGAGCACTTGGCTCACAGAACCTGGAAAGTGAGAAGTGAGTAAAGAAAGTTGAATTAAATGATGTACTGACCTACATCCAGGGGATACATACAGAGCACATAGTCCCCAGGGACAAATACAGTGGAGTAAATAGATTTATATCAATATAATTCCTCCCTGTGATTTCTGGCAAGGACTCTATATTGTCTATATAGAAGCCAATGAGCTGAGCTTCCCAAGACAGAAGACAGGAGAAGGAGGAGAAAGAGTGGATTTAGAACCACACATGGAAGATCTGGCAAAGCCTATTACTTTGCCCCCTCAGTTCTTTACTCTTACCCTTCATTCAGATAAAAGTTTGTGTCTCCATCTCAGGCATACACAAAGCATAATCATATGCTAGTAAATGTATCATCATGGGTGCTATCAATTTGTATCCACTAGCATTCTTCATGTAAAATGGTGGAAATGTGGAGGAAAAAATGCATAATATAAAATATTATATTACCCTGCTATTATCCTGGGCTTCCTAACTAGCCATGGAGTGTAAGTTAGTAAAAATATACACTTCATGTGTCTAAATAATGATAGGCACTAATCATTCCATATCTCCTTTACCCTCCTCTACATCACAAATAAATTGAGTTCTCGGCCTGGAGAAATTATTCTTGCACAAGTATAAGTTACTGCTTATTTAGTAGTAGAAATCATAGGTTTTTTTAGTAGAAATCATAGGTTTTTTTAGTAGAAATCATAGTAGAAATTTTTAGTAGAAATCATAGTTTTCCACTGATCACAATTTTAAGGAAAGATAGTCCTAAGAAAACTTATGGTGAATTCATTCTGATTTCCAATCAGTCCTCCTGTTCTCTGCTAGGTATCAACACCATAATTTTCCCTAGTAATCAGGAGAAAAATTGACATTGTAGATTCCATGTTGATTTCTTATTTAATCTGAATGAGAAATGTCAAACGATGGGGGATAATTTCAATTTCCAATTCATTGGAATCATTGGTAGGCTCTTTGATAGAAGTAGACTTTCGATGGATACTATGAGCACAAATTATGGAACAGAAACAGTCTTCAAATAGATTATTAGGTGTAGTGAAAAGAGAAACCACTGCTATCTCTACTCTTGGTTCAGGATTAATATTTCTGGCTATGAAGGAGACTGCCTCATATATTGGTTCTTGATTTTAGAAAAATGCCTCATCTTATAAGCCAACTTCCCAATACAACATGTTCATATTGGCCATCTGTTACCTTAACTGAGCCCTCTGAAAGTCATTATGGGGCTCTCTCAAGTTGGATTCTTCTGGTTGATGGAATATGTGATAAGACCAAAAAATTCCAAGATGGGTGTACTGCTACATTTACATTGCCATAACTTCCCTGGTAGGCAGTGTTTTATGGAGTACCTTGGTAAGCATCACAATAGTCTATAAATCTGTGAGTGACAGTACTGGCAGAAGTACTATAGACAGAGAAGGTAAATCTAAATATAAGATTTTTATAAGTCTCCCCAAATATAAGTCTATGACTGTTAGCGTAATTGCTGCTATAATGGAGGAGGTCTAATACAATCAATCTGCTGCTATGGCACCAGATTATACCCTATGGAGAATAGTGCCATGCTGAGAATTTATTTGCAATTTCTACAGAGACCACATACATTCATTTGGAAATCAAGAAACCTGTGATTGAATGCATCCACTTTCTGGATGTTCTTCTGTTTTCATTCCATATCTTAATCAACGGTGTTTCAATATACTTATTTCCTTGGACTAGAAATCTTAGAAATGCTCTCAGCTCATTTCTGTATTTTACTCTGCATGTTCTACAGTAACCAAGTTTTAAAAATTATATTCAAAACACCACAAAATCTGTTCCCTCTTCTCCTTCATTCTCTGTTATATTGTCTGTTCCAGAGACTTTCTTAATATTTTTTGTACCACAGCAATAGTCTTCTCGCAGTCCTTCCTGTTTCAGTCCTTTGCTTTGTACACACAGCACACAAACATATTTCTAAAACAAAATACAAATATAGCATTTAATTTTCTTTTCAATTAATTAAATCTTCATTAGGGGGTCATCATGGCTTACCAGACTCACTAAAATCTGCCCTCACTGTACTTTCCCTTCACTCCTCGTCAGCCATCTTTCCTCTGCATAGGTTTTATGCTCTAACCATTGTACGGCAAAATTTAGTATATTCAACTGTAAAGATAATATAGAATATGTGTTATGATCTTCAGTTTGGCAAAATAATGTTATATCGATCATTTTCTTGGAATACATATTTTCTCTCATTTAGTCAATTATTGTTTATACTTTAGGGGCGCTGGGGTGGCTTAGTCGGCTAAGCGTCCGACTTTCGCTTAGGTCATGATCTCGTGGTTCGTGGGTTCATGCCCCGAGTCGGGCTCTGTGCTGACTGCCAGCTCAGAGCCTGGAGCCTGTTTCAGTCTGTGACTCTCTCTCTCTGACCTTCCCCTGCTCACGCTGTGTGTGTCTCTCTCTCCTAGAAATAAAAAAAAAAAAAACAATTATTATTTATACTTTAAATGTTTGAGTATCTATATCCTCACAAAGAAAAAAAAGCAAAGATTATAAGTAGAAGTATTAAATTTCACATAAAATATATGGGCATTTTTTTTAACAAACCATTTGATGCAGCAACAGTTTTATATTCTATGTACCAGGTATAAATTGGTCTTATAGGAAGCATATAACAATGCCAATTAACAAGGTATATAAGTCCACTATTTATTTTCACACCTAGCATACACAACATGACATTTAGTATCCAGTCACCTTGGATAAAGGGGTTTGTTTTGTCTGGTCTTGCTTTGCTTTCCATTGATTAAATGGGCATGGAAGCAGAACTTCTTTGTCACTTCACTGGAAACTGTCTGGATAGCAATGGAGTATATCATAAATCAATTCTACCAGGAGAACAGCTCACAACCAAAGTCAATATCATGGTATAAAGCATCTATAACAAGAATCAAAATGAAATAAGCCTCAACACTTTGCTTCTTCAGAGAACTTCAAAGTTTTAAAAATGTATACAACAATATAATAAGGCCATGTGTTTTATTATTTTTTAATATGTATTTAACAGAACATATAAATGCTAAGCATTTATGAAAGTGGGAAATACTGAATAATTGATTGCAGAATTAACATTTTTAATATAGTATAAGATGTATAAGCATGCCCAAACAGAAATTCTACTAGATCAATATGAATTATTCAGGACCCCATGCTCCACTAATAGGTCCTACTGATTTTTTAAATTTCATAACCTACTTTGGTTTCTGTTTAGTAGATATTGAACAAATTTGTGTGTTTTACACATGTATGTGTATATATACAACTTTACATGTATATTAATTTTTCCACAGATACCTAATTTTATTTGCATCACTGAATTATTTGATTTCTCTACACAATCATACATTAAAATAATTGTCATTTTACTTTGTTGCAATTATTTACATTTTCAAAATATACAAATATTACAAAGAGAAATATTGACCGTACAAGAGAAATAAAATTGAAAGAATCTAGTAATACATTTTTAACCTGAAAAGAAGTTCACATTTGTAAAGGACTATAACTGTTATTTATTTGATGATTACCGTTAAACACACTGAAGAGAAGTAAAGGCAGATCATACTCATAAAGAGAAAATTTTGGTTATTATACTTACTATAATGAGTAAGTAATACATGTGTTGGAGTGCGATAGAATACAGTCAAAGATTTAAGCCCAAATATTATTGAGAACTTAGTAGAGAGACTAAGAAGACTTTCCATTTTCTTTTGTATATGCTTTTCTTATAAAATAATTTAATTATACTTTGCTTATATTTCAGTAGATGTTCAGCAACCCATTTTAGTACTTAATAATCCTTAGGGTTCCTAGTGCAGAAGAATAGCACTGATTGTCAAGAGAATGCAATAACTAATGATATACTTACTTAAACTTAAAAGGATTTTTATATTACTGGTGATATTTCTGTCACTTCTTCTCCTTATACTTCTAATACTATTATTGCTACTTATTATTACTGTCATTACTGATATTATTATTATTGTCATTATTATAAACAAGTATCCTTGATTGTGAACAAATGGTTAAATTTTAACTCAACATGAAGCTAATAATAGATAAAAATATTATTTCATAATAAAGTAAAGAGCAGCATAACATAAAACTCACAAAATAGCCTTCAGATGCTATTTCTTATGGCCATTGCCTTTTCTGTACTGCAATTATAAAAGTAAATTGGTGCATTTATTGCTACCCTTGAGCTCATTTGGCAATATATTTTATGTGTGTGCATACCAAAGTAAGAAAGTGTATATAAACTTTTCCGAACAATTCTACCTCTAATACATATGTTTTAGTAAATAATTTAATAGATAGAGATTTTATATAAATTGCTCATTACAACTTTGTTTAAAATTCTATCAAGATAGCAATTGCCAATGTTCAAAGAGAAACTGTTGAATAAAATATTTTATCATTAAAATGTGTGGGCATATCTTAATATAGAAATACATCTAAAGTTTGTAATTATCAGTTTACAATAAGGGTATTGATTCAGTCAACAAACATTTACTGAGTGAAAGTATTTCAGTAAACAATAAAGATACAATATATGACAAGGTTTTTAAGAAGTTAGTGAGAGTGAAGAGCCTAAAATAAGTTATATCAAGTGTATTAATTATTAGAATTACAGAGTGCAACTTGTCTGACAAATTAGGGAAGTCAAGGAAAATGAAAATTAAGATGAAATACACATAATAAGAAGGTCTTAGGTTAGTAACAGTTGACATGTTGCAAGGACACGTCAAGCACATCTTCCACCTACCTCAGTGCTGGGTCACTCTGAGGAGTTTGTCTGGTCTGTAGTCCAGGTTAGTGAAGGGAAAGTCAAGGTTAAGAGGCTAGAAGTATCTAGAGTCTGTTACAGATTTTAGATTTGATCAAAAGTAAAAGGTCATAGCAATAAAACGTTTTAGAAAGTAATTCACAGTAATAAAATCAAGCAGTATATCTAAAATTGCATTATATGATTGGAATAACTTTGGACATACATACATAAAACAGAGCAATCAGTAGTAGATATAATGAAAGATGACTTTGGTTTTACTCTTTATACTGTTACTTACTATACAATATTTTTCAGACAACACTGAAGACTTTTCTGATCAAAATAATCAATGTTGTTAAAGTCGGCAACCCAAATCACACCATACCCCATACCTGAATTTTTTGATTGGTGAATTCTGGATATAGTGCTTGCCTTTATGACTTCCCCTGAGACCTAATTAGAGTATCTCAAGTTTCTCCACTCTGCCAGTAGAGTTGAGTATGGGTTGGAGTGGGACCAGTGTATATATATACTCAAGATAAAAGAATGTAGACTTGATCTTGGCATTACTGACTCTAAGTTTATAAGTTTATAAGTTTATTTGAACCTTATTTGTTTTATTTATTATTTAATCCTCAGGACAGAATGTATTGCTTTTACAGTTAGGAGAAGGACAATATGTTTTGCATAAGACTGACTAAACCATTCCATTTTTTGCTATCAGTTCTACTCTTTGAAGGTTTCTCAATATCTGCCCTACTTTTACAAGCCTTAAACTGGTGTAATAACTTTGTGCAATTTCTTGGGACTGTTTTTATTAATGCCTTACATGAGCTGTTTCCATAATTCTGCTTATGATTCCTGAAGCATAGGTCTTCCTGATATTTCAAGCCATGCTTGGAATTCTCCTTCTTGCTAACTTGATTCATAATTTTCCTTCAGTTCACTTCACACCTGGGACATGCTCCACTTACTTCTCAAATGACAAATTGCATGCTAGAAGCAGTTGCTTGAGATTGACAAAAAGAACTTTTCCAACCATGAACTATATTCAGTCCAAGACTAAGATTTTTTAAATGAAAAAGAGAGGACTTCTTGATTATGTAACCCTAAGATAATTAAGAATTTTGAAACTCTGAAAATGTTTTTTTAAATACATATGGAAATACTATAAATATTATGGAGAAGCTAGCTATTTCTTTTTTTTTTTTTTAATATTTTTATTTATTTCTAGGAGAGAGAGAGAGACAGCGTGAGCAGGGGAGGGTCAGAGAGAGAGGGAGTCACAGACTGAAACAGGCTCCAGGCTCTAAGCTGGCAGTCAGCACAGAGCCCGACGCGGGGCTCGAACCCACGAACCGCGAGATCATGACCTAAGCGAAAGTCGGATACTTAACGGACTAAGCCACCCAGGCGCCCTGAAGCTAGCTATTTCTAAAATTAGTATAATTTAAGGAATTATAATTAAAGAGGGTTTAAGTGGGAATTTACATGTTTTAACACTAAATCTAAAATAGTTGTTAATTTCCATGATTAGAGACAGAATTTCATCCCTTTAATAAAATATGTATACATAAAAATTTATGACACATTATCGTCCAACCATTGTACAATATTAAGCCCAAAATTGTAGAAATATTAAGAAATAGAATGAACACCTAAATTCTACAAGCTATTTTTATTTAGTATGGAGAGATATTTTCACAAGTAAATGATAGTTGAAATACAAGTATGTATAAGTCAAGTAAAAAAGATATTGAAAATATAATTCAAGAGGCAAATTAATGACTAAACAATATTTTTTTTATTATAACAGAACATTGTTTCTATATGTCTCAGGGATGATTTTTTTTTTCCATTTGGCATTAATAAGAAAAACGGGGGCACCTGGGTGGCTCAGTAGGTTGAGCATTGGACTTTGGCTCAGGTGATGATCTCACAGTCCGTGGGTTCCAGCCTGTTTGTTGAGTGCTGACAGCTCAGAGCCTGGGGCCTGCTTCAGAATCTGTATCTCCTTTTCTCTCTGCCCCTCCATCATTTGCATGTGTACTCCTGTTCTCTCTCTGTCTCTCACTCTCAAAAGTAAACATAAAAGAATTAAAAAAAAAAGAAAAATGGTTCTAGGATTTCTTATATTAGACAAAGGCTAAGTGTGATATTTGCCAGATGCTTAAAAAATACTACCACATTTGCCTTCACAATCTCAAAGTCACTCCTCTGTTATTACTCTCAATTAAGTAGACTATATAGGTTTAAATCAAAGATCTTCCGTATAATAAAGGAAACTCTGGGCCTGAGAATAAAGACACTTATAAGAATACTTGAAATATTTCAAAAACAACCTAAACATTTATATTTATATTTTTATATTTATTTTTATGTTAATAAAAATAATGATAAAAAATAAAAATGCAACATCTAAAATGTATGAATTAAAATAATTTTTCATTTGATGTAAAGGAAAATTGAAATTTCATTGTGTGGTGAAATAGATACCTTCACAATTATTTATAGATCCCCTAGGAAGAAATTGGGAGGATTTAAACTCAGTTAAGAATAAAAAATTTTGGTTGTATGCAAAGAAAAACCACAATGTCATAAAATTAGTAGAAATACTATTTTCTAAATAAGTGTTAAGTGTTAAAAATTCATTTTGGGATACCTGGGTGGCTCAGTCAGTTTAGCGTCCAATCTTGGTTTTGGCTCAAGTCATATTTTTGCAGTTTTGTGAGATCAAGCCTTACCTTTTGCTGTGCTCTGTGGTGGCAGAATGGAGCTTGCTTGGGATTTTCTCTCTCCCAGTCTAACTGCCCCTCACCCACTCATGCTCTCTCTCTTTCAAATAAACAAAAGAACTTTGGGGGCACCTGGGTGGCTAGTCAGTTGAGTATCCGACTTCGGCTCAGATCATGATCTCACAGTTTGTGGGTCCAGCCGCGCATCGGGCTCTGTGCTGACAGCTCAGAGCCTGGAGCCTGCTTCCCATTTTTTGTGTCCCTCTCTCTCTACCCCTCCCCTGCTCATGATCTGTCTCCCTTTCTCAAAAATAAATAAATGTTTTAAAAAAATAAAAATAAACAAAAGAACTTTGAAAAAATTAAAAAATCAATTTCAAAATAAAATTTAACCTATTTTCATTTTGTAAATGAAAGTAAGGAAAGTTGAAGGTATGAAAGGTTATTGATAAAGTGACAGCAGACATTTAGAAAAAACTAAGATAAGCAATAATTCTAATAGTTTAAGCACAATGTAAATGATTTCTTTTAAAGAAAAAATACAAACAGAAAGTGATTAATCTAAAGAAAAGAAGAAAAGAGAAATTTACAACTTTCAATGACGATACTTAAAAAGAAGACAGATCTTGGGGCGCCTGGGTGGCTTAGTCGGTTGAGCATTCGACTTTCGCTTAGGTCATGATCTCGTGGTTCGTGGGTTCGAGCCCCGCATCGGGCTCTGTGCTGACTGCCAGCTTAGAGCCTGGAGCCTGTTTCAGTCTGTGACTCCCTCTCTCTGACCCTCCCCTGCTCACACTGTCTCTCTCTCTCTCCTAGAAATAAATAAAAAAAAAAAAAAAAAAAAAAAGAAGACAGATCTCAAATAAATTAACTTATTGAACACCTGAAGAAACTGGGGGAAAAAAGAGCAAAATATACTCAGAAGAAACACATATATGTGTATATCAAGAAAATACACATATATGTATCAAAAATATATATGTATGTATATACATATATATACATATGTAAAATAAAAATTAGAATGGGAATATTGAAATTTAAAAAATAGAAATAGAGAAACTCAGTGGAACCATAGTTGGTTTTTAATTTCAACAAATCTGACAAATTTGTAATCTTACCATGATAATATTTTTTTATCTAAATTAGCAACATAACAGAGTTACTGAATAATTTATAGAGTATTAAGAAAAACAAATTCTGTTTCTATTTGCTTAATGTTTAATCATTAAAAAGATTCAGAAATGGGATGCCTGGGTAGCTCAGTCAGTTAAGCACCAGACTCCTGATTTCAGGTCAGGTCTTGATCCCAGGATCCTAAATTCAGTAGTGCAGTGGGCTCCATGCTGGGTGTGGAGCCTGCTTAAGATTCTTAATCTTTTTTTCTGAACAGGTACTTGCACAGTCATGCAAGCACTCTCTCTTTTCTCCCTCATAAATAAATAGATAAATACACACATACATATGTAAATAAATAAATAGGAAAGATTCTAGAGGATCTAAACCATCAGAGGAATGAAAAGACTTTAAAATTTTAATTAGTAGATATTGGGAAAGGACAAAATTAAATTCAACAAAGAACCACACAGAAAAAAATCCAATTAAAAAAATTAGAATTAAAAGAATTGAAAAATGTCCATAATTACAGTCTTTGTAAACACATTATTATCATAATTTATTAAAACACAGGTATTGTCAAAGGATCAAGAAATGCTGTGACTGTGATGCTTGCACATGGGCGCCACAAATTCCATATTGGTATAAATTATCCTTATACCATAAAGGAAGACTTATATCAGAGTGGGTCCAAGTGGATCTCTACAACAGCTGATGAAACCCAGGTTTAGGAAAATCCTAATCTTATAAGGGGCTGCCGGCAAATCTGCCCACCCTTTGCTCCCAGGTAGATATTTTCTCTATTGCCCTGTATGCAAGCAAACCTCCTGTGTGAAGAGGGATACTTTACTATTCTAGAATGTAAATAAAGCAACCCTCTGACTTAGAGGGAGACACTCTAATTGTGTAGAGTATCTACTGTGCTGCTGTGTAAGTACCCTAGAAGAGAGTTTGAGGTGCATAGACACGCCATGGAGAATTGTCTCCCCACAGATATCAGATTAACTAAGATAATACAGCTGTCTATTATTTACAACAGCATTGTTTTTTTAAATGCCATTCAGTGAAATTAATTAAATAAAACTAAAGAGATATTGTACAAGGGCTATGGACTGAATGTTTCCTCCTTTCAAAATGCATATGTTGAAGTCTATTCCCAAATGTGATGGGATTTGGAAATGGGACCTTTGGGAGATAATTAGTCCATGAGGGTAGTAATGTCCTTATAGAAAGAGACAACAGAAATATGCTTTTTCTCAGCCATCTGAGGCTACAGTGCAAAGACCATCTTCAAACCAGGAAATGGTTCTCATTGGACATGGGATCTGCCAGTGCCTTGATTTGGGCTTTTTAACCTTCAGAACTGTGAGATATTGTGTTTCTGGTTAACTACTCAGTCTATGTTATTTTTGTTACAGTAGCCTGAACTAAGACATCAAGTAAATATAAAAAAAAATGGATAGTAATATAAATAGAGTTTCAAATTAATATCTATGGCCAAAATCTTCACTAGAGATTACAGGTCTCTGTGCTGATGAAATGAACAATTCTACTTAGAGAATATAATGGTCATTAACTGGAATAAAGCCAGAAATATAGCCTTAAAATATAACTAAAAATGGCAGAATCAATAGAATACACTGTTAAATCCACTAAAATATTGTATGTTGTACAACGTCTCCAAAAGACCAATGTCTTTTGGTCTAAGAAATCTATAGACCAAAGGAACAAAAATTTGGTTACAGAAAATATGAAAACAGACTTTTCTTATAGGAATGTGGCCTATTAGTATTACGATAAAATTATATTCCTTTTTCCAAATATTTGCTACCTTTCCTTGTAAGAGGTGAATTCTTACATACCGATTGACATAAGTCTTGCCCATGTGACTTGCTTTGTTCAAAGAATCTTCAGTCTTAGGTGCCATAGGCCATATCCAAGCATGAAATTTGAGAGGCTTTGCATGGTCCCAACATTGCTGTCTTCTCTCTGTCACAGTAGTGGTAATGGTGCGTTTCAGAGGTTGTTTCTGTAGCCCAGTTACTATAATGAAGAAGAGTGAGCAGAAAAGTATTTGACTTGTATCACATGAAGATATAGATAAGCTTTTCTTGTAAACAACTGAGAGTTTTTATGTATTTGTTTCCACTGCATACTATATCACAAGCTGACACAGAAGTAGATATAAGAACTATTAAGATATAGAGCTATTAAGGCAAAGCAGTAATATATATTAATTCTTGAGCACAGAAAAAAAAGTTCTGTAAGATCACAGTATCACAGACCATTTCATCAAGCCACAATTCTATTAAACTAGAAATACATAATAAAATATACTTCAATATATTTGAAAACTAAATATGCCATGTCAAGTAACTCACGTTAAATAATAAGTCACAATGGAAACTACACCATATTTAGAACTAAACAACAATGAAACTATTATATTTTAAAAATTATGTGATGTGACCAAGAAGGTTTATTCAGTTTTAAAAAGACACAATAGGACTCACTAAGTAAAATATAAGAAAGAAGAAAAAATGTATTTATCATTTTAAATTACAGGCCAATGTAATTTTTTCCTGCTTGTGAATCAGGAACCCCAGTTACTCCCCCCCCCCCCGCCAAATCCAACATCTAGGGTCCTTTGCTCCTAATAGCCAACTGGGAAGAGTGGTGGGGGTGTGCGGTGAGAAAGACACACACAGATACAAGGTAGGGGGGGGGGAAGGGGGGAGAAAAAGAGGAAGAGGAAAAGAGAGGAAAGGCTGTTCTCTTAGTGGCTTCAAGCTGAAAACTGCATATTATTTATGCCTGTCTTTCATTTATGAGAATTAATCCCCTGCCCCCATCTAATGCTTGGGCTCTCAGAACTGTTGTGGAGTGCACAGATCTTCAAAGCCCACTACATTTCCCCTGTAGCAGTGTAAATAGGCAAACAGCAGTCCTTGTGGTTCCTTTATTTGGGAGGAAAAAAATGAAGAAGCCAGGGAGGAAGTAGAGGCCTGCAGACTTTTTGCAAGTGGAATGCGTTGGGGGTGTTAATGCAGTAAAAGACATAACAAACCACAGATAAGTCAGGGGATTGTGGTAGGAAGTTGGATGTTTGGATTTGTACCTTCAGCAGTAGAATAGATCTAAAGTTTGTTTCAGTCAGGAATCATTGTTTGGATTAGGATGATATAAACAAAGTATCAAACTAAATTTTCATAATGTATCCTAGCTGGAAGCAAATATTGAATGAGTAAAAAAACTGAAATCCAACATCACAGTCTGGTCTGTATTGTTGATTTTCTGGCATGTTACAAAGAAAACCAAAGGCCTGACTGTCTGTAAATGAATTGAGTTGACCACATGATCTTGGGAGAATTTTGGCATTGTAGTTTCTTGGATTTCTATAACCTTCAAATCCTTTCCTGGTATATATTTGGTTAATCACTGTCCAGTCATGTCTGTTTTGAACAGGATGGCTCATTTATTCTTGGATCTACATTTTCTTTATATCCAAATTCAAACTGTTTGACTGAAAGAACTCTGGTATCTATATTGAGAATCATACCAAAACACTTTTCTCTAACATTGTCACCAGAAGGGAAAATCATTTTATATTACCAAACCAAACAAAACAAAACTTCTGAACCACTAAAGCTCATCATAATGAAATAAAGAGCTTAAAGGGAATCAAACTGAAACAAGAAGAAAAAAAAAATCCCAGTCTCTATTGCCAAGGAGTTTACATCATAGAACTAGATCTAAAGGAAAAACTTTTTAAACAATTGCACGTTGACATGATTTAAAAAGTGTGCCTTAATTTTTGTTTTATTTTTTAATGAATTCTTCACTCTATACATAGTTCCTTCAAATATTTGAAGGAGAAAGATACATTCTTATATCTGTAATATGATGTCACAATATTTTACTCCATTGTCACAGTCATTTGGTATATATATTTTTTGATATATTTTTTAACTTTTTATAAACTCTAGTAATCTATCTTTCTGTAAGAAAATGTGTTGAATGTTAAGTGCACTAATCAAACTGGTCAGAAAATCTAGTCATAGGTATTATTTAAACATCCTTAGAATATGAAGGGGAGCATTGTATAGTACGTAAGGGACACTATTTTAACTCAGATAGGAAGCTGACATTATCTTCACATTTCCTGGTATTTTATTTTTATTTTATTATTTAATTTAATTTAATTTAATTTGTGTTAAAATGAGAGAAGAGGAGTGAGATGTTAAAATTGGGGGTAAGGTGTGGCACCTGGGTGGCTCAGTCAGTTAAGAGTCTGACTTCAGCTCAGGTCAAGATCTCACGGTTCATGAGTTTAAGCCCTGCATTGGGCTCTGTGCTGACAGCTTAGAGCCTGGAGCCTGCTTTGAATTCTATGTTTCCCTCTCTCTCTTCCCCTCCTCTGCTCATGCTCTGTCTCTCTCTCAAAAATAAATATTATTTTTTTTAATTGAGAGGAAGGTAACTATGGGTACAGTTCTGAGGCATTAGAGATAATAGAGGCTGAGAAAATGAAACAAAAGTTTATAGCTTTGGAGCCAATATTATTAAAGATTATTGCAAAGGATTCAAAATACTTATGACTTGAAAGGAAAAGTCTTAATTTTAGAGCATAGTATATGAAAAGTATCAGAGTGGTGAAATTCCTTCATCCTATATATAATCTCATTTAGTTCTGATAATGGAGTGTATCTGTAGTTAAGAGAACAGCTGCTAGAGGTAGACGTCTTCAGTATACATTTTGGTTCTGACATTTAACAAGTGCATTCATGTCCAAAGTATATGACTTAAACAATTTAATTTTCCCTGCCTCAATATCTTCATCCATAAAATGGGGATGACAATAATGTCTATATCAAAAGGAGTTTTAATAGTAAATATACTTTATTTTAAGATTATTTGTTTTAGGGAAACAGAGAGATAAAGAGAAGGAACTTGAGCAGGGGGGAGGGAGGGGAAGAGAGAGAAAGATAGACAGACAGACAGAGAGAGAGAGAGAGAGAGAGAGAGACTCCCAAGCAGGCTCCAGTGCTGTGAGTGCCCAGCCAGAGGCAGGACTCAAAATCATGACTGTGAGATCATGACCTGAGCTGAAACCAAGAGTCCTAAGCTCAATTGCTGAGCCACCCAACACCTGGGTGTGTAAACACACTTTTAAATGTCATATTGTATAATTATTAGCTATTAACATAACATTCTTATGCAATATAATAGCATATCCTCAATTTATAAAAAAGGACACTCCACAGGGAAGTAGTATTTTTTTTTTAAATTTTTTATGTTTATTTTTGTTAGAGTGTGTGTGTGAGCGGGGAGGAGCAGAAAGAGAGGGAGACACAATCTGAAGCAGGCTCCAGGCTCTGAGCTGTCAGCACAGAGCCCTATGTGGGGCTCGAACCCACAAACCATGAGATCATGATCTGAGCTGAGGCCAGAAGCTCAATCTACTGTGTCACCCAGGGGCCCTGGATTTGTCGTTACAATGAAATCCAAACTAGTTACTAGGACTAGAATTTTAAAAACTCTGCATGTGTTTTCAACCTGTCTCTTTCAATTACCCTCTATTTGTGATTTTCTAATCAATTAACTTTTTATGTTCTTTACAGAGGCTAACCTTCTCCTGCCCTTGTTCCTCAGACCAAAATGCTTTCTCACCAGCTCTTCTGATATTTTCCTTCTTCTCACCCACCAGTGCTCAGTTCATTCTGAACCCTCTATTCAAAGTAGTCTCCACCTATCTCTTCAGTATGAAGCCCTTTCTCTTCAACACCACCCCAGCGCCCCTCCCTACCAGCATTGCTGGAGTCTTACTAGAAGGAAAAGCAAAGCAGGACCTGTGTCATGGTCCCTAAGCCAACTCTTGAATATTATCCAATCACAATCTGTGAAATGCTGGAAAAAAAACTGGTCCCAACATTTAAAATGTTTCAAAGCTGCCGTTTGTCTCTACACTATTCATCAATTTTTCTGTAGTCTTTAACTGAAATGTAATGAGACTTCACATCTGTATCTCTTATCTATCTTATTTTTCATAAAATGAGATATAAAATATGTTAGGTTCGTAAAAGATGAATGTTTATAATGCTCATAAGTGCAAAGCAGATAGAAAATTCTGTTGTAAATGACAACCAAATTTTGTTGTATAAAGGAGCAAGAATTATAATCAATGATATAGTATAAGAAATGTTTCACCTAAGTCCATACAAATCCACCTGGCATCTTGAAAATAAAGTAAATTGCATTGTCCCAAATTAGATTGATATTATTTTACACGTCTCTACTGACTTAACTAATACCATTATCCCCTTGAAAAAGTCCTTATCTTTTCCAGCACTTTATTTTGTCAGGATTAATGAGATTATCAGATACAGAAATGAGCAACTCTCTCTCAATCTCATTCAAAGCAATCATTAGGATCAATTTAGGGAAACAAGACATATCCACATTTCTGTAAATATAAAAATGATAAAATCATATACATAAGCTTAATAAAGGAAAGATATTGTAAGGACAAAATACTATAAGAATTATGTGATAGAATCGCATTGTATATGTATTCAACCTGACTATATTTAATATTCTTGATCATGCATATAAGGAGCAACAACAACAAAAAAAAGTAGTTTTTTTTTTTTTCCCAAAGATAGAAAGTAACAGATTAAATGGCCTGGACAATTCCTATTATCAATCTGCTTACTGAATTTATATCCAATTGTGAGCTTGAAATAATTAGATTTACTTGTTCTCTTAGGTTTATAACCCCTGGCCCCAGAATTAGATAGATGTTTTCTAATGCTGAATGTGATTCTGGATATTTAAGAGAGTTTTTAAATTTAATATAGAGCCCCCCAGTGTAAGTCAACTGCTTCAGCTGCTACAAAACAAAGGAGCTATTTCTTTCAATGCTAGAGAAAAACTTTGGTGAGTTACAGCCAAGCATATGAGGAAAAAGAGTGTAGGTCTTCAACATGGCAACTTTCTAAAGAACTTTGAAGGGTAATTTGAGTTTAATTGATTTCTACCTAGGTTTTTAGACTAGGATTGCCAAAGATTATTTTGCTTCTATTTAATTGTCAAGAAAATTTTGGCTTTAGATCCTGACTCTTCCAATGTAATTGGCTCCACAATATTTAGAAAGAAGAGCAATTCTATTCACTTTTGGCAACCTTCATCATTATATTTCATTTTAATGAATATTTGCTAAACAAGTTTTCAGGGTAGGTGCTGTAATTCTGCTCAGAACTCTGAGATGTTGAAAGAAAATTAAAGCACATTTCATTTCACTTTATTACCTTCATTTGTTTGTTTTACTTGAACCTATATTTCTGGTGAAATTTTTACAGTCATGCTATATTACCTTCCTTTCTTTTATATTCCACTTTCCATAATTTTTGACTTTGCTCATTGCCCAAACCTTTATCTTTTATTCTTTCATGTGTTTATAGTTCACATTTTCATATGTCCTCATACTCTAAGGAAAAATTAAACAACATATTTCAAATGTATTTAGTTCAGTGTATCGATTCATAGCTCTGCAAACACAATTCTCTGTAGCTTGTGTATTTCTTAGAATAGAGTTCACCTTGGCCATTTGCCATTATCACTATTTCTGCATGAAATTGATGAGTGATACGTGTATAGCCCTTAGGATATTTTAGCATTATTATGTAAATATATTCTATAGTTACCATGATGATTATAAAGGGGTGGTATTCTCTCCCACTCCCCAGAGGGTCAGATTGATCTGTGGGTCATACAGATTTGAACTAGATATGAACAACATTGCTAAAATTAGTGTCTGCTTTACTCTTTGGTATGGTAGTTTTAATTTTGGCATGTTCAGGAAAATCAGTCATATCAATGTAATGATACAGTGTTTTAGCAACTTCACATTCACTATATTGTGTTGTCATATATACAGGATATATTTATGTGTATATGTATATATAAAAGTGGCACAGGATAGCATTCAAATATTTGATGGATCTGTTACTTAAATCATTTAGTATATTCTTTTATTTAGCATACTTTCTATTTTAGAAAAAGTTCAGATAAGTAATATAGTTTTATATAATAAGCAAAAAAAATATGGGACAGCTGGGTGGCTCAGTTGGTTGGGCATCTGACTTTAGCTCAGGTCATGATCTTGCAGATCGTGGGTTCAGGCCCCACATGGGGCTCTGTGCTGACAGTTCAGAGCCTGGAGCCTGTTTTAGATTCTGTGCTTCCCTCTCCCTCTGTCCCTCCTCCACTCACACTTGGTCTCTCTCTCTAAAAAATAAATAAATACTCAAAAAATTAAAAAATAATAAACAAACTTGCATTTCCAGCAAAGTATTAAATTGTGCCAACACAATTTAAATGCATACTTTTATTTACTGTATTCATTACTTTAATGGCTAAAAATTAATAAAAGCAAATATATATTTCTCTCCATCTGATATACCTTATCACTTATTATCTATAAAATAAAAACATACCTCATTGTAAAATTGAACCTTTAAATTTAATAATTTTAAATGGAGGCAAACTGACCATATGATGAACAATTCATAAAAATGACTTGACGTAAACATTTTAAAGTGAAATGGCATATGTTTTTTCTTTACTTAAAACAATTAGAGCGGCTCCTGTGTGGTTCAGTTGGTTAAGTGTCTGACTTGGTTCAAGTCATGATCTCATGGTTTGTGGTTTCAAGCCTCACATTGGGCTCTGTGCTGACAGCTCAGAGCCTGGAACCTGCTTCAGATTCTGTATCTCCCTCTCTCTCTCTGACCCTTCCCTGCTCATTCTCTCTCTTTCTCTCAGAAATAAATAAAACATTAAAAAATTAAAAATAGATAAATAAAAGATAAATACACATAAAAATTAAAAAAGAAATAATTATAATCTTTTTTTACCAAACTCTTGAGATTCAGGTGAAGGCAAATATTTGATGAGTCTTTAATTATATTAATGTTTAAACCTCATTTATGAATAGGCGTTTTCATTTAAGATTTTCTTCTTCACAACTGTGTAACAATAATTCCGGCAAAAGTAGGTCATTTAGAAATTTGATAAAATAAATATTTTATTAAAATTCCATATGAAATATTTCCAGCAGCATCCTGGAGTTCCTTGTATTAACATATCAACATTGAAACACTTTTGAGTTGATTTCATTTCTTGAGAACAGTTAAGCTGCCTCATAAGGATACACAGAAAGCCGTTGGGAATTGGAAAACTTTGAAGCCCAGCATTTTTCTAGTTTTGACTTCCAAGTTCAGAATCTAAATCCTGAGGCAGGCCTCACAGTGTTCTGTCTGACAGTATACTAGTCAGTGCTTCAGTTATTTTTATTATGAGTCACTACATCTATTAAAATGCACTTCATCAAGTACAATAAACTTTTCTAGTTCTTTCTGGCAAAAACATATTTTTAAAATCTGATTAAGGTAACACACTTTAGAGTGTCATCATTCTATGTAACTACTAATGGAATAAAGCAAATTAATTTGGGAAAAATAAACTGGGAGAAAATTTTAGATGTCATTATCTTAAGACTTTGATAGGTTGCTTTTTATTTAACTCTTCAAAAAGTTGATGTTAAGAATTTAATGCTTCTGTTAACAGAGTTTTTCATTCTAAAGGGTTTAATTACTCTGGGCAGTCAATTATGTTACTTTGGTAAATAATGCAGGGTTGAAAGCTTCAGTAATAGGCTGTCCTTATGCCTTAGACATAGAATGATAGTAATGATACAACCTGGAGATGCCTTATGGCAATTTTTGTCGATCCCAGTTGAAGATTGGCCCATTACTTCTGGCATGCATTTCAACATTCTACCGTTGTCCTACAATTTTCTGGTGTTCATTTGTCACACTGACAGAAACCAGTTTAAAATTTAAATCCATATCCCTCCTGAATCCCGTAAAAGAGTTTGTAGGCCAAAGCTGTGCAGTGACTGATGACGCTCTTGTCAGGTGCCAGCACATCTAGCAGAATCGCTCAACAAGTTTCTTAACAAGATAAACAATAAGGCAGATTACAGGGAAACAAATGACTTCTCATAAGGTTGCTTCCATGGCATTCTTCATATCAGTCCCCTAAAGTCATTTCCACAACTAAACCATTTCAAAAGTAGGAAGTATTCCTACTTGTATATTGATATTTAATTCTCTCCCAGCTTATTCAGTTTATCATTTGTAGAGAAAGAGTACACAATTGAAATATATGGTAAAAGATCCCTAAAAAGTATCCTTTAATGTAATCAAACTTTTTTTGCCTCTCGAAGATATGGGTTGATAGGATTTCATTGTGCACTAACTGTACTATGAGTTTATACATCATTATGATGCAGTTCTCTTTGTTTGCAGGTTTCCAACATCAAGACTATGTCCTTTAAAATGTTTTTCCTTCAGACTAGCATCTCTCAAAATCTGAGCATTGGAAGTTTATGGTTGCATGTTTTCTTCTCAATACAAACAGTACGAAACGGGTGTTATCCTAAGAGAATTTTTTTTTTTACAACTGCATAGGTGAACCTACGAAAAAGTCACAAAAGTAGATCAGAGGTATATCAATGATGTTATCTGGATACATGGAGCTCTTGTGTTCACCCCCTTCCTCTTACAGCAGAATATATGTGTACCCTGGTTAAATCACTTGTCACGTGCATTTTATCTTGTCTAAGTGGTATATACTTGGAAAATATGGTATTTTTTTATTTTACTTGCTTAGCCACTGCATTACATTCTTTGAAAAATTAAATTTACTACATAGCACTTACGTGTTCATCTTTGTTACATTTGTTTATTCAATAAAATATAGCAACTAGACAAGAAATTAAGGGCTGTGTTCCTGGGACTGCTCGTAGATAAAGATATAACCAGAGATATGTACCATAACTTACTTTAAAGTACCAGAAGGGTCCTAATGATAGCCTGATGTATTGACCTAAGTAAAACTGCTTTACTTTTTGCAAAATCAATCAGATAATTATGTTAGTTTAATGGTCTGTTTATTTTTGTTCTTGAATTATACCCACTTATCGGTTAGATCATTTTAGATCATTTGAAAACTTTTTAAAAGTTTTAGTGCTGATAATTTTCCTGAAATGGTATCAAACGGAGTTAAAATCTAGAAAGATCTATGTTGTCCTCATATTGTGACCCATGTGTTACAGAAAAGAAAAACAGAAAATGCTTACTGAAAACATTTCGGGGAATGATACTTAAAAAGGAATACTTGGTCATTAATGAATATTAGAAGCACATTTTCTATTCATTCATAAAATACATAAATATTGCACAGTAAAAGATAAATCATTAGAAGTGGAATTATATGATTCACCTTTACTTGAATATAAAACTAAGTCACAGAGGTAGGAAACACCCATAATATAATATCCATAAAGGAATGAAATGGAACTGTGCGCAACTTAGTTTTAGACAAAAGAGATATGCTTTGGAACCCACACTCACCACATATTACAAAGATTTTCGAGAACAAAAGACTGTTAGGTTTTGATACCACCTGTGACGGTTAATGTTCCTGAAAAAAAATGACACAAATAGAAATGTGTGAAGACTTCATAAAAAGACCATGTCATGCTTGTCTATGAGACTAAGTTTCCACCAGGAAAAAATAGCTTCATTAAGTGAATAAGATCAGGGATAAACTAGCTGTTCTAATGGAAAGAACATGAATATAATTGCATTTACCATACCATGATCAATACAGCCCAGGGTTCTAGCAGTGAACTCTGGACTGTTCAAGTTTTCTACTTGGCTATTCTAGCATTTAAAACAAAATTTCTAAAAGCTCTCTATCCCCATCAAATCTAACATTCTCCTTTGTCTTTAATTACAATGAAAGACATTTTTATTTTCCCGACCACTTATGTGTTGGTGATTTTGACTTTTCGTTATACTCATACTTCCATATTCAGGTATCAGTTCTCTCCATTGAACATCTCCTGCTTTAAATGCCTCCTTTACATTACTTTCATTGCCTCTCTTGTTCATGAATATATCATCTTATACCTGGATTACTGTAAGATTTTCTGAAGTATTTTCCTAGTCTCCTATTTCTCCACATTTTTATTTCAAGCCAATTGCTACTGATATAATCCTTATAGTACTATGGACACACTCCTGCTCAAAAATGTTGATGGTCCCCCTTAATGAGGGAATATGGTTTAAACACCTAGACTGACATTTGACGACCTCCATATCCGAACGTGGGCAGGCTGTGTAATGCACAAATATTGTTCTTCAGTAATAAAAAACCATGGGTTATAAATATTTAACATTACTGAAAAAAATTATACTTGGTGCCCAGGAAGATAGGAGGAAAGAGAATGTTGTTAATTTAAGGGCAATAGTGGGGCGCTTGGGTGGCTTAGTCGGTTAAGTGTCGGACTTTCTCTTAGGTCATGATCTCGCGGTTCGTGGGTTCGAGCCTCGCACCGGACTCTGTGCTGACTGCCAGCTCAGAGCTTGGAGCCTGTTTCAGTCTGTGACTCCCTCTCTCTCTGACCCTCCCTTGCTCACGCTGTCTCTCTCTTTCCTAGAAATAAATAAAAACAAAAAAATTTTAAGGGCAATAGTTAGGAATGAGGGAGTGATCTCTTGGATTTCTAAAAATTCTTAGAATTACTAAATTATTAAATTTACTAATTTACTAGAATTACTAATTCTAAATGTCTATGGAAGCACTCCATGTTGGTGTTTGGAAACAATGTTCCTTGAATATTTTTATGTTTGCACCTGGTCAGAGCTTTCAGAACAAAGAATGCTGGTGCTTGGATTTAAGGAGGATTGCCTGGTAAATATGCCTTTGAAGTTAAACATTGTGTACTACTCCAAGGGAATGTAAAATAGCCTCTCTCCTGGATCCATTTGCTTAGTTTCTAAGTACAATGAATTCTGAATCATTTCTTTGCATTTCAGACTAGAGAAAGAGATCTAGAGACCCTCTCTCCACTGTCCCCATCAATCCGCAGAGAGAATGTGTATGCATTCCAGAACAAAGATCTTTTTCACTCTATCTGCAGAGGGAGAGTGGCCAGATATAACAGCTGCCCTACACAAGCTCAAGGTTACATAATTCCGTCTGCTCTGGTGTGACCACTGCATGTAGTGACATTTTGCTCTCACTGCACTGCCCTCTGGAGGATTGGGGTATGGGGAATCCGAGCCGTTCACATTGCTCTGTGTATAAATAAAAAGTCTTTTCTGATCCAGAAATACAGAGTTCCTGTTAATAGATATAGATAGATATTGGTATAATGATAATATATAGATTATTATAGATATAGATATATATATAGATTATTATAGATACAGGCATACAGACACTCTGTGTATATGCACACATATAAATACATATCATATATTAATACATATATATTCATATGCATATATACATGAATACATATATGTATATTGTGTATATGCAGATATGCGTGTATACATATATATGTATATACAGGATTCTCCTGCTTTTGGAAAAGTAGAGCTTTCCTATAAAAACTTCTGGAAGCTGAAACAGCTGAAGTAAAGCTTCAGGGATGGGAGCAGGGGAGAGCGGCAGGGGCACTCTCACTGCCAGTTCTGACTCTGTCCTGGTCTGTGGCAAAACGAATGCTGAATGCTATTTTTGCTTTTCACTTTTTCCTGTAAAAGTGAAAATCCTTTTTGCATTTCTTTTAGTTAGCAAAAACGCGTATGAATGTAGGTCTTTCATGAAAGCATGTGTCCTAATGTGAAATTTTGAAAAGTGAGGTACACCTGCATGAATGTGTGTGTGTGTGTGTGTGTGTGTGTGTGTGTGTGTGTGTGTGTGTGTGTGTGTAAAACTGCAGCAGGCTGTCATATTAGCAGTGTAATACCTAACGTCCTGTATGGTTTCAGACCTACCTGTTACTGTCAATAATTTAATCAGAGTAGTAGTCACTGTAAATAGGGTTGGACTAGTCTTCTGAAATAGGATTTTTGAAGCAATGATCTATGTCATAAATAAAACAATGCAACTTAAGTAAGGATCATGCAGCTTCAGTATTAATGATTTTAAGCTACTGAGAACAGCCTGAGGAAAGAAAACAAATGCAGGCCCTGGAATATAGAAAGAATACCTTACTGCCAACTGGAAGAAGCAGTTAGAAAAATAAATCTGAATTTTTGACCCATAGTGATTGGAAAGTCCCCACTATCTGGCACCAATTAATGCCCTATGGCTACTGGGGTTGCTAATTTTGAAAAAACATGAAATTTCAAAGTGTGCTAAAATAGATTGGGATTAAGGTTGAAGGTCTCTTAAATATTATTGAATTTTTCAGTTATGCTGATACACTCATGCCCCCTCATAGCTGTTTTTGGTCTCTGTACCACTTCTGGAGATGGTGGCTTATACCCCATTTATGGGTGACTACATGAACTGAGTGAAATACGTTTTAGAAGGCGAGAGGGAAGAGGACAGGAGAGGAACACCAGCAAAAGACTTTAAGTGTTCTTGTTCTAAAGAAAGTGGGAAATCCAGGTTCTTATGGTGATTCTAAAACATAATACTGCTGTATCTTAAGCAGTGGTTCTACTACTGAACTGAGTGCCCATACTTCCTGTTGTGGTTCTGTTCCTGATGTTAGCAAACACAAAATTAGAGACTTTTTTAGAACCATAGAAAGAAAGCACTTTAGCAGTGAATGTAACAAAGGAGGTAATGGAGGAGATTGGAGAGCTGGGTGTCATTTGGGTGTCATGATGTTTTAAACGTCATGACACTGTGTAAAGATGTAGTCCCCGTTATGTTCTGGAGCAGGATCTTGCTGGATCTCTTTGGCTAACCTTGGAGAAGATGTAAGTATGGCTGATAAGAAATGGGGCAGTGTCATCCACCTTTTACAGGTTGTCTGGGTAGCTTGAGCCACTGAAGGCCTGAACTAGTCTGGAGAAAATTGTGTGACACCATATATGGCTTTCATATACCTAACTGGAAAGATGAACTAATTTATAATGAACATGAACTGAACAACCTCTGCATGCCACTTCTAGCAACCATCCATTTCTGCTCACCATGTATACTCTGGCTGCACACCCTGCTGTGTATATTCTTAAGTCCATGCTGCCCCATGCATCTTCAAGAGAACTGCATGATCAGCAGTTTCAGGATCCCTCAATGGGCATAATTAATATCAGTGGAGGTTAATTATAGCTACTCATAAAGCTTCACTACAGTCTAGCAGAGAATAAAACCAATGTGAACATTTTAATTATAATATAAATTATAATTATCTAGTCAGAGTGGTAGTCACTGTAAATAAGATTAGACTAGTCTCTGGAATAGGATTTTTGAAACAATGATCTGTTTCATAAATAAAACAGTGCAGCTTAAGCAAGGATCCTACAGCTTCAATATTAATGATTTCAGCTTGAAACTCTAGTTACTATTCTCAATATCATAGAAAATATGTAAAAAGGAAAATGTACACTTTGTCATGTCTTACAGACCATGGTAGACAAATCTAAATTGATCTTAATCATGTTTTTTTAAACATACTAATAGGAGTAATCCATACTTGCCCTTTTAGATATTTATTTGTTTTTAATACCAAACTCTCACAAACATAACAATAATTAGAATACTATCTATAAAACATACCAATCTATGTGTTCCTCAAAGGGCAGACTTCATAAATATTTCAGATTGTTGTTAAATGTTCAACTGAAAAAGGATGAGCACTAATATTTATTAAGAAGCACCTGAAAAAATAAAGATAAAATGTGTCCATTGAGGACTGTCTCAGAAATAGTCCTTAGAGAAAGCAATAGACATTGCATTATTGATACTTTTTGGCAGTAATAGTGCAGTTTGAAGTGTCATAGGAAGAGCTAGAATCAAGGTGGCAGAAAATAATTGAATATATTTTTAGACGTCTACTATATACAAATTTCACATCCAAGTATAGCTTTGCCATTAGCCCAGTGAAACTGCTTTAAGATTTCTGAACTCCAGAAGTGTAGGAGAACACATTTTTATTGTATGGCAATTTCTAACAGCAGCAATGGAAAGCATAGAACTTTTAAACTCTTTTATTTATTTCCTTTTTAAGGCAAAATTATTATGTAACATTATATTAGTTTCAAGTTCAAAACACAGTAATTTGATATTTGCGTACATTATATGCAAAGTGTCATCACAATAAGTCATTACCATTTGTAACCATATAATTGACCCTCTTTACCTTTTTCACTCAGCCCTCAAAACCCTTCCCTTCTGATAACCACTGACCTGTTCTCTATATCTATTACTTTTGTTTTGTTTGTCTGTCTCATTGTTTAGATTCCATATATAAGTGAAATCATATATATTTATATTTCTCTGTCTTAATTATTTCACTTAGCATGATACTCTCAAGGTCTATCCATATTGCTGCAAATGGCAAGATTTCCCTTTTTTATGGCTGAGTAGTATTTCATTGTGTGTGGATATATCTTTATCCATTCATCCAGCCATGAACACTTAAGTTGTTTCCATAATGCTGCATATATTCACATATATTAATAAACATAGAGTCACATATGTCTTTTTGAATTTGTGTGTGTGTGTGTGTGTGTGTGTGTGTTTCTGGTTAATAGCCAGGAGTAAGATTACTGGATTGTATGGCAATTATATTTTAATATAATTTTGTATTATATATTTAATTTAATATAATTATAATATAATTATATTTTAATAATATTTTATGTAATTATAATTATATAACATGTTTAATATAATATTATTTATATAATATAATTTTTCTATTATAGTATATAATATATAAATATATAACATATTATATAATATAATATAATTTTAAATATATATTAATATTATATTATATTTTATTATGTGATTATTATAATATACTTTTATATTTTTGAGAAATCTCCATACTGTTTTCTACAGTAGCTGTACCAGTTAGTATTCCCACCAACAATACATGAAGTTTCCTTCTCCACATCTTCACCAACACTTATTTCTTTTGCTTTTGCTTTTAGCTATTCTGCAGGTGTGTGGTGATATCTAATTGTGGTTTTGATTTGTGTTTCCCTGATGATTAGTGATATTGAGCATCTTCTCATGTGTATATTAGTGTTCTGTATGTCTTTTTGGAAAAAAATGTCTACTTGTGTCCTCTGTTCATTTTTAATGAGATTGTTTAGTTTTGGTGTTGAGTTGCATAAGTTCTTAATATATTTTGGATATTAACTTATTAGATATATCATTTGCAAAAATCTTCTGCCATTTGATCGGTTGCTTTTTTATTTTGTTGATGGTCTTCCTTACTGTGCAAAAGCTTTTTGCTTTGGTATAGCCTCAATCCTTTAATTTTGCTTTTATTTCTCTTGCCTGAGGAGATGTATCTAAAAAAAAAATTTTATGGCTGATATCAAGGAAATTACTTCCTATGTTTTCTTCTAGGAGTTTTAAGGTTTCTGGTTTCAGATTTAGGTATGAATTCAGGTTTAGGTAAGAATTCAGATTTAATTCTTTTGAGTTTATTTTTGTGTGTGGTCCAGTTTCATTTTTTTTGCATGTAGTCCAGTTTTCCCAGAACTATTTGTTGAAGAGAATATCTTTTTTCCCATTGTATAAGTTCTTTTTTTCATGTATGCGCTTAAGCGTTTCATTTAAGTAGCTATACATGTTTTATTGCTGTTTGGTTTTTCAACTCTTATAGAGCTCAATTTTAATTTGTAATATTTATTCTATGTCTAATTTCATCCACCACACTTAAAATCCCGTATGTTTCGATTTCAGAATCTTTAAAGTGGAAATTGTGTATAAGGAAGTCTTGTGGTGTATTTTCACTCTTAGTTCAGATTTCCTCAATGGGAGAGCATTACGAAAGAATGTCTGATTTAAGTCAATAATATCTACCCAATAGCAGAAATGATCAGTAAACTAGTGTCTATAAACTCATATTTTCAGATGAGAGAAACTGCATTTAGGAATTTGCATGCCTGTGGGTAGTATCATTGAAAGTCAATGCAACTCAGACTGGTTGCTTCTGCAGTAGCTATTACTTAAACGGGCCTATAGATGGAGGAAAATACAATAGAGTTTTGGGCAGAGAATAGTCCTGAGGCACAAACGTACTGCCTGGATTTTTGCCACTACCAGAGATAATTAATGAATACAATAATGAAAATTACTACACAGAATATAAGATCCCGAAAGCAAGAAATATGCTGTTTAAATTATTCAAATCACCAGTGGAATATGCTGTTTAGCCAGAGGTCAGTAAAATAGTAAATAAGGAGTTTCAACACACTACATCAACTACTGGGAATTTATCTTTCTCTTAACTGTTGCCAGTTCTTTTCTAGGAAAATAAAAGTAATAGCAGAGGTTACACTCTTCTTGAAAGGACTCGTTGTTGCGGAAAAACAGTTATTAAAATTAGTACTCGTGAAATACTCAGAACTTTAATGCCCTGATGAGAAAAGGCCTTCAAAATTATTCTTGAAACTTATTAAATACATAACATTTCATTCTAATTTTTACTCTGATATTTTATCTAAAGCTATGTTTAAATTCTGAGTATTCAACAAATTTAGAGTGAAAACCATTTATTATGTGTGTCTTTCAGATGAAGAAATGTTGCCATAATGCAGGTGAGTTCTTTGCCCAAAGAGGAGTTAGCCCTTTCCGCATTCTTATGTTTTACTCTACTCATCAGTGTTTCTCTAGTCAACAAATATTAATTACATCTGTAAAGCACTAAAAGATGCTTACAATAAAAGTAACCATAAAAGGAGTTGGAAAAACTGAGGTGGACAGATAAATTATAAAATAATGTGTCTTATATTTTAATAAAATGTTGCCCCATCTACTGGGATACCCGATGCTGTTTATTCCAGTGATGGTGTGCTCTATGTGAAAACTGGTTTTATTTTTATGTGTTTTTTACCTCTGAAATAGTCTATGAATTAATGACTTTTGATACTGGCTTACAAAAAAAGTTAGCAAATCAGTTCAGTATTTCAACAAACATCTCTATTTTTCTCCAATTAGTAAATAATGTCCTTGCACTGGGGAACCTAAATATTATTGGGAAAATCTTTTCATAAACGGTATTTGTCTTTTACATAGTACAGCCTATTCAAAATATAGTTTAAACAAGAATTTCGGCCAGATTCTTTTGTTATGAACTTATTATGTAAATTTTTATCAACATCTTAATGAACCCTGATGTTGGTGTCAAGCAGGGACATGGTAAAACACTTTCCAAAAAGGGAGTTCATATTAACTAACAGGCTATGGGGGATATAAATTTAAATTTGGGGACTATTCAAATATCATTATAAGATTTAATTAGTGTGTGTTAATGCAATATAATTATGCTCAAAGAGGTGGTTTTGTTTACTCCTATCTTAAGGTACAAAGATTACTAATTATTTGAAGTGTTTTATCTGACACTTATCCACCACTCTGTCATAATTCACTGTTTGGGATAATCCTGTGCCAACAATGGAGGTACACTGTTCAGATCTCATTTGACTTTCAGCTGTGACAAGTACAGTTCGCTGAGAGCCTGTAACAGCAACCTCCAACTTCACGATGTGCTGCAATATTCCCATTAAAGCCATGCCCGAGGTTATAGAATTTAATGAAGCTAAAACAAAGCATAAAACTATTTCTGCTGCTTTATGTCATTGTAGCAATCTACTGTCCTAAATAGTTTTCTACAAAACAAACAAACAAAAGACTTCATATGGTGGCAAGAATTTCTGACCTAGTTAACCAAGCCAATGTAACAGTGCCCAGTGTTTGTGTAACTGGGTAGAATACTTCATCAGTTCTTATTAAAGCATAACATTTGGGGCACCTGGGTGGCTCAGTTGGTTAAGTGTCTGACTTTGGCTCAGGTCATGATCTCACAGTTTGTGGATTTGAGCCCCGTGTTGGGTGGACTATGTGCTTACAGCTCAGAGCCTGGAGCCTGCTTTGATTCTGTGTCCCTCTCTCTGCCCGTCCCCTGCTGACATTCTCTCTCTCTCTCTCTCTCTCTCTCTGAAAAAGAAACACACACTTAAAAAGTTTGAAAGCAAAAAGCATAGCATTTACATACAAAGGGCATTGTATTTAAATAGGTAGCTGGACATTGGACTTGCAGACATACTGCAATTGGCTTTTGACAGGCATGGAAGAAATGGACTATAAAGTCTGGCTTCAGAGAACTTTAATTTTATAACTACATCAATAATGTTCACATTATTTTTTCTGACATCCACCTTTTAGTCACAGACTGTATGGCTAAAGCTTAAAGATCATTGGTAAAGATACACACTGGTATCTACCTATTGAAGGAGAGTTCCCTAGTAAAACAAGAAAACTGTGATCCCCCTCCTTTCCACGATTACACTTTCCAAGGTTTCTTTTATCCACAGCCAACTGCAGTCTAGAAGTAGATGATCCTCTTTCTGACAGATCATCAGAAGTCCAATAATAGCTTCAACACCTATGACATTCACTTCGTTTCATCTGACCACATAGGCATTTTCCTCTCTCATGTCATTACAAGAACGGTGAGTACATTATCCTGAGAGAGGGAGAAATCACATTCACACAATTTGTATCACAGTATATTCTTTTAATTATCCTATTTTATTATCACTTATTGTTAATCTTTTACTGTGCCTTGTTTTTAAATTAAACTGTATCATAGATATATATGTGTAGGAAAAGCGTAGTATAAATAGGGCTCAATACTATCTGTGACTTCAGGCATTCCAGTGGGAGTCTTGCAATGTATTCTTACAGCTAAAGGTGGAATACTATTATTAAAATATACTATTATTAAAATACACATAGCAAGACAATAGTAAGGATCAGCTCACTTATTTGAACTTTGCATTTTTATCTTATTAGAACATAATTGGAGATTGTTTAGTATACACATTTCACATAGGAAGAGGATTGCAGAGTGTTGAAATATTTCAGGTAAATGCAATCACCTCTGCAATGGCAAAATGAAAGTTCGAATCCAATCAGATCTAAGGTGATAGTCTTTTTCCCCACCTTAATTATGCCATATTGATTCTCAACACATTTATTTAAATATAATCTATGAAGTTTTATACATGGTAACTCAGTTTTATTCTGATATTGGCCTTAGATTTTCATTAAAAAGTTACTATCTGCCTAATACTAAGTCATGTTTCATGATTAGCTTATTCTGTTTTATCAGATGGAATACTCCTGTAGGCTGCTTTGGGATCAAAACCTCTGCTGGCCACATTCTTGCCATCCCATTATCACCCATCATATATTCAACCACCTTGTGACAACTATGAATCTTTTAATCGCTCAAGAATAAAACTTTCACAATTAAGTGAAAACAAAACAAAACAAACAATAAAAAATTGCCATTTACTTTGTGCTCTTGGTTGTAAAAAAAAAAAAATAGCATGCTCAGTGCTTGAGTTTACTCAGTATGCATGTATTTAGCACTGGCTTATTCCCCTCCTACCACAAAAACTTAATGTTTTCCAACAGAGGTAAAGAGTAACTCAGGGCACCTGGGTGGCTCAGTTGGTTTAGCGTTCAACTTTGGCTCAGGTCATGATCTTGCTGTTTGTGAATTCAAGCCCCATGTTGGGATCTGTGCTGACAGCTCAGAGCCTGGAGCCTGCTTCAGATTCTGTGTCTCCCTCATTCTCTACCCCTCTCCCACTCACACTCTGTCTCTCTCTCTTTCTCAAACATAAAAACAAAACAGTATTTTTTTTTTTAATTTTTAAAAAAGTAATTCATCTCAAAAAATAGTCGGTTACTATTCATTTTGGGAATTTTGATATGAGAAAAGATATGAGAGAAAGGGCTCACAAAGCAAAACATTTGTGTCAGAAATTATCTTGCTACAGTTCTGAGAAACAAATGAGAAACTAGTTAAGCAAATAGAAGCAAAATATTTTATTTAGTTTTGATATTAATAGGCTATTATCTCAGAGACTGACTTTGCAGAAAGAGTATGTATCTTTTATGTTTAATTTTGTATATTAATATAGTCACATTCCCAGTAGATACATGGAGCATAGCATATCTAGAAATATATAATTTTTGTTTTCCCAAGCCTTTATATTATATATTTTCTTACAGGCAAATGCATATTGAAAACACCCTTTAAAATTATTAATTATCTTGACAAAGAAAAAATGTTTTCCCTAAAGGGTATTTAGTAATGAAATTAAAATGAATTTAAAATTTAAATTATTTTTTCCTCACTACATTTAGCAGAATATTACAAAGAGTCAAAAGACAAACCTAGATTTTTTTTCCCCCATGGGAGGTTGAAACATTAATCCAGAATGAAATCATCCAAAGTTTATAATTATAAGAAATTCGCAGGGATGTTTCATGAAATTTAGGAAGTAAACTATAAATGCGTGGTTCTGGCATGATTTAAGATGGCACTTCAGTTTAAAATTGCTACATAAGCAATATATGTTGGAATTGTTTTGTTCAAGCTTTTACTTTGCTTATCCTAAAATATTTTTATAATTTTTATAAGTAGCTATTTAAAACTAAATTTTGTTTATATTAATTTTAATATATTGAACAAATGTATGTATCTTTAGAGCATAAAATCAACCTGAAATAAAAGTGTTCACGGTAACTAGTTTATTTTATTCAAATAAACATTACAATGTCCAATATCTGTCATGAGATAGATTAGATAATATCTAAAACGTATATTTTACCTTTTATTCATTCATATCAGTAATGACAGGATTTTTTTTTTAATGAAGAAATAAAGCCTTTTCAAAATTGGAAAGGAAAGTTAATTGAGGTGGGGATAATGACTGCCAAAGCCTTGGAATGTAGGGAAACAAACTGTCCATGCAAGATAATATATCTAAAGCAACAAATGCAAAATGCATTTTTATTATTTCATTTGTCCATTTATGCAGAAAATCACAAGTATAGGGGCGCCTGGGTGGCTCAGTCGGTTAAGCGTCCAAGTTCAATTCTGGTGGTAATCTCACAGTTTGTGGGTTCAAGCCCTGCATCAGGCTCTGTGCTGACAGCTCAAAACCTGGAGCCTGCCTCAGATTCTGTCTCCCTCTCTGTCTGCCCCTCCCCCGCTCTTGCTCTGCCAAAACTAAATAAATTTTAAAAAAGAAAGAAAATCACAAGTATAAATAATTACAGTAAAACCTTGGCTTGAGAGCATAATTTGTTCCGGAAAGAAGCTTGTCATCCAAAGCACTTGTATATCAAAGCAAATTTCAAGATCCAAGAGCTCAGTTGTGATCAAGTGACATTCCGCATTATGTACTGTTTGTATTGCAAGGCATCACTTGTTTATCAAGTTAATATTTAGTTAATATTTACTAGAAATGTTTGCTAGTCTTGCAGGACACTCACAGAACAATTTACTCACAATCCAAGGTTTTAGCATACTAGAAAAATTTGTTTCTGTATTTTAATATTTATTGTCTTACACAAGAAGGAATAATAATGAATATACACATAAATGACAATAGTAACCAGCTAGTCAATTCAGAGTGAATTAGAGTATACCAGTCTGATGAACTATTCTGAAGTCAATTTATTGACTCTTTGAACAAGTTGTGGATGCTTTGTGGGGTGTCATATTGTTCATCTAAGTATAAAATATTCAAGTTTTTGGAAAAGATACAGCTTCTGAAGATGCTGTCACTGTTCTGGGTGATTCTGCCAGCACTCACAGGTCTTTTACATACCACAGCTTCTGACTATGAGCACCTAAAACTCTTCATTTCATGTTTTCTCTGTCCAAAACATGCTATATCTTTACACCTGGTGGGTCCTAAATGCTAGAATTTGCCAGTCGAGTAACGGCACTCAACCAAAAATGAAAGGATTATCGTGACTTTCAGAAGACATCTCCAAGGTTGGATTTCCCCTTTGTCCCAGGGGTCCCCACTGGAATTGAACTCCAATAGCCCAGAGCACTAACACTCCCTTCTAATACATCTTTGGCTCCTTTACTCCTCCATAGGTAGATCCCGGTATCACCTCCCAAAAAAACTACTTGCAATAAAGTTGAGGCTCAGGGTCTCGTTCCTAGCGCAGATCACCTCAGAAAAGAACACGTTTATGAAGTTGATGAGTGCATAACAAACTGTGTTTTCAAAAAGTATTAAATAATTTTTAAAATTTAAATTAATCTTTAACCTGCCACAACTTTTGCCATATTTTTCCTTATTGGAAAAATATGAACATTCTTTTGTTTTAGATGTATGGCTTTCCTATATTCGCCTTAGATGTATACTTTGACAACCTTAATATTTTAAGAAACTCAATACTTTTTTTAATAAAATGAAAATTAAGATGATTTTTGATTAAGGACTTACCAGTTACTTAACTGTCTTGAATTATTTGGTAAATTCTGAGAATAGTGAGGATATTTCTTTTTCTTTTTAAGTTCATTTATTTGAGAGAGAGAAAGAGAGAGACAGAGAGAGAGGGACTGAGCAGGCAAGCAGGGGAGGGGCAGAGAGAGAAGGAGATACAGAATCTGAAGCAGGCGATAGGCTCAAAGCTGTCAACACAGAGCCTAACACCAGGCTGAAACCCACAAACCGTGAGATCATGACCTGAGCCGTAGTCTGACACTTCGCCTACAGCCTCCCAGGAGCCCCAGGGATATTTCTTTAAATGAGTAAAATTTAATATCGATCTTGTACTAGGTTGTTTTGTTTTGTTTTGTTTTGTTTTGTGTGTGTGCACTTTGTTTCAATTTGTTTCTGAGAGAGTTGTGTTCAAATTTCTCCTGAAAAGTATGCTAAATATTGGATTCTTGTATTTTGAGGAAACATTTTTTGAGAGACAGGGCTTCAGCTTTAGGTTCTCTTCATCAATCTTTCCAGCTCATCCCAATATTTTTATTTTGGTTTGTTAGAAACATTTTTTTTACTGATTTTTAGATCAGTAGTCATATTTTGTTATTATCATGGAATATATTCCTATTTCTTTATTTTCAAATATTTTATATCCTTATGTTTAGGAATGCATTGTACATAAAATAGAGCTGGGTTTTTTTTCTTTTTTACTCGACCTATTAATTTGCTGATGAAGAGTCAACTCTCAGTTTGACTGTCATATTTTTGCTGGCTAGTATTGATGTTTCATCATATGATTTTGAATTTATTTCTATTAAAAATTCTCAGAAATCACTGCATCCCTAGGGATTCATATAGTTATTAATCTAGGGAATCATATCATGATTAAATTCTGAAACTGCATTAGTAAAATTCTCTTGAAATATTTATAAGTATAATTAAAATTTTTCTTACTTTTTAACTTTTATTGCAAAGTTGGAATTAAGTTGTAACTTTTTATTCTATTATCCATTTTTATTAAGTGTTTTTACATTTTCCCATTTCCTTCTGATGTGTGGAATTTTATTGCTCATATACTAATTAATTTATCCACTGAAATTTGATTTTAATGATATTTTTATTTAAATTTGCTTTTCTCCATTTATCAATTCTGATTGTTCTTTTCCTCACATCATCTTGTTTTTCCACAGTCATTTATATTATTTTTAATACATTTAATTATTTTATCCTCCGGAGTAAATTTATTTTATCTTTTCCTTCAAATTATTGTACTTTTGGTAGTTGCAGCTCTCTCTGTTGCATCTGCTGCCTCTCCCACATGGTAATTTAGTTTCTCATATGATTTAATTTTTTAAGTGTTCATTTATTTATTTTAAGTGACAGAGAGAGAGTGTGAGTGGGGAAGTTGCAGAGAGAGAAAGGGAGAGGAAGAATTCCAAGCAGGCTCCTCACTGTCAGTGCAGAGCCCGATGTGGGGCTCAAACTCACGAACCATTAGATCATGACCTGAGCTGAAATTAAGAGTCATAAGCTTAACCACCTGAGCCACCTCAGTGCAGCAATTTAATTGTTTTTATAAAACTCATATCCAGTGATTTTGGTTTTCAGTTGTACTTCTTTATGCCCATGATTATGAAATTATTTCTAAAAACTTGTTTTACAAACATCTTAGTTTTGCTTGTCATGACTTGAACCCATCTTAGGGTTTATGGCTATTTAGGTGTATAAATTTGAACAGTGTGTGAGCTTAATCTCAAATTATCATTTGAAAGATTTTTTTGGTCATACAGGAAGCATAAGTATGTTACAAAATTTATTGACACCCAACTGAGTTTTTTTAAATCATGATTAGATATTTATATCTAATGTACAATTAGATATACAATGTATATCTATATATATTACATATATATATCTGTATATATATATCTACAATTATGATTTCAATCATTTTTAAAGTGCATAGTTCAGTGGCATTAGTACATTCATATTTTTGTATAAGCATCACACTATTCTCCTACAGAATCTTTTTCATCTTCCCAAACTGAACTTCCACCCCCACTAAATAACTCCCCATTTTCTCCTTTCCTTAGCTTCTGGAAATCACCATTCTACTTTATATCTCTATGAACTTGACTACTCTGGATAGCTCATAAAAGTAAACATATAGAGAGAGCACTTGTCTCTTATGACTGGTTTATTTCACTGAGCATAATGTCAGGTTTCATCCATGGTACAGCATCTCTCAGAATTTTTTAGAAGACTAACTAATATTCCATCCTATATATATACCAAATTTTGTTTTTACATTCATCCACCAAAGGACACGTAGACTGTTTGCATATTCCAACTATAGTGTGTAATGCTGCTATGAATGTATAAATATACAAACTTATTTTGTGATCAATACCTTGCTTTTGGTTATTTTGCTTTATATCCAAAGTAGAATTTCTGGATCATGTGGTATTGTATTTTTATTTTTATTTATTTATTTATTTATTTATTTTAATATTTTTATTTATTTCTAGGAGAGAGAGAGACAGCATGAGCAGGGGAGGGTCAGAGAGAGAGGGAGACACAGACTCTGAAACAGGCTCCAGGCTCTGAGCTGGCAGTCAGCACAGAGCCCGATGCGGGGCTCCAACCCACGAACCATGAGATCATGACCTAAGCGAAAGTCGGACGCTTAACCAACTAAGCCACCCAGGCGCCCCTGTATTTTTATTTTTTTGAGATACTTCCATACTATTTTTTGAAGCAGCTACACCACACTATCTACTAATTCGCCAGCAATAACACACAAGGGATCCAATTTCTTTGCATCCCTATCAATACTTTGACATTTTTGTTTCTTAGTTTCGTGTGTGTGTGTGTGTGTGTGCACGTCTGTCTGTCTGTGTGTTTTAATAATAGCCAATCTAATGGACATGAAGTGATATCTCTTGGTGCTTTTGATTTGCAGTTCCCTAATTATTACCAATGTTGGACAGCTTTTCATGTTTATTGGCTGTTTGTTATCTATGAAGAAATAGATGTCCATGTTCTCACACATCTGCCCCCCCCCTTTTTAATTAGGATGCTCTGTTTTTTTACAGTTTATGTATTTATTATTTGAGACAGAGAGAGTAAGAGAGCGTGCATGCACCTGTGTGCTTACACATACTGGGGAGAGGCGGAGAGAGGGAAAGAGAATCCCAAGCAGGCTCCGTGCTGTCAGTGTGTAGTCTGACGCAGCGCTTGATTTCACAAACTATGTGAGACCATGGTCTGAGCCCAAATCAAGATGCAGATGCTTAACTGACTGAGCCATCCTGGTGCCCCCAGGTTGTTTGTTTTTGATGTTGATGTTAAGTTGTAGGAGTAACTTATATACACTAAATATGAATCTCTTATCAGATGTATGATTAGCAAATATTTTCTCTCATTCTGAGTTGCCTTTTCTCTCTAGTGATAGTGTCTTTTGATGCATAAATCTTTTAATTTTGAAGTCCAATTTACATACTCTTTTCTTCTTTTGTAGGCTGTGCTTTTAGTGTCATTTCTAAGAAATTACTACCAAATCCAAGGTCATGGAGATTTCCCCCTAAGTTTTCATCTTAAAGTTTTATAGTTTTAGCTCTTACACTGGCTCTTTGATATTAAGGTAATTTTGAGGTGATTTTTATTGTGGTAAAAAACACATAATGTTTACCATCTTAACTATTTTTAAAGACTAGTATAGTATTATTAACTACATACATCTTGTGCAACAGATCTCCAAAACACTTTAGTCTGTAAAACTAAAACTCTATTCCTGGAATAATTCCCCTTTACACCGCTCTTGCCCCTGGCAGCCACCATGCTACTTATTGTTTCTAAGAGTTCTATTACTTCAGGATACTCTTATGGATGGACTCATGCAGTATTTGTCTTCTTGCAACTGAATTATTTCACTTAACATAATATCCTTATATTTCATCCATGTTGTAGGGTAGAACAGCATTTTCAGCTTTTAAAAGGGTGAATAATATTCCATTGTACGTATCACAACATTTTATTTACCTATTAATCTATTGATGGATGTTCAGTCTACTTCTACCCAATGGCTATTGTGAATAATATTGCAGTGAAAATGGGAATGCAAGTATTTTTTGGAGATCATGTTTTCAGTTCTTTTGGATATACTGTAGACCAGTGAGCAATATAAGTATGAGTTACATTGGTCCACTTTTACCCAGGTTTGTTTTTTGGGGTTTTTTGTTTGCTTGTTTTTACAAATGCAGTACAACATTGTAAAGGTGTTGCTTATTTTTTATTTTCTCAATATAATTTTATTTTCTTTAACTTAGTTTATTTTAAGAATACAGCAAATAATATATAAAATATAAAAAAATGTATGTTAGTCAGCTGTTTATTATATAGGCAAGGCTTCTGGCCAAACAGGATTTTAGTAGTTAAGTGTGAGGTAAGTTAAAGTTATACACAGATTTTTCACTGCACAGGTGCTCAGCACCACTAACCCTTGCATTGTTCAAGGCTCACATGTTGGGTTGCTGGATCATATGATAATTCTATTTTTAACTTTTTGAGAAACTTCAATGTTTTCTATAGCAACTTCACTATTTTACATTACCACCAGCATACAAGGGTTCCAATTTCTCCACATCCTTGCCATTATTTGCTTCTTTCATTACCTTTCCTTCCTCCTCCCTCCCTTCCTTCCTCCTTCCTTCCTTCCTTCCTCCTTCCTTCCTTTCTCCTTCCTTCCTCTCTCCCTCCCTCCCTCCCTCCCTTCTTCCTTCCTTCCTTCCTTCCTTCTTTCCTTCCGGCCTCCCTTCTTTGATAGTGTCTATCTTTATGGGTGTAGGGTGATAACTAATGGTGGTTTTGATATTTCACTTTCTTGATGATTAATGATATTGAACATATTTTCATATAACTGGCCATGTGTATATCATCTGAAAATATATCTACTCTGATCTTTTGCCCACTTTTTGATCAATGATGTTATTGAGATGTAAGAGTCCTTTATATGTTCTAGCTATAAACCCCTTATTTGACAGATGATTTGCAAGTAGTCTCCTATTTCATAGGTTGCCTCTATCCTCTATTGATTGTTTTCTCTGCTTGGTGGATCTTTAAGTTTGCCGTAGTTTCATCTGACTGTTTTTCCTTCTGCTGTTTTTGCATTTGCTGTCACAGCTAAAGAAACAAAACAAAAAACTTTACCAGATCAATGTCATGAAGCTTTTCACCAGTTTTTCTCCTAGGAGTTTTGTGGTTTCAGGTCTTATGTTTAGGTCTTTAATCTATTTTCAGTTAATTTTTGGTCTAAGGTAAAGATCAATCTCATTCTTTCACATGTGGATATTCAATTTCACTGACACCATTTGTTAATACTTTTCCCACTAAGTTGCCTTAGCTCCTTTGTTGAGATCTTTTGGCCTTATGTAGATTTGTTTCTGAGCTGTCTATCCTGATCCTTTGGTATGTATATGTCTTAGCACTGGTGCATGATGTTTTTATTACTGTGTCTTTGTAACATGCTTTGGGATCACTACGTGTGAGACTTGCAGCTTTGTTTTTTCTTTCTTACCATTGTTTTGGTTATTTGGGAACTTTTAACATTCCATATGAGTTTAAGGATGCTTTTTTTCTATATTTACAAAAACATACCCCTGGGATTTTTATATGGATCTTGTTGAATCCACAGATCACTTTGAGTTGTATGAATATTTTAATAATGTTAAGCCTTCTAGTCCATGAACGTAAAACATGTTTTCATTTATTTGTGTTTGCTTTAATTTCTTTCAGCAATGTTTTATAGTTTTCAATATATAAATCTTCACCTCCTTGGTTAAGTTTATCACTAAGTATTTTATTCTTCCTCATGCTATCGTAAATGGGAGTGTTTGTTAATTTCCATTATAGATAGTTTCTTGATAGTGTACAAAAAGGCACTTGATTTTTGTGTGTTGATTTTATGTCCTGAAAGTTAGCGGGATTCATTTATTAGCCCTAACTTTTTTTATGGAGCCATTAGGATTTTTAATATACAAGATCATGCCATCTGCAAACAGCGACAGTTTCCTTTCTTTCTAATTGAGATACTTTTCATTCCTTTTACTTACCTAAATCCTCTGGCTAGGATTTCCAGTAGTATGTGAACTGAAGTGTTGAGAATGGGCCTCCTTGCTTTATTCCTGATCTTAGAGTAAGAATGTTCAGGTTTTCACCACTGAGTACAATGTTAGCTGTAGGTGTATAATATATGGTTTTAATTATATAAAGATATTTTCTTTCTGGGGCGCCTGGGTGGCTTAGTCGGTTAAGTGTCCGACTTTCGCTTAGGTCATGATCTCGCGGTTCGTGGGTTCGAGTCCCGCGTCGGACTCTGTGCTGACTGCCAGCTCAGAGCCTGGAGCCTGTTTCAGTCTGTGACTCCCTCTCTCTCCGACCCTCCCCTGCTCATGCTGTCTCTCTCTCTCTCTCTCTCCTAGAAATAAAAATAAAAACATTTAAAAAAAAAAGATATTTTCCTTCTATTTCTGTTTTGTTGAGCATTTTTGAAATTTATTTTGAGAGAGAGAGAGCATGTGCATGCAGTTGGGGAGGGGCAGAGGGGGAGAGAGAGAGACAATCTTAAGTGGGCTCCACACTCAGTATATGGGGCTCAGCCTCATGACTATGAGATCATAAGTTGAGTCAAAATCCAGAGTTGGATGCAGCCACCCAGCTTCCCCTAACATTGTTTTTAATAAAGCAATGAAATTAGACATGTTGATGAGAATTTCAGATGATTTATTTAACAATATTAATGCTCATTTATTTTTAAAGTTAAAATTTTATTTACCTAAGGCATTTCATTACCAGTATCTTTTTTTTAAAATTTTTTCAATGTTTTATTATTTATTTTTGAGAGAGAGAGAGAAAGAGTGTGAGTGGGAGTGGGGCAGAGAGAAAGACACAGAATCTGAAGCAGGCTCCAGGCCCTGAACTGTCAGCACAGAGCCTGATGTGGGGTTTGAACTCATGGATGGAGAGATCATGATCTGAGCCAAAGTCAGCACTTAATCGATCAAGCCACCCAGGTGCCCCAACAGTATCTTTAGTGATAAAAGCATATTCATAATATAGAATTTTTCTCTGACTTTTCCAAGTAGAAAGAAAGTGCCACATCTACTGATTAATTTATACATAACTTAAAGATGTTAGAAGAAATGGCAGACATTTTGCAGTAGTTTGATATCATTTATCCAAATTGTAATATCAAAAGTTTATGTTCTGTTACAAGTTAACAAGCAACTAGGCCGTTTCTGAAATATACACCACATGTTCTGACATAAGTATCTTCAATTATACCTGTTTTTCGTTGCTTGGAATATAAAAACAGCAATGATAGTGACAACCATTTGTAATATACCTCAAGACAAAGCTCTTTGTATTGGAGCATAACCAAATTTATGTCAGGTTCTAGCAAATAAGAAGGCCTGCTGTCTTCAAATAAACATTGGCAAAAAGCTTCATTGAAAAAGATACATTACACCTATTACATCTTGTGGTGATCCAGGATGATAAACAAATAAAAATGTTAATTACTAATCAGAGTTTCTTGTGTTTGTTTTTGTTTCATTTTACTGTGGGCCAAAATGATGAAAAACATTTGTGTACAGTTATAATGACAGAGTAAATTTCATTTAATTTATATTAATGAGGAATTATCCCAGAGAGCATAACTTAATAACTATTATAATTCTTTATTTGCCATAGTAAAAATGGTGTACAGCCATGGAATAGTTCAGACACAGAGGAAATAAAATTAAATGTCAATCTCTTCTTTCCCATCCCAACTTTCTAGACCTTCTTTGTAATATATATTCATACAAATATATACATATGTAAATACAGAATAATAAGGAAATCTAAATAGTTTCTGTGCTTTGCTTTCCTCCCTTAATGTTTACTAAGTATATATGTATATACACTTTATACTTATTTTTATATAAATTTATATATAATTTTATTTTAAAATATTAATACACAAAAACTGAAATGCTTTGTACTAAGCAAAATCCTTTTATTTGGGTCCATTTGTTTCATCCATTTAAGTACATTTCTTGCCCATATATACAAACATTCCTAGGCTATTTCTTTGGAGTAAAATAAACGTTAATATCAAAATCTGGAAAAAATAGTTCATTTAAAAATATATTTTGAAAAAAGGAAACAATAGCCACAGTCCATAATAAATATATTACATGTATGCTCCAGAGCCCTTCTTGAATACTTTCATATATCCAGGGAACACTAGATAAGGCATTCTCACATTAAGTCCAGAGAATCACTTTCATTTTACATAAGTTTATAGTCCAATTGACAGCAATCTGTTTGGTTTAAGAAATTGAAATTATAATTGTTTTCTGTATAGAAGTGGTTGGGGGCACATACAAAAAGTATAAGTTCCCCTTTACTTTTTCTCTTTAGATTCCAGATCACAAAAATATGACTGTATAAACATTATAGATTCATCTTTCAAAAATGATGCTATTTCTCATATTCCTGCTTGAGAAATTCTACATTCACTCCCATTGGTCTTGTAGATGATGATTATTTGTGGGAGGCGAATTGTATCTAACCTAAAATGAACCTTCATTTCATCATTTGTTTTATTCCATCATTTACTAATTTATTACTAAAGTAGTAACCTTATCCATTCTAAAGGACACAAGTCTCAGGCATACCAGATGGTTGATATAAATGAAGAAGACTTCTATAACAGACATGGAATAACATTTACTATATTCTTACCATAATCACTATGTTCACATATTCACACAAAATGATTTAAAAAACAGTGGTTAACACCTGTTGAATCTTCCTGCTTGGAGTTGTGATGGAAAAAGCCATGAGTGAACTATTTGGTTTGCTGAATAATGAAATATCTCAAATAGTAAAATAGAGGAGAAATAATTTAAGTGTGTTTTTACGTATTGCTAAAAAGGAAGATCATGGTTTATATTTTCAATGGCCACTCTCACTGAATATGTTCACATTTTACAAAGGCAAAAATCTGTAACTATCACATAGTATTCCCAGAGATTTTTTTTTCTAAGGTTTTAGCAACATTTAAGAAAACATAACAAAACAAAACAAAATCCAAAGCAGTAGTTATGTAGCTGTTATATGTCTTCATAGGCCTATTAGGGCATTTAGATTACACCCTACTGCTTAAGACTCATCTTTTTTCATTTACATTTTATCTAATTTCTACCACTCTCTTAGTCCTTGTCACCATAATTTCCTTGTAATGACTTTTGACACCTACAGAAAGAAAAGAAAGAAGGGTACTGGGGGGCTGATACAGACATAAATTCTACTAAGTTGACATAGTTCTACTTTAAGTTGACATGGCAAAGGCAGTTTTTGATTTTTATAACTATTTTTTGTCAGAATTATTTAAAAATATATAGAAACTTCAGGTGGGAAATACTGGAAGTTGTTAAAAATTCATCAAAGCCTCAACTTTTAGATTTCATTCATTTTTCCCCTATATTAAATTAACATGAAGAAATCTTAAATACTGTTCTAGTCTTCTTTTTTGTTTTAAATAATTAGATTAAGAAAATAATATACCACCTTATTGGGGAAGATCTTTCCTTGAATGGTTAAATGCTTTGGTGCCTTCAATGTTAGTATCACATCATTCCCTCTTCATCAATCTCTAACTCTTAAAATAAAAATGTTATCCTTTTGGGGGTGAGGGTAACAAAAATCTCTGTAACATTTATATATTGCTGCAATATCTATCCCTTGAAAATATGTAAAATAAGAATGATGTCACGTTCATGAGATAGTCTCCAAAATATTTGAAGAAAACTAAGCTTCTGGCTTACTCTCTTTTCCAATTTCAACATTCCCCTTTGGTCTTCATTCTCTAAACAAAGCTCCAAATTACCCCCAGATTTGCATCAGTATAAAGCTTTACTATTGCTTTTTTTCTCTAAATTGCCACATATAGTAATGCAACATAATATTGACATTTTGGTAAGTTTTTGGTCATGTTCAGTACAGCATTATATGTTCTCTCACAAAACATATACTCCCCAGAGAAAATTCTCTTTATACATTTTTTTTAAGTTTTCTTATAATAGTTGTATTTCCATAATGTCACAATTTCTGGCAGAAATTTTTTAAATGTTTATTTTGAAGCAAACTATCAGGAAAATGGAGTCTGGCCCTCTAAAAGAAAAGACATAAGGACCGTGGAGAAAAAGAAAATGTCACAGGAGTTATTTATTTATTTACTTTTTTAGAGCCAGATAGAATGTTGGAAGAAGAGAGGTAGTCTTTCCAAAGACTTTATATACCTTTTAACAGACTACAGGGCATCACAATCACTGCCCACCAGAATCTTACAAGTTCATATAGAAGCTTTAACAGGATTCAGTCGTCTTTTTTTTTTTTTAATGTTTTATTTATTTCTAGGAGAGAGAGAGAGAGAGACAGCGCGAGCAGGGGAGGGTCAGAGAGAGAGGGAGTCACAGACTGAAACAGGCTCCAGGCTCTGAGCTGGCAGTCAGCACAGAGCCCGACGCGGGGCTCGAACCCACGAACCGTGAGATCATGACCTAAGCGAAAGTTGGACGCTTAACCGACTAAGCCACCCAGGCGCCTCTGAATTCAGTCATCTTTACCATCCAGACAGTCTCCACAACACCTTACTCTCTCAAGTCTTCATCCTTAAGAACAGCTCCCACTGTGGGAATGGTGAGAGAGGGTACATTTCAAGATTAGAGGAGAGGGTGAAAAGCCTTCCATTGTTGGGGTCCAGCTCACAAGTCAACCAGTGGTCATTTTTTTGATGACCTCCTCCAACACTCCACCACTAGGGACCATCTCTCATAATCTTATATGCATCCCCTCTTCCACAATGTGCCCTAAGTGGTTAGCAAAGGAAATTATTAGCATGGAGGTGGCTCATTTGGCAGCTATCTGCCTGCACTTGAGGCAAATACCACAGCAACAGTAAGTTGATAGGAAGAAGGCTTGAGAGAGTAAGGTGTTATTGAGACAGTCCGGAATGTATATAAGATTAAACCCAGTGAAAGCCTCTATACTAACTCTTAACATTCTCCTGGGCAGGTGTGAAGATCTATTCACTTTGCAGCCTTCCAAGACAAGCCTCATATGTAAGTTCCCTTGCTTATTAAACCTAGCATCTACCAATCTGGAAGGAACTGCTTCCTTATTCAGTCTCTTCTTGCCCTCTGTGTGCAGGGGACAATATATAAGTATTGTAGTATTTTTAAATACTTAATTTTATACCATATTGTTAATATATCAAAAGGCAAAATAGTTGATAAAATTTAGATACTCCACACATGACTGATAACTCACAATAGTTTTCTGTATTGAGACACAAGTTTCCAAAGACATCCAAAGGCAAGTCAGTGTGCTCAGGGAGTGGAGGATTTCTTTTTTTTTTTTTTTAGATTTAATTAAATTAGAACATGATATTAATAGTTTGTATGTCTTCATTTATTCGTATAAATTGAATTGTTTGCTTAAATGCTATGGCTTGTAAAAAATGAGAAAGGTGATTGCAAAATACACAGTGTTTGTTTGTGGGCATAAAAGACCACTTGGTTTATGCTAGTTTAATTAACCCCCACCTAAAACACACACAGTGTCCTGGTACTTAATGTACTGGAAAATATACATAGCATTTTGACACCGTCCTGTACTACTGAGAGGTAACATTGTACTCTGACATTGTGCTAATAAGTCACTAGACAGCTTCCAACAGGGATTCAAGATCATAGTTTCTAACTTTATTTTTTAAATGGGAGTTAATTCCTGGGGTCAAACAGTCCTTATGATTGCATTTGCTATTATTCTTTCTGGTTTAGTAGTCTGTTACAATTCATGGGTGAATATACATTTTAAATCATCAGTATAATAACAAAAGAAATCAGTAATAGATCATTAGAACAAAATGTTGAATTTGTAGTCAGCAGCATTGCTGTTAATATCATTGTGGCATGCAATTATCTAATTTCCTCATTTGTATTTTTATAAACTTGATGGAGTTCTGATATCCTCCCTCAGCTAAGAAGATAGAACAACCAATTTCTTTGCATTCTCTATCTTGGCTGAAGGGTGAAAAGCTAAAACCCAATTTATCCAGTAAGTGCTACATTTGTGAAAAATAGCATCAAAGCCTTGATGTGTTTTACTGTAGTCTCTTGGGAAGGCTCATGTCTAATTTTTATGCTGATATGGCTCATAATATAGTCCTCTGACTCTTCTATTTGCTCTTGCAATTACAAGGTTTCTTACTCCATTGTGTATATTCCTCTGAACTAAGATTAGCTTAACTGAGCTTCCTTTGAAAACTTGCCTACCTATCAAATGTGTCAGGCCTAATGCATTCAGTAGCCAAAGAAAATCAATGAACAACACACTTTTCTGCTTCCTGCAATGATCAATAGGATTCACATAATGGGTGGAAAATTTTTAATCGTGACAACTCAGAATCTTCTTAGCATAAATCTCCTGTGCATTATAACCTCTCCATTTCCCACTTCTTGAATTTGCAGGCATTGAGTAATATCTATGTAGAAGATATATTATTAAAGGTAATACAATTAGAACTTCACACTTTGATGATAATGAGTTTAGATCCCAAAGGCCTATTTTCTGGATATGAAGTCTTTTATATTTTGCATTTAAAATCTACAAATAGAAGATTTTCTGTTAGACTGTGAAAACTTTTTTAAATGCAACTTAACTCAGATATGTATTGTAGAAAAACATTTCTTTTCTTTCTAAATTAAAATTAAGTCATATTTGACTTTTTTATCATTTAAATTATAGTTTTAGAGTTGTTTTGTTGTTGAAGAACAAATGTCTCAGAGATGAAAAATCTAAGAACTCAGAGTTGTGATGCTCAACAATGAGGTTTAGAGAAATATTATAAAGAGAAATAAAAACTCCAATCAAAAGAACACAAAATTCATTTAAAAATTAGGCTTCCTGTCATAAATTCATTATTAATAAATCTGCAACCGTCAGTTTCTTTGTGTGTGCTATGTGCTATATTAGCTGTGTTAGGTGCTAGGGATACAGACAAAAATGACAGTTTCTACTTTTGAGGTGTTAACAGTACACATCTGTATAAGTGGGGAATTTCAATTTAGTGAGACAATTTTGTGTGTGTGCGCGCGTATGTGCGTGTGTGTGTGTGTGTGTGTGTCCATATATACATACACAGCAAAATAAAAGCATCGTTTTAAGACTATATTTCAAGTGGGGCGCCTGGGTGGCTTAGTCGGTTAAGCGTCCGACTTTCGCTTAGGTCATGATCTCACGGTTCGTGTGTTCGAGCCCCGTGTCAGACTCTGTGCTGACTGCCAGCTCAGAGCCTGGAGCCTGTTTCAGTCTGTGACTCCCTCTCTCTCTGACCCTTCCCTGCTCACGCTGTCTCTCTCTCTCTCTCTCTCCTAGAAATAAATAAAACATTAAAAAAAATTTAAGACTATATTTCAAGAACATTAAAGAATGATAATACTAGATAGTATATTTAGATATAAAAGTTATTATGTGAATGAAAGGACAAAGTTATGTGAATGAAAAGAAAGGCCCAAATTTTACTCATCTTTGAATCCAGCACGTGCAGTATATATGTTACACTAGGTGTGTGTGTGTGTGTGTGTGTGTGTGTGTGTGTGTGTGTGTGTGTGTGTGCATGTGGTGGTGGGGGGGGTGTGATGGCTCAACTTCTCCATTTTCCTTATAAAAACATTCTGTGATGTCTCTTTACGTTTTAGAAATAACTATTCCTATATCTCTTCTTGTTTATAATGTACCTTAGATTAGAAAATTATTTTCTAGGCCAGCTTGTATTATTATTATGTCAATATGTAATGCAATCATGCACTTGAGAACAAAAATAAATGACATGTATAACTTATGTATAAAATCTTTCATATTTGCTATTTAACTTAAACGTCCATAAGAGAATAAGGTCAACATGCTTTAGCGTATATTTGATATTAATAATAATGTTTAGTGCAGTAAATGTTCTATAACTATTTTACAGATATGTATATTTTCATAGATGTATATATTCTGTATATGTGGAATGCAATTTCATTTATATATTCATAAAACTTTGCATTGCATTTATTAACTTACAATTTCTTTTTTAATGTTTATTTTTGAGAGAGAGAGAGAGAAAGAGAGTATGTGTGCATTCATGAGTCGAAGAGGGGCAGAGAGAGAGGGAGAAAGAGGATCCGAAGTGAGCTGTGTGCTAACAGCAGAGAGCCCAATGTGGGGCTTGAACTCATGAAACATGATTTCATGACCTGAGCTGAAGTCATGCTTCATGAATGAAGCATGAAGCTGAAGAGGCTTATCCAACTGAGCCAGCCAGGTGTCCCTCTTAATGCTTACAATTTCTATTGCCTTATCATTGGTACTAAGAGAACACCCCAATTTTTTAATAGCTGACACTCAAAAGTAGGCTGTCAGTATATGTATATTCTAGAATAATTGTTGCATAAATTCATATTTTATATTTTACTTTCAAGTAACTTATTATTTTCATTTGGAGAATATTTTACAAGTACATTTGTATGTCTAGTTGTACAATTAATATGTTATAATTCTTCCTGCTGCCTGAATATGTGATCTAAGGGAATTTCTGTTTTGAAATATGTGGTTAGTAGTTTTCTTCTGTTCTCAACATATAAAGAGTATAAAAATTTGGTTACATACAAAGCTCTACCAATTTTATTAGCTAATTTTATTAGCTATTACACTGATGTTTTATACTGTTATGCAAACATTTGCTTTACAAACATAACTCAAATTCCTAAGCCATGTGAATATCTTAAAGACAAATCACCTACTAAGAGGTTAGTGAAATAGCTCATATAAGCAAAAATTTTAAAATATTCATGCTGTCCTTTTAGTCTGACAAAGTGAGCCAGGGATGTAAATGAAGGGACAGATGATTAATATAGTAAGTTATTATTTGGGGTGGGGGGCTATATGTGAGAAATTGCTGCCTTTAACCAGAATAAATCAGAGTTAATATATGCCCCAGTACAGTCCCTCCTGCCTTATGTCACCTCAAGTTAGCTTCTGTCACTGGTACTGAACAGTCTTTACATGGCAGCATTCATCAGACCTGTCTTCTTGGAAACCTAAGGGGTAAGGCTATTATCAGCAATCCCCTGAGCAGCTCACACCTTTGTTTCTAATCCTGGATTATTGAAATGTAAACCACTATTTTGAAGTTGAATTCTGGGAGTTTAGAAATCTATTATTAACAAGGATTAAAAACATTCCCCTACTTTCCCACGTAGTGCGTATCTTTTCCAGATGTTTTGATATCGTATACTTTACATAAATTACAGAGCCATAGACTTCTTCTCTGGCCTTTTCATATAATGTGTCTAATTCACTAGTTATTCAATTCCCTTCTCTTTTTATGGCCTTAGTAACCTGTGGGGATAGAAAGAATTGCCAACCAATCCTAATGTGAAATATGGAAAGGTCAAAGCTGTAAAAAACTCTACTAAATTTCTAAGAATATTTTAGGTACTAAATTCTGTTACTGCTGAATATCAAAATGTTAAAAATAATAAAAGTAGTTAATTCTTGTCCTAACAATTCAAATGACAAGTAATCAATGGGTGTCTTATTCTTCTAAATCTGCAAATTTTCATGAAGCTATAAAAATCCTTTAGGAACACTCTTTCTTACTCATATTTGTTCTCATTTATATTATACTCCTATTATCTCATAATTGAGTGGGGAATACTTTTTAAAATTCCTTTTCATCTAAGAAGACAATAATAAAACTTCTTAAAACTATTTAACCTTGGCCAAATCTCTCACTTTTGGTAAGTCTCAGTAACTTTATCTGCAAAATTAGCAATTTTAAGTAAGTTATCTCTAATAATCTTTCCAACTCTGAAATTCTGATTGTCTTTTACTTCTGAAGTAAGCCTGCAATGTCCCTGAAATCCGTTTGTGAGAAGATGGATATATATATATTTCTTTTTGTGATGCCTGTCTCTTTGCCGAAGTTATACATTCCCTTTTAAGAATTCACAAATCTGAGAACCAACCCAGTCAGCCAGGCAGCTGGGTTAACTAGCTTCCACCATCACTTAGGAATAATGTGTGCTGTATCTCCCATGGACCAATGTGCATCCTATATTTCACACTTGCCTTTGAAGGCAGATTTCTTGAGCTTTCAAAAGTGTCATTTTTCCAATCTGATATAGTAATCTCAAAAACACATTAATAAATGTAAGTTAGACAACACCTATGCTAATAATGTGTATTCATTATAATTTTGACTTCTTAAATAAAATAATCCAGCCTTTATTTTTCAGCCATTTTGAATGAATGTATTGCTGTTTGATCAATGTCTTGAAGGAAGAGTGCAGTAAGTAAAGATATTTGTTACATATGAGGAAATCTGGGAGAATTCTGTGAATCTTACTACATAGTATTTTATCACTATTTTGACTCTTCCGAGATAGTCTGGGTTTATGCCTTTTATAGATCAGTTGACACCTGGTAATTATTTTTTGTGCCCTTTTCATTACTGAAAGTGTTCCTATTTGAATGACAAATTATATGATTCTTTAGCTATTACTTCATTTGTACACAGTCCTGCTTAAAATTCTGGGAAGCTATCATACAGACTAAGATCACAAAATTAATCCCTCTGTAAAATACGTCAAAAGAGATTTCTGCTTTTTTATTTGCCATCAAATGGGTATGAAATATTTGTCATACTGATCAGCTTCCTTATAGTTCATATCAATACAGACATGATGCTGTGTTACTTATCTTGTAGAAAAAAAATGTCTAACTGTTATAGCTGAAAGCAAGAGGAAATGAAACCTTAACAAGGAAATAGATGAAACAACTAAAGAACAAACAAATGCATTTTTCTCTGTGATTGGGTGAAAAAGAATACTTGAAAAATTCTTTCCTAGTTTTGTTTTGTTTTCTGAAAAAAAGGAGGAAGATATGTGTGCTTGTTAACCCTAGATATTCTGTCAAGCAATTAAGCTATTTTTTAGCCCAAAACAGATTACAGAGAAGATCACCCCTAGTCATGCAGAACACATGCTGTCTTACCTTGGTTCCATGGCTTAAAAAGCCACTCATATTTTCAACTGCTAAAAAATAGGTTAGGAAAAAATATCATAAATTCCTATGCCCTCCCTATAAATGTGCGCACGTGTGTGTGTGTGTCTATCCTGAGGGGGGATTTTGGGATAACATAATGAATTCAAAGAGAAAAAAATCATCATTCTCTATATATGACTTTTCTTAAACAAAATATTTTTTTATGTAGAATAAGTTAACTGTGAGGGCTTACTGAAGCTTATCTTCCCACATGCATTTCAAAACACATTAGTAGTTTCAAGAATAACAGAGGATACATATTTTTCAAATGGATCAATTAACTGGCTGTTAATCCAAAATCCAATGAGTAACACTATTTCCTTCCTTGCCAAAGTGTTTCCTGTGGCCATCTTGAGTCTCCCAATGGCACATCTTCTTCAACAGCTAGTTCCCCATTCTTGTAAATATCTCCACACAGATTCAGAGCTTTATCAAGCACAATTTTAAAAATAATCCAGCACTCTCATTACTTTAAGTAATCTTTGAATCTTATTTGCCAGACATATGTAACACAATGTTTCTAGAGTAGATATTGTTAAGCCGATAGCATACATTTTTTTCCCCAGGAAATTGTCAGTTAACATGAATTTGATTTGTAGGACACTAGATGTGCAAAACACAAATCAGCAGTCTGAAAGCTACTGTACATATATTTGATTTTTTTCAGATACTAATCAATGAAAAAATTAAAATATTTGAAATGTTAAACTCCTGGGGAAATAATCACATACAACTTCTCTCTTAAAAGACGTCTCAAATACTGCACCTGGTGTAGAATTGAATTGTGAACAAGAACTCAGAGCACAAATCATACGCAAGTTATTCTCTAATAGAACCACATGTATTTAGTACCACAAATAGCCCAGGGCATGAGGTGCTATTAACATTTTCATACTGACACGTGTACCCCTTCACACTTTCTCTGTTGACATTCAACTTAATATGTGTCCCAGATTATGAAGAAGCATTTGCATGAGGGCTAGAAAGAGAAGGAAAGTAGGGAATAACTAATGAGAGAAAATTCCAATTATATCCAATCTCTGCTTCTTATTTCAGCTACTATTAAACCTCTATCTAGTTTTTTGGCTGAAATGTGCCTGAATCTAATGCCCTGATATTTTTCAATCCCAATCTTTTGCTTCATTGATGTATCAGAAGTTGTTTCTCCTTTCTCCAGTTTTTCCAAAATGAGATAGCTCGGGTTTAAATTGTTCCATCCCTGGGTATCAGAGTTTCTGATTTTGTGCAGTTCTCATGTAGAAGCAGAGTAAGCCAGCTGGCCCCAGCGTCCTCAGTCCTACCCATGACCTTATATGCCTTTGACTTAATCATGCTCATTCCAGAAGTCCTTGATTAAACAATAAATGCTTCCTCCAAGGAACAGCATGTTGTATCATTATCAACCACTTATTTGGTGTGAAGTAATTTTTCAGAAAATCCTAAGAGAACAAGCCTTGTATCGTGTGTGATATGAGAAGGGGAATTAGAGATATTTTAGAGTAGGAGATAGCCTAAGGAAGCTAAAATCAGCCTTTAAGAAAGGAACTCCAAAGAGTGAATGAGAGTTGTGGATGCCTGGGAAGGGAAGATACATGAAAAGGGAGGTAGAAGGTAGTAACAATACCTTTCACTAACCTTGGCACAGCTTTAGAGGCTATTAAATATCTTAACATTCTGTCCAGAAGATTATTTATAGCTATTGTCATTTGAGGAAACACTTCCATCATTTCTAACCTCAGAGTAAAAAAGTAGGCATTAATGGTAAAAGAGAATGGTACAGTTCCTAAGTCATTTCATATACACTGTTTTGTAGAAAAACGAGGCATCATTTTTTCTTCAAAACTTCAAATGGCCCTTCTCAAGAGGTATAGACATGTGTTCTGTGAAGTATCATATTGAAATCAAGGAGATGCTATTATAGTCTCAAAGTAGATGAAAGCCTTTTAAGTAGAAGACAGCTTTTAAGATAAATATTAGCCTTGAGGCTCATACACTTTAAATGATGCCAAGTTCATCATTAGTGTAATGCCAGACTAATGAAAAAGGTTGAGAAGCAGAGCAGTGCCAATGTGTCAGCCACTGGGTGGGATCTTTATATAGGCCACCATAAATATTGAAACAAAGTAATGACAAATGATGAAAAGGTTTACCATTACCTACTTTGTGACATAGTAACTGCCCTCCACATATCTGTGGGGATACATTCCAAGACCCCTAGTGGATGCCTGAAAACACAGATAGTACTCTGATCTCTCTCTCTCTCTCTCTCTCTCTCATATACATATATATATGTGTGTGTGTGTGTGTGTGTGTGTGTGTATGTACACATATATATATATATACACATATGTACATATATACATATATATGTAGTTTTCTCCTATACATATATATCTTTGATAAAGTTTAATTAATAAATTAGGTACAAAGATTAACAATAACTAATAATAAAGTAGAACAATTATAACAATATATTGCATTTAAATGTATGTGGATTTTGTCTCTTTCCCTTCCTTTTTTCTCTCAAAATATCTTATTATACTGTCCTTACCCTTATTGTGATGATGTGAGATGATAAGATGCCTAAGGATGAGATGAAGTAAGGTGAATGATGTCGGCGTTGTTACGTACCATAGGCTACTGTTGACCTGACCAATGCATCAGAAAGAGGATCTTTTCCTTCCAGACTATAGTTGACCAAGAGAGCCTGAAACAGTAGAAAGCAAAATCATAGATATTGGGTATACTTACTGTATATATTAAAGAAATTCCAGTGTAGATCAGAATATGTAAGAATATGGTACCTATCATAAAGTAGTATTATAAACCACAAGAAATGTTAGAGCGATTACTAACAATATGAAGAGGTTTTACTAAATTTCAGGTGGTATGAACTAAGTTTGTGCATTAATACAGGAATGTCCAATGAACATAGCAATGAATTAAATAAAAAAGTGTTTCTTGGAGCTCATAAATACTGTACGATACTGTTATAAGATATTGAATTAGGTATAAAAGTAAATTTATTTTTTTTATTTTAGTTCATAATCATTTAAGAAAACTTTGTGCAACAAAGGTGCAATCATTAAAAGACCTAAAGAGCCACTCTGACTCAATTTCCTCCTAAAATGCCCCAAACAAACAAGATATAGACATCAGAATGCTAATAGATTTTCCATGTAGATAATAATCACTGATAGCTGGAATTTGGATCAATTGACAAATAGTTGCATACAAGAGCTTTTCTGTGATTAAAAAAATGTATAACTTAAATGTTATTTTTAGAATGAACCCTTGATACAGCCTTTACAATTTCCTCTCGTAACAGTATCCTGGAAACAATTAGCAAAAAGATTAGGATTAGAGTTAGTACCCACCACAGCATACATTTTGAAGTGTTGCTGTTAAACCATATTTGTTTCCACAGATTTATTTAAGTTTTTGACCATTTCTTCCCTCATAATTTTGGCATTTCAGAAAACAGAATGTTTTCCAAGCATCTAACTTCAGACAATCTAGTCTGTGTTCTTGACTGAGTACAGTCATTAATATCTATAGATTTATCAAGCTGTTGTAAATATTTTTGATTTAGCAATCTTCTTCATCATTCTTAATCCATAATTGAATGCATTCAATTGCTTAAAACCTTATCCTCACCTCCTTATATTTTTGGTCTTAAACCTAGCATTACCAGTTTGTGAGGCATTTTTGCCTTGGCTATTTGTTGTGAAATCTTTTAAAAATATATTAAGTTCAGGGGCACATGAGTGTCTCAGTCAGTTGAGCTTCTGACTTTGGCTCACGTCATGATCTCCTGATTCCTGAGTTCGAGCCCCACATTGGGCTCTGTGCTGACAACTCAGAGCCTGGATCCTGCTTCAGATTCTGTTTCTCTCTCTCTCTCTCTGCCCTTCCCCACTCATGCTCTGTCTCTCTCACTCTCAAAAATGAATGAACATCAAAAATATATATAAAGTTCATTCCAGTATTACTACAACAGGTCATAAAGCAATTTTGTTTCTCATTTAGGCTTACTTACATTTAATGCAATTTCAAAATTTTTGTTTGTTTTCATATGTGTTGAATATTTGGTAGTAAGCTGCCAGGCAGCTCGACCAACATCAACATATCATTTGCAAATTTTTCAAGCCTCTAAGATATTTCAACCAAGAAATATAAATCAAATTTTAGATGAACTGTTTGATATTGCCTAATCAGTGGCTTATACTGTATGCTTTACTAGTATACTTGTTTTCTGAATCTAATGACTTTGCATATGATATATCTATAATTGTTTTCATAATAGGAAATATGTATCAATAAAATGGAATTTATTAAAATATATAATGCTTAAGAGGCTTGTGATAGTCTGTCTTATGTCACGTTGGCTAGACCATACTCCCATTTCTTCAATCATTCACTAATCTACATGCTGCTCTGATGTTATTTTGCAGATGTGATTAATGTCTATAATCACTTGACTTTAAAGGATAAAGGTTTTAGGGCGGTATCTCAGAAGAAAATGGTAATGATATATCCTTCCTTTCATGCCTTTAATTTTGGATACTCAGTAACTTTTATTCATTATCCCCATGCAAAATATAACTCACAGCTACTCATCTTTCTGTCTAGATTTTAGAAGTGGATTGGATTATCATCCTGTGCTCAGAGTGATCACCAAAAAATTATGTGTTTTGGAGGAGGGCACATTTAGAAGAGAGCCTTCAAGTTTCAAATAACAATTACTGACTCTTATATTCCATTTAATGTTTGCATAACTTGTAAAGATTATTCCATTTATTAATTTACTTCTTCTTGTCAGAATTCGATACATAGAAGATACTTTTATGCACCTTTAACAGAACAAAAGCTAAGGAACAAAGTTTTACAACAACATGCCTGTGGTCACACAGCCAGAAAGTGAAAGTGCTTTTGAGCCAAAGTGGCCTATGATCTAAATCACTGTATTGCTCTGTCTCTGTGAAATCTATATGATTGAGAAAAATCAGTAATCATCAGTGAGTGAGACTGTTGATACATGTTCTGTCACAGGAACAGAAGAGCAGCCTCTGATTTCATTTCTCTGCAGCATTGTTGAGGCACAAAGCTATTCTATGATGACTATTGTGGTAACAAAAAAAAAACAGAAAGAAAGAAACAGAAAGTCCTGGAGGATGTTGATAGTGTGTTGAGCTTGCAGCTGGAGTTTATCTTTACTGACAAACAGGTGTGCCAGGCATAGTGCAAGGGTTGCCTCCTTTGTTTAAATGATCACACCTCTTTTTATTTAAGGCAGTCCTAAGTCATACTTTTGTGTTTGCTAAACATATTAAATAAAGAAATCAACCAAGATTAGTCTGGATGGGAAGAAATAGGCCAAATATTCCAGTCAACATTAAAACCATTAGCTAGTAGAAAGGAGTACAGACAGGAAGCTCTTTTAAGGAACAAATATACCACAATGGATTACAAATAGTATCCATGATCTACTTCAGTCATGGATCATTGACTAGGTTTATACAAAGAATCATACATCATGGGGTGAGAATAAATTGCTGGGTAGTTGACTCTATCAGGATCTACAGTGAAGAGAGTGGAAGTAGAGCTTGCTAAGTAAATGCTGAGTGGTCAAAAGAAGAAAATTTTTTAGGCACTGATAAGCTTTGATACATGATGAGAATCTGTATACACATCACCTGGGCTGAACTCTACATCTCTTGTTTCCACTCCAGGGCTTCTCTGGGAACATGGATGGGGTTCCTATGGGAGTCAGCTCAGTCATTCAGATTAAGGCACAAACCTGAAACCGCAAGGGTTAACAAACCCTGAGGCAACCCCTCATCAATGAGAACAAAGAGTCTGAGTGTATATTGTCACTTTTCCCTATTTCAAGGGCATAAGTCTGTGATTCATTCCACAAGGCTTGTGAGAGTAGCCAACAGAATTGAGGTGCAGTGGACCTCATAAGTCAGCAGCCCGACAGCATAAGCTTAGATTGGCTTTTTAGCCTCCTCTTTACTCCTTTCCCAAATCTCTCATGTCTCTCTCTCACTTCCTTAGGATCACTTCCCAAAATATATTATCTCAAGTGCCACTCCTGGTGAGAAGTCAAAGTCAGAATTATTCTCTATCTAGAATATTCCCTCTATTTTGTAGGAGTAACACATTTTATGACAATAATAACATTTCGTGTTTACTAAATATGCCTATTTAGAATGAATAAAAGCTGTATCACACTCTTTCTGACTTATCAAAACTTTGGAAAGATCATTTTTCATATGTAACAGAATTTCTCCTTGTTCATTTAGTCCTATAGGGTATCTTTCTACCTTTCTTTTGTCAGAATAAATATGAGAATTTTGAGTGAGACTAATTATTTTCTTTCTAGAATATGACAATATTTTGATTATCTTTGAAATAATAGTAGTAACAATTATAAATAGGATTTGTGCCCTTTAAAAGAAGCTCCAGAGAACTTTCTCACCTTCTTTCTGCCACATGAGGATTTGACTATGAGACAGCAGTCTGTACCCCAGAAGAATACCCTCACCAGAGCACAGCCATGCTGGTACCCTGCTCCAGGACCAGCCTCCAGACATGTAAGGAATACATTTCTGTTGTTTCTAAACCACCAAGTCGGTATTACTTTATTATAGCAGCCAGAAGTAGGGCATAGGAAATTATTTATATTTCTGAATCTATTTTTTTAATCTAGAATTTTTTCAAGTATAGGAGAATGATCATATCAGAAAGAATAATGAATGTTTTGAATAAAGATTAAGAGAGGATACTGGCATAATATTCCGGATATGTGTTTTTTGGTAGTGGTTTTGTTTTGTGGTTTTAAGTTTATTTAGTTTGAGAGAGAGAGAGGGAGAGAAAGAGAGGAAGAAAGAGAGCGATCACATGAGGGGAAATGGCAAAGAGAAAGGGAGAGAACCCCAAGCAGGCTCCCCACTTTCAGCACAGAGCCTGATAGTGGGCTTCACCTCAAGAACCATGAGATCATGACCTGAGCTGATATCAAGAGTCAAATGTTTAACTGACTGAGCCACCCAGGCACCCTGAGATGTGTTTTAAAGCCACATATTTCCCTTACATCATTTAATATTTTTTCTGTATTTTATTAATTTATTTAACTAGTTAATGAAAACTTACTGAGTTCATACTTTGGGCAATATACTGTAATAGGTATTATACAATTCCTACTCTTTCACCTCATTATTTCTCAGGAATGCACATCATTTTTTGCATGGGTGCACAAAGTTAATGTTAAATACTATTTTTTTCTCACCACATTATTATTCTTGATATTAATGATCAAGATATTTGGTGTTCACCTACTTGTGTCCAGAGCACTCACTAATATTTTTATTTAAAATTATCTAGACTGATGAATGCTTTGGGTTAATTGGATTATTCTCTAACATGGAGGAATGACTTTGCTTCCCACTGGGACCTTAATTCATGACATGGATGGAGCTAGAGAGTATGATGCTAAGCAAAATAAGTCAGATAAAGACAATTTCCATCTGATTTCACTCATATGTAGAATTTAAGAACCAAATGAGTAAAGATGGTGGGAAGGGGAAGAGAGAGAGAGATAGACAAACCAAGAAATAGACTCTTTTAACTATAGAGAATAAACTGATGGTTACCAGAGGGGAGATGAGTGGGGGCATGGGCTAAATAGGTGATCAGGTGTAAGGAGTGAACTTGTGTTGAGTACCAGATGTTGTATGGAAATGTTGAATCACCATATTGTACACCTGAAATTAATATTCCATTGTATGTAAACTAACTAGTATTTAAATTAAAAACTTTAAAAAAACAGTTTGAAAAATAAGATGAAAAAGGATGTCATATCGTGAAGAAGGTTTAAAAATTTGGCTTAGTGTTTATGGAGTTCAACAATATATGACAATCATAAAAATAGCATCAAAGATAATATCTCTTTTCACTGAAAATTAATATTGATAATAGTACATTATTTAATAATATCATCAACCATAATAACTGAAATTACTAAAGTATGATTTTTTTCTATCTATAGTTTAGCAAACATCTCTTTGCGCCTGCTATTATAAAATAAAAACAACATAATTTATTCTTTTTCAATTCTCTTCTAAAAATTATGTTATCAGAAACTGGTTGAAATGTAGCTTCTATCAAAACTGTTTTAGATAGTAATCTAAATTGCTTAGTAATTTTTTTCACTTCGAAAAGTGTAATCAATGGTTTCTTAAGAGTGGGGTAATTGAGGGGCGCCTGGGTGGCTCAATCGGTTAAGGTCTAACTTAGGCTCAGGTCATGATCTCATGTATTGTGAGTCTGAGGCCCACATTGGGCTCTGTGCTAGCAGCTTAGGGTCTGGAGCCTGCTTCAGATTCTGTGTCTTTCTGCCCTCTCTTTCTGCCCCTCCCTAGCTCATGCTCTGTCATTCTCTCTCTCTTTCTCTCGAAAATAAATAAACTTTATATTTTTCAAAAGCAGGGTAACATTGGCTACTGAACACATAAAATAAGATGTCAAATTATATATTACAGTCTTTAAGTCCCTAAAAGGAAAACATCTTTCAAAAATAATATCATAGAAGCATTTCAAACCATTTACTTTATTCTATGTTAGTATGATCTAATTTTTTCTAGATAGAAAAAAGCCTTCCACATAAGAATAACCTAAGGAGATTATAAAAATCATAATGGTCAAGTCAGTAAATCTTATTATCTCCGATGGCAGGAATTAGCATCCTATATTTTTTAACATCTATAGGCGATTACAATATAAACAACCATCCTACTAGGTAGATATGTTACTGCCCTAAGGTTTCTGGTGAGTTATCATTTTTAGTTATTCATATATGTAGGTGTCTTACTAAGTATGATGCGCATGGCCAATTGCTATAAATTATGTCCATACTATTTACTTGCTGTTAACAAAGTGACATGATTCTCTGCAAATGCCTTCTAAGTCCTGAAAGTTTATGATTCATGGAAAGACTCTAAACCACTAATTGAAAATTTCTTTCTACACCATTAACCACTACACAGACAATGGTTAGGTACACAAGAATAAGATAATAGAGCCCTGATTCAATCATTTGTGGCAAAATGCAAGGACATATTTCTTTGAGATACTTTCTCAGGTAGGGGCTATGGACTAAGCATTGGAGGGGGCATGGTGATAGACCTGTCCCTCCCACATAAGAGTCTCCATCTCTGTGAGGAATGTCAAAAACATTTCTCTTTGAAATATTATGAAATGTTGGCTTAGATATTATAAAGATATTTTATTCAGTCTTTTGTCACTTTGATAATAAATTATTTTCTATAAAACTTTTGAAAAGACTTTGAGGAAAAACTGCCACACTCTGAATGTGTTACCAATTTTAGACATTCTCTTCATTCCCTATGGAATATATGTGCTAACGTATCTCTTTATATGTAGAAACCATTAAGAAATCTTCATATGTAGATTTACATATAAATTAATAAGTCTCTATCTATGTCTAGACCTAACCATTTCCTTCCGTTGTTCCTTCAATCCATGAATTCAGACATTTTTTTCATATTCAGTTACAGACATTAAATACTTTTAATATTAGATTCACTTTGTTTCCTTTATTATCATTCAAATCCCTCCTTGAAGGCAGCCAGTCCTAACCTCAGAGATAATATCTGTCAGTTTAGTAACTGAATAAAGTAGCTGCTGAAGATTTTCAACAAGGAAGGATTGGTTTAGTTGGCTCGTTGCTCGAAGTCATGCTAAGTCTCCTCTTACAATTTCTTTAAAACTAATCACTTTGTCAGAATTACTGAACATGACTTGAGAAAAATGTGATGATGGGCACTATAAAGAGTGTTTGTGAATTCCAACTAAAGCCTTTTATTTCTACGCTTTTCCTGGAGGTTTGCCAATTTAGAACCCTATTTGTGACTGTCCCTCACCAACTGGTCCAGAGTTCTAGTTTCAGAAATCTGTCATGATAGATGATATTGTTCTTATCTTTACATTTTGATCACCCTAAATGTAAGTTGAGAAAAATAGAATATGTGTAGAGAAGAGAAAAATATATGAAAAACAAGAAATAGGGACTTGTAAATTAGTGAATGTGTCTTACTTATCCTGCCAGTATTACATTATCTATATTTATAAGTTATGATTTGATACAAATTTCTTCAAATTTTTATTCGAGTATAGTTAACATACAGTGTTACATTAGTTTCAGGTGTACAAAATAGTGATTCAGTAATTATATTCATTACTCAGTGCTCATCAAGATAAGAGTACTCTAACCCTCTTCACCTATTTAACTCATCCCCCCACTGACCTCTCCTCTGGTAACAATTTGTTCTGTATATTTAAGAGTCTGTTCTTTTGGTTTGTCTTTTATTTTTCTTCTAAAATTTCTTTTGTTTCTTAAATTCCACATATGAATTACATTGTATGGTATTTGTTTTTCTCTGACTGGCTCATTTAACTTAGCTTTATACTCTAGATCCATCAACATTGTCACAAATGGCAAGATTTCACTCTCTTAAGGCTGAATAATATCCCATTATATGTATATTCCATACCATCTTTACCATTGGAATGGTAAAACCAATGGACACTAGTTTCCACATCCTAGCTATTATAAGTATTGCTGCAATAAACATAGGGGTGCACATATCACTTTGAATTTACATTTTTGTATTCTTTGAGTAAATACTCACTACTGCAATTACTGGATCAAAGGGATGTCCTATTATTTTAAATTTTTTGAGGAATCTCCATACAGTCTTCCCAAAAGACTACAGCAGTTTGCATTTCTACCAAGAATGTACTAGGGTTTCCTTTTCTCCACATCCTAACCAACATCTGTTGTTTCTTGTATTTTTAATTTTTGCCATTCTGACAGGTGAAGGTGGCATTTCATTGTGGTTTTGATTTGTATTTCCCTGATGATCAGTGATATTGAGCATCTTTTCATATTTCTGTTGGCCATCTAGATGTTTTCTTTAGAGAAATGTCTGTTCATGCCTTCTGCCCATTTATAATAAGATTATTTGTTTTATATTTCTTTTTTTTTTTGGTATTGAGTTGTTTAAATTCTTAAATATGTTGGAAACTAAACCTTTATTAGATATATCATTTGCAAATATCATCTCCCATTCTGTAGGTTGTCTTTTAGTTTTGTTGATTATTTCCTCTGTTGTACAGAAGCTTTTTATTTTGATGTAGTCCCAGTAGTTTACTGTTGCTTTTGTTTCCCTTGCCTCAGGAGACATATCTAGAAAGATGTTGTTACTGCCAATATTGGAAATATTACTGCCTATACTCTCTTCTAGAATTTTTATGGATTCAGACCACCCATTTAGGTTCTTAATCATTTTGAGTTTATTTTTGTGTGTGGTGTAAGAAAGTGACCCAGTTTCATTTTTTTGCATGTAGCTGTCCAGTTTTCCCAGCACCATTTGTTGAAGAGACTGTTTTTTCCCATTGAATATTCTTGCCATCTATGGCTAAGATTAATTGACCATAAAATTGCAGATTTATTTCTGGGCTTTCTATTCTGTTCCAATGATCTGTGTGTCTATATTTGTACCAGTACCATACTGTTTTCATTAGTAGAGCTTTGTGATATAATTGAGGTCTAGAATTGTGATATATCCAGTTTTGTTTTTTTTCAAGATTGCTGTGGCTATTCAGAGTGTTTTTCAGCTTCATACAAATTTTAGAACTGTTTTTTCTAGTTCTGTGAAAAATGCTATTGGTATTTTGATAGAGATTGCATTAAATGAGTAGATTGCTTTGGGTAGTATAGACATTCTACCAAATTTGTTCTTCCAATCCATTAACATGGAATGTCTTTCCATTTGTTTTTGTCATTTTCAATTTTTTTTGTCAGTGCTTTATAATTTTCAGAGTACAAATCTTTCACTTCTTGTGTTAAGCTTAGTCCTAGGTATTTTATTATTTTGGGTGCAATTGTAAGTGGAATTAATTTTCTTTTCTGCTGCCTCATTATTAATGTATAGAAATGCAATGGATAGCTATATATTGATTTTGTATCCTACAAATTAACTGAATTCCTTTATCAGTTCTAATAGTTTTTTTAATAGTTTTTTTGGGTTTTCTGCATACACTATCATGATGTCTGCAAATAGTGAATATTTTTTTTTCCTGGCTTTACTTGGATGCGTTTTATTTCTTTTTCTTGTCTAGTTGCTGTGACTAGGACTTCCGGTACTATGTTGAATAAAAATGGTGAGACTAGACACCCTTGTCTTGTTCCTGACCTTAGGGGAAAATCTCTCAGTTTTCCCCCATTGATATGATGTTAGCTATCAGTTTTTTAATGCAAGACCCTTATTATTGAGGCACATTCCCTCTAAACCTACTTCTTGGAGGTTTATGTGTTTGAATAGATTTTGTACTTTACCAAATTTTTTTTTCCCCCCAAACATCTATTGAAATGATTATACGGTTTTTATCCTTTCTCTTACTGATATAATGTATCATGTTTATTTGAAAATATTGAACCACACTTGTATCCAGGTAATAACTGCCACCTGATCATGAAGAATGATATTTTAATGTATTGTTGGATTCAGTTTGATAATATTTTGTAGAGAATTTTTGCATTATGTTTATCAGAATTATTGGCCTGTAGTTATCTTTTTTAGTGATATCTTTAGCATAGATATCTTTTTTAGTGTCTTTATCTGGTTTTAGTCTCAAGTTAATGCTGCCCTTATAGAATGAATTTGGAAGTTTTCCTTCCTCTTCTATTTTCCTTCTTTGTCTCTTGTTACAGTTTTTATACATTAAAGTCTATTTTGTCTGATATAAGTATTGCTTCCCTTGATTCCTTTGGCATCATTTTCACGATAAATATTTCTCTGTCCCTTCACTTTCAATCTATATTTGTCTTTATGTCTGAAATGAATCTTTTGTAAGCAGCATATAGAGAGGTTTTGTTTTTTTCTTTTTCTTTAATTTTTTATGTGTATTTATTTATTTTTCAGGATAGACTGCATGAGCTGGGGAAGATACAGAGAAAGGGGGGAGAGAGAGAGAATTCTAAGCAGGCTCCATGCTGTCAGCACAGAGCCTTAAGTGGGGGGACTCTATCCCATGACCATGAGATAATGACCTGAGCCAAAATCAAGAGTTGGATACTTAACTATTTGAGCCTTCCAGACACTGCTTTGTCTTGTTTTTCTATCCATTCCTTCACCCTAAGTCTTTTGATTGAAGCATTAAGTCCATTTCCATTCAAAGTAATTATTGATAGATATGTATTTATTGCCTTTTATTACTTGTTTTCTGTTTGTTTTTGTAGTTCTTCTCTGATCTTTTCTCTCGTGGTTTGCTTTCTTTAGTGATATACTTGGATTCCTTTCTCTATCATTTGCATATCTGTTACCCATTTTTGATTTGTGGTTACTATTAGGATTGCATATAAATCCTAATAGTATAAAGGATTTTCTGTATAAAGCAGTATATATTAGTGATGACAGTCACTTAAGGTTGAACCCATTCTTCACTATTGTCCTACCCACATTTTAGGTATATGGTGTCATACTTTATATCCTTTTATTTTGTGAACCCCTTGACAGATTTTTACATATAAATTTATTTTTACTGCTTTTGTGCTTCCTACTCTTCTTACTCTCCTTATGTTCTTTCCTTTCTATTCAAAGAATCCCTTTTAACATTTCTTGTAGGGCTGGTTTAGTGGTTATGAACTCCTGTAACTTTCTTTTGTCTGGGAAACTCTTTATATCTCCTATTCTACATGATAGCTCTGCTGGATACAGTATTTTTAGCTGCAGATATTTTTTTTTTCCATTTAGCACTTTGAATATATCATGCCACTCCCTTTGACCTACACAGATTTTGCTGAGAAATCAGCTAATAGCCTAATGGGATTTCCGTTATATATAACTCTTTTCTTTTGCTGCTTTTAAATCTCCCTTTTTATCACTAGTTTTTGCCATTTTAAATATTATGTGTCTTGATGTCAACCTCCTGGATTGTTTTGTTGTGGGATCTCTATGCCTCCCAGATTTGGATGTTTGTTTTCTTCCCCAGACTAGGAAAGTTTACAGCTATTATATCTTCAAATAAATTTTCTGACCGCTTTTTCCTCCTTCTAGGATCTGTGTAATCCAAATGTTATGCTGAGTTACCTAAGTGTATTATCATTTTGCATATTTTTTTTCTTTTTCTTTTTTTTTTTTTCAAGCTTTTAATTCACTTTATTTTTCCTGTACAAAACTATGTGGTGGCCACAGCTGGAGCCTGGGTCCTCTGCACAGAGACTCTGGTGTGGGTCTTCACAAGATGGTCAGTGAATTCCTGATATGGGGACTTGGTGAAAACAGTCTCTTTCCAAAGATCAGGAGTGAGATAGCTGTAGGTCTTAGAAATGGCATCAAAAGTGGCCTTGGCAAAGTTGCCCAGGGTGGCAGTGCAGCCCCTGGCCGAGGTGTAGCAGTCATCAATACCAGCCATCATCAGCAGCTTCTTAGGCACAGGGGCCGAGAGGATGCCAGTGCCTCTGGGGGCGGGGATGAGGCGCACCAGCACAGAGCCACAACGGCCTGTCACCTTGCATGGTACAGTGTGGGGTTTGCTGATCTTGTTTCCCCAGTAGCCTCGCCGCACCGGGACGATAGAAAGCTTGGCCAGGATGATGGCCCCGCGGATGGCAGTGGCTACCTCCTTGGAACACTTAACACCCAGACCAACGTGTCCGTTGTAATCTCCGATGGCAACAAATGCCTTGAACCTGGTCCGCTGGCCAGCGCGGGTCTGCTTTTGCACAGGCATAATCTTCAAGACCTCATCCTTGAGGGACGCCCCAAAGAAAAAGTCAATGATCTCGGATTCCTTGATGGGCAGGGAGAAGAGATAGATCTCTTCCAGGGACTTGATCTTCATGTCCTTGACCAGGCGGCCCAACTTGGTGACAGGCATCCACTCCTTGTCCTCGGCCTTGCCTCCGCGAGCTCCGCGGCCTCGGCCCCGGCCCCGACCCCGGCCGCGGCCCCTACCCCGGATGCAGCTGCCGAAGCCGCCGCGGCCTCCCATTCCAGGGCCCCCGGGCCCTCCGGGCCCTCCGGGCCCTACCGCAGCACCGGCGTCATCCGCCATTTGGTGTTTTCCTGGAGGAGAAGCTGCATATTTTTTTTCTATCTGCTCATATTGATTACTTTCCATTACTCTACCCTCCAGGTTGCTAATTCATTCTTCTGCTTCTTCTAGCCTGCTATTTATTCTATTTAGTATATATTTAATTTCATTGATTGTGTTCTTCATCTCTTATTGGTTCTTTTTTATTTTTTTATTAAGAGTCTCATTGATGTCCTTCACTCTTTTCTCAAGTCCAGTGAGTATCTTCATGATCATCACTTTAAATTTTGTATTAGACATATTAGTTATATGCATTTCACTTAGGTCTCTTGCTGTGGTTTAGTCTTGTTCTTTCATTTGAGATTCATTTCTCTTTCTCTTGTCTAATCCCCTCTGTTTGTTTCTCTGAGTTAGGAATGTCAGCTGTTATCTCCTGTTCTTGAAAGTAATGACCTTATAAAGGAGAAGTCCTGTAGTGCCCTGCAGTGTAGTGCCATTGTTCACCAGAACCTGGCTCTTCAAGGGTGTATACTGTGTGTCTTGTGTTCACTCTGCTGTTGTGGCCTGGTCACTTTTTCCTTTAGTCCGGTTGTCTACAGTGCCTCTCTTGCCTTTTGTGGGTAGTGGTTGGTCCCTGGGTTATTAGCATGAATATGAATTTTAAAATTAAATTTTATACACATTTGTTGAGACAATTGTTACTGGCTCAATATCTTAACAGCATTTGCTTTGGAAAGCTTCTGATTATCTTAAGCACTTTTAATTCTCTGTAACAAGAAATTCTCCCACAAAAGTTCTATTTCCCTCAAGCTCTTTTGTAAGTAAGAAAAAGGGGGACAACCAAAGTGAATGAATGGAAAACTAGCTAGGAAGAAACATCAGAGAAAACTAAATGCCTGGATTAAAAATAGAAGGAGTGAGAATATTATTGTTACTTTGAATCTGGGCTAGCTTTGTTAGGCAATTCCTAATCCCAACCTCTCTTCTTTCTCAATCTATTAAAAGATTTCCCGCTAACTTTCTTGGTGTGGCTGACATTCCCACAGCGGTATCACTGCTAAGGACTACTGTAACCGTACTCTGAGAGTATTATTGCCCTTGCCCCAATATGATACCTGAACATATGTACCCAAACAGCAAACAGAGCTTCTATTTCTTCAAAGATAATGGCAGTTTTATTTGATTAGTTAATCATTGAGCTTAACAAAGGTTATTTGAATTCGAATCGAGCCAAAAAAGTGATTTTGAAACTAGTGTTTATTGGTTAAGACTTTCATTTGTTCCGTGACTTGGATCTTTGTTCTGGTGATGAGTATGATAGTCAGAATTGGGTAATAATTTCAAGATGGCGGTTCTGTGGAGGAAGCTGTGTCTGGTCACTGAGGGTTTGTAAAACTTATGAATCATGACAAGCAGTGCCTGCTTTAGTCAGCTGTTGAGACTAACTGATACTGTTTTATTTCACTAATGCTTACCAAAGTGTGACTTCTCATTAATTTTTTAATGCCTATCCAAAGAGTTAATGTGAAAGAGAATTGTTCCTTTATATATAAATAACAGCATCTATGAAACATATATGGGCAATTATGCTAAATATGACATAAATCCATAAATATGACAATGAGTATTTTGTCTTCCCTGCCTCAGATTGCTATGTGAAACTTCCTCATGCTGTTCTCTAAACCGGCTGCTCTCCACTCCAAGCTCTATTCAGGCATATCCAACTGTTCCTTTTCCTCTTGCAATTATTCAACATAATTAGCAATATTTAGAAGTTTAGCCAAGTGTTGCACATTTCATGTGTAGGTCTTGGCTTTACTCCAAGCAAAAATTTCAAGGTATTGTGCTCCTTAACTCTTCAGAAAAGATGTCTTTCAAAGACAATTAGGTGTCAATTATCCTTAATTACTCTTTAGTTTTCTGTTTCTCTTAAGCATCTATCATTTTTGACAGACGGTATTTCTGAATGGACTCTGACTAAAATAAAACTGTGTTGATATTTGTCCTCTATCTAATGAAAGGTAACACATAAGAAATCAATTTACATGGGAGTGTGAGATTCTGCTTTTTTGTATGTGTGCATGTGATCATTGCTCTAATAATACATTTTCTTCTCTGTTCTCTAAACCAAATATCCTTACTTGAAAATAACAGAAAGTTGGTGGAAGTTTAACTAGTGTTATATATTGCAAATATTATAGTTTTTCCTACTGGGGCTACTTTCCAAATACGCATTAAGTTATTCTGTATTAAATTGAGGTTGTGTTACAAAGTGAACAGCTTTTCATTTGAATTATAAAGGAAATTTTGTGCAGGGAGAATATCATAAGCTGTGTCCCTTTTAAAAATTTGAATTGGGTGACATCTTTTGTAGTTTTTATAAACTTAGTTTTATAAACTATTTATAGTATTATAAACTATTAAAAATAAGACCTGCATCATAAAATCAGTGAAATATAATGAAGTTACATTCTTTTAGTTCAGTGTTGAGATTTGATTACTCTTGATATCACTGAAGGTTACTTTAAATAAATATCCAAATAAACAAACTATCAGAAATTGACCAAAACAAGTTAGACAGGCAAGAGTGACTTTATTCAAGACTATTGCATAAAGGAAGAAAGATTGAGCCCCACTCTATTGAAGTAAAAGGCTGCTGGGTCTTTACATGTTGGGATGACTTGGTGGAAAATTATTGGAGGACATTAGGGAGGAAGATGGTTAACATAGTTGGACTCTCTGTATTTGCACAAAGTTGCTTATGGAAGTTAGACTTTTATCTAGCCTCCACCACAGTCTAGGAGATCGGATACCAGCTCTCTTGATGTTTACATTTCAAAGAGATGGTTCTCAGGTCCCTAGAAAGACTATTCCTGGGGTGCTGAGAGAAGACCTTTGTCTCAAAGGGACAGATTAAGAATTTACAATTGAACATTTCTTTTTTAAAAATTTTTATTTATTTTTGAGAGACAGAGACAGAGGTGCAGAGAGAGGGAGACACAAAATCTGAGACAGGCCCTAGGATCTGAGCTGTCAGCAGAGCCTGACACAGGGCTTGACTTTAGGAACTGCAAGATCATAGCCTCGGCCAAAGTTGGGTGCTTGACCAACTGAGCCACCCAGGCGCCCCACAATTTCTAAAGCAAATGCTGTTTAAAAATGCTGTCAAGAAGGAATCAGTCTAAAACTTAATCAAACTGAGGGGAATGTTAAGGTCATCTTGGTAAAAAAAGAAATGTTTACTCTTTTGAAAGTTCTTTGATAAGAGTGGCATATTCTAAAGAATAATTGCTATAAGAATTAGAGGGTTTCAACTTTCAAAAACATTTTATAGAGCACATTCATAGAAAGTATGATTTCTATCTTTTACATCATAAATGTCAAAAAATTTGGTCATATTTATTACACTGAGAATTCTTGAAAATTGCCAGAAGTATTTCATTCAGTGTCCAATGCAGTGCATTTCTCTAGGTAAATATTTTTCACCCTATATAGAGTAATCCATTTATAAGGTAAGATGACCTGAAACTGATCATGGTGATTAGGAACATTGTCACCTTTGTATTCCACAACTGTTAGAAGAATGAAAATAGCAACATTCAAACAATCTAATAGTTTTGAAGGCACTGCAATTTCAGAGGTTTCTGGCAGATGTGTTGGTTCATTAAGCTTTAATGAGATGTTTAGTAGGCATATGAAAGTAACTCAATTTAAAAGGTCTTGAGCCAAATATGTTCTTTTCATCCAATGGGATAATTATCTATATGCATGTGAGATTGGGATGTCCTTCCAAACAAAAATCAATTTTAAGTTACTTCTCAACTTTAGGTCTTTAACTAGAAAAATGAAAATACTGAGTCTCTGTGAGTATGAATGCTGTTGTCTCTAAACGCATTCACTTAGATTCATTATATCTCTATTCTCATATTAATACTCCCTTAGAAATCATTTTTCTGCCAAAATGGATCTAAAGCCTTTTTTAATATTGTATTATGTCACTGACATAATAAAAACACTTAAAATAATAGCTAATACCTCTTGCACTTTTCTGTTCAAGATATTAAGTGATTTACATACATTAACTCATTTTCTTGCCAAGCCTATGAGGTAGGTTCTATTGACAGACTCACTTTATATATGTGTTAATCAACTTGCCCAAGATCACACAGTAAGTGGTAGCCAGGATTTAAACATAAGAAGTCTAGATGCATAAGCCACCTGTTTACCATTATATTATATCCTCTATGTATTTATAAAGCTCAGAACTATTCAAGGTCAAAATCTCTTTCTTATTAGAAAGAATAAGAATAGAGTGTTACAATGTTTGTTAAACTCATTCCTTACTATGTTGGTTGTTCTATTTTAAATGATAGTGGAAATATGTCCTTAAAGTTAGAAAGAGAAGAAATATATACAAAGTTTGATATTTCATACAAGTTGTTTCTTTTTCTTTCTCCTGCATTGTATTAATTTTAACTTTATTAATGGAAACAATAAAGACAATTTAAAAATTATATTAACCTTATTTTCACGTAAATTCAAAAATCAGTAAAACAACATTTTTACATGAATTTTGAATTTTGTTATTTTGTGGTTAACATTTTGACAAATATTTTTTAATTTAATTTTCTCCTAATTACTCTTTTAGGCTCTGTACATACTCATGGGATCAGTTTGTTATATTATTCTAAGCCATTATTCATTTGGTCTATATAGGTTATTACATTTCCCTACCCTCATGTGAAATCCTTTAAGGCTTTAATAGCTATCAAACACTGCCAAAAGTTTACTGAATTTTGGTTCAGTAAATAATACTTTTTGACAAATAGCAATAGGATTTATCTTCACATTTTGCAGTTTATTAGTTTCACACAATTAAACTTGTTTCCTTGTTGCTTTAATCTCTTATACTAAATCTTCCCACTGTTCTTCCATTCCTCTTTGCTGTCAACATATTACTTCCTTCATAATTGGAGTGTGGCTAGGATTTTTTTCCTAGATTGGATATCCGTAGTGGCAAGGAAAGCACATGTAAGGTGATATATTTCTTTAAAGATACCTGAGGCTATGTTTTATGTTTGTGTGTTATTTCTTATTCTAATTAATGTGTAAATGTGTCTTTCAGTGGGAATAAGCTGCAGTGAAAGAATCTTTTAAAGTACATTTTTTAAACTTTTCAGGACTTAGAAAAATATCACATTGTCCCAAACTACATCTTTGGGACACAGTCTTTGGTCGGTAGGGCAAAATATCATATCCACCATAGGAAGATTCACCAGAATAAATGATGATATTGATTTATTCACAACAAAGCCATATCTACCATTTATTGAGAGTTCAGTACAGATTTCACTAATATATGGATCGTTTTACATATATTTACTTCATTAATATGTAAAAGCATCCAGTGAGATTTTTTTTTCCATTTTTCAGATGTCCAAACCAAAGCTTATTTTTTCTAAGGTCATACAGCAAATAAGGATCAAAACTTTTTTTAAACCCCTTATTTTTTATCCCTAAATAGACTTATCTAATTGTGTCTTCTCTCCCCCTACCGTGTGTTAGTATTTATATTAACTACATTAATGTTAAAAGCATAACTTCTCAGTTTAACTCTGTAACAATTATGTTAAGGTTGTAAGCTTCATTATGTTTTCACATATCTAACCTATCTAATAAATACAAGTTTAATTGCATTCAATTTCTGTATAAACAGCTAACAATAACCAAATATTACCAAATAATAATTAAAATATTTTAACATCCATAATACATCCTATCCAGGACTCAGTTTTCAATAATTATTCAATATGTATATCATTTATGTGGAGATTAGGCAATTGAGAAAGCATATAAATGCAATAATTTACTGATATGGATAATGTTTGTCAGTACTATTATTAAGGTAAGTGTACTTTTTTTCTTAAAGAAAAAGATACAATACTCAAAATTTTATTTAAAGTACTTTTAAACAGGGGCGCCTGGGTGGCTTAGTCGGTTGAGCGTCCGACTTTCGCTTGGGTCATGATCTCGCGGTTCGTGGGTTCGAGCCCTGCATCGGGCTTTATGCTGACTGCCAGCTCAGAGTCTGGAGCCTGTTTCAGTCTGTGACTCCCTCTCTCTCTGACCCTCCCCTGCTCACGCTGTCTCTCTCTCTCTCTCCTAGAAATAAATAAAACTTCAAAAAAAAAAAAAAGTACTTTTAAACAAACATGTTTTGTTACAATTAAACCAACCCCAGAAGTTTGTTCATTACTGCTTATAGCATTTCCAGAATACTTAAAATCATTTCAGAAAATATATAAGAATACTGATAATAAAAGACAATTTATTCTGTTTTCCATTGACTTTGTCTAACATTGAAAATGATTATTATTGCTCAAACTCAGATCTGAAATGTATAGCAGAATAAATGAGACAATTTTATTTCATTGGCAGACTAAAATATCATTGAGTGGCTGATAGTATAAAATAAATTATGCTTTTCCCAGAATTTTACCTCTTTAAACTTCCTTGAAAAACTTCTTTAATAATACACCTTAGAAAATGGCTTAAGGTAAAATAAAATATGTTTTACTCTGAATGACTGCTGAATTTTATCATCTGGGAAATATCATTGAGTTAAAGGATGTTACGTATTTCATGAGATATAGACTTTGTTTTGGGTTTTGCTTATCTGAACAGGACACATTTGGATCAAGAGCCCATTTTTTAAAATATGTATTTCTAAGGCTGGGAAAATGTGATGTGTTCTAGAAATGATGAGAAGCTGTGAAGCTTGAGTATAGACAGTAGTGATGGCCTGGAACCTGTAGATAATTCCTATAGGTCATTGAAAGAATGAGTATTTCATTCAGTTTTGTGAGGACTCTATAATGTATTTAGTCAAGGTAGTAATTTAATCAATTTATATTTTTAATAGGATACTAGTCAGTATTATAAGATTCAATTTAGAAGGAAAGCACAGGCAAGACTGGAAGAAAGAATTTCTCTAGTACACAGTAACAGTGATAGTTTGGATTGGGAGGAAGGGGCAGAGCAGATAGAAATTAGGAAACAGAAGAGAGATATATAGAGTTTCTGCTAGCTGAAGTTGGTGATTTACTGTATATCAGTAAATAAATAACAGATGGGAAGAGAGAAATCAAGAATAAATACTCTTTTAAAAAAAGAATAGTGTTAAAAAACACTATTACTGTTTGAGCACCTCGAAAATTGATGATGTAATTTACTGATATGAACAAGACATAGGGAAGAAATGGTTTTATACACACACACACACACATACCAGTTTCTAAACAATTTACATATTGCTAAGTAAAATAAGCCGTTCTGAAAACTCTCCTACTTCATGTTACCAACTTTATGGCATTCTGGAAAAGGAAAAATTATGGGTATAGTGAAAAGATCAGTGTCTGCAAGGGGTTTAGGCTGATGGATGGAGGGATCACTAGGTGGAGTACAGGAGACTTTTAGGGCAATGAACTATTTTGTGTGATATTGTAATGGTAGACACAGGCCATTCCACATTTGTTAAAATCCACAGAAGGTACAAAACAAAGAGAGAGCCTTCATGTAAACTAGGGACCTCAGTTAGTAATCATGTATCAATCCTGACTTATAACTTGTAACTGATGTAGTACTTTACTGCAAGTTGTTACTAGTGCTGAAACCCAGATGGAGGAGTGATGGGGATATGGGAACTCTTTACTCTCTGCTCAACTTTCCTGTAAACCTAAAACTGCTCAATAAGTAAATCTATTAGTCAATAAAATCTGATAGATCACAAAAAGTGAGTTTATGCTACTTCAAAATAACACTAACTACTAAAATACTCTAAACAGTTTTTGAGCTAAATCTAATGTACCAATCTCATACATATTGGAAGAAGTTATGATAACAGTTTTTGCTTATTTTTTACTTTTTAGGAATCAGTTAACAACTAAAGAGAAATGGCATTACAAAGCATTTCTTTTTAGCAATAGTTTTTCCAGATTATTCTGAGTATACATTCTCATTTTCTTTGAAATAGATGAGATATTTCTATAATTTCATTATAATCCTATAGGCTGCAGAATGTAATGAAACCTGATATCCATGAATAGACATTTTAATAAGATAAATTAATTTAAGTGATATTTCAACTATTTCTTTTCTTCTTCTTTGATATCCAATAATAGTGAGCATATTATTTTGAAATATTGAGTGCCAGAGGGAGTTTTAATAAACATTATTTAATTATCTATTTCCATGATTATCTAAAAGGAAATGAAGCCAAGTTTATAGCCATATTCCCAGTTTTATGGTAAAAAAAGAAAATGTCACTTTGTAATATTTATTGATATAAACTGTGTATTCTCATGTTCTTATAATTAAGCACAGGTATTGTTCCATGAATACTTTAAGGCCTTTATAGGAAACAAATGCCAGTAATAAGGGAATTTAAACCTCTTGCTTTCCTTGCCAAACTATTTGAACTTTGTTTTCTATGGTCTTTGTAGTTAATAACTAGCTGCACAATCTTTGAAAACTTACTAAGATGGTATAGATGTTCTATATCTTCACTCATTGATGCAGTGTCTACCAGCCTTATATAGCAGTTAAGTACGTGAATACTGGCTGGTGTGATTTAGAAACTAAAATTTTAATTTAAGGTAATTAATTTAAGTTTAAATAGGAGAGCACAGGTATAAAATGAAGGATAAACATTTTTGCATTTCTATAAGTCCTATCAATCCTGAAAAATAAACATTGCATGTCCATAAATTTTCATTGTAATTGGTATTATGCACTTTTTATTGATGTTATACTGTGAGGTTTTCAATGTTTTAATTATTATTAATCAAGAACATAGTGTTTTAAACATATAGCCTTGAATAAATGAGACCTATTCAAGAACCTTAACAAGAGATAATAAAACAAAGATGGTCATTCTCTTAAAAAAAACAATAAGTAAATATTTTAGTTAATGAGAATAGAAGTTTTCCAAAACTAAGCCAAGTCTTTTGCATTTAAAAAAATGGTCATTTAGGGGTGTCTCAGTTGGTTAAGCATCCTTCCTTCCTTCAGCTAAGGTTTTGATGTTGCCATTAATGAGTACCAGCCCCGTGTTGGGCTCTGTGCTGACAGCTCAGAACCTGCTTCAGATTCTGTGTCTCCCTCTCTCACAGCACCTTTTCCATTCACAGTACCTTTCTCTCTTTCTCTCTGTCTCTCAAAAATAAATAAACATTAAAAATTTTAAATGCTGAATTAAATTAATGATTTCAGTTAGTTTACAATATCTAAACTCATTTAATTTTCAGATATTTTTTTGAGGCAGATGCACTCGTTCTCATTTATGAATGGGATTATTAAAGTTCAATGAGTTTTAGTAGATCAGGCAACTTTTAAGTAGCTGAGCTGGGATTTTTACCTACCATTGTTTTGAATATAAAGTCTATATAGTTACATGTTATCTCCAAGGAAAACTAATTAATTCTTTCAGTACTAACTCACATCTCAAAAAGAAACCAACAACAATAACAACAAAACAAAACAAAAAGCCTATTATGTTTGTTTACCATGGCTGCCATAACAAAATACCAGAGACTGGTTGGCCTGAATTTGAGAAACTTACTTTCTCACGGTTCTAGAGGCTGAAAGTCCAAGATCAATGTGTCAGGAGGCTTGGTTTTTCCTGAAATCTTTCTCCATGGCATGTAGATGGCCACCCTCTTTCCGCCTCTTAACATGATCATCCCTGGTGTCTCTGTGAGTCCTGATCCTTTTGTATAAGGATACTCATCATATTAGATTAGGGGCCACTCTAATGGCTTCATTTTAACGTATTCACTCCTTAAAGGCACTAACTCCAAATACAGTTATGAGATATTTGGGATGAGGCCTTCATCACATGAATTTTGAGAGGACATAATTCAGCCCTAAACACCTACTTAAAGCTAAACTGAACTATGATAGTTTGAAATATATTATGAAATACCACTATAATTTTTAATTTAAAGCAATAGTATCTATAAAATATATGAGAATTATTGAACAGAAATAAGGATCAGGAAAATGAATGTAAATCATTTCAATTTAAATATTTCTAGGAAAGTAAATCATAAATTTGCCCAAGTTGATAAAATGATATTCATTCTCTTAGAATAACCAAGTTGTTATAAGTCTGATGATTTGTAGGATGTTGGAAAGAAAGGAAATATATTTTAAACAACCAACTTTCTCCTTGTAAATATGCTTAGATGACCTATTTGCTGAAAAAATAAGATGGATTAAAAAAAACATTCAAGTTGTTTTCATTTGAATGACATTTTCAGGGCTTAAGAATACTTACAGGCAGTTTAATGTCTTAAATACTTGAAACACTTTCTGCAAAATTGTGTTGGAATTGCTTACTTAACTATGTAAAAAGTGTGATCTTGTTAGAAGACTGGTAAATTAACTCAGATAGTGTCTGAATTATTATAGATTCTGAAGTGATTCCTATTGAATTAATATAATTCCCCTACACCAGAAACAAGATGAGTAAGGATGTATAAAACTAAAAACAAAACAAAACAACAACAAAACCCCCACAAAACTGCAAGGATGTATAAGTACAAGATTAATGTCGAACAACGAAATGAGGATAAGTCATTAGAAACTAACACCATGAACAACTGGAAATAGTCATGGTAACCACATAATGGGAAAATTGTAGGTGAAATTGGTAGGCTCAGATTGAACCTCAGATATTCATATAGAAGGTCAGAACATTCATATAGAAGATAAAATATAGTTTAGCTTTATTTTCTTTAAACATATTTTTGCTGATAACATAGTGCTAACAAAAAAATCAAGCATGTAGAGACTATTTATTGTGAAGTGCTTTAGTAAATATAATTTATTTAAAAAATTGTGGCAGTAACATAAAGCCTTCTGAACACTGTGCACCTTAGGGACTTCTACTTTTATGTCTTTTAACAATTTGAAAAAAGTGCTTATGATACCTCTTAAAACCATTGATTTATAACTAACAACAGCAAATCAAAGTCTTATCTAACAATAAAGTAAAAAGAATGAAAAGACATAATGTTTAATGAAATAGTCCATTTATTAAAATATCTTTGGATAAAAGAAGTCTTTACATCCTGTTTAAAGTAAATCTTCAGTAAATAACAGGCAGGACCACCTTGTGCTGTTGCTATTTTTAGTTATCAATAGAAAATCTAAGCAATCTCATCCAAACCAAGCAGATGTGTAAACCCAAAGTAGTGAAGTTGAACACTTAATCATAATATAAGGGAATATTAAGATTTAAGCTGTCCAAGTATTAAATTGCTTTACTTTTTAAATTTTCCGGATAGAGAGCAAGATTTGATTAAACTAATTTTATTCCCATTTATATTTCACATGAACAGTTTTAGAGTTTTTCATAATTGAAATAATACATTACCTGAAATATGATAAGAAAATGCTAAAAATAATTTTAATCATTATTTTGATGTTGTTCTTGCCATTTCTTTTATTCTTCTGAAGACAAGTGCTTATAATATTCATAGTTATCCCAATTTTTGTTCACTTAGATACCTAATTTGAACAAATCTCTGATTTTTTCAAGAAATTTATTTAGCCTCTGCAGAACTCCGAGATCTTTGCTACATGCTGCCAATAAATAAAAATTAGAATGTTTTTTCTAAACATTCATCTTACAGTAATCTAGTGAAAATTGCAGCTTTAACTTAATATTATAACGTGGTGATAAAAACAATAATGTGAATAAAGTGTGGAAGGGAATGGTAGAGAGAAAGAGTAGTTATCTCTCCATCTCTGGGGAAAATTTGGTGTTTAGTATGGAATTTAAAGAATGAATAGAGGGGCACCTGGGTGGCTCAGTCAGTTAAGCATCCGACTTAGGCTCAGGTCATGATCTTGTGGGCCATGAGTTTGAGCCCTGTGTCAGGCTCTGTGCTGACAGCTCAGAGCCTGGAATCTGCTTCATATTCTATGTCTCCCTCTCCCTCTGCCCCCTCCCTGCTCAAGCTCTGTATCTGTCTGTCTCTCAAAAATAAATAAACGTTAAAAATTAAAACAAAACAAAACAAAGAATGAGTAGAAATTTCACTTATCATAGTAAAAACACGTAGTGCATCAAGAAAGTGTACATCCTAGAAGGGAAACTTTGGGTGAATTACTGATAGAAACTAAGATGGTGGTTGAGGTTGATGCTCATAAAGCAATTTGAGGCCAGATTTGTCAAGAACTTTAATTATCAAGAGCTAATAATGTCTGTTTGGATTTCATCTTGTAGCCATTTGGTAGAGGTTTTTATCAGAAAGTAAAAGAACCATAGTGAGGAAAGGTAAAACATTAGAAGATACACTTGAATGTGAAGAACCATGAAGCAGAGACTAGTTAAAGTGGTATGGTAACAGCCCAGGTGAGCAATGAAGAAAAGATAAAAGCTTTATTAAATCAAGAGAAGAAAGGCTAGATTCAAGAAATAACTTAGAATAGGGATGCCTGGGTGGCTCAGTTGGTTAAGGACGAACTTCAGCTCAGGTCATGATCTCAGGGTTTTGTGAGTTCAAGTCCCGCGTCAGGCTCTGTGCCTCAGAGCCTAGAGCCTGCTTCGGATTCTGTGTCTCCCTCTCTTTCTCTGCCCCTTCCCTGCTTGTACTCTTTCTCTGTCTCTCAAAAATAAATTAATGATAGAAAGTTAAAAAAAATGTATTAAGAAATAACTTAGAATTAAAAATCTGTATGGTATACATGCCAGTGGAATGGTGGAAGTGTACAGGCATAAGATCTCAAAGACAAATAAAGAATTTTCAATTTCAAAAATTGAGTGGATGGAGATGCCACGAAAAGAAATAAGATACAAGGGAGGCATCTGGGCAGCTCAGTTGGTTTGAGCTTTCGACTTTGGCTCAGGTCATGATCTCATGGTCTGTGAGTTAGCACCCTGCATCCACGTCTGTACTGACAGCTCAGAGCCTGGAGCCTGCTTTGGATTCTGTGTCTCCCTCTCTCTCTGCTCACACTCTGTCTCTCGAAAAAATAAATAAATAAATAAATAAATAAATAAAATAAAAATGTTAAAAAAAGAAAATACAAGATAATGCGGGGAAGGAACAAGGTGATGCAAGAAACAGATATTGGTGTTTTAGTGTGATAATTTTGAAATACAAAAGTAAACAGATGAATAAATATATGTAGATAGAGTTAGAGCTTTGTGTATCATTTTTTTTAAATGTTTTATTTATTTCTAGGAGAGAGAGAGAGAGAGAGAGAGAGAGACAGCGTGAGCAGGGGAGGGTCAGAGAGAGAGGGAGTCATAGACTGAAACAGGCTCCAGGCTCTGAGCTGGCAGTCAGCACAGAGCCCGATGCGGGGCTCGAACCCACGAACCGCGAGATCGTGACCTAAACGAAAGTTGTACGCTTAACCGACTAAGCCACCCAGGCGCCCCAAGAGCTTTGTGTATCATTTTGATCAATGAGTGAATTATAAAATTTTATGAATATTTTAAAAAATGTGATACTGTTATTTTCTAAAGTGTATAATAATGCTTTTTATAATCTTTTATATATAATACCGTTAATTTTCTTAGCAAACTGTTTGTTAGAATTACACAAGAATAAAACCTATTTTAATACATGTTCAAATTTTCACAAATTCATAAATTCTGGATTTGTGAGAATGTGAACTTTTAAATTAAACTTTCATTAAGTTGTATTTAATTTCTATAAAAATACATATTTAATTAAAATGATAGAAAAGCTAATCATTTTTCACTATGAGGCCAAAACCTTGAGGTCTGTGATTTTGAAATGACTAATCTTTGTCTTTTTCTACGAGCTTTGACTTTGCTATGCTACTGGTTTTAGGTTTGTACAATGTTTAGTGAGCCAGCTCACTACTCAGAGACTGGATCCTATAATTCACACTTTGCATAACTGAATACTAAGGTGTAATTTTTACAAGCATATGTCTTTCAGAAGTGAAAGGATGCTCTTTTACATTTTAGCAGATGATTTCATCATGATTTTTAATGGAAATACTTAGTTGAAACTAGTGGTTTTTGTTTGTTTTGTCAAATTCATAATAAATTATGCTAATCCAAGTGCACGTTAAATTTCTACCCTTTGCCGCCTCTCTGTCACACTTTAAATTCTCTAAAAGCAGAAATGTGAGGAAGAATGACTACTTATTTATGAAATTCAGTCATATATACAGCTTTTCGTGTCTTTTCTGGGCTGACCCTGTATGACACCATGGCTGTTTCCAGCACTTACTTAATCTTCATTTCCGTAGGACTGATAAGCAGCTCAGAAAGTCAGCTGCCCCTTCCTTTTAGCCCCCAGCTGGTGATATCCACTGTCTTTCTGTAATGCACAGAGGATAAGATCTCAGGCTGCAGAATCTGGCAATCTGCCAACCACCACTGTCGACACACACCCCCACAAGTCGAGGCCACATGATATTGGAAACATCTTCCCTACCACACTTGTACTTCAGGAATGGTGGAGAGTAATCTTCATGTAACAAGGGAATGTATCACCATTTGAACTGTTCTTCCCAGGTTGGTGGCATGGGCGGTATCTGCTAAACTCTGACACTAACCTAGAATTGAGAAGCAGAATCTGTCTCTCTCATATTTGTCAGTATCCACAAACTTCATAAGGAAAACTCATTTTTCTTTCTTTGCAGTCTTCTGCATTCCCTCTGAGAAGTTAATGATCAAAGAGTCTAAATTACTTCTGAAAATGTTATGCCTATCTTCAATTCTGATTCCCTTCCCCTCTCTCCAGATCTTATTATATGGAGAGAAGGTACAAAATTAAGTTTCTCTCTCTCTCTCCTTTGTCTCCCATACACTTCATTCACTTTTTCAATTAGCAGTTTAGATGGATTCTTCATTCTTTAGCGGTGGTCTCCCTCCAAAAAAAGGAATGTCCCTCGATTTATTGGTCAGATGGGAAAAATTAAGAAAAGATATCCAGTAAAGCAGAAAATGCCACAACCCTAAAAACTTTGAAATGCCATTGTAGATGGGAAAGGCCACTAGGTCAGTAATCAGGAAGCCTGTGCTTATTTTATTAGTATATGGTCATTTCAAGTTGGGCAAATTACACTCTTGGAACTTTGTTTCCCTCACCTATAGAGTGTAAAATAGAGAATATGTATTAATTTTTTAAAAAAATTTTAATGTTTATTTTTGAGAAACAGAGAGAGTGACAGAATGTAAGTGGAAGGAGAGGCAGAAGAGAGGGAGACACAGAATCCAAAGCAGGCTCCAGGATCTTGAGCTGTCAGCACAGAGCCCAACATGGGGCTCAAACTCATAACCATGAGATCATGACCTGAGCTGAAGTTGGACACTTAACCGACTAAGCCACCCAGTTGCCCCATGGATATGCATTAAATTTAAAGTCTCTCTTATTTCTATGAGGTCATGACATAGAATGTAGTGAATGTCATTCAATTATTTCACTTTTTAAAATGATTTCCCCTTAATTATCCATAAATTCATCCTTTTCTGAACTTTATAATTAACAAATTGTATCTTTAAAACACATGCCAAATTCCATTAATTTTACAAGTACTTAAAATGTGGACAATTGTCAAACAATCAAAATGATAATTTATGTGGGAAAGAAAATAGCACTGGATGTACACACCAACAGGGAATCTCATGAATATTATGTGTTTCTTCAAAATTGTCTATTGAGGGCATTCATTCATTCATTAAGGAAATAGTGTTCAAATGCTATTTGCTATAATTTTGTGGCTTGAGCAAAAAATTTATGGAACTATAAAGACATAATCACAGAGCTGGTTAAGTCATAAATTAGGGGCAGTTGAAAAGCCAGATGAATTGTTTTGTTCAATGAAGGAACAATTCCTTCAATAAATGAAATTAGAGAGTGATTAATTTTAAAAGTATTTACTATTTATTCTTTAAGCAAATATGTATTAATCAGTCACCATCTGCTTGCTAGGCACTGTTAGAAGAACTGAGAACAGAAGAGAATGCTATTGCTATAAAGAAGCTCACCTATTAGTGGGAAGACAGACAAAGGAGAGACAAAGGGGTATAAAAAACTGTGAAAAATCTATAATACATGATATATTAAGGGAACAGACAGGTACCTGATTCATTTAGCCTAAGATAAAGAAATTCTGAAAAAATGAGGTACCTCAATTGAATAAATGAGCCAATAATCATAATAGCAGTAGAAATTTAGGAAGACTGGTGGTGGGGTATGGAATAGGCAATGAATCACTGCAGGCAGAATGTGAAAATGGGCAAAGCCTAGAGGTAAGAGAGACCTTTTATAGACCGTAGGTAGTTTCAAAAACTAGTTGAAGGTGTATATGGAAAAGCAAAGGGACATAAAGAAATGAGATTGTAATGGTGAATTGTAATCAGATTAGTCCTTTAATCAATTACATTGGTGGTGTAATCATTTTGGCCCAGTCCACTCAACCATTTGTCACTTACCTTCTCTGGCACCAGAACGTTATATAAAGTGGGTGTACTTCTTTCTCACTCATATAACTGCTAATTATATGATGCACCCTTTAGTTTCAAAACATAGATAGAGTAGCTTCCGGTCCAAGGCGCTTCGGGAGCCGCGGGCTTTGGTGCAGACATGGCCAAGACCAAGAACCACACCACGCACAACCAGTCACGAAACTGGCACAGAAATGGCATCAAGAAACCCCGGTCACAAAGATACGAATCTCTTAAGGGGGTAGACCCCAAGTTCCTGAGGAACATGCGCTTTGCTAAGAAGCACAACAAGAAGGGCCTGAAGAAGATGCAGGCCAACAATGCCAAGGCCATGAGTGCACGTGCCGAGGCCATCAAGGCCCTTGTCAAGCCCAAGGAGGTCAAGCCCAAGATCCCAAAGGGTGGCAGCCGCAAGCTCAATCGACTTGCCTACATCGCTCACCCCAAGCTTGGGAAACGTGCTCGTGCCAGCATTGCCAAGGGTCTCAGGCTCTGCCGGCCAAAGGCCAAGGCCAAGGCTCAAACAAAGGCCCAGGCTGCAGCTGCAACTCCTGCTCCAGCTCCAGTTCCTGCTGCAGCTCAGGCTCCCAAAGGTGTCCAGGCCCCCACAAAGGCTCCAGTGTAGAGGCTTCTATCTGCCAGTGTGAGGATGGAAGGACTGGTGTGACCCCTGGGCCTCTATCTGCATGAGACTGGTGTCCTGGTGTGCTATTTGTACAAATAAACCTGCGGCAGGAAAAAAAATAAATAAATAAAAATAAATAAATAAACAAATAAAAATAAAAACATAGAGTAAACAAAACTAAGATGTTATAAACACCAAAAGTACCATAGGATACAGGTTGAGCAATACATATACTCGTTGGCAAACAGTGAGTTAGAGAAGAGAGCATACCTCATTTTCTTACAATTACTAGCACAGACTTTTTCATTGTGAATGTTACTTCATTGAACATCCCTCTAGCTCTGGCCCAGTACATTTATGAATACCTTCACATCATTCACATCTTTGCATGTGATTCTTCTGTTTCTTTTTTTTTCCTTTTTTTTTTTTAAATACAAGATGTTGTTGTACATGTTTATCAGGGATAGTAAATGTATGGTACATGTGCTACCTCTCCTTTCTCCCACATTCCAGAAGAGTGTGCTATTATAACCTTAAATTAGTTCCTTCGAGAATAAATGTGACCTTTGAACCCTACCCCATACTTTAAAGATAGCTTCTACCAGGGATTTAAAATAGGCATAGAAGGTGAAATTTTATTGCTAACTATTTAGAAGAAATTTAATGCACAGTTTTAGGAATTAAACTGAAACATCCTCTCTTCTCTTCTTGAGTTTACGTTAAGTGCCACCTCTATTTTGAGTCCCCTTTTAAGGTGAATGACACCAACTGTTACTGATGCTGTACTGTTTTCCATTAGTGTTATACTAATAATGAGAACCAGGTAGTGTGATTCTTATACTCTAGTTTTTTGTTGGTTTTTTTCCCATGTATATTTACCTTCTTTTCCAACACAAAGAATACATTTCCCCCAAGGGCATTGGAAAACTTGCTTCTTGGTACATCTGGGCAGCTCACTGGTTGAGCATCTTACTTCTACTCAGGTCATAATTCATGGTTCGTGAGTTCGAGAGCCCCTTGTGCTATTAGCACAGAGCCTCCTTGGGTCTCCTGTCTCCCCCCTCTCTGCCCTTCCCCAACTTATGCTCAAAATAAATAAAAATTTTGAAAAAAGGTAGATCCTTATTTAAAACACACACACACACGCATACAAGGAAAAGGAAACTTGCTTCTTGGCTATCCCATGCCCTGCACAATGGTGGCTGTTAATCAGACAATAACTATGTTTTGAATTGAGGTATAAATATTACACAAATGTCTCATGCCTTGAAAAAAAAACAAACAGAAAGAAAAAAATACACATTTTATTTTAAAAAATGCATGAGATGAAATCAAAAGGCACTGTCCCAGAGCAGCAGAAAAATAAAAACAAGGGTTTATGTTAACCAATTATATGATGTTTAAATCAACAATTCCAAATGATTTTTTATACATAGATAAACTCCTAGTAGGAAGTTTATTTGTATAATAACAGTTACAGCTTTTCTTGAGAGGGAAGTCAGTTGGCGATATACGGTTAAATGCTGTTCTCACTGATTAAAAGAGAATAAAAATGGCTTTTTGGAGGACTGGAATCAGAGTTCACTTTGGTCTTGGCCTCACGTATATTTTGGGAGTTCTTAATAGTAATCTAATCTTCAGATTCTTGACTTGAAGATGTTATCAAATACCAGAATAACATTCAGTGAATAATATTCACCAACTTTTATATCTCTAAAGCTCCTTTCCCTTAGTTCTATTATCTGCCAAACTACTTTCTCTTTCAGGGTTAGGTTTGGTATACATGCTTCTTTCTAAATAAAAGACTCAGTGCTACCAAGGACTAAACCCCAAGATGTCTTGTATTCCAAGCTAGGACCTTCTGTATTCTGGCTTACTACAGACTCATGTGCTACCATTTACCCCTTTGCACAACATGTTCCAGCAATAGTGTAAAAAATCACAGCTCTCTTCCCCTGAACAGGCTTTCTGGCCTGCATGCCCTTATCAGATTCCCTGTCTAGCATATTTATAGTCTTCCTTCAAATTCCAGAGCATCCATGACCTCCATAGGAGACCAGTATTAAATGAGGCCCTTTCCTTTCCTTCATGCAGTGAGGGAATAATGAATCTCCCTGCGCTTTCCAAGTGTTAACCCATGTTCACTTTTATATTGTGATTCTAACATATTTTAATACACTTATGTGGTTGCGAGTCTCTCTGTCCCTTTGGACCATGAACATTTGATGTCAAGAACCATGATTTACTCATCCATGTTGCCAGTATAAAGGCCGGTAACCTACATGTAGTAGACACTTAATAAATGTTTGTGGAATTAATTCATAAAGGAGGTGAGTAAAATGGGCATCCATGACCAAGTTTGCTGCACAGTACATGTGGTTTCTGAGATTTATTTTCCCCCTGTTTAGTGAGTGCTTTATGAGTAATTACACCAAAGAAACTATTTATTCTGTTTCCCATATTTTTCTTCTCCTTTTACTCTCCTCAGTATTCAATTCACCCAACCTCAGAGAATTAGACACATCTGAAAATAAAGGTGTGTGTACATGCATATGGGAAAGATAATGATTTCATAGAGATTATTATTTTTATTTTTCATATGCACAAACATGTTTCTGTTATATGGGAAAAATCTCTCTGAAATGAATAATTATGATTTATTCGATACCAAATTAATTTATATAACAGAACAATACTTTCAGTCTCAGTTACTAACCTAAAGCTCTTTATTTTTTATTTGCCTTTTTTTTCAGTAGTAGTTATGCCCAATGTGGGGCTTGAACTCATGACCCCAAGATCATGAGTCGCATGCTCTATGACTGAGATAAATGGGTACTCCCATTTGTCATTATTTCTTTTGTATTTATATTTCTTTTGCTTAGCCTAAACTGATGATTTTTTATCTTTATTAAATAATAACCTTCTTTCAAAATATGCACTTCATTATGAGAATGTTTCCAATGTCCCTTTAGGGAAGGGAAACTAATGATGTGTTCATCATCTGCTTGGGATGAATTGAAACAGAATGATACAAGATTTGCAATCTGAAGCATGACAATGAAGTATTGTTCCATTTATTGGACGTGTAAGGTGCTTAGTGATTTTGATCATAAAACAGAAAAAGAGAATTGAATTTTGACATGAAAAGTATTTCACTTCCTTTTTCTTTATATACAATGGCAGGTGTTTATTATTTGGTAAGAATCATTTTCTAATATTATTTTTAGCTGGAGAAGTACTATCCTGACCTCTAAAATGCCGTGTTTTGAGGGTAAAATGCCATTCACAATATGTTTTAATAAAAGCGATTCACCTTGGAAAAGGCAAGCATCTGTCAAATGTCTGGTCATGCACACCCAGATCAGAGCTTTCGGCAATGTTTGAAAGTACGGTTGAAGAGGCAGAGAAGGAATTAAATGAGAATGCTAGTTTCTTTGATATTATCCTTACCTTAAATAAAATAAGTAGAAATAAAGCAAGCTTCTGATCAATTTTTCAGTTAAATGTACTATAACTACTCAACACTTTCCATTGTATTAACTTGTTCTGCCATTGCTTAATTTTGCTGTGGCATATTAACAACTGGAGATGTTTAGCATTTTTTTATGAAACACAACATGAAGAAAGAGCATACATTTCACTTTCCATAAAAAGCTTAAGATAACTATAATGACTAATATTTTTGAATGCTTCATTTGTGGCAGAAAATAGGCTAAGCATGCTATAGATAATAGACAATGTAAGGGACTCCCCATGGGTGTTCACTGTTCCTTTATTTCTTAGAGCTGGGAACTGATAAGAAATCCCAACTCCGTGGGATTGATGGGAGGATGTAAAGAGAGACCTAGTACAATGAAAACCATTTTCTGTGAGTATACATTTTTTATTTTCAAAGTTTTTTACTATTAAGAGAATTTACATGAGAGCTTTACATGAAAATGTCCTCCAGGAGGTGGCCATGGTACAACCCTCACTGTGGGCAAGCATATCGGCCACGCCCTCCCCCCCTCCCTCCCAGCTGCATGTGGTCCCAGCTGGAGCCCACCTCCGGCAAACTGTTCCTAGAAACAGGGTCCTTTTTTTCTTTTTTTCTTTTTTTATTTATTTCTAAGAGAGAGAGAGAGAGACAGAGAAAGCAGGGGAGGGTCAGAGAGAGAGGGAGACACAGAATCTGAAGCAGGCTCCAAGCTCTGAGCTGTCAGCACAGAGCCTGATGCGGGGCTGAAACCCACGAACCGTGAGATCATGACCTGAGCTGAAGTAGGACGCCTAACCGACTGAGCCACCCAGGTGCCCCAGAACCAGGGTCCTTAAAAAGAGAACTAACAATAAGGAGAAAATTGAAGTGAGTAGCCCATTCATTCATGGAAGTGTGTGTGTGTGTGTGTGTGTGTGTGTGTGTGTGTATGTGTGTTTCCCATTCCTTTTCCCTAGACTTTTATTTCAGACTGGGGACAAATTACAATTCTATTACACTTTATTCACTCCAGGGATGTGCCTAATTTAGAGCAGATCAGGGAGAAAATATGAGTGTCACACATAAGAGGTAACACATGGGGCAGGACACTGAGGTCATTTTTAACTGCCCAAACTGTGTGTCAAAAGTGTTGGTTTCCTCTTGAAGATAAGATTTTCGGGCACCTGGATGGCTCCATCAGTTAAGCTCAGACTCTTGGTTTTGCTCAGGTCTCCAGGTTTCTGAGATGGAGCAGCCCTCAGTGGGCTATGTGCTGTCAGCAGGGAGCGTGCTTGGGATTCTCTCCGTCCCCTCTCCCTCTGCCCCTCCCCCGTGTGCATGCACATGTGTGCTCTCTTCGTCAACATAAATTTATTAAAAAAAAAAAAGATGCATTTCAGCATGACATGAAACTGTCAATAGCCTCTATGTGTATGGTAGGGCTGAGACCAGGACTCCGCAGGTTAGCAAGGCTAAAGATGGAGTTCCATCTACCCTATTTGGTTAACTAAGTTTGGTAGAGGAATTTTTGCTTTTATTTAAAAAAATTAACTGAAAGTTCATAAAGCAAAAACATGAAATGCTGCCTACAGTAAAGAAAGTATTAGTTAAAGGCAGCTTTATTAACTCTTTTATTAGTTTGGGGAACGTAGAATTGATTGATAAGCACAGTGGGATCCCAAACCATTATTTCAACATAGAGTCTTAGAGATGGAAGCATTAAGACAATCTCCAACACCTGGGCAAGATTAATCATTAACTTATGAAGAGAGTCTTTTACTCTGATAGGTGAATAGAGGCAAAGAAAACTCACATATTAATAAATTTTTAAAGTAGATATTTTTAGAGCATTCGTCCCCAATTTGTTAGAGTATAATACAGGTAAAAAATATAATACCTTAAATATGAAATTCGACAGAAAGATTAAGTGCTAATTTTCACATTCCTCTTTTCCAAAAAAAAAAAAAAAAAAAAACAAGTACAATATAATTCTACACTTCAGCATTTAGGCGGAAAATTAATTTCTACTAGCAAAGCTTACCAGCTGTCAAGAGGAGGACATTTTAAACTTGAAATCCTTAATTATGTTGCCCAAAACTTCTACTAGAACATATTAATAACTGCAACAATAGAAACTTATTAAATATAAATAGTGCTTTAATATATCTTTTCACATCATACAATGTCCTGTGCTTCAAGAACAAAAGATTGTCTACAAGATAGGCAACCACTAGAAGATGATAATTATGACAGAGTCTACATTTTCTCTCCAAATATTTCTGAAAAGGCTCCTGTTTGAGGCATTGCAGAATGTGTTTGCAAGTATCTTGGAAGGACTTGGACTCCATTGAGGATATTCATTATGAACCACATCCTTGGTAGGACTTCCTAAGTACTAGGTTTACCCTTTGTTTACAATTTTTAATTCTTCTTGGGGCTTTAAGTAATGTATGTGTATCTAGCATGAAACACTTCCCAGCTCAGGAACTGACTGCTCTTCTGACCCTGTATGCTTCATACCTCAGCCCAAAGTTTCCCCAAACATTAGAAAAAGCTCTGAATTGAACTGAAAGTTAAGTACAGAGCTCCGTTTTCATCTACAGGAATCTGTAGATCGCAGAATCATTTTAGTGGAATGAACATACTTTTTATTTTTTAGATTGTAATGCTCTTTTTCCTCAGCATCTTCATTTGTACTTCCACCAGTGAAATGGCTGGAAGTTTCCAGAAGTCCTAGGGGTTACCGCAGATAAGAATCAATTTAGCCTTCTCTAAATTCAAGTGCTAAACATATAATAAAAACAAAGTGATTAAAATGTGTCTTTGAATTAGTTTGGGGTTTTTCACAAGCCCAAACTCTGAAAACATTCTTTAGGAATTTAATTTGAGTCAGTTTTCTCATTTTATATTTCCCTCGAAATTATATGTAACATTACTTCTTAATATACTTGGGGTATGTCTGTTAAGTTTTGAAGTTAAAAAAAAAACGTTTTGAAGTTTAATTCATCTGCCACACGGTTGTATCTGAAGTCCTGTGAATTAAGTTTGAACAATCCATAGTTCTTTTTTTTTTTAATTTTTTAATGTTTTATTTATTTCTAGCAGAGAGAGAGAGACAGTGTGAGCAGGGGAGGGTCAGAGAGAGAGAGTCACAGACTCTGAAACAGGCTCCAGGCTCTGAGCTGGCAGTCAGCACAGAGCCCGACGCGGGGGCTCGAACCCACGAACCGCGAGATCATGACCTGAGCGAAAGGCGGACGCTTAACCGACTAAGCCACCCGGGCGCCCCAATCCATAGTTCTTTTCACTCCTAAATCAGTTTTAAAATATATCATCTTGGGGAACCCGAGTGGCTCAGTAGGTTGAGTATCTGACATAGGCTCAGGTCATGATTGTGCAGTTTGTGAGTTTGACTCTATACTGGGCTCCCTGCTGTGAGCATGGAGCCCCGCCCTCCTCCACTTGCTGGAGTGCCTGCATGCTTGAACACACTCTCTCTCAAAAATAAACAAACATCTTAAAAACTAAATCTTATTAGTAATTTTTGGATATGAAATTAAGTTTGTTATATAATTTTATATCATTTTGTCACAAGATCTTTCTTTTATAATTTTTTAATGTTTATTCATTTTTGAGAGAGAGACAGAAAACAGGAGTGGGAGAGGGGCAGAGAGAGGGAGACACTAAATCTGAAGCAGGCTCCAGGCCCTGAGCTGTCAGCACAGAGCGAGACGTGGGGCTTGAATTCAAGAACCATGAGATCATGACCTGAGCCGAGGTCAGATTCTTGGCTTTTTAATTTATTTATTTTTTAATTTACATCCAAGTTAGTTAGCATGTAGTGCAACAATGATTTCAGGAGTAGATTCCTTAATGCCCCTTACCCAGGTAGCCCATCCCCCCTCCCTCAGCCCCTCCAGCAGCCCTCTGTTTGTTCTCTGTATTTAAGAGTCTGTTATGATTTGTCCCCCTCCCTGTTTTTATATTATTTTTGCTTCCCTTCCCTTATGTTCTTCTGTTTTGTATCTTAAAGTCCTCATATGAGTGAAGTCATATGATATTTGTCTTTCTCTGACTAATTTCACTTAGCATAATACCCTCCAGTTCCATCCACAAAGTTGCACTGAAGTTGGACTCTTAACTGACTGAGCCACCCAGGCAGTCCCTCACAATATCTTTCTTAAAATGAAAAATACTTTTCAACTGGTGTTCTTCTTCCTGATTTACACTCATTTCTTAATTTATTGACTGAACACATACTTAGAAAATAAATACCATAATTAATGTGGGAAAGCTGCAGATAAAATACACATGAAAGTTATAAAACTGTGAAAAGTTTAGGGCAATTCTTGTAACATTGAAAGGGACAGGGATACCTGATGGCTCAATTGGTTAGGTGACTGACTCTTGATTTCAGCTCAAAGTTCCTGAGATCGAGCCTGGAGGTGGGCTCTGTGCTGCCAGCACAGAGCCTGCTTCAGATTCTCTCTCTCTTGCTTTCACTCTCACTCTTGCTCTCTCTCAAAATAAATAAAATAAGCTTTAAAAAAAAGGTCTATTGGTATAAATGCAGTTTTAATACAATGAGACATGTACTGTGCACTACAGTGTACGTTCTATATGAACAACAGAGAGAAAGGAGGAAATAGAGCTAACTGAGGAGTATGGAAAGCAGTTCATGAGAAGTGCTGTGGAAGATGAGACCAGGAGTAAACTTCTCAGGCAGTGAGAGTGGCTAAGGCTGTCCCAAAGAGAGGAAGTAGCAAGTGCAAAGGCTTGCAAGGGGAAAAGCAATACTCATTCATTTAATGGTAACCACCAGTGTCAGGGGCGTGGAAAGTAAGGCAGAGATGGGAAGCTCATTTTACTTCTGTTCAGGCACAGAAATGCATTGAGACTGACTTCTGACAGTATCTTTAAATATGTTTGCTGTTTATCTTCCTGGGTTGAATCAGCTAGAGTTTTATACTGAACTTCAGCAAAGAGCATACTGCTTCTACTATAAATGACCATGATTATAAATTTCAGTTCAGCTTAGAACCTGCCTCTAAAGCATCTTCCAAAATTTTCTAAGTAAGAGCATATTATAAGAATTAGTCCTGGAATTTTTTTTTTTTTAATAACTTGCCCAAATTCACACAGTCAGGCCAGGGCTGAATAATATCTTAAAATCTAGTCTGCTTGATTCTGAAGTTTGTGTTCTTAGATGCCATGTAATCTGCTGTTTCCTAGAAGATGAACTTACATCATATTTTATGGAAGAAATTTGTATTTTAAAGCCCTCTTCAGAAAAGAAAATGTGCAATTTCATCTTTAACAGGTATTAGAGCTGAGTGGTTAAGAAACAAGGATTCTGTAGCCAATTTAAGTCCCAGTTCTACCACTTACATGACTGCAGCTAACATTTCTATGTGGCTCAGAGTTATCAGCGGCAGTTGGTGTTAATACCTATCTTATGGCAATTGTTTAATAATTAAGCATGAGGTACTTAGAACAGTGCCCCTGATGTATAGTTAGCCTTGCATGTGTTATTATTATGTCCTGGGCTAGAATGTTTTTTAAAATTTATCAATATATATAATTTAATAGAACAATTTATTAGGAAACACCCAATCTGACTTGTGGGTTAATATGGTTACTGTTCTCACCAAGTATTTCCCCCTTCCATCCATGTACTGGATTACATTTTCAAGCTCCCTGTTGGTTTGATGTCGCCACATGACTAATTCTGGCCAATGATTGTGAGCAAAAGTAAAGTATGTTACCTCTAGGCCAGTGCATTTGATTGCTAGCATTAGAATAAGGCATGCTCACCTTACTCCATCATGGAAACCTGAAATGTTCCAGAAAATGTCTTTTCTGTTACTGGTACTCAGGTAAGACAATCATGGGCAGGTGTATGCCCAATATTTTACCCATTTTTTTATTGAGTTGTAGGAGTTTTTAAAAATTATACATTATATACTCTCAGCCTAGCTTGCCTTTTCCATGTCTTAATAATGTCTTTAGAAGAGCAAGAGTTTTTAACTAACAGTGTCGTTTACTAATTTTTTCTTTGTTTAATGCATTTCCTTTCTAAGAAAAATTTATAAGACCGTTAGGATTTTCTTTTATCCTTTCTTATTTTTCCATAGTTTTAATTTTAATGTTCTATCAACCATATTCTTAGTGTTATATCTAAAACAAGGCTCAAAGTATATTTTTATTTTTTCTTAGGAATATCTGATATTTCAGCAATACTTTTTTTGAAAGGAATACCCATTTACCATTGAACTACCTTGTCACTGAAATGAAAGATTCCATTGACCATATGTGTATGAGTATATTTCTGGCCAATCTTTTCTATTGAAATATTTTTATTCTCAAGGATTTTGAGTTGGGTATACATTCTTTAATTTATCCCTGTGAATTTGAACTTTTGGATTATATCGTAATGATTTTAGTCTTTTAATTTATAAATGTTGGAAATATATAGGAATATAATGTTTTTGTGTATTAATCTTATACCCAACATTGAAAAAATTCATTTATCATTTCTAGTAGCTTTCTTATGGATTCCCTAGGATTTTATAAGTGCTAGATAATGTCCTCTAAAAAAATAGATAATTATATTTCTTTTTTTACAAAATATATGCTTTTCTTTCACTTTTTTAATTATACTGATTGATATCTCCAAGAAAATGTTGAATAGATGTGGGAAGAATAGGGAAAAAATATTCTTGTTTATTGCTGATATTGTTTTAGGGGGAGTTTTCAGTGTTGTTCTTGTAAGCATGGCATTAATCAGGTCAGTTATGTTTGTATATTTATTTTTATTCTAGATGATATATTGAATTCTGTTATATTTTATATTCTTGTTATATTTACAATACTTTCCTTTAAATAATAATATAGCTATAGTTGCTATTTTAAAATCCTTGGCTAATAATTGATTCATGTTTATTACTTCTGTGTCTATTGCTCATGACTCATTTTTATCCTGGTTATAGGTCTCCTATTCCTCCTTCTTTCTATTTCTGGTACCTTTGAATCTCTTTGTCCTCAATTCAGTGAGACTGCATGTTCTTCTTGAATTTCCCCTATCTAGAGTTCTGAGACAATATTATTCATAGTTTTATTGTTTCTGCATGGTCAGTGCTTTATTAGAAAGGAGATATCTGAATCATAAGATGATTGAATGTCAACTATACCTTGGGATTTTGAAATCAAGTATTGCACTCAAGAGATTTAAATAAAATCTTCTCTTATATATGCGGACACCATACACAGTGTTCCCTTTGAAGACCAGTGATGATGTTTGTAGCTCTTCCTGGCTCTTCACTCCTGCCCTTTCCCTTTGCTACTGATCTGCCACATTGGGTGAATAGTTTTCACTTGCTGCCTTCTGAGGGATCTGGTCCTTTCTTTGAGATAGGTCCTTATCTTCCATGTGCCCTCACTTGATGTGGAAGGATGCTTAACTCTCATGACAGGCACTTCGGCTCATGTGAAATACTCATCTCTAAGAAACCCTCACTCTCCTTCACAGCTGTCACTTTTTCAAGGGCGGGAGAATATTACTACAGTTTTTATTAACTAGGATTGTTATATCTGAGCACTTCTGGCATGTGATGTTGAGCCAGATGAAATGACTGTGACATCTTTAAATATTCCATAGCGATGAAAGAAAACTAGAGATTTTTCCTTCCTTTCCAGAGACAATTTTTCTTTATTTACATTTAGAGTGAAGATCTTTCTTTCTATCTCTGAAAAGTTAGATACACAGATGTGCCAACAGCTGCTACGTAAGATCAAGGTTTCAGAATTTCAGAATTTCTCTCCTGTGGTGCAAATACATGCAGGTGATAGCTGGTTCTCAAGTGTAATTTCATATGGGATTAAGAGTATGAGGCGCTGACACAAGATGCTCTTGCATAAATAAGATGTCTGTTTTCTCCTCCAGATGACTTGAGCGTATGCATGTATCTGTGACAAACTAACTTGTTAGCTTATTTGCAAAGAGGGTAAAATCTCAAACCCATTAGAAATTTTTGCTTAACATACTCCATGGCCAGAACGTGACTCCCAGAGATAAGCCATGGTTATCATGAGATTCACTTCATTTGATTACATTCTCTCAGATATTATATTCTTCAGCTTTTATTGTCCAATATCTAAAAAAAATACTAGTTTCTGTAGTCCAGAGAAGCATAAATAAATGCTTATTTAAGACCACATTTTTGGTTATCTTAGCAGGAGTGGATAACTCCAAATCTTGCCTGATAGTGAACATTATAGCTTCTAATAAGATAACTGAGACTAAAAGCTATTACTGATAGGTCAGTATCATAATAGAGCTTATATGAAAATCTTCACTAGAGGTTACATATTTTAACATTTATTGGAGTAATCATCTGGGTTAACGTTATTATCCTGAGGAGTGGAAGAAGATTATAGGAAGGATGATTAAAATGGAATGGCCAGGGCAGAATATATCTCTTGTTTGATTGATTATAGGTCATTAAATTAGGAAGTCCTCAAAGATATGAAAGCAACTGGTAAAATGGTGCTTCTTCAGTAGAATGGTGTATCTGACTGTAAATATAACGTTAAGCAGGGCTAGGAATAGACAGAGTGAAGTATTTGCATGTTGTATGGAGTTAGCTCTTTAATTTTAAGAAATCATAAAGGAAAATGGAAACAGCCCAGTTGACCAAAATCATTAAAGCATTTTTATACTCATTGAAAACCAAGACACAAATTTTAAGTCCCTTAAACTTCAACGAAGTCTTGTGGTAGCCTAGATAATTTGAGGGAGACCATTGTTTAAATGTAAACTATGCTTGCTATCATGTTGATACAGTTTTTACTAACATGACATTTTCATTAATGTAATTTCATGCCACCTAGTCTACTCAGGTTTAATGGAAAATTTGGAGTTAAACATTAGTTTGAAATAGATATTTTATAATTTTTAAGATTTATTTTAATTTTTATCCCAGTCACTTATGAAAATAGTTACCCAAGAATAAAAATAGACTACCTTGATTCAGGAAAATATTAGTAGAAATTTGCTCAGGCCCCTCTCTCTATTTTGTCAATTGCCCCGAGAAGGGCAAAAACAAACACAATGGCATAAGGAAGAAATAAAAGCAAAACAAGAATGTGTTGAAAAGATTTATGCCAACCAATTAAATGGTAGGAAGTTTAGGTTTAAATTGTTAGTGTGACTTAAAAGAAATGTTTCCCCATAAATAGTCTGAGCTGTGTTTATGGTACTATTTATTAGAATAATATTCTATAGCTGTGTGCCTGTGGAATTTTTCTATCCCAATGGTAAATGTAGATTCATAATGTGTCTCCCCAGTTTTGATCCTTCTGAAAAAAAGCATCAATCCTGAAATTATGAAAAAAACATAAATACTTAGATTAAAATTACAAAACTCTCATAATATTATAAATGTTGGGATCAGAACTGAAGCTTTTCTCACAATGAATGTGCTAAGTAAACATGCATAATATGAAGATATCTAAGTCTGTATAAACAAATATAAAGGAAGTAGGAAAAGCTTCTTAGAAACTCTTTATAATAGGAGTGCCTGAGTGGCTCAGTCAGTTAAGTGGCCGACTTTGGCTCAGGTCATAATCTTCAAGCCATGGTCTTGAGTCCTGTATAGGGCTCTGTGCTGACAGCTCAGAGCCTGGAGCCTGCTTTAGATTCTGTGTCTTCCTTTCTCTCCGCCCTTCCTCGGTTTGTGCTGTGTCTCTCCTTCTCTCTCTCAAAAATAAATAAACATAAAAAAATAAACTGTTTAGGGGCACCTGGGTGGCTCAGTCGGTTAAGCATCCAACTTCGGCTCAGGTCATGATCTCACAGTTTGTGGTTTGGCAGTTTCTTAAAAGTTAAACACATGACTATTCCTTAGTCATTATATAAAATATGTCAAAAAAGGAATATTTGATATATACAAATTTTTACATAATTGTTCATGCTAATTAGTCAAAAATTGGTAATAACACAAGTATCCATTGACAGATAAAAGGAAAAGCACATTCCTTATATCCATATAGTAGAATATTACTCACTAATAATAAGGAATGAACTTTTGTTACACAAAATAAGTGAATCTCAAAATAATATTGCTACATTAAAAATCCAGACCAAAAGAGAGAATATGCTATTATTCTATATCTGTAAAATGTTACATCGTGTAATCTAATCTATAGAGACAGGAGGAAGAGCAGTGGCTATTTGCTTAAGAATGAGTGATGTGCATAAAAGGCAGGAGGGATTACAAAGCAGTACCAGGGTTCTTTAGATAATGATGTACATGTTCACTATCTTTACTGTGGAAAAAGGTGTGATAAGTTTATTGTTTCTCTCACTTACACACATGCAAACATACTTACATGCACCAAAACATACCCAATTATACATTCTAAGTATTTGTGATTTATTGTAGTTCAATTACACATCAATAAAGTTGTTTAAAAATTACTCACAAAATAATGAGTAATGTTTGTTTAAAGAACGGTGAACAGATGTATGCATATGAGATATATCTTTAGGTGCATATGGGATTTTGGAGGAGATATTTGCTTCACACCATTGAAAATGTATTTTGTTTGTTACTATTTTTTTCTCTATTACATGAAGAAAAATCAATTTCATTATCTCGCTTTTTTCTTAATTAGGGTTTGATGTTTATTAAGCTACGTATTGAGTATTGGAATAACTGCCAAAGAGGACAAGCTACCCCCAAAGCAATCTAAAGACTGTACTAATAAACAAAGGATAGCTTGCTTTAATATTCTAATAGTCTATTTTTATATTGTCTTTATCAGCATGTGTATAAGATACACTGCAAGATCCAAAAATGACTAATAGATCTAATTATAACTCAAGAAAATATATGAACTGCTTCAAAGGGGGTAAATATAACAACAAAATGGCAGTTATAAGCATAGGCAACTACTTTTAAGTTTATACTTACAAAAGAATCCTATTCAATACACTATATCTTGGTTCCATTAAGTGTATCCTTAGAATAGAAACTAACAATTAAAACTCACTGTAAGGTTTTTTATATAAATGCTTATATTAGAATAGTTTTATATTTACAGAAAATTTGTAAAAATAGTACAAAGAGCTCCCATAACTCCCATACTCAGTTTCCCTTATTATCTTATGTCCATATGATGCATGTGTACCAATTAATGAACCAATGTTGATAAATTATTATTAACCAAAGTACATACTGTATTTGGATTTCTTTTTAAGTTTTTATATAATGCAGTTTTTCTGTCCCAGGATCATCTCATCCAGAATTTCACATTTTATTTAGTCATCTTATTCCCTTAGTGTCCTCTAGATTGTAACAGTTTCTTAGACTTTTTTTTTTCTTTTTGATGACCTTGACAGTTTTGAGGACCACTGGTCAGGTACATTGTAGACTGTCTTTCAATATGAAATTGTCTAAAGGTATTCTCATGGTTAGAAAGTGGTTATGTGTTTGAGAGGAAGACCAGAGATGTAACGTGCCATTCTCCTCACATCATATGGAGAATACCTCATATCAACTATAGAAAAATTAAAATAGTGTTTGTATAATGAAATCTCATCCAAATCATTGAACTCTTGGATTTGGATTTTATTGCACATAATATTTAGGCACTCTCTGTCTATAACTGGTGGAAGCATGGTGAGTAAATCATTTTTCAAGACAGATAGCCAGCTTTATTTTGAAAATTGCCGTAAAACTACTTGTTTACATCTGTAACATGAATTAGTTTTATAAAAAATTCCTTAGCAAGCATAAGTCAACCTTGTATTTTCATTGTTGTTTCCTTTTTTGTTTGTTTAGTTTAGTTTTTATTTTACTTGTTTATTCTATGGAAAATCTCTAAAAATATTCTTTTCCATGTTGATGCCTTAAAAATTAGTCTACTGAGAAAAACTTCTTAATGATCAAGTGAAATTTATTTCAGGAATATAAGATTGGCTAAATTCTATAGAGTTTATTAATATTAATGCACCTTTTAATTGATCTAACTAATAAATACCGTTATTATGTCCATGATGCAGGGGGAAAAAAACCCAAACTCCTGACAAAAGCCAATAGGTACATGTGATAAAAGCAGTCAAGAAATACAAATTCAGGGTATCTTCTTTTTTTTTTAAGTTTTAAAATTTTTTTAGAAAGTCAGAGAGACAGAGCATGAGCAGAGGAGGGACAGAAAAGACGGAGACAGAATCTGAAGCAGGCTCCAGGCTCTGAACTGTCAATACACAGCCCCATGTCATGCTCGCACCCACAAGCCATGAGATCATGACCTGAGCTGAAGCTGGATGCTTAATCAGCTGAGCCACTCAGGCATCCTTAAGGATATTTTTTTTCAACATGATAATATATGTCACTAATGTAAGTAGGCAAAATTAATCAAAGAGAGTTATCAGAACTGATGAAGAAGGAGTAAATTTTTTAAATTGGTAAGTAATATGCTATATCTGGAATACCTTTGGTCAGGGGTATTCCTTGGACCAAATTTGGAATCCTTAGGGTCAAAGCTTAATTCCTCTCTGAAAATTGCTCTCGATGAGAGACTAAGCTCCACATACGTCCCTTGCTTGGCGGTAGTTTACTTCTAATTCTGGCCAATCTCAGCTCCAGAAATACTTTAATCCCTCCCTTACAAGTATTATACTTAGGTTTCCCCATTAAAACTGTGTACAAATATCTCAGTATTTTGTTCTTTTCAGGAAGTCTGATCTAAAATATATTTAAAGTTGGGGTGCTGGGGTGGCTCATTCAGCTAAGTGTCAGGACATGGGCTCAGGTCATGATCTCATGGGTTTTTAAGTCCTCACTTAGGGTTCTGTGCTGACAGCTCAGAGCCTGGAGCCTGCTTCAGATTCTGTGTCTCAGTCTCTCTCTGCCCCTCCCCCACTCACACTCTGCCTCTCTCTCTCTCAGAAATAAATATTTAAAAAATAAATGCACTTGGATAATTTACATTCTGATTCACTCCTTTAGTGCCATTTTCCAATGGGTCTTCATTGTTCCATTTTAATGTGAAGGGTCACATAAATCCCTTATTAACAGTACGAAAACTCCAGGGGGATGGTGGTGAAATAGGACTTGATTTCTTGAGGTTTATAACAGAATGAGATCCTCCTTGGCCTGATTCTATGACTGTATCTTGATTACAACCACTTCACATCCTCGATTTCCATTCTTCTTACACCAGCCAGAGAAGTTCTTAATGTAAATTTGATCATCAGACTTCCTTACTTCAAAACTTGTGTTGTTTTTTCATTGTACCTAGGATAAACACCAAATACCAACGTGGGTTTCAAGGTACTAAATGAGCTGGTCCCTGAGGAACTCTGTAGACCCATCCATTGCAATGTTCCCTCTTGTTTTGGTGCTCTAGCTTTATTGGCCTTCTTTCAACTTTTCAATTCCTTCCTGTGCAACGATTACCACAGAATTTCTACTCTGTGTTTCTTTTGTCCAGAATAACACAGTATTTCCTCCCTACTTCACACACTCCTCTCCATTGTTACCAATTTGACACTAGAATTCAATGAAAATATTACTTCTTCAGTATTACGGCAAGTACGGCACACTGTACTCTTCTTGTGTGTGTGTGTGTGTGTGTGTGTGTGTGTGTGTGTGTGTGTGTACATACAAACATTTCTCTTTCACAGAGTGATAAATGTATACATAGGATATGAGATATATACACATACATATATATGTATGCATATCTATCTATCTATCTATCTATATATATACATGCACACACACACACACACACACACACACACACACACTATTGTTGCTGTTTGTTTTTTCTGGTACATTCAGTTAAAGTCTGCCTTCCCCAGGCAACTGTAAGCACCATGAGAGCAGAGATCAACTTAGGTAAGTTATATTTCCTCACTGTTCTATTGACAGTAAGTAGCAGAATGCCTAAAACTTCTACTCTCTTACTCAGCCTTGCATAAGTGAATAAACTGCCTCATCTATTTTATATTCTTTATTACTTTAAAGGTAATTTTGTGTGTATGTGCCTGCATGCACAGGAGGGCTCTGATGATTTAGACAACCTGCAAAAGCTTAAAAATTAATGAGAGAATAAAATAGATGCCAGATGTTTCTTGCATGTGGCAACTGTCTGGACCCTGGAAAGAAATCTTTTAACATAGGTCTTTGTGTTTCCTTACTCCATAGTTTTAACTTTTCTTCAAAAAGTGTTCCAAAAAGAGCATGATAAATCTAAAGACATCTAGTCCCAAGGGTGAAGAAAACAATCTTAAACTGGATTAAAAGTCAATGAAATATTTTACTACTTCATTTTACTATAGCATTTGCAAGTTGTATCTGAGCATCATAATAATTTTAAAATCACTCTCCATCTCAATCAGTGAAGGGCTATGAAAAAGTTCCTCATTTTTATGATCCAGAAAGTCTCATGCAAGAGAAAAGAAATTAGGTTATAAAAGGAAGGTACTGTATAACTTGCCTAATGGCCTGTAATCTGCTAAAAGTACAGCTGCGGTGGGCTGTTTAACAGGTGCTATGATTATGGAGCATAACAAACATGTTAGGCTTTGTAGTGCATTTAATACCTTATAAACAATTGAGCTAATTTGGACAAGGCTAATGGATTAGTTCAAATGACACTCTTGTAAAAGGTCTGTGATTATGTTGTGCAAACTTGACAGAAATTCTAAGCTTAGCAACGTGTTCAGCTTTAAAATGAGTAGAATACTATTTTTCATATTCCAGCACTGAATTCTAATTTTATTCCCTCCCTATAGAATATTGTACTTTTGAATGAGGATAATCATTCTCACAGTACTCTAACATCCTCCACCAACACAAAACCTTGGCTTAGAATGTTCCAATAGCTCCACCATAATAGCTCATATACTCTGTGAAAGTGGGCATAAATCCCTACTCTGAAACTATCAGAGCAAATAATTTGGGATTTTTCCTGCCAAGCAATTAACGACACATGTGTTACTTAAGCACCTTTTAGTAAAGTGACAAAATTCTATGCATAGATTTAAAGCCAACTATTTAATAACTGAAGGAAGGTTTTTTATTCCTTATTCTGAAATGATGACAGAATACCAGAATATGTGGACCTAAGAAAGGGATTTGGAGGGGGAAAATAAGTAGATAACAAAATCATGATACATATTGGTAAATTCACTGAAATTCAAAAATAAGGAGTGGAGGCAAGAAAAATAGTTATGTTACTTGGCATGGACAGTCATATAGTAGACATCCAAATGACAATGTCAAAGGAAAGTATTAGCTTGATGAATCTGAAATTCAGAAGACCAGTCTAAAAGTACAAATTTAGGAATCATTAACAGAAATATTTTGAGCCAATTGAATAGGTAAACTCAATTGAAAAGAAGCATAATGAGAGGTGGAAAAGGCTTCAGATCCACTGCTAAACAGCAATTACATATAAATGGATATGAGGACCAGAGGAAGGGAGAAAAAGGAGGGGTCAGTTAGGTACAACAAAAATCAAGTGATTGTGGTGTCATGGAAACCAACAGAGCAAGTGCTTTGGGACATGGAAATGGAGTGTTTCAAGGTTCTGTTGAGGAAATACAATGAGCCTGCTGGTTGAGTTGTAAGAAGCATACCTGGAGAGAGCTAAAGAGTAAATTGAGATGTATTTCTGGCAATATGTGAGCCAGAAGGACTGAAAAATCAATTTGCATTTGCTACTAACTCTTTATAAACTTTATCAAATATCAACTAAAATCCATTGTTGAACTTTGAAGAATATATGGGAAGAACTTATGGCAACAGAGATTAAAAGAAAATGGGAATTGTAATTAGTGAAACAGCACTAACACTTGAATTAAATTTTATCTCATTGAAACACCTAGAGTGATGATCCAGACTAAAAAATTAGAAAAGTAATCAGATCAAACTAAAAGGAGATGAAAGAAATAATAAAGAGAAGCAAAATTTTAAAAAAGTACTTAAAGGTGTTTGTGAGTGTATCAGAAATAATAAACCTCTGTAAAAATGAAGAAGAAAAAATATTTCAAAATTATGGAAACAGAAATATGTAAAATTGGAAATGACAGATACATAATATATTTGAAATAAAAATTTATGCCAATATAATTAAAAATGTGAATAAAGTTCTAGAAAAACACAGCTTACAAAACTGATCTGAAAATACAAGTAAGTAGAACCAAAATAACTTGTAAAAATTTGCAGCAGTAGAAAATATGGAAGGCCCTTGAGTCTCACTGCTCTGTTCTCAACTTTCCAGAATGGTGTGTGTGTGTGTGTGTGTGTGTGTGTGTGGTGTGCATGTGTATGTGTGTTTGAGTATCTTGTATAAACTGTTCTTAAGAAGAGAAGCATTTAATTTTTTTAATGTTTTATTTACTTCTGAGAGAGAGAGAGAGAGAGAGAGAGAGTGAATCTGAAGCAGGCTCCAGGCTCTGAGCTAGCAGTCAGCACAGAACCCGAAGCGGGGCTCGAACCCATGAACTGTGAGATCACGCGCACACACACACACACACACACACACACACACACACGACTAAGGATTGGAGTAGAAAAAATTTAGGACATCATTATGTGTACCCAATAAGATACAGTTAAATAAATAAGAAGATTTAGTGTATTTCTGAAAATAAAAACACCTTAGAAAAATTAAATGCTTCCTTATACATCAGAAACAGATTCAGAGAAAACATTGTAAAGAAATAAATATCATTTATAAGACCACAGAACTATAAAGAAACTAATAATTCTAAGAGAATGTGAGCAAGGTTTTAATGCATAAAATTAGAAAACAATAATGAGTGATACTAACGAAAACTCAAATATGAGGAGACAAACAGCATTTTGTAAACAATAAATCAGTATCATAAAAACCTCAGTTCTCTCATATTAACATTTGAATTAATAAAAAGATCAAGCAAGATTTTACAGACATTGACAAGTTTGGGATATATAAGGAAGAACAAAGAACAAATATTTGGAAGAATATTTTCAAGGAAAACAGGATGGAATAACCCATAACAGATAGCAAACCAAATAAAAAATGATGATGACTTACATTTCCAACCATGATGGTGTAATTAGGAGCATATTTACTACCCTGAGAGCAACAGATTTTTAAATATTAAACAACTGTAGCACTTTGCCTCTGCCAACTTTTCTTCTGCACTGTCATCTCTTTACTACCCTGGATCACGTAACAGTGACAGGGAGTCTGCTTTTGATGAAATTGTGATGCCTTGTTCTAAGAAGTGCCTTCAGGGGTTTCATTTTTTCACACAGAGCCTTTTTGTACCATATAATGTGATGCTAGTAGAGCAATCATTAGCATAGATATCTCAAGTTTTAGAATTGAGTAAGGGACTATGATTTTCTCATTGTGACTCACATAAGGACTTCATTCACTAGATCTAGTGTTCCTTTTGTGTTATCTAGATCAAAATAAATTGGCTGCTTAATACTTTGGGTTTTTAAAACCCACCATTTCAATTAGTCACTGCAAAAGCATTCTCTGCTGGTCACAACATTCTTATACCTATCTTGCATTTAATGACAACTGTTCTTTGTAGTTGACATCCTGTTACCTGGCTTTTGTCACTCCAAGATACCAATAGCACCGATAAAACCAGAAATCCCATTTTAATGGCAGCATCTTCTAACTTCGTACTCAAATGATAAACAAAAACCACTATAGCACTTTTCAGATGTGCTGAATCTGTATTCAGAAGTATTTTCCAAAATGCCCTGGGAAGAAACTAGGTTCTCTATCTTCCCCAAATATGCAGTTAGACAGTAGTTGAGGAGATCATGGAGAATCCCCCTTATATATCTTATCCTATTTTCATAGATATTTTGATTTATTTTTCTATATCAAAGCAAGGAATATCTGATATCTCAACTTCATTTATATTGAATCCAGGTTAGAGGCCACTAATTAAACAACTCTTATAGCCACGTGTAGCTGCTTAAGCTAGTATATTGATTGAAGAAAATCTCTGTTTAATTCATGTCAATATGTTTAGCCAACATATAATCATCTTCCCTTATATATCTAACACAGTAAGTACGTATTCTCACATATATTTCTCAGAATCTTACTGTTACAAATTAACACCATCTTTGAATTCTTTTTATTAATCTTTGAATTTTTTCATTGTTATGTTTATCATTCGAGTTCCTGATACCCCGGAACATATGGGAATGTGACTATAGGTGTTGCTTATATGGAGGCTGTGAAGGGTGAAAGGGCAAAATCATCAGAAGAAATTACATTCATGGGAGCACTTCAGGTATAATTTTATAAAAAGGTTGAAACAGCCTTAATGTTTCTAGTGGTGGACAAATGTACTGTGTCTACTGGCAAGGATGTTTCAGTGGTATTTGAATCTTCATTACTTGGAGTCATCCAAAGTCTTCCAAGTTTCCCATACTCTTTCACCCAAATTTTTATTTTTGGCTTGGCAAAGATGTGAATTTTAAATCTTCAGTTTTCATTAAATCACATTTAGAGCTGCAAGTATACGGTACATTTAAGGAAGTCAGAGGTGCTTCTTGATTCTCTGACAGACTTGAACTTATAAGTTAGAATCTTAAGATTTTAAATTCATTATCCTTTCCAGTTAGAAGGAATCAGCCCACTCCATAGTCTTCAATTTCTTGTAACCCTTAAATTGCTCTATATTAGTCTCTGTTCTGTCTATAAAAGATTTGCCTTCTCTCCATCCATCCTTCCAGGTGACATCAGAAAGCAAGTGTTTTGACATTGTGTTCTCTCCTATAATTCTGATCAGAACTTCACTGCCTTTAAACCCATTCAGTTAGGAAACCACCATTTCCTCATTCATGTTGCCCTTGGACCTTAATATCTTAATTGCTGCCTGAGTTCATGGCTGCAGAAAATAGAATCCATCCTTGCTAGTTTAAGAACACAAGTACTCATCAAAAGGCATATACTGAGAACAAGACTTGGATTATACACAGCAAAAAAATAGCCTGAAGAAATAATACCTGTTTTGCAGCCACCTGACAGTAGTTGCCTATGACAATTAAGATCTGAATTCCAGCATATCCATTGTATTTTAGGAGAGGAAGAGCCAAAATGCACAACTCCCTACACCAGTTGATTTGATCACATTTGATCTTGTGCCTGCAAGTCTCATGCGAGTATATGTATATGAGGAATCTTAGCTTCAAAGGAGTTTGAGGAATATAATTTTATTTGTGTTCCTAATTCTTCAGCCTCTAAAGTACATGAAATCAAAGGCAAAAGAGGATAGAATGAAGACCAAGAGAATTCAAACATTAAATATATCCGGCTTACTCACTTCAAATATGGCTGTGACTTATAAGCCTTTCCATATGATCTGAATGCAAATAATTGGTCATGGAAAAATAAAAGGCATGATGAGGAAGAATATGATTAATGACCTAACATTTCAGTTTACTAGATAAAGCACTTTTCCCCTCAGTTTGCCTTCAGAGAGTATTTGGTATTCATTTTCTAACACAGTTGGAACTAAATTATACAAAATACAAAAATGTACAAATCTGAAATAGCATGAAATATGTATGATCACCTGCAGCCCAAGAAAGCTCTTGAAGAATAAACTAATTCTGCAATGAATTATATTTTTCATATACAATTAATTATACAGTATATTTTATTTCAAAATAAATACTTAACACAGTCCTCCATGTCCTGTAATGAGGGAAAAAAACCTTCCATTCATTCACCTGTCAGTATAAAAGAGTTGATAATGACTTATATCAAAATTATATACATTGAGGAGAACAGTGGTTTCCTCGCAGGAACATAATAATTAGCTAAATTAAGAAATAACTATAAAATGCTTAAAGAACTTTGCATTGTCTGCCACTTTGCCTATGATCTCGCTTATGTTGTACTAGGACACCAAATAGAATTATCAACCGCTTAATTCTGGATGTCCTAAAAAATAGGACCTTATAGGTCCTAATAGGTTATGACTCCCCCCATCCCTCCAGCTTCACACTTTTGGTGAGTTTTCGGATCACTTGAGAAAACATGAATGAGCCAAAGCATACTTAAACATTAGTTTTTGGCCTTTAGGCTTTTTTTTTTTTTTTTTTTTTTTTACTATACAAAAGTGAGAAATGTTGAAGAGACAGATAGGCAGAGAAGTTCTTTGGGGGGAATTTTTCATATGGTGTGAGCTTCACTTCTCCTAAAGCAGCTGTAATCGATGATGATACTTCTACCTCCTTTTCTACCCAATAACAAACATGGTTTCAAGAAACAAATCAAAGAGCTTGGCCTTTTTCCCTTGATATTTTGAGAATGGAACTGTGAAATAGCTGCTTCCATAGACATACCTGGAAAAGCCTGAATGACCAAGAAAATGCTGGCTGACCATCTCATTGAGGTGAGTGGCTGTGTAGGAAGGAGAGTCTTCACATTCAGAGTCTATGTGGACAAACGATGTCAAAGTATATTCCCTGTAGAAATAGGTAACAAAGAGAACTGGCCTGGAGCTATCTTAAAAGTTTTTTTGTTTGTTTTCCAAGACAGTTACTTGGTGAAGTTCCAAAAGAGAACATCTATGTGGGGTCTGCTATCATAAACCAGAAGTTAAGAACAAAGTGCTAAGCAGCCAGACAGGGGAAGGAAATGTAAAGGAATCCACAGAGGAACAGTCTGTATTGATGAGCATGCTCTGAAAAGCCCATACTATCTACTCAAAGGAAATATAGCTCTAAATATCATTGGCCATAAGTAACCAACACATGCTCATATCATTTTTAATTAAATACATTATTTCCTGAGTCTTAAATTTCTTCCCAATTGCTCCTTACTCCAACCCTGGAGAAATCAGAAAATGAGACTGAAGGACTGAGAAAGAGCTTGAAGAAGAGCACCACTGAGGAACAGAAGAAAAGTGATCACACTTCTATATATATGAAGTAGCCTAAGAGATGTTTTGTTCTTAATAAAGTCAAGAGATGTGACTATACACTAGACTCATCAGATTTGCTTTTGAGCTATGGGTTTTTGGAGTTTTAATTGTCAATAACAGTCTTGGAGATATCTCAGATTTTACTTAGAAGTGCAGGGGAAAATAGATGCACAGAATAAGTTAATATGGACAAAATGAAGTAAAAAGTTATATTATTACAACATTCTTTTGCATTCTACAAGCTCAAAATAAGGCCAGATCTGACAATTATTTGAAGCAATTTATTACTGAGTTTTTTCCTCTCTCTTATTCACAAACATGCAACCATAAATATATTTTTAAATCTCTTTTGTAACAAACATGGTAAAATAAATGCAAACCTGAATATATGGTAAAAATGGAAGGTTATTGGAATGAGAACTGATATCAGTAACACGGCTGAATAAGACATCTCTTACTTCCATTCCCCTACTTAATAATAACTTGGCATGCATTCACAAGCAAAGTGCCTTCATGGGATCTTTGGTATCTAGTTAGGAGAGTGGAACCCTGGTGAAAAAAGCCTTTTGGGAGGGAAGGCTTGTACCCAGACAACAGATCCACCAGCTGTGGTCATGCTGCAGAAACAGATAACAGCTCTGTACCCTCCTGAGAACTCAGCTACATTCCCATTTGGCTTTGGGTCTGTCCCCAGCACTATAGGCCAATGGACCTTAGAAGAGTCACGTTTGCTTGCACTTCAGGTAATATATGTATTGGCTTCAGTTCTGAGTGTGGACTCTGAAGCAGCTTGTGAACTGGCTCCAGCCCTCTAGGCTATGGTCTGAAAGCTGCTGGAGGTAAGTCTGCCAAACTCAGTGAGACTGTAGATTGTGAAATGGCTGGAATTCCATTCCAGTTGGGCTGCAGTCCCAGCCAGCCGCAGTTCACAAACAGCCTTGCTGGCACAAGGACCAGACAGGAGAAACTCGTCTGTGCTCCAGGAGATCCTGAAGGGGCCATACATGTTCCTCAGCTTCCTCACAGCCAGTCTTTCCTCAGTCCTGAGGGTGAGTAGTCCCAGGGGTAGACCCCCAACTGTAAATACAGAGATTCTGAAAAGGCCCTATATGTGGCCCCAGCACATCCCAACTGGTCTGTGAACAGTCCTGTTGGTAGAAGAACACAGCAGGGGACACTCCCTACTGTACCCCAGAGATCCTGAAGGACTTTTCACTCTGTTACAAGCCCATCAGAGCTGCAGTGTGCCTCCAGTCTTGTCAGCCAAGGGACCCAGTAAGAGATGCTCCTATCTACACAGAGGTCCCAAAAGGGCCATATACTGAGTGTAGCCCCTCCCAGCCATAGGCCCTGAATGGGATGGCTGGTCCAAGTGGGTGACACTCTTGTCTGTACCCTCAGGGAGCCTAAAAGGGCCCTATACTTGGTTCCAGCCACTCCCAGCCTCAATCTGTGAGCAATCCTGCCAGCACAGGGACCACACAGGACATAGCCATGTCTATGCTCAGAAGAGCCTGACAAGGCCTATAATCAATTGAGCCCAGCTAGCCCTGGTGAAGGTCCAGTCCAGCCCACCCAGAGACCTGGCAGAGACATGCCCAACCATGCCTCCAAAGCCAGGTCTACAGGCCTCAATCTTGTTTGTGGAACATGAAACAACCATGGGCTTAGTTCCAGCCCCTCTCAGCCATGGTCTCTGGCCAGTCCTGCCACCCAGGGGCCCATCCAGTGACCAGGCAGCAGCCCTCATAGGGATGTGGTAGGAGCCACATGACCATACAACTGATAATAGGCCCCATACAACTCTCTGAGGACCCACTTAATTACAAAATATACCCTTGTTCCAGCTTCACCCTGCTGAACAAGGACTGAGGTCAATTCCATCCACTTAGGGCCCATATAGGATCCATACCATCGCAAGCCTCTTTTTACAAGCCCTCCAACCATGGGCTCTACTGCACCCAGTGGCAGCCTTATAACTGGCTCCAGTGTAGCACGACTGAGATTCCAGAGGTAATTCCATCAGCCCAGAAAACAGACCATAGAAGGTCTTTACCTGCTGAAGTCAATCCGTAAAGACTAAAAGATGTATTTGCTCTTTCAAATGCAGACACCAGTGCAAAGGTACTTGGACTGTGAAAATATTACCATTCAAGTGGTAACCAAAGGAGAGTAGAAGTGGCTATACTTGGGGCGCCTGGGTGGCTTAGTTGGTTAAGCGTCCGACTTTCACTTAGGTCATGATCTCGCGGTTCGTGGGTTCCAGCCCCGCGTCAGGCTCTGTGCTGACTGCCAGCCCAGAGCCTGGAGCCTGTTTCAGTCTTTGACTTCCTCTCTCTCTGACCCTCCCCTGCTCATGCTGTCTCTCTCTCTCCTAGAAATAAATAAATTAAAAAAATAAAAAAAAGAAAAAAAAATAGAAGTGGCTATACTTATTTAAAATAGACTTTCAGTCAAAATCAGTCTCAAGAGACTATATACTAACAACTGGATCAGTTCAATAAGAGGATATAACAATTGTAGACATATATGCACCTAACATTAGACCACGTAAATATTAATATATATGTATATGTATACACACACACACACACACACACACACAGAACAAAAGGGGGAAATAGAAAGGAATATAATAATAGTAGGGGACTTCAACATTCCACTTTCAATATTAGATAAATTATCCAGGTAGAAAATTAATAAAGTTATAATGGACCTGAATAACACTATAAGTCAAATGGACCTAGCAGACATATACAGAACATTCCAACAAACGGCAGCATAATACATATTCTCAAGTATACAGGACACATTCTCCAGGATATAGCATATGTTGAGCCACAAAATAAGCTTTAACAAATTTAAGATGATTGAAATCATATCTAGTATCTTTTCTAACCACAGTGGTATGAAAATAGAAATTAACAATGGAAAGAAAACCAAAAGATTCACAAAATCATGAGAATGAACAACATGCTCTTTTTAAGTAAGCTTTATGCCCAATGGGGGCTTGAAGTCACAATCCCCAGATCAACAGTCACCTGCTCTACCAACTGAGCCAGGCAGGTGCCCCATAAAAAACATACTTTTGAAAAATGAATCAAGGAAGAAATTGAAAGGGAAATCAGAAAGTATCTTGAGATAAGTAAAAACATAACACAACATAGTTAAGTTATGGGATGCAGCAAAAGGAGTTCTAGGAGGAAAATTTATGACAAATGTCTTCATTAAGATGAAAATAAAGATCTGAAATAAACAGTTTACACCTCAAGGAATTGGAAAATGAAAAAAACAAAAACAAAACATACAACAACTAAGCCCAAAGTTAGCAGAGTGAAGGAAATAATGAAGATTGGAGCAGAAATAAATGAAATAGAGACTACAAATACAATAGAAGAAAATCAATAAAATTAAGACTTTTTCTCTTCATTCTTTTACATGTTTATTTATTTTTGAGAGAGAGAGAGACAAATGGACAGAATCTAAAGCAGGCTCCAGGCTCTGAACTGTCAGCACAGAGTCCCACATGGAGCTGGAACTCACCAACCATGAGATCATGACCTGAACTGAAGTCAGATGCTTAACTCAGCCACCCAGACACTCCTAAGAGTTATTTTTTGTTTTGTTTTTTTGTTTGTTTGTAAAGATAACCAAAATTGGCAAACCTTAAACTAAAGTAAAATCAGGAACAAAATAAGGGTCCCGCTTTTACCACTTCTATTTGATATAATCCTGGAAGTCCTTGGTTCACCTCCATGGCTAATTTAGTTAAACGTCTGACTCTTTGATTTGGCTCAGGTCATGAACTCATGGTTTTTGAATTCATGCCCTGCTTTGGGCTCAGCACTGACAGCTCAGGGCTTGCTTGAGATTCTAGCTCCCTCTCTCTCTACCCCTCCTCTGCTCATGCTGTATCTCTCTCTTACATAAATAAATAAATAATTTTTAAAAAATCTCTTTAAAAAACAGCCGAACTTATAGAAAAGAGAATAGAACAGTAGTTTCCAGGGGTTGGCAGAAATAGGAAGATGATAATCAAAGATTACTAAGTGCCTGTATTCTATAGTTAAGAGTCTGTTTCTTGGTTTGCCTCTCTTTCTCTTCCCTATGCTCATTTGTTTCTTAAATTCCACATGTGAGTGAAATGATACGGTGTTTGTCTTTCTCTGACTGACTTAATTCACTTAGCATAATACTCCCTATCTGGATCCAGAGGGAAAGTGGGTGGAGGGATGGGTTACATGGGTAATGGGGATTACGGAGGGCACTTGTGGGGAAAAGCACTGAGTGTTATATGGCAATGCTGAATCCCTATATTGCACACCTGAAACTAATTTACACTGTTAGTTAACTAACTGGAATTTAAACAAAACTTTAAAGAAAAGTGACTTTCTTTTAAACACACAAAAAACCTGCCAGTTATAAATAAGTTTTGGAAATCTAATATTCAGGATGATAACTATAGTTAATAGTACTGTATTATATGCTAGAATGTTGCCCAGAGATTAGACTTCAAATACTCCCATCATACAAAACAAAATTGTGATTAATGAGGAGATGGGCGTGTCAACTAACCTTAGTGTGGATATCATTTCACAATATACATACCTATCAAATCATAGTTTGTTTATTCTTAAACTCACATTATATTATTTGTCAATTTTCTCTCAATAAGTCTGAAGAAAGAATAAGAATCTTGCATACTGCTTTATTTATCGAAGGCAACATTGCATGCGTTATCGCATAGGATCCTTACTATAAACCTGATGAAGCATTTGTTAAAGGTATGTAAAGAAAACTAAGATTCAGAGCATTTAGCAGGTCGTTCAGCATTGCATATAGTAATCACTGAAACACACATCTATAATTTCTACTGTATGTTACTCAAATTCATCCTTTTCCATGCAATCTCACTGCTACCATTCTGGTTCATTCATTCCTTGTTTACTGAAATTACTTTTGGAATGAGATAATTGGTGCCTCTATATGTTTTTATTTATTCTTTGGCTTAACAAATTTATTTTCTCACAGTTTTGGAGAGAAAGGGTGGGCAAGACTGGTTTCTTCTGAGGCAGGTCTCCTTCACTTACAGGTGTCTGTGCCTCTATTTTAATTTTTATTTAAATCCCACTTAGTTAACATACAGTGTAATATTAGTTTCAGGTGTGCAGTAGGGCTATCAACACTTCCACATATCACCTGGTGTTCATCACAAGTGCTCTCCTTAATTCCCATCACCTATTTAATCCATCCATCTACCTACCTCCTCTTTGGTAATGGTCAGTTTGTTCTCTATAGTTAAGAGTCTCCCTCTCCCTCTCCCTCTGCCTCTCCCTCTCTCCCCCCCCCCTCTCCCTCCACTTTTGCTCTTTTGTTTTGTTTCTTAAATTCCACACACAAATGAAATCATATGATATTTGTCTTTCTCTGAATTTTCTCTTGCCATCATACTCCCTAGCTCAATCCTTGCAAATGGCAAGATTTCACTCTTTTTTTATGGCTGAGTAATATTCCAATATAAATATATTCCACATCTTCTTTATACATTCATCTGTCTATGGGCACCAGGCAGTTTCCATATCTTGGCTATTATAAATAATGCTGTTATAAGCATATGGGTGCATGTATCTTTTCACATTAGTATTTTTGTATTTTTTGGGTAAATACCTGTAGTGCAATTGCTGGATTGTGGGGTGGTTCTATTCTTAACTTTTTGAGGAACCTCCATACTGTTTTCCATAGCCACTGCCCCAGTTTGCATTCCCGCCAACAGTGCAAGAGGGTTCCCTTTTCTCCACATCCTGGCCAGCACCTGTTGTTTCTTGTATTGTTGAGTGTAGCCATTCTGACAGGTGTCAGGTGGTATCTCACTGCAGTTTTGAATTTTCACTTCCCTGATGGTAAGTGATGATGAACATCTTTTCATGTGTCCTTTTATACATCTATTTTTAAATATACTTGAATAGAGGATTTCTTTTTAAAGTTTCAGTTTTTCTTTTTAAATGTTACTTTTGATAGGTTTGAGAAAGAGAGAAAGTTTACAATATGTTAATATATTTTGGTACTTTGTTAAGCAAAATATCCTTGTACTGTTCAACAACTGCTTAACATACAAACAAATCTGTTTCTTTAATTGTTGCATTTTACTGGATATTTCCTTTTGTGTTCTACAGCATACAATTGACATATAGTTAACCTTAGCAAATTGTTCCATAAAGTACCTATAAAATGTTATATGTGGAATAAGTGTCCTTTGTGTTGATGTTACAGAAGAATTAGTGTCATGAGTAGAAACACAAAGCCATCTATATTTTTCTCCAAGTAAAAATGCACATTTTTGGTCTATTCTTCTTTCTGTTATAATATGAATTCTTTCTTATCTGTTTATTTTATTTCAGATTTAATTAAGTTACTCCCTACAATTCCTGCAAGTGAACAGAAATATTGAAAATAAGTTGTTATACTAGTTAGATACCTAAAGTAAAGAAAAAGGCCATTGCCAGGTAACCTCTTGGTATGTTTGTAAGAGAGATATTCTTTTGAAAGTGTGTTGTCTGTGTCTCCACAGTTGTCTACTTTATAATGGACTGAATGTATAACTTATATGTTGAAGTCCTAAACCCCCAGTGTGGTTGTATTTGGAAATCTAATATTCAGCATGATAACTATAGTTAACAGTGCTTCTTGTATACTAGAAAGTTGCTTGGAGAGCAGATTTTTTTTTTAAGTTTTATTTATTTTTGAGAGAGAAATAGAGACAGTGTGAACAGGGGACGGTCAGAGACAGAGGAAGACACAGAATCTGAAACAGGCTCCAGGCCCTGAGCTAGCTGTCAGCACAGAGCCTGATGTGGGGCTCGAACACACAAACTGTGAGATCATGACCTGAGCTAAGTCAGATGTGTAACTGACTGAGCCACCCAGGAGCTCAGGAGAGCAGATCTTAAATACTCCCATTACACACAACAAAATTGTGATTATATAAGGAGATAAATGTGTTTACTAACCTTAACATTCATATGTTGAAGTCCTGACATTTTTATGCTGAAGTTCTAACCCTCAGTGTGGCTGTGTTTGAAGATGGGGTCTCCAAAGAAGTAATAAATATTAAATTAGGTCATAAGGATGGGACACTGATCTAATAGGATTAGTATCCTTGTAAGCACAGACACTAGAAAACTCACTTGCTTTCCTCTCTCAGCCTAGATATGCACAAAAAGGTCCTGTGAGCACTCAGGGAAGGCAGTCATTGGCAATCCATGCACAGAGCCCTGTTAAGGAAAATAGTTATTCATGACACTTGTTCAAGAAGGCAAGGCAGACTATTCAAGTAGGGGGGTGGCTTTCACCATAGATGTGATGGAGTTTTGCAGTGGGAGAAATTAAACTCAATTCTACATAATAGCATGTGAAAGTGGAGGGGGTCAGTGGATGGAAAATTATGCAGAGGAAACAAGGATAAAGAGATTTTGGTTAAAATGACCTGATAGGATTCTTGTTAAAAGCAGGCCAGGGTGATCAGATATCACCTGAGATATGATCAGGAATAAGCAACTAGACTGGATACTGAGGATAATCACATAATGAGGTTTATTTGCCGGGGGGAGGGGGGGGTCCTCTTAAACTGACTTAGCAGAATTCTTGCTAAAATTAGACAATACAGAAAGGAACATGGAAGTCTAAGTCAGGCCTTGTTGAAAGAGTTCAAGGAAGCCTCAGTGGAATTTGGTCAAGGAGACCATCTTTGTCAGCTCCCATCAAACACCTACCTTCTGAACACCTTGATCTTAGATTCCTAGTCTTTGAAATTGTGAGAATATACATTTTTGAGGTTTCTTGTTTTGTTTTGTTTTTGCTTTTTTAAGCCACCTAGTCTATGGTGATTTGTTATGTCAGGCCTAGAAGACAAACACTTGACCTTTTTTTTATTAGATTTTCCAACCAATCTAAACTTCACATTTTAACACTTAGTAACAAAATGTCTGTTTTTGTTCCTTTACTGAGAAATTTACTATAAAGTATATAAGATTCAAATGTGTAAATGTTTTCAAAAGGTAATCAGTTGCAGAAGATTCTGTACTCAATAAGACTGAAGCAAATTATCATATAAAAAACAAAATCCTGCTCTTCTATAACTACTCATGGAAAATCAGTTTTCCACTTCAGCAAGAGAAGTTGAAAGTGAATAGAATGTGGTTGAGCCCCCATCACAATACTGTCCGTGCAATTCATACATTCTAATTAGGATAGTCCTTTAAGATTCAACTTGACTTTTTGATTTTCCCTGGAAAATGGATGCAGTAGCCAAATAATTATCCAATAATACTTATAATTGCATTTCTTGTATATATTATCCATCTAGTGACATCTAGAGAACAAGACCATGAATCTATGTTAATTTATGACTCTATGCATTGGGTAAAGAGGAATTCATGGTTGGTCCCATTAATTTGTATTTCTGCACTATACCTCCTAGAGTAAATACGTGGGTTAAGGTAATGATCAATAATACTTATTTTTTAACAGCTTCATTTTTTAAATGTGTATTTATTTATTTATTTATTTTTGAGAGAGACAGACAGACAGAGCATGAGTAGGGGAAGGAGCAGAGAGAGAGGGAGACAGAATCTGAAGTAGGTTCAAGGCTCTGGGCTGTCAACACAGAGCCCTATACAGGTCTCGAACCCACAAACCATGAGATCATGACCTGATCAAAAGTCAGATGGTTAACCAACTGAGCCACCCAGGTGCCCCAATAATCAATAATACTTAATCAGATTGACCCATGTGAATGACTTGGGGGAGAGAGAAATGGGATAATTTGTTACTAAGAGAACTGGTAGCTAGCATTAACTATCATTTCTAACAGTGCACCTGTGCAAAGAAGCCATGTGGAAACCTATTTGATCTTTTCTCTGAATAAAAGAAAGAAAATGAGTCCAAGTGACTCTTCAGATGCCAATATTTGTACTTGAGAACAAATACGTGAACTAGAATAAGATCAGACAGCAAGTAAGGCATATTTAATAGATTCAGATGTTTCTTAGTGTATTCTTTAAGAATGCTTTATTGTCCTTCTCTGCCTTGAAAGTTATGTCATCTATGCCAAAAAGCATACTTCTTGCCAAACAGTTTAGAACTACCTAGAACACTGGCTTGGTTAAAATACAGTGTCTCAGCTTCAAATATTCAAAGCTCCAAGCATTGTAAAGCTAGGGCGAGGGCTCTGCAAACCACCAATAGGGAGGAGTAGAGAGCTCCCAAAGGCAGAAGGCACAGAAGAAGAGCCAGTGCTCCTGATGGCCCACAGTTGCTCTCAGTGTAGCCCCAGTGGTGTCCATCCAGCCTGGCAGTGTACTTATTTCTAGTCTTCACTTCTTTTGCCATTCTCAGAACCAAACTGAAAGCAAAACCCTGGGAGATTTTAGCAAAGGCGGGAGACCTAGTTCCTGGGAACCTTATACAAGACCTCTTTCCATTGTTCCCCTGAGAATGGGGGGGTCGACAAACATTATTAAAAGACTAGATGGCAAATATTTTAAGTTCTGAGGGCCAAGAGGTATAATGCATGATAATATATAGGTACTTATATAAAAATATTTAAATGTAAAGAATCATTCTTTTTGCCTTAGAAATTAGGTGGCAGAGTAGATTGGCCCATATTCCATGTTTGTCTCAACCCTGTTCTAGTCCTAGGGGTTTAGCTACTTCCTGCATATAATATCTTATTAAAAAAAGTTTTTAATGCTTATTTACTCTTGAGTGAGACACAGAATGTGAGTGGGGGAGGGGGAGAGAGAGACAGAGACAGAGAGAGAGAGAGAGAGAATTTGAAGCAGGCTCCAGGCTCTGAGCTGTCACCATAGAACCCAATCCAGAGCTTAAAGTTCAAACTGTGAGTTCATGACCTGAACTAAGTTGGATGATTTACTGACTGAGCCACCCAAGCACCCCTTGAATGTATATCTTTATGGTGCCTTTCTTTCCCTTTCCTTTCTTTTTCTTTCTTTCTATTTTCTTTTCTTTTCTTTTTTTCTTTGGGCCAATGCCTACTGAACCAATTCTTTATATTACATTCTCTTTGCTAAATACTTAGTGCAATCTGGTTCAAAGTCTGACTGAAATACAATATTGATAAACATGAATTTAATATTACCACTTAACTGTTCAAAAACACCCAGGAGCATGAGAAAAGGAATACGTAAGAGGGAGGTAATAGAACATTCCACTGTTAGGAAGTAAAGTGTAGAGAAAAATCATGTACTATAAATTTCATGAATAGAGATAATATGTAGCTCTTAATATATAACATATGTATTTTCCTTATAGAGGAAAAATATTGAAAGTTAGTAAGTTAGTAAACTGGAAAACAAGGAAAATGTTTTCTTTAATATCCTTTACTTTCTATGTGCTGGGAGAGGGGAAAATCAAAAATGAGAGTTTCACGCCTGAGTCTTAGATTATTAAGAACAGTTTTCTGAGAGCAAATTAGGGAGCAAAAAGGTGTAAGTAATTAAAAGAGGCATTGTATAATTTAGAAACGGGGTTAAGATTAATAGAAGGTTTGAAATAATTTTCATATTGAGTTAAGAATTAACAAATACATATATAACTTATATGTATTTAAACAATTGTTCTAAATTTTAGACTGTAATGTTTTGTAGATGTAACTGTTTTAACTCACCTTCTATCGGTAGAAACATATATAAACACTCATAACTTAGATATCTGCTTTGAATTTCAGCAATAAGGTTTGTTTCAAAATGTGACATTGACATGTTTCCTACATCTTTTGCCATGTTAATAAAATGAAATTTGCATGCTTAGGGTAAAAATCTGCATTACAGAGTTCACATAAAAGTAAAACTCCCCAAAATTGGTTTCATAAACGTAAGTTTCTGTCAGCTTAAGAATCTACTGAAGTGACAGCATACTATTGATTTAACATTCTACCTAATACAATGGAATTGTCATTACTTCCATTTAATTACACTGACCACTCATGTTAAGAAGATAAATATCCATTATCTTTCAAGATGTGTGGACAACAATAAGCAAAATGTAAAGAAAACTTTTCTGAGATGATCCATCAAGGCTATATCTTTTATCAGCAGATAATGCCTCTGAATATCATAGAAAGTGTTTCTTGGACACACTACACATACTTTCTCTCAGCCTGGGAAAATGTCAGCCAGTTTAGCTTCAGATACTTTAAAGTACAATTAGACTCAATGATGTGGAGACATCTATGGCTATGGTCTATAATAAAATAAAAATAGATAAGTCATACTAGCAAGTGTCAATCCAAATGGCAGTCACTATGTTGCAAACAAGTATATTATATTCTCCATTAGGCTGAAGAGAAAATAACATATCCTTTACCCCTATACTTCTCTAGAAATCATTATAGCATATTGACCCACTTTTGCAGCATGCCTTGTAAAGACTCAGTAATACTGTGTGTTAGTTGGCTAGGTCTGCTATAATAGTATTACAAACCAGGTGGTTTAAGCCAAGAGAAATGTATTGTCTCAGAGTTCTGAAGGCTAGAAGTCTAAATCCAAAGGGTCATCAGGTTTGGTTCATTCTGAGAGCTGAGGGAAGGACCTGTTTCAGGTCTGCTTGGCTTATAGATAACGAAGTCCATATTCATATGGCATGCTCCCTGTGTGTGTTGCTGTGTCTAAAATTTCCTGTTTCATAAAGACATTAGTCGTATTGGAATAACTATTAAGTGATTTATTAATAAATGACATATTAACTAATTATATCTGAATCCACCCTGTTTCCAAATAAGCTCACATCCTGAGGTACTGTGAGATAAAGATGCAACATATAAATTTTTCGGGATGCTGGGGAAGAATCCGTTCAACCTATAACATACTTTCTAGTGCACAATCTTGAATATGCCGGACCGTAAGATGGACGATTATTAAGCAGATCACACACCACCAGGATAAGCTCAGATCTCCTATAGCAGGGGCTGTTACTTTTAATTCTTCACATTTTTCCTATGAGGAGTGTAATGCTTTTAATAACATTAAATTAGTTGATAAAGTAGAGGTGGAAGGGAGAGAGAAAAAGGATTAACAATGACTGAGAATGAAATGACAACCCCAATGCAGCATCAGCGAGAAAACATGTTTTGCTAAACTTTCTCTACCTAAGGCTACAAAGAATATGTTTTATGGTGGCATTAATATGTCCACATTACTTTTAGTGTCCCGGGTGATGCAGTGATATGCCTTTGCCAGCCATCATCAAAACACTCTAGAACCAATTTAATAAAGGCTAGCTAAATAAAAAGGCATATTTTCAATTATATTCCAAATGGTCCTAGAGATTGTACACTGATGTGCTTGAAGCTAATCTTTTAAAAATAGATTCTCTTAGCTAAACCACTACTTTAAAAGCCTATAGCTACTTAGTGTTTCATAATGAGAAAAATTATAGACCCAAGATACCTTTCTCTTTTACAAATCAATAATGTTTTAAAAAATCAACACCCATGACTTATGGAGGTGACTGATTCAATGCAAGTCAATGCCTTAAAAACCACATTAAGTATTTATATTTTACAATTGCATATAAATCGTTGTGATTTGGCAGAGTATCCTTATTAAAAGTTCATTTGTGAAAATTGTATGCTGCCATCTTTACTGCTTCTACAACTCTCTGGGGAAAATCTTTCATGTTTCCTGGAAGAAATCATATGTATTTAAATCAGTTCTTACAGAATAAATTGTTTAGAAAACATACCTTGGAAACTTAAGTGTATGTTGATGTACTCCAGTTGCAAAGTTACTAAATTAATGGTAAATCAGTTCATAAAATTAGGAATTGTTCTTCCTGTTTCTAAAGATTAGGATGAAAAAACCTGCAGAATGAATCTTTCAAGGAGGAAAAATAGAACTTACGCACAGGATATGGGCCACTTTAAAATCAGTACCTTTTTAGTCATTCCTTCCAGCCATGGGTCCATGAATGGAGTCATTTCTAAGGATAGCAAAGAAAAGATACTCTTTAAGAAAAGCTTATTGTGGCGAAATGCATTCAGAGGTTACAAAGACGTAAAATCAGAACCTGCTATTGCAAATATTACCAATATATTAAAGGTAGATGTTCAAAAATAAATTCTTAACATTGTATAAGTCACAATGATCCAAACAAAAGGCATTATCATTCTTCAGGGCATTAGAACCATTTCAGACAATCAAATTCCCTGGAGAATTTGGGACACTATGATAAAATGTGCATTAAATATAATACTAATTATTATAATTAAATGTAAATTATTAACTAAATAAAACTCTGGATGTTTTTTGTAAGAAAAAGATAAGTAATTCACTACCACTGGAGATCACTATTACACCAAATTCTTATAGTGAAATTTGGTAATACAAAGGGAAACATATGCATGTATTTAGCCAGCTTGCTGAGAAGAAACTATTATTTATTTTTATTCCCACTTGAAGAAAGAGAGCCCCCTTTTCCCCTTTGCCTTCTTCTTCCCCTACTTCTCAGTTTGTTTTTCCTTCTCCTTCTTTTAAACAGGAGAATGCCAGGTTATAATTATAAAAGAAAAATAACTCTTGAAGTTTCTACAAAATTGTTGATTCATACAAAACTCATCCTTTGGTGCTAAAGACTAGAATTTGAAAAGGTGAGGAAGACTGGTTAATTGTAGGGTCCCAGAACATCATCACTGGTTTACTTGCTAATTGTGAAGGGGAAAAACTTCATCTTTACAGTGGAAAAATCAAGAGGTTAGAACCATAACTGGGTGACTAAAGAGCACATCTAAAAAAGGGGAATATTCAACCCCCTATACAGCATGAAACAATGCAGGATGAAAGTCCTCAGTATCCTCTATGGAATATCCTTGTGAAAATTTCAATTTAAATCTATCCCAAACCTGGGGCGCCTGGGTGGCTTAGTCGGTTGAGCGTCCGACTTTCGCTTAGGTCATGATCTCACGGGTCGTGGGTTCGAGCCCCGCGTCGGGCTCTGTGCTGACTGCCATCTCAGAGCCTGGAGCCTGTTTCAATCTGTGACTCCCTCTCTCTCTGACCCTCCCCTGCTTATGCTCTCTCTCTCTCTCTCTCCTAGAAATTAAAAAAAAAATAAAAAACATTAAAAAAAAATAAATCTATCCCAAGCCTTTAAAACTGATTTTTAATTTATAGGAAATATTAGAATATAAACAAGTTAGACTACATCATTTGGCAACAATTGGACAAATTTCATACTGTGGGATATTTTATTAGCACACTTAGCCTAGTCCCCTCAAAAAGCCAAGACCATCAGAAAGTTTTTTTAACATGTGGGAGACAAAGCGGTTGTCAGTACATGCCCCTCCCTTATGCTTTTCCCTTTACTACCCTCTTATATGTCTGATTGCCAAGTGTGAGCCCCTGATTAGCTTCCTGAGCTTTTTCTTCCTGCCACCAGGGAATCTACTCTGCTGCCTTTCAAGCCAGTAAGGCAGGTTGCACCAGGGAATTAATGTTTCTAGTAGTCCTCAAACAACGATTGACTAGAGTTTGATACACATACTCTTGCTCTCTCACCCTTTTGATGGGGAGAGGAGCTATCAGAAGTTGTGTTGAGCTCTGATTCTAGACGTTTCCTCCAGGAATCAGGAGCCAATCACTCACAGTGGTAGCAGGCTTGATGATGTACCTTTTATGGGCTCCCGCCCCTCCCCTTCCCTTCTCACTTCTTCACTCCCTTTCTATGTTTCTTTCACCAACCTAATAAATTACTTAAGCTTGAAACAGCTTCTGATCTATTTATGAGAGGGTCTGAACTAGGACAGGGGCTTTTTCCTGATCAAAATTAGGCCATATAAGTAAGAATCAAGTGTGTGAGTAGTTGGATTTAGTTTTAAAAAGGGTGAGAGTATCTCGAGGAATGTTAGGGAATTCATATTAATTGTATCAGATATGGTAATGGTATTTTGGTTGTGAAAGAGATAATTTTTACTTTTAGAAGACACCTGCTGAAGTTCTTAAGGGTGATATATCATGATATCTGCTACTCAGCTTCCTGTGGTTCTGCAAAAAACAAATAAATCATAGATACATACACACATACACATAGAGATAAATTGGGCAAATATGGCAAGAGGCTAAGAATATTTGACTATACACAAACCAAATTATGTAACAAAAGTTGCATTATAAAGAGAGCCTACAGTAATCATTTTAACACAGATAAAACTTTATTGACCTTAAGAAAAATTGTTATGCATGTATTCTATGTGGAGCTCTGCTTAGTGAACTAAGGGAAATGAGAAGAACAAAACAGCCCCTGACATCACACGGTTTGCAATATATTGGAGGACCCATTCTTAAATTACCTAGTACACATTTAATTATTTAACTGGAGTTATGGTAAGCACAGTGAAAGGTAAATAGAGGGTGCTATGTAATACAAATGGGGGACGTGGTTTTATCATTGAGGTAGGAGATATTTCTTTGGAGAATCAATATTTAAGCTGGTAGCTGAGATAGGATAGAAGGTAGCTTGGCGTATTGTATGTATTGTATGTCCATCTGAGAAAGAGAGAAGGAAAAGAGTGCACAAGTACACAGAAGCAAAACCACTTTATTTACAAAGATTCCAAATCAGAAAGAAAACAAGTGTCTTTGTGGGGGTAAAACATGTTTAGTATGGCTGAAGTTCAGAAAAAAAAAATGTGGAGAAAAGGGCAAGATAAATCTTGTGAAGAAGACAGACACAGATTAGAGGTCAGAGTGACTTTTAGACTATTTTTATGTTAATCTAACTGCAGTGCAAAAAAGAGTCAGAGGGCAAATTAAAATTTGATGTCTGTATTTATTTTAAGCACGTCCTTTATTCTGATATTTTGATATATTGGGAACTTGCTGACCCTGGAGCCACTGCCCCTCCTAGGGTTAACTAATTCTTAAAGATTTACCCAGGGGTGTGTCTTTCCAACCAACCGAAAGCACATACCCCAGCCCTTTCCTCATTAGTCTCTCAGTCTCTGGCCACGATTTTCCTATCCTAATCACCCCATAGCAAGGTACTACACAACCAGAGAAGCTCCTACATCCCAGAGTCCACTGAAATTATTCTAACTATCCAAGCCCAAGCCTATTTAGCCTGCTAACCCTTCCTCTCCCATTCTGTCCTTTGAAAACCAAGATAAGGATGCTTGTTCACTTTTGCCTACGTCCCGTTGTTTTTGACCAACCATGATGCACATCCATAAAATCTGCAGAGTGTGCTGTGCCTGTTCCTCTTGGGACCTGAGTGACAAAACAATCTTCTCAATGACAACTCTTTCCTGATATGTTGGTCTCTCCATACCTGACTAATAATAAAACCTACATTTTAAAACAGTGTTAGATGCTGGAACAGCAACAATTTAAAAAAAGGATATTAGTGAGAAACAGTGAAAACTGAATGAATGAAGTCTTTGCTTAGTTAATAGTATGGTATTAATGTTATTTTTAAAATTTTGGCAAATGTACCATTCTGTATGCTCTTAAAATCAGGGAAGTCTACCAGAAGGGTATTTGGGAATTCTCTCAACTTTTCTCTAAATCTGAAATTATCACCCAATAAAGTGTTTATTATGAAACAACTTTATACATTAAAAAGACAAGAGTGGATGGGGAAGTATCAGTCAGGGACTAGAACAAAAAAGCAGAGAGGAGTGGGTTAGATTGATGTCCTTGAGGATGGGTTTGACTTATTCCTTCCCATTTCCTATGTCTTAACTTCTCTCCATAGAGAAAGCTTACCGAATCATTCCATTGGTGAGGGAAGGCACAGAGATTTTGTTTCTTTGTTTCCTTCCCCTTAGGCAATTTTGAGTGAAGTCTCCTGATATATTTCCCTGGAAATTCAAAAAAAAATTTCCCTGAAAGCCTGCCCGAAGGCTCTACTTGGCTAATAGCCTAAAACCTTGCTGCTCACGGTGAGGTTTAGCAATAGAAAAGGTAACATCTTTCTCTGCCTGATTCCTACATCTATCTCTTCCTGGATTCCAAACTCAGTGGAGGAATAGAGCCTTCACATGCTAGCTCCTTTCAATCCAAGTCAAAGCAGACAAAAAAAAAAAATGTCTTAAGACATATTGTCTTAAGAATTCAGTTTTGATTTCTCATACCCACTTCTACCCCAAATTCTAGAATTAGAGTCCATTATTTTAATAAAGTTGAGGAGGTTCTTAAAGTGTAAGTCCTGTTAGGTTAATACTTCTTGTGCTTTCCGTGTTCTAAGAAAGCATTTCATTCTTTACTTCTACCAACCATCCAGAAGTAATTTTCAGAAAAGGAAAAACAGGAGATCATGTTTCTATCTATCTCAATTTTTTTTGTGTTTTTACCAGCTAAATACTGACTGAGGGAGTAGAGATATTGCCACAGAGTTGGTGGTAAAATTCAGGCCAGAGAGAAAAGACAGTTTGTAGTAATACTACACCTTTCATCATTTTGATCAAAGATCCTCAATCTCAAGTGACAAGACACAGTGTATCTGCCAGCCTACATGGTAGTGAAATTATAAAAACTACTCATTGTAAGTAGCCTGGATGTTGAGGAGTAAGAATTATACCTATATTCTTTAAATATATCTTTAAATATATGTTCGTTGCATATATTCATGAAGAATGTAAGCATGTATCAGGGCTAATTTCCTTGATATAAATGCAGTAATGATCTTCAAATACGTTAAGAAACATTATCAATTCTTAAGGTCTACCTATGAAGGAAACAGAAAGTAAATAATTCATTACATCCCTTTAGGTCTTGAATTCAAAATCTAAGCTCTCTATACTGGAGAATAGTTGGCTTTCAGAGGTAGAAAAAGTGCTTGCTTATCTTCACTGGCCAGAAATACTTAACACAACACATCCCTGCATATTAACAGAATGTAGTATGCAATTCAGCATGCTGTTAGAGGTTATGATTTATTTCATTATAGTCCAGTATAGAGACACAAGTTTATGTATTGGGAGGGCAAATAATTACACAGGTAATATTTCTCACATAGTTACTTTCATAATTACCTCACTTCCCCTAAATGCAATTATATTCAAAAGTGTTTTTTTCCAAAATATCTGGATAAGACATCATCATTCAAGTTTATTTCACAGAGACCTCAGGTTCTACTTTAATTTACAAATAGTTATGTTGTGCAAGAAGTGAACATATTCACATATTCTCACCAAAAAACTTGTTAGAAAGAGAAAGAAAATTGCATTGGACTTTTGTCATCCAAAAATCTAATCCAAGTCAGTTTCCTACAACATTGTTTATCTGTGTACTGATTTATACTTAAAAATCATATTTTTATTTTGCTTTCAAAATTAAACTGAAATGTTACCAGATATTATTAGAGAATTTCTGCCATCTCCTTTATTTTCTAGCTTTGCCATATGTTGAGCATCAATTACTGACATCTATTGTATCTAAAATAGTATTTTAACTATAACCTTCCAGAAGCCTTCCTAATCTTCCTCATTTTGTCAAATCCATCATTCACAGTGTCTGTAATATACTTTTCTTTCAGTTCATTTTTCACACTGGCAAATTTATATCCCTTTTGTAATTATTTCAGTCTCTCTGCTATCCCATATTATAAACTCCATTAAAATAAGAACTGTATTTTGCAATTATTTTATCCTCAGTACTTCACAGTGTCTATAGTATATGAGAGGTTTTAAAAAACCCTTGTTGAATAAATGAGTGTATGACTTTTACACTTGAAGTATACTCTTTTAAATGGGCTTTATTAGTCTATGAAATTCTAAAACATTCTATATATGTCAAGCAAAGTACAAAACTTTCACCCAAATCAGCATTTAGTGTCTTTATCCCTACATGCTTGCTTGATTTGACCCTAGTTAGAAAACAAAACAAAATAAAATTCAGTATTAATGGTAGTAAACATTCATGAAGTATTTAGTATTTATTAAGTGCCTTGAACTTTGATATGAATTTGTAAAAATTTTTATTGTCTACTGCTCAAAATTACTTTATGAGATTAGAATTATTAATTTACTTGATGAATATATTGAGACACAGGTTAAATTTCCCATTGTTATACAGCACGTTGGTTTGAATTTACACTAACAAAGGTTGAACTCCAAAACTAAACTTTCCTTAATCAACTATGATTTATTGGCACTTTAAACTAAACAAAGATTCAATTGAGTCTTCTAACCTTCTTTTTAACTTTTCTGTTTGGAAACTTGGAAAAATAAAAATAGCACTTATAAATATTTAATTTTTTAGTTTTATTATGCATAGATAAACTGTCTAGATATGATATTTATTATGTAGAGTTAAAAATGTTATTATATATACTTAATAAATATTTTGGTATATATAGGCAATACTTGGTTTGTCATCATGAGCAAATAAATTAGACAAATTATTTTTCTAAGAAATGAAGACTGCCAAAGTTTATGATAATTTGATTGTAGTTGAATATCAGTGATCAAATTGATACATGCCAACATTTTATAATATGGTATATTTCACTTAAATATTTTCACTGGCCTTCTCTGTAACTAAAGGAAACTTTCCTTTTGCCTGTATGAATCATCTTCTTGGCATAATGATCTAAAAGCTAAATAGCTCCTAACTCCTCCATGCCTGTCAGTTGTCCAACTTGTCAGTTTTTACTTAAAATTTCTTCCCACATAATCAGAAATAAAGTTAATGTACTGTGAATCATTCTAGAATCATGTATTACTTACATTCCTAATTACTGGCATTGTAATAATGGTACTTTCTCTAATAACCTCTTTTGCTTGGGGGAAAAACAAAACAATGACTTTCACTTTACATGGACACAAATTAGATACGAAGAATAAGCTCTCACATAGAGCAGGCAATGCCTTCTAATTTGTAAATGGAGGTCACGAATCATCTAATCAGACAGGTTTTGTCTGAAATGACACATACTATACAGCATTCACAATGCACATCCTGTGGGAGCAGGTTCGTAGGTCAATTGATTTTTCTCTGTAGCTATTGTTCATGTCAGTCAGTGGATTTTTCGATTTAAAAAAGAAAATGAGGACTATTCTTGGGGCGCCTGGGTGGCTTAGTCGGTTAAGCGTCCGACTTTCGCTTGGGTCATGATCTCGCGGTTCGTGGGTTCGAGCCCCGCGTCGGGCCCTGTGCTGACTGCCAGCTCAGAGCCTGGAGCCTGTTTCAGTCTGTGACTCCCTCCCTTTCTGACCCTCCCCTGCTCACGCTGTCTCTCTCTCTCTCTCTCGCTCTCCTAGAAATAAATAAAACATTAAAAAAAAAGAAAAAGAAAATGAGGACTATTCCAACCTTATGATGTTGGTAATCACATTACATATATTATAATATATATATATATATATATATATAGTATATGTAATATATATTATATTATATATATCATATAATATGTATAATATATATAATATAATATATATATATATAATATTGAACTGAAGCCTAGATAGAACTACTACTTTATGGAAGTTGAGGGACAAACAGTGCAATGTTTACGGTTTACATTCTTTTGAACATTCTCAGAACTTAACCAACTTGTTGTTTTTCTTTCCTTTTCCTTTTTTCCTTTTCTTTCTTTTTCTTTCTTTCTTTCTTTCTTTCTTTCTTTCTTTCTTTCTTTCTTTCTTTCTTTCTTTCTTTCTTTCTTTCTTTCTTCTTCCTTCCTTCCTTCCTTCCTTCCTTCCTTCTTCCTTTCTTTGAGAGAGAGAGAGAGAGAGAGACCACAAACTAGGCAGAGGAAGAGAGAGAGAAGAGAGAGAGAATCTTAAGCAAGCACCATGCTCAGCACAGAAATCCACAAGGGCTCAATCCCACAGCCCATGATCAGAGATCATGACCTGAGCTGAACTCAAGTCAGACACTCAACTGACTGAGCCACCCAGTCGCCCATTTTTGTTTTTTTGTTTTTGGTTTGTTGTTGTTGTTGTTGTTTTTTAATTAAACATTTGTATTGTTTGCTCTGCCATTCTTTCTCTCTGGTAATTTTACTTTATGGACAACTAGTCACCTCTACTGATTTCAAAATCATATTAATATAGCCCTTATTGAGTCTTCATGTGGTCTTTGCCTTATAGTACAATTAACACCATTCTAAATAAATCTATTAATTCTCCATTTGTGCTTTTCTTTTCTTTTTTTTTTTCATAATCCTGGACCATTTTTCAACTTGTAGTGGTTACTGTGCTAATAGACCTATTTTGTCATGGTGAATTATAGGGAGAGTTCTCAGAGGGCATGATAATATGTGTTCATGGGTATCTGTGTGTGTATTTTATGTTGTATCAAAAAAAGACTTAATGATGTTAACATTGGTCTTTTTCCATTTCAATTTTTTCAGAGTCCCCAAGACAGAAAAAAATGTATAATAAAGACAAAATAATAAAGCAGAATTATATTCTACTCTGCAGGAATTGGGTTTCCCAAGATTGCAAACAGAGCGAGAGAGTGAGTGAGAGAAAGAGAGTAAATGAGAGTAGTTTCTTCTCAGTTTCTCCATGTCCATCTCCATAAGGGGATATGGGAGTGACAAGATGTTGAAAAAACAAGTAGGGGATAAGGCAAATGACAGTGCTGCGACAGCATTCTGTATCCTACCTCAGCTACCTTCTCCATGAGCCTGAAAGCCTCCACTTGGCATAGAGCAAGTGGGGGGCAGACAGAGCAAGGAAGCACAAAGCAGACCATAGTCATTCCCTGCCACCCCATCATCTCACACCTGTAAAGTGCTGAGCCCAAGGTGGGAAATCAACTTTAATACATTACCAGTTTTGGATAATAACTAGAATGTTTACAATATTTTTAAGTTATGCCTTAGATTGGAAGAAAAAAAATACTTAAAAGTATAAAATATATAGTTTAATATTTTATATTTACCTATGTACTTATTTTATCAATCAGTTTATTTCTTCGTGTAGAGCCAAGTTGCTGTCTAAAGTCTTTCCAATCAATCCTCATGAACATTTTTTAGCATTTCTTTAGAGTAAATTGGCTAGAGATATATTTACTTGTTGTTGTTATTGCTTTTAATCTAGGAATGCCTTAAAGTCTCCGTTTTTTGAGGGATATTTTTAGTGAATATAGACTTATTGGTTGACATTCTGTTTCTTCAATTCTTCATATGTGTTATTCTATTGCCTTGTATCTTCTTTCATCTCTACTGCAAATTCAGCTGTTAATATTACTGAGGAAACTTTGTACCTGATAGCTAATTCTTTTCTTGCCACTTTAAGGATTTAGTCTTTGCAAACTGGCCTGAGAAAAGAGAGCTTAGAGTAAGGTCAAGTGACACCAATGCTTTGTTTATGAAGATTTTCATGGCAGATGTAACACATGTCAAGTAGTAAGAATGCTCTGTGGATGGGACTTTTTGAAGAATGCCCAGCCCTATCTGCTTCCCTCTAGAGAGCCGAGGGCTGCCCTTTTTTACAAGTACCATGGTTGCAAGTCTGCTGGTGTTGGGAAGTACCACAGAGATGAGGAGAGAAGGATGGGAGTTTGTCAAGTTGGAATGGGACAAACCCTGTAGTTTTTTTTGGAGGTTTAGCATAGGTTTAGGTTTTTATTGAATAAATATTGCTTCAATCATTGCAAATCTTAGGTAAACTTCTGAAGTTCTGCAAAAGTTGACTTTGACAAAATATGCTGGTGTATTCTTGCACCACATATTTACAGAAGAACATATTTACAGAGATAACTTTACTATTCCTGAAGTCCTATCTCTTATTTCTTTTTAATCACAAGTCCTCTATTTTCTTTCATGTATCTTGTTTCTATTTTGGGTAGATAGTAAAATCCTTTAAAAAGAAGGAAAACAGTTCACATAGAATCAGTGCAGAACATCAATATTGCAAAACATTTTTATTTTAGATTGTTAGTTTACTTCATTAAAATGAGAAGCTGAGATGAAAGTCACAACCATTATCTTCCTTGCTTGTAAATATGCACAGCTGTGTGATTTAGTTATAGATTATTCATTGTATGATTATTTTCTTAGTTCTATCTGCCTGAAGCTGACAAAAATATAATTAAGGTATGTCTTATATTCTTCTTTTCCTTCTTGGTTGTTATGTCATCTTAGATGTTGGAGAATGTGGTACTTTTCAGTTCTAAATGGAACCTACATTATTGACAATAGATGAAATAGAATTTATAAAACTATATTGATAATATTTTAAACCTGAAAAAAGAAGTATTCATTTCTTCTGGGGTAGAAAACAGAAGCTATTATGGAAACAGTAGCATACTGATTATTAATGAATGAGAAAGTCTGTGTAAAGAGGAAGTGGAGGAAAGAGACATAATCATAATTACACCATAGGGAGTAATGATCAGAAGACAGTTGTTAAATATTCTGTAGGCAGGATAGTTGTAGTTTAATTTGAAAAGTATTATTTAAGGCTAAATACACTAGATGAACTAAACTGATTTTGATCTTTGCACATTATCCAATGTACTAAACTGTAAACTTCTCAGACTGGTTTCAGGAAAGAGTCATGCATTTACAACTTATCAAAAACTGAGAACTACCTGTGAAAAAAGATAAACACCACCTTTTTTTAATTTAATACCCTAACCGACAATATTATAGAAATAAATGTTCTTATTTTAAAATTTAAAAAAAAAAAGGCTTTGTACCAATCCTGACAGGTAGATATTTTACATGATTTTGTAGTGGCACAGCTCAAACTAATGTCTGGAAAATACCTCAATACCTCACAGTGACCTGTTAGATTAGCGGTTCTGAAAAGTATTCTGAAATCAAGAAAGCAGCTAAATTGCTGAAGTCTTTTTAGAACCATTTGAATATATTTTATATTTTGTGTCAGCCTATTGGCATTTACAGATATTAAATGTGAATTCATTAGTTCTTAAAAGTATCAAATTACTAATAAGGACAGAAACCAGAATAAAGAGTAAAGAATATGACTTGAATAGGAAATTCCCTTGTCTTAGAAAGTAACTTTATATATAGAAACTAGGTGAAGTAAGCTAATTTTGAACTTTACTGTCTATCTCTCTTCTTTCCCTTCATATATGTACACACATGCAGATACAGACATATATACATATAAAGGGAGACAGAGAGAGAACACTTTATGGTCTGTATAAGTATAGATACATATACATACACAGGGGGAGAGAGAATGGGAGTGGGGAAGAACAATTTATAGTCTTTCCTGTGCAACTGATTAGGTTAATGTAAAAGTATTATTAAATAGTAAATATGAATAGACAGAAAAAAACTTTTTTATTCTGAAAATGGTACTATATTAGCTGAATGATAAGGGATACTGTGAATTACTAAAATCAACAGACTAGAAAGTATTTGATGTGTTCTTTTTTTTTTTCATCAATCCTTTCAAATCTATTTAATTTTCCTTTTGAGTTCTTCTAAATTGAAATACAAAATGTAATATTTCCCCTTTCCTTGAAGGAGATGTATTCTTAATATTTTTATTGGCACTGAAATTTGTATCTGAAGTGAAATCTAACATACTGAAGTTTTAAATGGATAATACTGGAGATGAAGATGTGCTTGATGATCTAAAAGGAAATGGAAGAAGATGTTATTGTCAAACCATTTATTGAAAACTAGTTATTGAAGTTACATTTTGGAAAGCAAGAACACCAACATTTTATTTTTGTTATTGTTTCTGTTCATATTATTTATAGTCGCTATAAATAATATGCAATATAATACAACTGAAAATAACTGAATTATGTTTTACTGAAAAATTATATGATTCTGAACATTTATCTGAAGGAAGAAATATAACAAAACTCTCAAACAATTTTAATTTTAAACTATTTTAATTAACTCTTTTTGACAGTCATCAGGGCAAAGTAATCTACCCCCAAAATTCTTTTTCTATTAACACATAATGCATCAATGGAGAGAAATATAAAGTTATCTAAAAGTGTAGAAGAGCCATCCAGAACTCTTTGCTACCTGACTGATTTTCAGATCTGTCAAGAGAAAGTCACCAAAGTCCTTGCATAAGAACATAAGCATTTAAACATCGAAGACAGATCACCGATGTGAGATAGATTCGTCAAGATTTCCCAAGTTAAGATAATATGTTTTTATTACATGTTATGGTTAGTACATAAACCAGGACTTTATAGACCAAAGAATATAGAGATCTTTCTTAGCTATGGGAAAAACAACGACAACAACAACAACAGAAACATTGCGAGGGAATGATTTTGATCAGATGACTTGAGTTATAAGTGAGACTGTCTTTAAACTTATTGCTATCATCCAGAATTGTCCCACTTTAAACACATTCCTACTTTCCTGGTGCTGGGAGAGTATACGTTGGTCCCTCAAAGCCCTACCTCTTGATGATCAGACTCTGATGTAGTCTGCTCCCCTTGAGTATGGACATGACTATGACTTGCTTCCAAAGAGTAGATTATGGAAAAAATTACAGAATCTATGTGACTACACACTTAAAACTGTAGTGCCTCATCTTTTGGAGTCTCTCTCTCCTTTGCTGGCCTTGCGAAAAGAAACTACCTTGTTGGGAAACTCCATGGTGTACAGTATTGTGGGTGGCCTCTAGAAGTTGAAGACAGCCTCTGGTTCACAGCAGAAGAAAAAAAAAAAACTAAAAAAACTAAAGTTCAATCCAAGGAACTGAATTCTACAGCAACTGAATAAGCTCAGAAATAGACCCTTCCCCAACAGAGACTGAGAGAACTGTGCAGCCCTGGCTGACAGCTTGAGTGCAAACTGGTGAGTCACTAAACACAGGAGCTAGCTAAGCCATGTCAGAGCCTCAAACGGTAGAAACAATAAGTGAGAAAATAATTGTGAGTTCTTTAAATGTGTTAAGCTTGTGACAGTATTGTTATGCAATAGATAGCTATACAAAGACTATAGTTTCAGAGAAACAATGATTAATCCCACGACAGGCATTAGCTGGTTGTTCTTAAAACAAATTTTTCCAATCACAGATGGTAATTTTGGGTTTATATTCATGAACCCACTCTCTTTACCTATTTGGTATATATTTAAATTTTATGTATAAAAGAAATCCTCTGCATGTGAATTGCAACTCTCAAAGGATTAAACAGCAATAGAAATGTCTTAGAAAATATGCCCTTTGCCTCCTTAATGAAGTATTTATTTTCTGGATACTGTGTCACTACATGAAACTGTCAAGTTGTGAACATATTAATGACTATAACCTGCTGTGTTTCAATTACTTCAGTTTTTACCAGTTTTCCACTATCAATGCAAAATGGAATAAAGAAATCTATGATCAGGGTAATTACTGCTTCATTATGAAATTTCAGGAGTTGTTAATAATGATGTTCAGCATACTCTATTTCCTAGCCTTTAAAATTTTTCTTTTCCATAGACCAAAAGAAAAAAAAAACCCTTCCCAGCTGTTCTAAAAATACAGAACCAAGTGTTGAATTAAATAAGCTAAATGTCTTCTTCTGATAAATGAATGCTCACTCACATAGAAATTATAAATGTGGCTTAATTGCTAAAGATAAAGATTCCTTTCTGATATCTGATATCTCACTTTAGGCTAACATTTTAATATCGACTATAGTTCTGCCCTTTGTCATTCACAATCTTTTAAAAATAGAAAGACAAACATTTAATATTTTATAAAATAAACTACTAATACACTCATAATTAGAATTATACTAAAGTTATAAAGTTAGAATTATACTAAAGTACTAAAACTTAAAAGACTTTATTATGACTTTGTTTATGAAAAAAAATAAATGCATTTTTTACGGTTATATAAGACAAAGTAATGTTCAAATATCGGGTTCTGGCTGTGTTTGACACACAAGTTCTATGAAATAGGAAAGGACCCAACCTCAGTATCTTTGATCAGTTCTTCTTAAACCTAAACAAATAGAAGTGTGTGTGTGTGAGTGTGTGTGTGTGTGTGTGTGTGTGTGTTTTCATTGTCCATGTGGATAGAAAAGCATAGAATATACACTATGGCAGGAAGAAACATAGTTTTTCTGTAAAGGGCAAGATAGGAAATATTTTCAGCTTTATGATGCATAAGATCTCTGCTGCAACTACTCATCTCTGTCAGTGTAGCATGAGAGCAGCTGTAAACAATTTTTAAACCATGACTGAACTCCACAAACACATTACTTATAAGAACAGAAGGGAAAGAATTGGCCCTGAGAGCCATACCCTGCTGATACTTTTTGTAAGGGAATTCAAAAGAGAGGATTTTAATAACCAAAAGACCTATTGTCTATCTCATCATTTGATAAATTAAGACATGATAAAAGTTTGAAGGTCGAAGCTGAAATAGAGCCCACAATTAAATGATATATTAAAGTTGTGAGGAATTTTTTGAGGGTCTGGCAGATTGTGAAGTATTTAGAAAAGTTACCCCCAAAAAACAATTCCTCACAACTTTAATACTTTGATAGATTATAGATAGATAGATAGATAGATAGATAGATAGATAGATAGATAGATATAGATATATATCAGAAAGAAAACTGACAAGTACAACATGGACTAAAAAGGAAATTTAGAGATTAAAATATCCAAGGTGCATAAGCACTGGGCAGGCAGTTTCCATGAGTGGGCAAAGGCTTACTATTCCTCAGTGAGAACTAATCTCAAAAACACACACAAAAACCACACCAGATTTGTTCTTGTTACCATTACTTCCTCCCAAGAATGGCTAATAAAATGCAGCCAAATAAAACCAAATCCTCTTTCCTTAATTTCTGCAAAAATTCTATGGGGTCCCATAACACTTTACTTTCCTGGTTTATCCTTTCTTACTGGACTCCTCCATAAATTGAGATGTGCGTAAGTTAATTCTAAGCATGCTTTACTCTCCTTGTTTTACTGCAAAATCATGCTACCAAATATCTATCACATAATCCAGACTAGGCATTAGCAAGAGAGATTATAAGAAGTTACAGTCTCTGAAATGAATATTTAATGGATTAGGTTAAATAGATTTAAATAAAAATAACGTATTTTATTTACTCCATACTATAAGCAAAGATGCCCTAGAAGAATCAAAAACCTTTATAATACTGGAATAAATAAATACTGGAATAAATAGTAGTAATAGTAGTAGTAGTAGTAGTAGTGGTAGTAGCAGTAAAAATAATAAAGGCACTTTTAATATTTCACATTCTGTTTTTTCATAGATTGGCAACATGGACGGAAATTTTATTTATTTATTTATTTGAACCTGTTTCTCTGGATGTAATTCAAAATGAGAAAACAAAATGCAAGTTCAGTTTCTGATACTTGTAAGATAGAAGACCAAACACCAAAATATGAAAGATATGGTATAGACATTATGGAAGAGATCTTATAACCTGTTGTCTTTCCTATATCCCACTACTTATCTCTTTTAAACACCAAGATAGATAATATTTCAGTTTCTAATTTCCAGCTGATCATTTTTATATGAAAGTTTCATCAGAGTTAAATTTCAAAGCCCCTTCTCTTATCTTTGCTCATATACTTTAACTTCAAGAATCTTCTACAATCCTAATCTACCAAGACTATAACTTTTAAAGTTTGCTAATCTATTCTCTCTTTTAGCCTATGGGAACCTGTCATTCTCTTCCATTTCCCTGCATCATTGGAGCCACTTCTATAACTTGTTCCTGAGATTCTGTAGATTTTCAGTAGTTATCTACAGAAGGACATTTATTGTGGGACAGGGAATAATGACATGGACCTAAATTCTCAACTCCTCAATACAGTTCTTTTGTAATGTGCCTTATCAAAAAGAGAGAGTAGGCATCTCCATTCTTTGACTTTAGTCAGGTCTGTGTTTTGCTTCAGCTAGTGGAAAAAGAGCAAACCTGATGCCACTAGAAACTTGATAAAGTGTCTTTGTATTTTGGCTTCTTGTCCTGGAGAATGTGCCACCATCAAGAGAACATTCCCAAGCAACCCTGCTAGAATGATATGAGAGACAAGGGGAGAAACACAGTTGTCTATGGTAACAGTCTCCTAGACCAGGAAGCTTCAGCCAAACCACTAGCATCAGCAGATAAAATGAAGTAAGATAAGTAAGATCAGCGGAGTCTTTCCCAGATCAGCAGAATTATACAAACAACCCCTAAACTCAAGAAAATAATAAATTTGGGGTTATATATTTCATGTAAATAACTGAATAAAACATTGATAATCCAATGGTCTAAAATTGACGATTTTAAGGTCTGGATAAGGGATTAACATAGGGCACGTATTAGTGTTATATTTGGTTTATTCTGTTTTAATGACTCAGTCTTTATATGTAAAGATATCCACTTAAACCATGGTTTATTCTACTGTCACGTGTAAGAATTAATATTTGATTTAAGAAAAACTAATAATAAGCATTTTAAAATAGTACAAAAAGAGCTCTCTGTCAAAATCTTCCAACTTTCTTTCTTCACCAAGTAGTAGCAGTCTCCTGACTTCTACTTTTCCTTTTCATCCTGGATACCTCTTAGCATACTGCTAACAGTTAAAATCAACTAGCCCTGATGCCTGGCCCTGTGATTTATGTGAACAGGTCAAGATAAATAGGGTATGCATTTGCAGTGTCTTTTGCTGTAATATGTTCTCAAAACCCAGACTCATTGTGTTCTCCTGATAAACAAGAATCAATACATTTTACATCCGGAGAAAAAGAACTAAATCACTCTTACAATTCTTGATTTCCCTAATCTGTCAACAGATCATAATGATACTAGTCATGTCACTCTATCAGGCTGAAGTGAAAAGGAAGTGAAAGATACTTTTAAATTTGATTATTTATTTATTTGGGAGAGTGAGTGAATTGGGGAGGGGCAGGGAGAGAGTGGGAGAGAGAATTTTAGGCAGACTCCTTGGCCACAATGGGGTGGGGTTGGGGGCCAGACATGGGGCTTGATCTCACAAGGGTGAGAGCATGACCTGAGCTGAAATTAAGAGTCAGCTGCTTAACCGACGGAGCCACCCAGCACCCCAAAAGTGTTCTTTTTTTTTTTTTCCAAAAGTGCTTTTAAATTCTAAAAACCTATATAGAGGTTGAAATGACAACTATAACAAAAAAGAACTTTACCTGAAATCTTTGTAATACCATCGATTCTAAGTTCATTAATTGTTGTGGTTATAATAGTTTGAAATGTGAAGTCAGGAGTTTAGGGAGTTTTTACAGATATTATGAATACGTTTATGAAAATGAGTGAGTAAAGATTCAGCCTGGTAAATTCAATTAATCTGTTTTAACTTGAATTTCACTTTTCTTATCCATCACTGTAAGATCAGAAGGGTCAGCTAAAAAATAGAAAAAGGCTAAAAGTCTGGAAGGCACTTGACAAATGTCAAGTAAATACGGCAAAATAACCCCCACCACCATAGACAATATTAGAAACGGGCTCTAGCATAGAACCATAAGTACAGGTTTCGGGAGCTTACAGTGAATTCTACCCCTCGTTTACCTTGCAACCTAAAGAAAACTAAATTTCCATCTTCTTTATACTTCATTATGTCCCCTTGGAAAGGTAATGCATGTTTATCTTAGTGTGACTGAAATTCCATAAAAGAATGGCAGTGTGTAGCATAAATGATTATGATCACCTAAAATATTTAAAAACCTTAGAAAAATAAAGGGATAACGGTAAATCAAAACTTTTGAATTTTTGGCAAGTTCTACAAATATGTTTCCAAAATGGACCAGGATGCACTTAATAAATGGGGTTTGTCCCCATTTTTGTTTCATATTTAAAGTTTTCCATATGGTATAAAGATATGCATGAAATATTCATTATATGAAAGTTATAATATTCATTATATAAAAGTGCCCAAACAAGACTACAAGTATTTCAATGAGATATTTGCATATGTGTAAACATAAAAACTTTTTTCTGTATTTCTATATGTAAAGGAAAATAAAGTGATCTTTATTGATCACTTTACCAATTATACTTGGTATATATAATTACCAGTTATACTTGGTAATTCAAGTATATCTCTAAAAGAAATACAAAATGAAAAGAAAAGCAAATTTCATGGGTCTAAGACAAAGGAATCATTTGAGATAGGCTAAAGATGGGGAATCTCATTTTTCTATTTTCTACAAAGCTTCCATTTTTTCCTTGAATTTTAGACTTTTATATATACTTCAGAAATTATTTCAAGACAGTCAAATAACATGAAAATGTACAACTAGTTGAATAGAATAACAACAAATACTTTTTCCAGTTGAACCCATGTTTTTCCTGTCCTTTTCCTTCAAACCTCAATATTGAATCTTTGAATTCTGTAGGACTGCTTTTTAATTTCTTCGGAGTACTCATTAACCTCTAGGATATAATGAGTGTTGTATATTTTCCAGCTTTTTCATTTACATTCTTCAGTTTCAAATGGAAAATTGAGATGCCCAACATTGGTATTAATTCATTTTTGTAGTGAGCATTCAGTGAATTTTATTTTATTTTTTTGGTAAATGCAAAAAAATGATCACCTGACATATTCTAATTCTCTTACTTTTTACTACTTTCCAGTCTGAACAGATTCCTTGGATTGTCGTATTTTATTTCTAGTCACTACCAGCTGAAAAAACACTGCCTTCTTATGATAATCATTATATAGAAGTGCTACAGAAATGTGAAATGATATTGTTTCCTTGCCATTCTGATCTCCCATCAACAATTTACAATTTTGAAGGAGCATTAGCACAATATAGTAAGAAACAGCTGCTTAATTTACCTTAATTGTTAGGCAATATCTCATTTTATCTCAATAGCAAATTCAGCAGATCATTGAGAGCATATGTTTATTGTATTTCTAGTGCTCACAGAAAACCACATTCTGCTTTACTCTCAGACAACAAAGGCTCCAAAGAATCATGCTTTGCAAGTAAAAGCCACTACCACAGACTTTCCCCAATATAGGATTTAGTCATTCATTGTATTACCTTGTGACAGATGCCCCAGATACAAGCAATTGGAAACCAGAAACAATTCAGTTGACCCTACAAAACTCTGCTTCCCATGTATGATCAAGATTTACACAGTGATAGAGAAAGCTAACCTGATCGCATACATTTGTTTCCGTGAACGTTTCTGTCTGTGGCTCTGAGACTCTGCCCTTAGTGAAATAGTGAATTCATTGAGCTTTAAAACCCTCTGAAGTGACTAACAGACATTATTGAAAAATGTTTCAGAAGAAAACTCCTCAACACATTTCAAAAGCATTGTTTTTTTTTTTCTTTCTTTCAGGCAACACAGATTTTGTGATATAAAAGGTGAAGACTGAGTCATAATTATTTTATTGTGGTTGTTTAATAAACAGTTACATTTGATACACTAATATTTTATTTACCTGTGTTCATAAGTAACATTGTTTTATAATTTTCTTTTTACTCACTGGTTTTTTTCAGGTTTGGTACCAGCATTATGATGAGTTATTATATAGTACTATCCTTCTTTCTTTACTCTGGAAGAATTGTGTAAAATTGGAATTATCTGTTCCATGAATAACTCTTAAAACAGCTGTATGTATGTATGTATTGGTGTGCAGAATTTTAAATATCTTTTAAACTCCTTCAATAGCTTAGGGACTGTTAGTATTCAATTGTGCTTAAGTCATTTTTGGGAAATAATTGGTAAATAATTTGGACAAAGTTTGGTCATACTATTGGCAGCTTCTATAATTATGCTTTTCTCTTGAATTATTAATTTGTGCTTAGTTGGTTTTTAACATGATCAAATGTGCTATAAATTTTTACATTGCATTAATCTTCTGAATTGACTGTTGATCTCTCTTACTTTATATAAACAATTATTTCATTAATATCTGTTTTAATTTTACTACTTAATTTCCTTTAATATTCTCACTTTTATTCTATTGTTCATTTTTAAAATTCTAAAATTCTACATATATCTTATTAATTTTCAGTTTTACACCTTTGGCAGTATGTGCATTTAAGGCTATCTAATTCCTCTGAAATATCATTTTACCTGAATTAAACCATCTGCATGAAACATTTTGACATGTGACATTTTTATTGTCATTTAGTTCTAGGTGTTTTTAAAAAATGTATAAGTTACTAAACATGAGTTTTACCAAACAATGGAAGTTTGCATTTAAGTTATCTTTTAATTTAATAATTGCATCGTACTTGGTGCATATAGTTTGTATAATGTATATTATTTTATATTTATTGTGAATATTTTACAGTCTCAAATCTGATAAGATTTCACATGTTCACATGTGCTGGGGTACCTAAGTGGTTCAATTGGTTAAGTGTCTGACTTTGGTTCAGGGCATGATTTCGTGGTTTGTGAGTTTGAGCCCCACATCCAGCTCTGTGCTGACAGCTCAGAGCCTGGAGCCTGCTTCAGATTCTGTGTTTCCCTCTCTGTCTGCCCTTCTCCCACTCATGCTCTTATCTCTCTCTCTCAAAAATAAATAAATGTAAAAACAAGGTTTAAATGTTCATATGTACTTAAATGAATATGTCATCTCTTGTTTTAAGCCCCACTGATAAATGTCTACTAGGTGAAACTAAGTCATTTGGCATCTATATTATATCTTTTGCATAATATACTAATGAAATATTTAGTATATATTATATATTTGTATAATTAATTTAATAGGAGATTTCTTTTTTCCTTTTTTCTCTTTTCTTTTTCTTTTCATTGTATGTTTATAGTTGTTTTACATTGCACCTGAGATACAAATTCCATTCATCAACACAATTAATTATTTTAAATTAGCTAAGAAAATAATTCTATGAAAAGGAAAACTACTTTAGGTAATTATATACTTATTTTTCTTCAATATATTTTGTAATATTTTCCAACATTTATTTATTTAAATGTTTATTTAAAAATAAAGTGCCCTTTCTTTTCATACACACACACACACACACACACACACACACACACACACACACACATATTCAATCTGTCTCTCCATCTGTCTCTATTCTCCACGTTGTAAGTCATAAGATCACTTTAATTAGTTAAAAAGCATTTTTGTTTGAATGTTGGGCCCAAACTTATTCACAGTCCATTTAAGTGAGAATCTTATGCCTATTGTTATTATGTTTCTTAAATAAAAACAAATTTTGTCTTAGTTAAGTAGAGACTATATTTTGAGGGATTACTGATGGAGGTTCTGGAATAGTACTATATGAACTTCCAACCAGGACATCTGTGGGTGTTTCAGTCATCAGGTAGGAAAAGCTTTTCTTTCCTAGAGAGGATAAAACAAAGTGAGAAAGAATCCTTTGGGGGGGGGGGATGGTGTAATCAGAGGACCAGGAAGTGTCTGGCTTGTTTTGGAATCTACCAGTTCTTGGGAGAGGCTTTACCTTACAGAGGGGTCATTTTATATATTGATGCTGGCCCAGGCTTTCAGGGGTGAGTGGGTTCCAAAGTTCATGAACCTAGGGAAGAAGAGAAGCTTAACTCAAGTTTGTTCAGGTCAAATTAGCAGTTGTTTTGTCCAGATTGGTTAGTCATTACGATCAGTTCAGCTAATCATTTATGAGACAAAGAATGGGAATTTGTAGTTTGTATCTGATCTTGTCCTAAGTAAATTAGGGGACATCAGTGAATGTTAACTAAGTCATTGAAGATGAATGGTTCTTTGTAATAAGCCATTTCCCGGAAGACAAAAGAATGGGGAGACGGCTCAGGTTAGTTTTTAAATTGTCACTTTAGACTACATTTCCAAGAAGTTGTTTGAATGAAAAACACCCAAGTAATTATATTAAAGTTGTTTAAATTAATATTTTTCATAGCTAAATTTATTTTAAATTTGAAATAGTAAGCATTATATAAGTAGTATAAAATGAGAATGTCATGGGGGATGTAAAGTACAGAATGGTGACTATAGTTAATAATACTGTATTGCATATTTGAAAGTAGCCAGGAGCATGGATCTTGAAAGTTCTCAGTATGAAAAAATAATTTTCTTGTAACAATGTAGAGTGATGGATATTAAGTAGACTAATGGTGATCATTTTGCAATATGCACAAATATCGCTTCATTATGTGTATACCTAAAACTAATATAACCTTGGATGTTATACCTCAACATTATAAAAAACAAAAGTATATTTCAGTATTCCTATCCTTGGTATCATAAAGCTTGACAAATGCATCTGGTAGTTTTTGAAAATAAGGTTAAAATAAGACCACTGATAGTATAAATGTATGCTGATGTGCAGGCCTGTTTTAGATATGAGAAGAGTATGAAGTTCTTACTGAACAACTGTGTTTTTTTTTTTGTTTTCCAGTAGGTGATTTCTAAAAGGTTTTTGAGGTCTGAAATTCAAACTTTAATGAAAAATCGGCTTAGCTTTCAAAACATAAATGTACACCTCATGTTACCTGCTGTCACTACCAGTCATCAGATCAATATAGATTTTTTCTGAGCAGAGTTATTTTGTGAACTGTATAGAAGTTATAAGTGAATAACTATTGGAATTAAATGCTAAAATGTGATATGATTGGCTGATACACACAAGAAGATTTATTTTAGAAAAAGAGTAAGAGCGAAGGGAAACATTGGCTGAAAGCCAGCTGATAGAAATGAACATCAGTTTTTGTTTTCTTAATATGTTGAAATATCCAGTTTAGGTTGGACAATTTCCCTAAGAAATCCTAAATAAGGTGATATTTCAGCAAATTCAGGCATCCAAAAAGACATGTTGCCAAGTAAATGGATCACCTTTAAACTAGTTGAACATGTTTTGAACTCCCAATCACTTAGCTTTAAAATAAATTGTCAAGTTATAAAAAGGAAGTATACTTCTGGCTTCAAAACTTCTCTGAAGACACTAAATTTCAAAATAGATGACCAAATGCTAGCAACGTTTTTCATTACTTATATTTCATATGCTGAAAATGTAATAGTGGAAGGCAATTTAGGAGATAATGATCATGAATTGGAAGGGAATGAAAGAACCAGGAAAATGGACTTTAAAAATGTATGCATCAGCAAGCTCAGACAACTGGGTGGAATGAACACATTGACAGAAAGTCTATAGCAAAATTGGATGCTGGCAGTTTCTAAGATGTAATAACAAGAGCAAAGAAATAAACTATACCCATGAAAATAAAATATGAGAGTCACCTGGTAGATGATTTGAATAAGGTGTGAACTTTTATACGAGGTTTAGATTGGGAAAAATCACAAAGATAAGTATGTCCATGTAGTACAAGAATTTGTGGATGGTGTTAGGAGAACATAAGTCAAAATAAATTGCTGCCAGCATATGATCTTAAAAGTAAAGAGGAATGAAAACTTAAATTAGGCATGGAAAAATAGGTGATTATGTATGGCACCAGAAAAGAAAACCTGCAGTTATAAAATAAATAGCTAAAACTTTTATTTTATTAATGGCTTTATCCTTTCTTCTTATTAAAATATTATGATATATAGGATCAGACACATGAAAATTACTTCTTACAAAGGAAGCATTTAACAATTTATCATCACTTAAACTCTGAAACATTGAGTGTTTACATCATATGTTGTGCAATTAAGTGCTAATTTCAAGAACATTAAATGCTTGATGAGGAGTTAAGGTGGAATCTGGGAAAGGCAGAGAATAAAATTAAAACCTAATTAAAGATTACTTCTTAGAAAAAACTGTTGTATATGGTAATGAAAGATAATGAAGATTTTAGTTCTAATTAAAACAAAACAATTAATAAATGTCATTTGTCATTACATCTCTGTATCATATAAAGTTATAGGGAGAGCAAATGAATTAAGCTTGTCAATAGGCAATTCATATATTTTTCCTTAGCTATCTTGCTAACTTTAGAAATTATAAGGGCTAGGGGGCATACAAACAGGTTAGAGCCAGGTAGGCAATTAGCAAGGCCATTGTATCCTGGATAATTGATCATTGAGAGCTGACCTTAAAAGAAAACTAAAGGATTGAGGACTCCTTCAAAATAAGGGGAGGAGGGGGAAACCATAAAAACAGGTAATAAATAACATCAAAGAATTTTTAAGATTAAATTTGATTAAAAAAAGAAAACAGGTCAATTATCATCAGAATTTTTTTCAAAAGCATAAGATTTAGTGATTTTTTTAAAATGTAATAATTAAAGGACAAATATACTCCATTTCTGTTACCACCAGTGAAATCCAGGCGTCAGTTATGTCAACAGACAGGTATCTCTGATTTTAGTGTTGAGTTCACCAAACCATTCTTTTTTTTTTTTTTGTATTTTTTTTTGTCACAAAACCATTCTTTACACAAAGGAATCTTTCTAGTTAGCAAATCTGAATTATGTCCTTCTCCTTTATTCTCTAAATGTTTTGTTATATAACACACCTCAAAATAATGTACAGATATTTATTGAAATCTCACATTCCTGTTTCCTATTACAGACCTAAGGAATTAGGATTCTCTGAAATGCAGTTCAGAAATTTACATTTTTAGAAAGCTTCTCAAGTGATTTGTAAGCATACAAACATTTAAGAATCATGATCTTTGAGACAAATTTAAACATTTAGGTGCAATTTGCTAGATCCTGTATTTTCTTTTCCTACATTCCATAACAGATTCAACTCTATTGCATTCCACTTTATTGATATCTTTCAATTTTCAAATCCATAAGCCCTGAAATATTTTTCCTCCCTCCTGGAACACATCTGGATCCCTTCCTCCACCCACCTTCACCTTTTCCCTCCATTTAACTAACTACTACTCATCCATAAATAATCACACAGAAAGTACTGTCTTCAAGAATGCCATCTTTAACTAGGAGATTTCAGGTTTTGCTGCATTTGGAATCACATGGGGATTTTTAAATGCTGATGCCTGGGTCTTAAAATGAAAGACTGAATCAATTGGTTTGGGGTGCAACCTGGGCATTGAGGTTTCTGAAAACTCCCTGAGTTGTTCTTTCTGTAGCCAGGATTGAGAACCACAGATCTTTTCTGAGTTTGAATTTCCTTCCATGGTTTCCACCTATTGTTTTGGCTTATACTTTCCCTTATCAAAACTTTTATTTCACCTCATTGAAATTATCATGTTTCTTTCCTTTAATTAAAAAAAAATTTATTTATTTATTTTGAGGGGTGAGGGGCAGAGAGAAAGGGAGAGAGAGAATCCCAAGCAGGCAACTTAGTCTCAGTGCAGAGCCCTTTGTGGGACAAGAACCGGGAGATCACTACCTAAGCTAAAATCAAAAGTAAGATACATCACTGACTGAGCAACCCAGGAGCCTTGAAATTAGCACATTTCTATTAATCACTGGGGATAGGAACCTTATAACTGTCCCAGGATCTGCTCCCTATATATGATCCTGTTTATGGAGAGAGAAGGTAGATGTAACTCAAGAAATATCTTTTGAATAATTTATTAAAATGACTCAATTCATCACAAAGCATATTAAATATTATTTTGATTGCCTTTGCCTTCTACACACTTCTAGCATATAAAATTCCAGAGGTGATTGTGTTTCATTTATTTTTGTATCTTCAGAAACCAGAACTATACATTATCAATGAACACTTAAAGAATAAAAAAGAAAGTGAAATGTAGTAAATTGGAAAGTTTAAGAAAGTTAAGATAATGAAATCTCTTCAAGTAATCTAAACTGTATACGAGCACTTCTTTAGATATTCATTTATAGGCTGATTAACTTTTAACGAACATACATATTCATTATTTAAAAGTACTTGGGAAAACTTGTTTCTAAATATGACTGAGGATCAGAATCATTTAGGGACATATTTTCAAATGTTGATTCTTAGGTCACTGGGTTTAAATTTCAAGATATATGGCCAAGAAATGAAATTTTGAAATGAAATAAAATAAAATAAGAACAAAACCACTTTTTTTCAGTATTTCTGTTGGTTCTCAATAGAAACTGCTTTTTGGAAAAAATGACCCAGGACCCTTATATAGAAAAATTTTATTAGTATATTGAAGTGCTTATTTTACTTGAAAAGAAAGCTATTTTGTTTCATTTAAACTGTTCTGTAAGTTTTATTTTTAAACAGCTTTTAATTCCATTGATTCTGTTTCATTTCCTACAAATGAATTTTAGAAAGATTTACAACATCAAGTCTCAATAGAATGGTTTTGTTTTGGTATCAAGCTTCTGCATCTAAAAAAAAAAATTAGAACTGGGTTTTGAGGGGTGGTTGGAAGTTTGCTAAAGAAAAAAAAATCACACTAGAGAGCAAAGTTTCAAATGCATGAAAGAGCATTACATTTTCAGGGAATGTTGAGATGTTCACAGAACACACAGCCAATGGGAAATGGCAGCTAATGAGTTTCCAATAAATTCTGTGAAACCTCTAAGCAGTCATCATCAGACAATATAAGCAAGATTTTATTTAAGGGATTATTGTGTTTATAGGTATAGCTATAAATGTAGGTGATATAGGTATAAAGATAGAGATCTACAAATTAACACTAGATTGGGCAAAATAAAAATTTCATATGTCTTTGTTCAGAAGACTAATTAATTTTATTAGGGCATAAGTAAATTCAGCAGTGAATGAGAAACTAATGACTTTTGATACAGAATGAATTCAGTAGTAAAAGCTAATTAGAAGGGAAATGAACGCCTAAAATATCCCTTGTGTGCATAAAAGGAAAGTGTAAAGATTATTAATTGAAATTAAAATTTAACAGTAGACTAATGTAACACGACATAAAATTCCATCTGTTACACAGCATCCCAAAAACAAAAGTACATGGGGAATAGTTAATCTTTCCTAGGTTTTGACTGGTTAATTGCTGGCTAATAAGAATGTATGTATATAAAAAATGGTGTTGATGGTAAGAATTCCAATAGATATTTTATTTTAATTTAATTCTAGTATAGTTAACATACAGTGTTATATTAGTTTCAGGTGTACAGTATAGTGATTCAACACTTCCATACAGCACCCTGTGCTCATCAAGGAAAGTACGCTCCTTAATCCCCATCACCTGTTTCACCCATCCCTCCACCCATCTCCCCTCTGGTAACCATCAGTTTGGCCTCTACCATGAAGAACTTGAAGAATTCCAATATATATTGTTGTAAATTTTTTCTTTCTCCTTCTCCAGCCTAGTCTCTTCTAAGAAAAGACATTCAGTTAGCAAAGTGTAAGGATAAAAAATAGTTATAATATTAGAAATTGCATGCTCCCCCATAATATATATATGCAAATGAATATTATGTACATTTATATGCATACATATGAATTTAATATAAATTGTAGACATTAACACTGAAGATACAAATGAAATTTAATTTTTTTTTTTTGTCGTAGACTCTAAGTCTAAAGTTCTCTCTTGGCCAGTGAGAGACCAGACATAGGATTTAAATAGGAGAAAGATGGCTAATATCCGGGAAAACACAAGATCACTGAATAAGAGTCCTTGACCCTTTTTTATTAGGATCAGAAGGCTTACACACCTGGTGATGGACATACCCAAAGAGACGATGAAACTGTGAACATTCAGTTGAGGACATGAGGGAAAGGGGGTCTTGAAGATATTCAGGGTTAGGAATTTGGGGTAACACAAAACAGAATCCTGGCACTGGGCAAGTTGTGCAGAAGGTCGTTTACCACAGACATGAGGCACCACCTCTATCTTAGCTGGCCTAGGGGATGAGACAGGTAGGGCAAACAACTTCAGTATTAACAAGGCACGTTTTCTTTTGTTAATCATGTCAGCACTGGGCAGATTCAGCTGCAGCTCAGTGCATCAGTCTATAGCTCTATTTACCGTTTACCTAACTTGGCTCTTCCTATCATTGTGGAAGCAGCTTTCTGCTCTAGTACCAAATTGGGGGGCGCTTTGCTCTGAATGCCAAATCTTCCTTGCCTTATATACCTTTGTATTGGGGTGTTTGCACCCCTGTCTGTTCTGGGACCTTTGCCCTATTCTCTCTATTCTGGGGGCTCTGTACCTCCTCTCTTTTCTGAGAGCCTTTGCCCCACCCTATTCTTGGTGCCTTTGCACCTCCCTATTCTGGGGTGCTAATCTTCTTTACTGAAACCTGGCTGAGAGCATCCCATGGCTTTGTACTTCTTTTTGCCTTGTTAACCCATTGCTGTAAGCTCGGGGGATTCCTAAGCTTATTTCCCACATGTTTTAAATGTTTATTTTTGAGAGAGAGGGAGACATTGAGCATGAGCAGGGGAGGAGCAGAGAGAGAGAGACACAGAATCTGAAGCAAGTTCCAGGCACTGACTGTCAGCACAGAGCCTGACATGGGACTTAAACCCACAAACCATGAGATCATGACCTGAGCCGAAGTCAGATGCTTAACCGACTGACCTGCCCAAGTGCCCCAAATTTAAAATACTATCAATAAGAAAAGTATTACATTTTTTCTTGTTTATAAGGCATACATAGATTTTTGGAATTAATAGACTTTCTACATTTTTCAGTTTTCCACAGTATCATGAAATATACCTCAAGTTTTCTGCATTTGCAACATGACTCTAAAGTGTAGCATTTTGTTTTTTTTTCTGAATGTATATAATAACAAACTGTAGAGCAACAATTATGTCTCACTATGAACCATTATGGAAAAATAATCAATCATATTTAGAATCAAGAAATTGCCACAAGATTTGATGTTTCCACGAAGCACTCACATTACATTTATTTAAAGAGGAAAATTAATCTTTGAAACTCCACTGTTCTGGACATAAGCAAAGTATATGTTCTAAAACATTAGGCCATATATACTGACACCCATAAAAACATGGCATCAGTTCAGAAACAAAAGATTTAAAGGAAGATAATAGTTATCTCAATATGTTAGTTTTAAGATCATTTATAGCCACTATAAAGAAACAAATAAATAAAAATAACCAAAACCCAATTAATAGAAGCCCTCCTAACTTTCCAGATACAGGAAAGTTATTACCTATGTTATTATGCAGCCATTTAAATACTAAATGTTTAAATATGCTAAAATTCTAAATACTAAATCCTGGAAGTAAAAAAAAATTAAGCTACCCCATCCTGAATTTTTTGAAATGCAGGAAAGAAATAGAAACTGTACTGTGATTGGAATTGGTATAAGTCACTTAAGTAACATGTTGCAAAAACATGATCCTATGGAATACAATGAAATAAAATGTATTTTGGACTCTACCTACCCCTCATTACTCCGATCTTGTTTCCTTCCCAGTCTATATTTTTGAGCAGTGTTTCAAATGACTCCCAACTTTCATTTTCACATAGTTCGTATTTCTTGCTTTTCCTGATGGTAAGAGTGTACTTTTTACATATAGAATGTTACCTTTCTTTCTTTCTTTCTTTCTTTCTTTCTTTCTTTCTTTCTTTCTTTCTTTCTTTCTTTCAACCTACCAGTAGCTGCTTTAACTTTCTTAGAAGTAAATCAAACACAGGTCCTGATTGTCCTCCAAAAGTAGAGAACACACATTATGCTCTCCAGGTGGTCCTGTTGCAGCCTGTCTTTACCTCCACTGGACTTAAAGCAAGGGTAGACACTTCCATACCGTCTGCATTGGATGTGGGAAGACAGCTTCCTCCAAGGAACCCTTCTATATAGAGTCCTCCCACCTCTACACATGGATTCATTTTGTACATATCGGTATATCCTTGACCTACCTGAGAGGTAACAGAGTCAGGTAGCTGCCTCTAAAACCTTATGTTATACTTTCTGCACCTCACTTTAGTATTCAACTAGAAAAGTTTTCAGAGATGCTTCAGGGTACTCATGAGGACATACATAGTGAGAGATTAGTATCTCTGAGAACTGTGTGATTTCCAGGACTAAACCTTTGACCTACATCTTGTGAATCATTGGACATTTCCTAAATTCCATAGAGTTTTAAGGGAAGTTAGATCCTATAATTTTTTTAACTGGAACTTATATGCTCTTATAATTCAAATGTATGCCTGTGCAAACATAAGGTACCCATTATAATGACAAGAATTCTCATGAATTCTCACAATAGCATTGTGGGCAATCCTGTATGAATAAGAATGCCATTTGCTTTAGAAGATAAACTAGACTATCATAAGAACAAGACATAAGATGACTTATCAGGTGTCATGGTTTTAAGTCTGAATTCTAATAAGCATTAGTTGAAGAACAAGGACAAATCAGATAATTACTCTAAATCAAGTGTGTGTACAATATATCTCTCATAATTTCTGTTTTGCCTATCTTAGAGGTTTATTTCAGGTCACAAAAGAAAATGTATGAAAGTGATTGTAAAGAAAATGATTTGTAAATTGCATTACTATATAATAAATGTTCCCAGGTATATAATTAATATTGATTGACAAACAGTATGGAAATAGTATATAATTTAACAGATTTCCAAGTTTAACTAATTTGTCAACTAATATGCTAGAAAGTTAAAATTCTATGCAGTATTCATCTTTTCCTTAGCTCCTTAGGCTCTTTTCCTTAATGGTATAATGAGTTTGAGTGTCCTGCTCTCTCGTTGTAAATTTAAAACTAAGTCTAAAAGTGGATTGATGGTCACCATAATCTACTAGTTCGTTCTTTTTAATTTTGTAAACATTTCACAAGTGTTTTGAGGATTTTGAATGATGTGGATGGATTCACAAGATTACAAGTTCTATGAGAACAGTGTATTAGCCTGAAACATAGAATTAACAATCACAGGTAAGAACCACCTTGACTTTGTCAGTCACCAGTTTTCCCCAACACCTAGCATAATGTGCATATGGTAAGTGTTTAATAAATATTCATTAACTGGCTTTAAAATTGATAATAAAACAACATAAAAAGGTTTCCCTTTATCTTTAAGTCTAAGAAATTTTACATACGTTTTAGCAGTTTTAGTCTAAATTAACTTCTTTTTAACTCATGAAAGTGTCAAAGTTCATAATATTTCATTAAGACAAAATTGTTTTTTACTGAACTACTTTCTTAGAAAGTATTATGTAGATACAAATTGCAGTAAATCTACAGACTTTGCCATATAACTTGACCTACTCTCACTGGAGAGATGGAGTCCTTTGTTCCTTCCTTTGGATCTGTGCTGGCATTGTAACTTGCAGTGGCTGTTATAAGGTATCAGAAGTGATCAATGTCCAGTTCTAAGCATAGCTTTCAGAGCTTTGTATGTATTCTCTCTTGTACATGTTCCTCAACATCGACACAAGAGCATGGTTAGGTTGGCCTATTGAAAGAGTTCTCATCACTCTAGGCAGTCTAGTCAATAATCAGATAATAGACAGCTAGTAGACATCCAAACATTAAATGTGTGAAGTAGCCTATCTGAGATCAGAACTACACACTGAGTCCAGTCTATGTGATTGACCGGCTGTTTTTTGTGCTACATAGTTCTTGTTTTAAGTCATTGATTTTAATAGTCTTTTAAAGTTTATTTATTTACTTAGAGAGAGAGAGAAAGAGCGACACAGTATAAGCAGGGAAGGAGCAGAGAGAGAAGAAGCAAAGGCTCCCAAGCAGGCTCTTGCCTGACAGTGGACAGTGGACAGCCTTGCCCACTAGGGGCTTGAACTCACAAACCTGAGATCATAACCTGAGCCAAACTCAAGAGTCAGACACTTGGCCAACTGAGCCATCCTGGTGCCCCAAGCCATTGATTTTAGAGTAATAATTATATAGTATTATTGTGATAATAGAGAACTGATACATAAACTCTACTGGTTACTTTTATTTCTCTTTAACAATTTCTTGATATGAATCAGTATCAGTCAAAATATGCATACGCATGAAATTTATTTAAATGAATGGTAAAAAATACATATATATAATATATATAAATATATATAAATACATATATAATACATTATATATAATATATATGTGTAAGTATATATATGTATATGTTTATATATATATATATATACACTCAGTGTTCCAGGGGAATTGGAAAAGCATCCTGCAATAAAAATCATCTGTTCCAAAAGTGAGATAATGAGCTATAGGGTAGCAGACAGTGTGAAATGAATATTCACAAGAAAAAAGATATATATGCTGCTGAGTTACTGCTCATTTTCTTGCTCAAGTTGCAGACATTAGTTCAACCTTTACTTTTCACTGCTGTATTTGGTTTCATTGTGCACAGTTAAGTTCAAATAAATATACCTTTAGCAAATGATTTTCAGGCCTTCAACTAAAATGCTTACTAAATTTGGACCTGCAAGGCTTGCAGCTCCAGTCTTTGTAAATACTATTGGAAATGTTTTGCAATATAACATCTCTATGTCTACAGGGTATTGTTTTTCTTCCTTTAATCTACTTATTAAGACAATCATGTAGAACACCCTTGATGATAGAAAAAAGCTAGTAGTTTTTTTTTCTTTACCCGTTTCAGTGCTTTTAATTCTCCCTACACTTTGCTGATAGAATCAAACACCTAAAGATTAAATCTGATTTTATTACTACCAAATTTTAAAACCTCATCTTTTGTACATCTCTCAACCTTTCTGGACTTCATTATTTTACTTTTACCTATTTGCTTACTCTCTGGATTTTTCTGTCACATGGACATCCACATAGATTTCATGCTAAGAGGATTTGCTCTGTGGAAAGGAGAGCATTGCAGTTACATGGCAGAGAGGACTTGGCGAAGGAGGGAAAAAAAATGTTAGCCACGCTGTCATCATACTAATTTATGTTTAATTTCAGATCAAAAGAGGAAGGGAAAAGCCAGGGCATGGGAACTAAAGCTACAAGTGCAGTGATCATTACAATTAATGGCATGGAAGCTACTGGTTGATGTTGTAGCTATGCCTTAAGCCTCCTCTTGGCCAGTCACTTGACCTTTCTGAGCCTCAGTTTCTTCATCATTATAAAAAGGTGTTTAGCCTTAGAGATTACTAAATTCCCTTCAATTATTATGTAGAGAAAAAGAGCAGAAAATGTACTTTTTGAGAACAGAAATATGAATATAGCTGGCATAACCAGCTATGTGACCTTGTATAGGTCCCCTTTTCACATTGAGCCTCAATTTGTCATCAGTTAAATAGATCAAAAGGTTATTAAAACAGTCATATAATTAAAAAGGTGTCAGGGTGCCTGGGTGGCCCAGTTGGTTAGGCGTCTGACTTTGGCTTATGTCATGATCTCATGGTTCATCAGTTCGAGCCCTGTGTTGGGCTCTGTACTGACAGCTAGTTCAGAGCCTGGAGCCTGTTTCAGATTCTGTGTCCTCTCTCTGACCCTCTCCTCCTCACGCTGTCTCTCTCTCTCTTCTCTCTCTCTCCTCTCTCTCTCTCTCAGAAATAAATAAAACATTAAAAAAATTAAAAAGGTATACTGAAGCAATGTAATCAGTAGGCTCTGAATAAATATTAATTACTGTCATAATTTCTGTGTTTGAAATGAGTTGAAAATTAGCAAAAGAAATGGTAGCAATTTAATGTGACTCTATTAGTATATTTCATATTCTATGAGAAAAAAAGCAAGATTAAATAAGTAAGTAGCAGATTGACTATGACAAATAATCACAATGAAAATAGTGGAACTAGTAATTTTACTTAGCAGTTTTTAAAAAGAATCTTAATTTTGAAGTTATTAAAGACTCACAAGAAATTGCAAAAGTATACTAGTATGTCTAATACTGTTTTTTCTTTTAAAGAATTGTTTAAAAGTTTTTATTTATATATTTTGAGAGAGAGAGCACAAGCAGGAGAGGGTCAGAGAGAGAGGGAGAGAGAGAATCCCAAGCAAGCTCTGTGCTGTCAGCAAAGAACCCAGTGCAGGGCTCAATCCCACAAAGTGTGAGATCATGACCTGAGCTGAAATCAAGAGTAGGATGTTTAACTGAATAAGCTACCCAGGACCCTGGTATATTGTTTTCTTTTAAAATTGCATGTCATTTACTTCATATCCTTCTATAAATTGTAGTTTTGCTAACATTTAATGGAATTCTGCTTCCATGTTTTTAGATGCTACAATACGCTTATAACTGTCACTCTGGCTCCATCACCCTTTCTATGCTCTCATAAGAAAGGCTTGCCTTTTATAAGACTCCCTTAATCATAGGCACAAGGCTTTGGAGAAAAAGTTTGATTTTAAGACATTCTTCTTTAGCAATAGATATCTTCTACATTGGTAATGATGATAAGATTATTATATGTGTAGATTATTGTATGTGAAACTAGACCAGATGAACTCTCTGCTCTTGGAACTTGACCTGTCGCTAAACATCAGCAAACTGAGAAAAAAAGAACCATGTATGTGGCACACACGTGCATACATAGACACACACACAAATAACATAGAGAAACTGGTAAAATACACATTTCATTTGCCATTGAAATGTTTGAACTTCTTGTGGTGGAGAATGAGATGGTCATCTGCAAGTTTCTTTAGGAGTGAGCAAGATCCCATATAGGGTTGCTCGCTTCAGCTCTTTGGTAGGATTTCTTGGGGAAGCCAACATCAAGTAAAACCAAAAATATCCTGAAGCTAACAAGGTAATTTTATGTTTTTCTTGCCCGTGGGTGGCAGGAGGCCATGCTAATAGGGCAAGATCAATTATAGTTACCTTAGTGAGATGAAGGACACACAGGGATCCAAACACACACATATGCACGTGCACACACACACACACACACACAGTGTCCTTTTAGCAAAATTAAAACTAGGCATTTAGTCAAGTTCACTGTCTTCATGGCATTCATTAAGACAATGTTTTTAAAAATGAGATGGTTGTGTTGGTGGCCATGGAGGTTTAACTGTGTTGACAACAGCATAACAGAAAAGGCTTTAGTGGTAAAGTCACTTAATGAAGCAAAGTGGGAAGATAAGGAGACTCAGTCCAAGGACACCCTGTTTGCTGGGGTACCAAATTCAGCCTAGGACTTATAATGAAAATTACTTCTCTGTGATAAAGTAAGAAAGGAGTTTCACCAGAGCCTGAGACAAAGGTGTGTGTCTGCAGTTCAAGGATAAGAGGCCACAGGTTTACCTGTACTTTTCCCAATGCTTTTCTCCTTTTCACACATACAGCTGATGGGCTGACTATTAAGAAATTAAAATCCACTGCAGAGATTCCTAAACTGTAATATGCCCGTCCCTTTATACTACCCTTTAATGTGTCTCAGCTACATATAGCTTTGGTCCAAATGAAAAAAAAAAGTTTCCTTTTTAGAAAATAGTTCTTTATTATCATGTGACTTATTAAGCGTTCTATCTAGTGGTGGATACCTTCTCTCTTAGGCCGACCTAAATACACTGCTACTTTGAAACTTCTTGCTAATGCAATTTAGTTCTGCTATTCAAAAACCTGAAACATGTGCCAGAATGAATTTTCTTCTATAATGGAGCTTTGCCTTCATAGTGATGTAGTCTATGATTCATTTCTTATCAGTCGGGACAGGGTTGCCAGATACTGACAAGACTTATCTGTGTGTTTGTGCTCATTAGGTCATTCGAAAGATGATGTTAGCACACTTTCTAACCAAGAAGCATGTGAAGAATGAAGGATAAACAAGTTAGAGGATTTAAATGTAAAGCTATAGTGAGAATCTGTAAGTGCGACAAACCTAATCATATCCAAGAAAAATATGAAAATGATAAAAGAAAGGTATGAGAGAATAAGCCAGCATATTTATAAACTAGAAAGACAAAATGCATGAACTGAAGAAAAGTATGTATGTATGTTAACTCACTTGGATTTAAATATAATTAAAAATAAAATAAAATAAATATACCTTTGTAAAGCCTTATAAAAAAGAAAATTTGTAGATATAAAGATGTGTATATATAGATGTAAATATATTCATAATGTTTATGATTCAGTCACTGTGTTTGAGCTTAATTCTTGGTTGCAAAGGTCTTGAATGACCATGTTGACTATTTCTTTTTAAATAATATTTAAACTTCCTGGGCTTTTTTTTTTTTTTTTTTAGGATCAGTGAATTAAAATATTTACTATGGCGGTGGTGGGGTGGCTCAGTCCATGAAGGGTTTAACTCTTGATCTCAGCTCAGGTATTGGTCTCAGGGCTGTGAATTCTAACCCCACGTTGGGCTCTGCCCTGGGTGTGAACCCTACTTAAAATATAATAAAGTTTAACAACTTAATTTAAAAATTAAAATAAAATAAAGTAAATAAAATAATAAAATAAAATATTTACTACTGGTTATAGATCCTAGGAGCAGCACAACATAGGTTGAAAGCATATTTCAAACATAGCAGTGGAAAATATTGGGTACAGAAAACTTAACTGACTTGTTCCATCTTACTCTTGAATGAGTTTTGAGCCACCTAAGGTGAGCTGATCAGATTCCTCTATCATGAGGAATGATTAAAATAAATATTTGAGTAGAAACTGTTACATTACATCAACAACTTAAAGCAATATTTATCAGGATGATTTTTCAGAAAGTAATTTAATAGTTAATAGAAAGGAAAGACTTTGAGAAGGAAAAAATGTAGTACAAACAATACTTTAAAACCAAGGGTTTGGGGAGGAAATGGACAGGTTCCAATACCATCTCCACTCAGTGCTATTCTGAAGCAGCTTAAATAAAATACATAAACATTCCTAACTTTGTTTCCCTGTTTGAGGGATCCTTATCTCATAGAACTGTGTGGGAATTAATAAGATAATATCTTTTGCTTAGGATAAGCTCTGATAGATTATAAATATATAGTAGATAATAACTTTCATTATCTAGAAATCAGTTGATTGGATTATTTAGTCCTTTATTCATTCATTTTTTTCCAACAGAATTTGTTGAGTACTATCTACAATATGTTAATCAGTGTTCCAGATTCTGAATCTGGTATCTGAAGATATCAAACAATAATTGAAGCTGCTTTGAAAACAAAACCTTAAAATTGCTAAATAGAAACACATCTGATTTAATCTTGTGAAAAGATGTAATGTGAAAAAACATTTACTTATTTTGATAAAGCTTCTCAGATACTCTGTATTTATTTTAAAATCTTTTAAATTGATAGCATGCCGTTGATTCAATTGTTTCTTTTTAGAATTTTATTGCATTAGTAGCTAATTAATAAGAATAGTAATTGCTTTTGATATTATGGGTTTATTACATTAGTAACTTCAAATTGATGATGTATTAGAAAAGTCATTAATGTATTTGTAAATATTGTTACATTAGAAATAATTAGCTTCTTTTATTATACTATTGATGACAAGCTGATATGTCACCATTATCTGTATTCATCAGTATAGGTACATGTAATTGCAATTCATTAATTAATTTCACATGAGGTACTTATTTAATATAAAGGTTAAGCATTAGGTATTATAGAGACTATAGAAGCTATATAAGTATTTTATTTTTATTATACATTTAATGACAGAACTAATTATATTAATTACATTATGTATTTGAACTTCAAACTCTTCACAGATGAATTTGTTTTTACTTGTTTGTTTGCTTGGTTTTAATATTTTTTCCTCCTTATATTTCTTCTATAGACCCAAAGAATAATTTGGGAGGGTGATGGTTTATGGAAAAACTTAATTAGAACATCTGTCAATCATAAATGATGGCTCGTCCATACCCTTCTTCCCAGTCCTGTTTTTGTTTCGTTTCGTTTTGTTTTGCTTTTGCAAGATTAAAGTTTCAGAATATTATACCTGGACTTCATCGTCCCAGCTGTGAAAGATGTTTCTTCCAATTGATTTAAGTAAATTGCCAATGATGCTCTACCGAGGTTCTCCAAAACTCATCAGATTTCCCTCAGAGAATTACCTCTTCCATCTCAATTTCCTGTTGATAGCATGGTTCCCCCACTTTCCCAGCCTAGAACCATCTTTGATCATTTCTCCCCTGCCTTCTCTACTTAGACGTGTCAGTCAGACTTCAGATGATCTTTGCACCTAAAAAGTTCCTGTGATAGCACCCAAGCGCAGCCTTCATTCTTACCTAAATTACTAACTGGTTGCCCAGTCTGTTTCTCCTATTTCAAATCAGCACACTTACAGTTCTAATGAGATCACCTCCCAAATTGAAAGCATTATAGACTCTTCATTGATTAGCAAACTGAAAAGAGCAGTCTCATTACTTATGATCCTCTTGTATTAAATCCATCCTATATGCCCAAACATTTCATTTCACTTGTTCAAAGAATCTACACTCACCACAAATTTAACTGTTTGTATCTTTGCCTTCCCCAAACAGGCTGTGGACCTTGATCATGTGTATATAATCTTCACTTATGAAAACCCCATTAAGGGCCATTTTACCTGAGTTTCTCCTCTCTTCTACCCACTTAGTGTAATTGCTCTTGACTACATTCCATGTGAACACTATTCTATCACTGACCTTCCTATAATGTGAATAGTCACTTGCACACTTATTTAAGCACCTTCCTCCTCCTTTATTTATAAAGGTATTATATTAGCTGGTATAAAATTCATTCAATTTCATGGCTTATAAAAATTACTTTTTGAATTTTGAAACAAAGGTCTAGATTATTACTTTAAAATTATTGTCAGCTTATTGTCAGCAATTAATGCACATTGGTTCACTTATGTTTTGAAAAGTTTCATTTAAAATATTTTGAAGAAGCTTAAATCCATATGAAAATGATATTGGCTTCCTTTCCCTCTGTTATGTTTTCTCTGAGATCATTTCAGCACTTACAGTTTGGTCATAGCATAATTCTATAGTTACCACTTTGCATTATAGTCTAGACTTATCCAATATGAAGTGTCACTCAGAGGTCCAATTTCATAACTATTATAATTCTGATACAATGGCTAGGTTTATTTTGCTATCAATGCAGATCCTGAAGAAAATAATTGCCAGTTTGATTAGGTACCTAAGTGGCAGACAAATTTTCATATCTGTAAGTATAATGAAATGCATTCTATAAAGTGCAAGAATGACTTTGATCATTCGGTGTCACTTTAGGCTTTTATATCATTTTCTTATTCTGCCTGATAAGAACTTTGTGAAGTCTGTTACAGAAAATATAAGTCCATTTTGTATCTGTTTATTTAAGTGATATGAGAAATTGAATTAGTATCATTAAAATATTAGCTCAGCATTCTTTTACTTTTGAATAAAAAAGAAAAATTATCAAAGGCTAATTTATAAATGAATCAGTTATATAAGGTGGCATTATAAGACAAAAACAGAAAATAGTTTCAGTATTCTGAGTAGTTTGAAACAATCATTTATTCATATATTTGTTGAAATGTAAAAGCAAAACAAAAAAGAAAATAAAAACCACAAAGACTAGAAAGTGCTTAACCATTACTTCTATGATAGGACTTCCAAGTCTCTATTCCTACATCCAGTGGAGCTTTTAGATTTTACTTTTTCCACGGGTGGGAACCAAGCAGTAATTACTTTGTATTCCCAGTTCCTAACGGAGTGCTTGCTACCTAGAGTCTTCAATCTTCTATTTGTCTATTTGTTTGCTTGTTTATTTATTGATTGGCCAAGATTGAAACTCACTGATAAGTTTTGGCTAAATATTATCAAACTTTTAACTTGACATTATTTAATGTTCTACTAGAATCTCACACTCATTATTTCTACAAGGAAATCTATTTTACCCACACTCTGTACCAAAATCAGTTTCCTTTACTGTCCGTGTTCCCATTAGAATTTTTTTTTGAAGTCTTCAAATGTACTGTAAATTAGGGAAACTGGAAAAATCAACTCCAAAATTCCCATCACAAAATTGAACAGGATTGTTGTTTTATATGTCTTCTCTCTTCTCTCTCCTTTTTCCTCTCTCTTCCCTTCCCTCCTGCTGAATCATTCTATAGCAAATGCCAATCATTATGTCATGACATTTTACTGATACAGACTTTAGCACACATCTCTAAAAGCACAGGCTTTGGTAATAAAGGCCCAATTAGATGTATCCACAAAGCAAAAATAATTTATACTGTATACTTCATATTGTATACTTCTTCAGGGATATAAATCTTGTCCCACTTTTGGTTAAAGTTGATCAGTGAATTTAGGTGGTGACATCTGTTGTTGTCCATTATACAGTTTCACATTCATCTTTCAACCAACAGCTATATACACTGAGAGGTATTACCCAAATCTACTATTAAGGGCTATAAAATGTTGATTTTCTAGTTTAATTATGTCTTCTATATTTATTAGTTGGAATGTAATTACAAAAGAGATTTTTACTCATCAACTAAGTGATGTTTATACTGTATGACATGGTTTATACTATAAAGACAAGATTAATGCTTTAATTTTTCCACTTAATTGAAAATATTAACTTATGTAGTTATATTTATTTAAGGTGGTGTTCCCTGCATTTCTTGGTTACCTTTTTTGTCTTGTGTGTGTTAATATGAGCTCATGGAGGTTTTTTTTTAGTTTAATGCATTTTGATCAATTCATTATTATTATTATTTTAATGCTCTATTTTTTAATCATTGGTTCATGAGAACCCCTTCAAATGGACTCAATTTTTAAATTTTGTCCTGCTTACTTTATTTTCTGGTACAGCAAAATGTCCCTGGGTGTCTTGGATATTTCCTGCTCCAGCCTGGATCAGATTATTCTGTCTTGGTTTATTTTAGAGGAAAGCTATAGAGAAAATTATTTCTATGGGAAGAATACACATTGGTCTTATGTTCCCATTGCTTCTAGACTTTTTAAGTTGCTGAAATTAAAATATAGGTGTTTTTGAAAGGAAAACAACTAACATAAATTCCTATGTGAAATTCCTAATTCAAATTTAAAAGTATAGCAGTGACTGGCTGGCTCAGTCAGAAGGGCCTGTGGCTCTTGATCTCAAGGTCATGAGTTCAAGCCTTATGTTGGTGTAGAGATACTTAAATTAAAAAAAAATAACATTACAGTATTTTTCTTGATTTTTATTTGATATACCTTTTCCACTTTTTACTGATGTGTATGTTAGTCCCTATTAATATTACCATAATTATTTATTTATATATTTTTCACTCAGAAAAATATTCATAATATTAGTATTACTTCTAATGATCAGACTAATAAATTAAAGATTTCTTTGCAGTGGTGTTTGTATTTGGAATATATTTTACTAGGATAGATACTTAAAACTATCTAAAGTCATTAATAAAAGTATCTGTTGGTGTGGTTATGTCAGTAATCTGGTATACAGCAAAGTTCTTTCATTTTATTTTATTCTCAATATTATGAGATTGAGATATTCTTTGAGAGAGAGAGAGAGCTTGAGCAAGGAAAAGGGAGAGAGAGGGAGAATCTTAAACAGACTCCTGGCCCAGCGCAGAGCCTGAGGCAGGGCTCAAACTCCTAGACCTCGAGATCATGACCTGAGCTGAAATCAAGAGCTGGATGCTTAAGCAACTGAGGGACCCAGGAGCCCCAAGACAGAGATTTCTGTCTTAGGTCATACAACCTAACCTCTGAATGTGAAAAATTATGATCAAAAAAGTAAAATATATGTTAAAATGTATGCAGAAATGTTAGTCTTTCATGCCTGTCCCTTCTCTTTGTTCCTTTTCTTCTGATAAATAACCATTTTTAAATTAGCTTTTATATCCTTTCCCAGTGTGTTTATTTTTATTAATTTATTTTTATAAGTAAGAGAAATGTATATATATATATATATATGTATATATGATCACCCTTGTTTTAAAAATGGTAAAGTATTACATATACTGTTCTGTAATTTGATTTTTTAAATTTTTTTAACATTTATTTATTTTTGAGACAGAGCACGAGCTGGGGAGGGGCAGAGAGAGAGAGACACAGAATCTGAAACAGGCTTCAGGCTCTGAGATGTCAGCACAGTGCCCAATGCGCGGATTGAACCCATGGACCGCGAGATCATGACCTGAGCGAAGTCGGACGCCCAACCGACTGAGCCACCCAGGCGCCCCTGTAATTTGGTTTTTAACACATATAAATATGTACTTGAGATTTTTCCAAATTATCATATAAACATCTCCCTCTTTTCCTATTACAGACAGGTAGTGTTCTGTTGTGTTGATACACAGACTCTCTGATGGTGCAAGCTACTTCTAAACAAAAGATTGAAATAAAATCATCTGCTATAACAGAAGGTGTTAAAACATTGTTAGATGCCTAATAAGCAACTTAGAAATTAGTACCACAAACATTGAAAATTCCTATGGGCTAGGAGGATCTGGGTGGTTAAGCTTCCAACTGGTTTAGCTCCCAACTACTGACTTTGACTTGGATCATGACCTCACCTCAGGTAATGGTCTCACAGTTCTTGAGATCAAGCCCATTTTGGGCTCTACACTGATAGTGCTTAGTCTCCTTGAGATTCTCTCTCTCCCTTTCTCTCCTCCCTACCTGCCCCACTGGTGCATGCTCTGCTCTTTCTCTTTCTCCAAAAATAAATAAATCAACTGAAAAAATTCCTATGGATTAAAGATTTCTGAAATTCAAACTAAAAATACTATGAATTAATGATTATGATAACATCATTTTATTATTAGTGATTAAATATTTATGTCTTTTGTTTCATTTAGCGAATAATTTACTATTTGCCAGGTAGTGTATTAACCTGGGATTCAAAAATAAAACATTTGACCTTGGTTAATCTAACATTTGTCTTTGTAGATATGGAAAACCATATTTACTAAGATACTTAACTATGAATGCTAAATTTCTTAATCTATGAAGCTCACAAATTGCAGTAGAATTCAGAAACATGGACAAAAGACTAAAATACATACTGTCAGTTGGTGGATACTATGGTTAGGATATTTAAAAAAGGCTATGTGAGCAATGAAAGGTGTTACTGATTTTACTAAGGGAGTTGAGATTTGACAAGTGAGTTCTCTCTGCAAAAGATTTCTAGAGTTGTTAAAATTTCTGCATACTTTCACATAGATAAGCTCTATTTAAATATACATATAACACACACATATCATATGACTTCACTCATATGAGCATTTTAAAATACAAAACTGAAGAACGTAATGAAAGTGAAGCAAAAAAAATATAAAAACAGGGAGGGGCCAGAAACCTAAGAGACTCTTAAATATGGAGACCCAACAGAGGTTTACTGGAGGGGTTGTGAGAGGGGGATGGGCTAAATGGGTAAGGGGCATTAAGGAATCTACTCCTGAAAGCATTGTTGCACTATGTACCAATTAATTTGGATGTAAATTTAAAAAATGAATTAAATTGAATTAAAACATAAAAATAATAAATAAATAAATACACATATAACCCAACTATCACTCACCCTTCCTGCCCTTGCGACCTCCCCATTTAAGAGCACTCCATAATCCATTGGGTGATTTGTCTCAGATCCATTCCCCAGTGGAAGTTAATTATGACGTTCATACTTTTCCATGCTTCTCCCAACCCTGACACTGGCCCCTTCTCATTATCCTGCTGGTAATTCCCTCTCCTCATGCACCACAGCTATTTCCATACAATTTCTGTATGTAACTAAAGTAAAAATATAAAGCCAAAAGAAATTGGAGGAGGCAAGGAATAAAATCTATATAATAGATACAACTAACCTATTACTTACATAACTATTACATGTACAATGTTAACCCTTAGAAAAATCTTTGCAAGTTTTTGTAGACATGGTCTTATAAAAGATGATGAGTGGCCTTTATTTTAGTAGAAGCAGGGAATGAAACCTGTCTGACATGGGGTAAAAAATAATTGAATTTGCAGAAAAAATTAAAAAAAGAAGTGTATTAAACTTTTTATTAACTGTTAAGGAAAATGGGAATGGAAAGCAGTAAGCACTTACTAAACACTGATAATATTTCTGAAAATGTATTGACTTGGTTAATTTCTATCTCCAGCAAAGCCTCAAAAGGATAAGGGGTTAGTGTGTCTTCATTATAGTAGATATAATGCCCAGTATAGCAAGTGCATGATACCATGTAAGTGATTCACAAATATTTGTTAAATGAATGTATAAATTATTTACAACATTTTGATGCAATTATATTGTGTTTGATCAATAAAACATTAGTTGGACACAGAATACCTTAGGATTCGTATACTTTAAAATATAGATTTTTGTGTATCCGTGCCTACTTTCTGCTCAAAATATTGAATTGCATGCTTTTTGTTGTCATTGAACAAAAATTAGTATTTCTTTCGGAAGAGGAGGCTTCTGTGCATTAATTTCAACACAATAATTATGTTATATATTGCACAAGAGTTGAAAATGCTTACACTCAAAAGTCCGAATAAAATATTTACTTTGGATTTCATTATTTTTTTCTTCCTTGTAATTTAAACTTTACCAATAAAAAGAAAAGGTCATCATGACCAAAATAATATTTTCTGTTAGTAGTTTTCCACATTTGGGGCTCAACCTTAATCTCGTTTTACTACTCTAAAAATCTTACTGAGCTTGATTTTGGCAAGGCAGAATGTGCCTTTGACATCATAAATTATATACTAATGGAATAAATAACTTTTTTTAGAAAAACAAAGTGAAGCATGGAATTATATTGGAAATTAGATGCCAAGGGATTCAAACAATATATTCCTGCTTCTACGTTAGACCATTTTTATGAAAGTTTTTAAAAACTTTAAAAGGTAAATAAATACATAAAAATAACCAAACTTCATTTCTACTCAGCCTGCTCACTGTCATGAACTGAAAGCCACTACCGCAAATAAATTCTATTTACCAATACTTCTCATAACCTACCCTTGCTGCCAAATATAAATCACCATGCATGTAATTTACTTGAAGCAAGGATAATAATAAAGTCTCTTAAAATACTGTTTGTTGTGGCTGCTGTTATTGGTGAACAACTGTAATGCATAAAATTGGGGAGAAGTGACATTTGAGTACTTTCAGGTTTCATCCTAGGTCTCAATTTCCTATGTTAACAGTGGCTGGCAATGACTTTGACCTTCTTCCCCTCTGTTCTTTATTACTTGGATTGTCTAGATGTGTGTACATTACCTTTTAACATTTCATCAGTATGTAGCATACACCAAATGAAGAGGAAAGGAAGCCAGGGGCACATGGTCATTGTATGAGTGCTGATACCATGGAAGGTCTCTTCTCCTCCCCCAATAGAATCGAATTCCCTTACTGTCCTTTCTTTCATGTTTTTTTTTAATGTTTATTTATTTTCAAAAGAGTGAGAGAAAGAGAGAGAGGCAGACCACCAGCAGGGGAGGGGCAGAAAGAGGGAAAGACAGAATCCCAAGCAACCTTTATGCTATCAGCACAGAGCCTGAAGCAGGGTTTGAACCAAACCAAAACCGAGAGTCGAAAGCGCAATCAACCAACTGAGCCGCCCAGGTGCCCCTCCCTTACTTTTCTTTTTGTCAAGATTCATGTCTAAAGGGATGGTTTAGAATGCAGTGTCATTGTTTGCCCATGGTCTCAAATGACAGTCATTATTTAATTAATTTTTAAACATTTATTTATTATTGAAAAACAGAGAGAGACAGATCATGAGCAGGGGAGGGGCAGAGAGAGAGGGAGACACAGAATCTGAAGCAGGCTCCAGGCTCTGAGCTGGCTGTCAGCACAGAGCTGGATGCAGCGCTTGAACCCACAAACTGAGAGATCGTGGCCTGAGCTGAAGTCAAATGCTTAACTGACGTAGCCACCCAGGTGCCCAACAGTCATTTTTGTTAGTAGCGTGGATGCAGGTGAGTTCCCAGAAAGGCATGAGGAGACAGGATAATACCTCCTTCCACAAAGTTCCAGGCTTAGCATTTGAGCCACAGGTTTTTGGTGTGTTGCTGGTTATTACATAAGGACAGCAAATACTTCAACATTTCCTTCCCTTTACTTTTCATCTTTCTGTATCCGTATGTCTAGATGTGATTCTCATTAACAGACAGGGCCCGATTTTTCCTTTTTCTCTTTCTTTTCATTTCAGTCTGGTACTTTCTGTCTTTCAGCTGAAGAATTTTGTCCATTTACAACACTGTCATTAAAGAATTGTTTGAGTTCATTGCCAAAACCTTATTTGGTGTTTTGTCTTGGACCTTCTAATCTGCAGTTTGACCCACTCTTACGTTTGTCATTTCACACACACACACACACACACACACACACACTTTTTTCATTTTTAAAAATTGCATATGATTCCTGTTCCAAATTGGGTCCTCAAGAAATGAATACCAAAATGGAGTTTAGGTGTTTTAGATGTTAACTAGGTCTTATCATCTTGAACGAAAGGGTATGGACGCAGACTGGGAGGAGGACCAGATGGACCTGTGATGCGGGCCTGTTGAAGATTTAGCCGGCCTTCATAGGACTTGGAAACAAGCACCGCCTGACAGAGTAGGCCACATGGCGCGAGAATGTGAACCTTTACACTCTCACCTCGGCCAGTCAGCCGCCTCGGGGGAATGCAGGCAGGCTGTACCTGCAGGTGAAGCTGCTCTCTGCCGGTGAGCGGACCTCAGCTGAAGGCTGTCTGCTCATCTCATTCCCCGCAGGTGCCAGTGAGTCTTCAGAAAATCTCAGCAAGCCATCTCTGTGCCCGCTAAAGAAAACTAACCTCAGAGTCGTTAAATAAACACTCTGTTGTCTTCCTGAGGACTGCAGCCCGGGAAACAGTTTCAGACATCTCTGTGTCCACTAAAGAAAACTAACCTCTGAGTCGGTGAGTGAACACTTTATTTGTTGCCTTCCTGAGAACTACAGCCAGGGACACAGCCTTTGAGACTGCTTAGAAAAACTGCTCCAAAGTTTGTTAGCAACACGGAAGTGTATAGACAAAAGTGGGGGAATGGCTGTTTGTGCCTGCAAACAGCACTCCAAATACTCGTGTGCCACAAAGCGTAATTTGTTACAGTTCTAAAATTTAAGGCTTACTGATTTCCACATAGACACGAGAAAGACCCTTAGGTCATCTTAGTACATGCCTCTGCTCACTGGTTTTCTGGCTCTTCCCATCTCTGATTTCTTTTGAGGTCCCTTAAGACGTCACAGACTCTTCATGACACAGACATCAGTCACTTATGCTATGCACTGCAGCTTTAGTGCGCAATTGTGTGCTCAGCATTGTGCATAGTCCCTTTTTAAAACTTAGATAGTCTCTTGTTCCTTTGTTAGGCATTTCTTTTATTAAAATGCTAATGTTTATTTTTGAGGGAGGTGAATAGGAGAGAAACAGGGGAGACCCAGAATCTGAAGCAGGCTCCAGGCTCTGAGTTGTCAGCACCGAGCCCGACACGGGGCTCAAACCCACTAATCCCGAGATCATGACCTGAGCTGAAGTCGGAAGCTTAACCAACTGAGCCACCCAGGAACCCTGATTTTTCTTTTATTTTAAAAATCATATTCTTATTTCACTATTTCGATATTATAGTTTTTATGGTTATGATACTATAACTTATGCTTTCCCTTATAAATTGAAGGATGGATTCATTTCTATTATTAATTTGTATTTCTGGAAGCTTCATCTCAGATAACTTTTTGACAGCTGGATTTGAAATACAATTATTCACCAAGAGCGCTTCTTCCAGAGGCCTGAAGCTAAACACAAATTTAGGATGAATTTGCTTTGTTTTGGGATCTTTAGGATGGGAGAGGTAGATAAACAGGTAAGGTAGATCAAGACCCTCACCCATGTGAGTGTAATTTGGAAATTCTCAGACACTTTGAATTGTTTTTTAGCTTGACTGAGAAATAAGACCCAGTCTAGTCCATACTATCTTCTTGTGGGGAAGCTTTTTTATCCCATTCACATCTATCAAGAGACTGTATTACAGAGGTCCTGCTCTCTAACTATGCTAGTCTTACTCCTGGGTCCTGTTTTCTCTGTCACAAAATATCCTCTCATCTTTTATTACTTTCATCAGTTCTAACAAAATCAGACTTTGAAGAATGTATCTGTATTTCTCAACTATATACAGCATCCCCCTCTAGTATAATATAATAGCTGACCCTAGAACATGTGGGGTTAGGGACGCTGAAGCCCTTACATTAAAAAAATCCATGTATAACTCTTAACTCCCACAAAACTTAACTGCTAATAGCTTACTGTTGATTGGAAGCCTTGCCTATGATATAAACAGTTGATTCACATATATTTGCATGTTATATGTATTATATATCGTATTCTTACAAGTAAAGTCAAATGAAACAAAGTTAATAATGAGAAAGTACATTTACACTACTGTACTGTATTTACAAACAAAAATGCATATAAGTGGACCCACATGGTTCACACCCATGTCATTCAAGGGTCAACTGTATAATCTTGTGAAGTGCTCCCTGAATAATTTAAAATATATGTATGCCAGAACAAAGAGCATGTTAACACAAAATATAGGCTCATGAAGAAAATGTCAATATGCCTTATCTCCTTCAATCTGTGCCCTATTTGCTAAGACTATGTCAAAAATTAACATCTATAGCATGGATATCAAAGCTTCCAAACTTTTAGAATTCCTGTTTCCTATATTTACCCCTTCATTGCATAATCTGAGTTCCAGAAAAAAAAAAATCACTTTATAAAGTAAGTATCTAGGGATGCCTGGCTGCCTCAGTTGGAAGAGCTTGTAACTCTTGATCTTAGGGTCATGAATTCAAGCCACATGTTAGGTGTGGAACTTACTTAAAGTTAAAAAAAAAAAAAGTAAATATCTTGATCCCAAATTTTTATGCAATATTTGCAATTTTTATTATGATTTATTATTTACCACATAATAGTGAGAGTATTATAGCATAAGCTTAAAATCCTGTTTTAGTCAGTTGTGGGCTTTGTGGCCTATTCATATTGCATAATCTCTTTAAGACTTCCTTACCTTATCTAAAAAAATAATAATAAAAACAGTTCCTATCACTTATTATTATTTAGCTTCAAAACTGGGAGGATATTCAGGTGTAAAATATACTCTGGAGGAAAGCATATACAGTTTCACTGAGAAATTGAATTTGGAAGATATAACAGGACCATAGGTATAAATGTGGTAAGTCACATAAAGCTTGCCCTCACTCATATGAATATGTCTTTTGGAGCAAAGCTTTCATGATAAGATACAGATTTCAACCCTCTTGTAAGTTTCCTCCTTTAGGAGGGTTTACCTTCCCTCGCACGCCATCAGAATTTTACACATTAGCCAAAACTGTCACAACAGGTAGACACTTAAGTCATTTATCTTCTTTGTTCCTAAGAGTGTGATAGGGACTAGTTAAACTGTAGTGATGATCTTAAGGTACAAATTAGTTTAACACTAATCTATCATGGACATAAATGACAGATGTCTAAAAATACCAAAGATAGGAAACTAATGTCTAGAAAATGATGTAACCTCTAACTTCTCTTAGAATAACAATAACTTACTGTGCCTAATGAATTAATAGAGTCACATCTGCAGATGGCCTGAGATGAAAATTATCTATTCAGTGGCAATATTATTTTACTGTCATTGTATTAGGAACAATAATAAGCATTGTTAGATATGCAAGGTTTGCTTTTCTTCTTTCTTTTGAAATTCACACACACACACACACACACACACACACACACACAAAGGAAAAACCTCCTATTTCAGTAGCTTCTATAAATACAGGTTATTAAAATAAATTATGCCTCTGTTTAAAGATCACATTCACTTATAAGTAAGAAAGCAATCATTTCATGTTTTATCATCATCTACATTATTGTTATCATGCAAATGAATAAGCCTATATTTTAAATAAATGTAAATGTGCTTGATATTTTATATTTAAAATAGAATTGGAATGCAAACCTACACTCTTTTAGGAGTCCCTCATAATTCAATAAAACCTTATTTCTCTGGAAGATACCTATTCAGAAAAAAGGGGTAAAATAAAAATTATCAAAATAAATGCTCCCATGTAAAATGTCAAATGTGCCGATGTCCAGGACGTAGATGACCATTGTTAAAATAGCATTTTATAGGGAATTTTGCTTTCCATAGTTTTGCTTACTCTGAATAACCAATTATGTTTGGTGATAATTTTGTGGACTTTGTTTAGCGCATCTATCCCTCTGAAAGTAAGTTGGATTTTTAGGGATGACAGAGTGAAATATTCATTACCTAATAGATTTTTTAAAAACCCTCTCTTCTTCTTACGTTATTGATAGTATACTTGTATTAAAGTGTATGTACAGTTTGTGGAAGAATTTATGAGATTAATGCAGCAATTATAATTGACAATTCTATGTTATTACAGTATAATATACTAATAATATAGAATGATAAGCATAAATACTATTATCTTGAGTACTTTAACACAAACTTAAAAGGATTTGTTTTGATGCTATCGCACGTGTATTCTAGAAATCAGTTCCTAGTATTTTTTTCCTTAAATTGCTTTTGCATATCCTCTGTGAGTCTAGCTAAGAGGATAATTTCCTTTCTTGCCAGGGTTAATTGTTACCAGTTATTACTTTTTTGTTATCCAAGTTTTACTAAACCTCCTCTAATGTTCTTTCCCTACTCATAGATATTAGACACATTATCATTTTTCTCATTCCTGTTTTTCTCTACATTTTCAGTTAAGTTCTTAGTATTTGCTCTAAACTCAAAGTTTTTTCAGAATATACTCCTTAACCTTGCTCCCACTGTAGAAGATTGATTATTCCCTCAATATCCCTTTCAAAATATGAACAGCTAATTTCTCATCAGTCCAGACATGGCTTTTTGTTGTAGTGAGGTGTTGACCCTCAGACTGGCACAAATCTGATCCTGCTATAATTTGTTCAGGATTTCTGCTCTCTCAGAGCTAAGGAATATTAAATTCCCTTTTATAAGAAAAGGGGTTTTTTTCATAGTGAAGATAAAACCTTGTTTCCTATTATAAAGAACAAGTGTGCAAATTGTTTCCTCTGTTACAGAGGGGAAAAAAATGTGTTCGGAGGTTTCCATTTTTATCAGGTACAAATAACTAATGTGTTTTGAATAAATAACATGTTTGAGGCAGGAAAGTATAAACTTTGTAGATGTTTCTTCTTATAATGCTTTCAAATATCTTTAAAGTTAAATAAAATACATATTCTTTCTATAATACAAGATAGGGGGACTTCACTCCCAGAATACTGTGTGCTAAGTTTGCATTGATTTTTTCATATTTTATTAATAGGAGGATCCCTGAGTCCTCTGCCCAGTACTTAATTACACTTTTCTTTTTGCTTTTTAAAAATTAATCCTATTTCCTGAAAACCAGAAACATCAAATTAGAAGAAAGCTTAAGGAAGCTGATAAAGTTAGGAGATAATGTTAGCTGACCTATCAGTAAGATTAAGAAAGGATATCAGGAAAAAGCATGTTTAAAATGAATTCATTTCTCCACATCCTCATCAGCATCTACAGTTTCCTGATGTATTCATTTTAGACACCCTGACTAGTGTTGTATATAAGCTATTTTGACAATAAATTATGTTAAAAATAAATAAAATGAACTCATGAGAATAGAAAACATATCACAACCTCCAATTCTTTTTTTTTTAACAATTTATTTATTTTTGAGGGAGAGATAGAGACAGCATGAGCAGGAAAGGGTCAGAGAGAGAGGGAGACACAGAATCCAAAGACAGGCTCCAGGCTCTGAGCTAGCTGTCGGAACCAAGCCTGACATGGGGCTCGAACCCATGAACCAGGAGATCATGACCTGAGCTGAAGTTGGATGCTTAACCAACTGAGCCATCCAGGCACCCCCACATCTCCAATTCTTTAGTGAAGGGGAAGGCAGATGATATTCAGTAGTTATATATACCATTGCATCTAATATCTAACATCCATTTAATGTTTATTATTCTTATTTTTTGGTCCCAGGCTTAGTGCTTTAACAGTGTTGTCACAATTTAGGCAAACAATTTTTGAAGCAGATAGTATTATTATCTGGTTTTTACAAATGAGACAATTACAAGATAGAGAAATCAAATACATTTTACAAGGGCATTCACAAAATAATTATTACTACTGACATTATTAATTTAACGATTTCAAAGGAAATACAAAGAGTTATAGACATTTAGAATTAGACTTGATTCTGCTAAGGTGATGGAAGAGAGGGAGCTTTATGCAGGAGGCAGCTTTTGAGTCAGACCTTGAAGTATGGGGAGACTGGAGATGTAACTAGATGGGTGAAGAGTGAGAAAAATCTCACCCCGAGAAAGTTGGAACATGACATTCAATTTCATATCCATGTGTGATATCCCCGAAGTGAATTCTCCCAAACTTTAACTAAAAAAATAATTTTATAACAAAGAAGACTACAGGGAGGAAAAATAAAAACAATCAAAGTTTTCTTACGTACATTATTAGGTACGACCTTGCCTAACGACCTTGCTTTACCACAGGTGAACAAAATTATCTGTTTTATTTAGTGTAGCATTACAATTATTCTTCTGGCATTCAGGACTTCCCAATATCTTTTGTTGGTAATGGATATCAAGAACCTAACTGGAACCAGATCTCTTTAGACTTTCTTGAAGTTATATGTAGAAAATAAGACACCTAATGAGGTGCATCTCATAAAATATTTGATAGATTTTCTAAAAATAGGAAATCTATCATGCACAAGTTTGAATCATTTGACACAAAAAGTAACTTAAAAATGTAGGCTCATATCCAATCTATTACTCTTTTCCCTCTACACACAGCTTTGGGACTTGAAAGCTCTGAAAAGAAATCAGGTGTGGTACGGCTTTAGTTTGCCTCCTATACCTGATCCTGCCTGATGTCAAATATGGGACTGAGAACTGGTGAGGCCACTGGGAAATCTGCTTGCCCTTCTGGTCACTCTGGGATGGGAGTGGAGAGAAGAATGAATGGGCATGGAATGAAGAACAGATGTCTCTCATTTAATTTGTGCTATAATAGTTTCTCTATTGATTGTTGCTGTTGATCTGTCATCTGTTCATCCATGCCTATTGACAGGATACCATCAAAATGTCATCTGTCTCATGGGTGTCTCAATCAGATTCTTCAAAAGGCTATCATTCTACTATGTCTTAGTATAAAGCACCAGTTTTGTCCCCTTCATTTCGTAGTGCTTATTTGGTAATAGCCCCCCCGGCCTCTTGCTACTGAGCAGTTGAGACCATTCATTTACAACCCCATCTCTTTTCTTAACCTCTCTCTTCTTAATTCTCTTTGCTTAGGCTAAGCACCCAGCAACCAATAGATTTGCTTTCTAGGAACTGTCCAGCTAGAGAATAAATGTGAAATACTCTAGATTATAATGGATGAAAGGAGCCTGGAACCAAGTATCATCTCCAGGACACCAAAAATTTACTACAAGGAGTTCAGTGATGTGAGATTCAGGACCTGATTCAATAAACAGAGCAGAAAAGTTGACTTTCAGTATTATTACAAGGCCTGCTAGCATAAATGTGGGTGGACCAAGGAGACTAATTATGAAGTGATAAAAGTGACAAGGTATGCAAATACCAGACTCTGGCTGGTTGTATATGATTTTTAAATTTCAAGTCTGTGTTCTGGTTAATGACTTACTCATTATTTCTTTAAGAAGCGAGTATCTATTGATGAAGACAGGTACCTCTATTTTCCTTTGGTCTCCCACCTTAAGTTCCATGGCAAAAGTAGTGAGCTTTCTATCTAAATTAGACACTATTTCCAGTAACCTGTGAATAAAATACATATTATTCCTAGTTCTGATATATGTGTGGCTTAAATGCTTGCGTGACTGCAAGTGGCTTAATCCAATTAAGATTTTTTTTAGAATGGTAGAAAAATTATTCAAGTCCTACTTTAAATGTTATTCTCTCAAGAGACTTGATTCACCTCAGTTTCTTTTTAATTATCTCATGGTTTTCCTACATCATACAGATCAATATCCATGTTGCATCCATTTATTTACTTATTCACTGCCTTTCTCCTCCAATTAAAATATAAACCCTTTGAGGACAGACAGTTACCAAATCTAATGTATGGACTTTAATTAGTCATACTCATGACAGTGACTCATGTATAGCTGGTGTTCATTACGTTTCTGTTTAATGGATAATTATAAGCAGAAATAAATGGACAAAGGCTATATATCGAACCCTTAAGAGTGTTAGGAAAACAAAGAGTGTGATTCTGTCAAGTAGGAACTCAATAAAAACTCAATAAATATTGACGTAGTCCCTTATTTCACCCTCTAAACTTACTAAATAAGTCAGTGCTCTGTGAATTTATGCTGGTTGAATAATCAAAGTGTGAATGATTGGGTGAATACAATCTCTGCTTTTATATGTTGGTTTCTTTTATTCCTTGCATTATCCCACATTTGTGTGTATATTTTGTTAAAACATCAATTAAAAAAAATCTTCAACTTCTCCCACACCTCAATCATATTTGTTAATGGAGCTAATGATATATTCTTTATTATTTGTCTGCAGATTCTCTTGAGGTGAAAAAAAAATTCTATTTTTTTTTTTTTTTTGGAGGAGTGGGGATGCATTGCCTGGTGTTCACATTTTCAGTGACTAATTTTACAATTAAAGAAAATACAACCTGGGGTGCCTGGGTGGCTCAATCGGTTAAGCGTCTGACTTCGGCTCAGGTCATGATCTCGTAGTTCGTGGGTTCCAGAACCTCATCAGGCTCTGTATTGATGGCTCAGAGCCTGGAGCCTGCTTCAGATTCTGTGTCTCCCTCTCTCTCTGCTCCTCCCCTGCTCATGCTCTGTCTTTCTCTCTCAAAATAAATAAACATTTAAATTTTTTTTTAGTAAAAGAAAATACAACTTAGTTTTATTGTGGGGAGAGAATAGATATGACAATAAATAAGAGTAAATATATTTCACCCATATATACTTTCAATTTATTATCCACTTAGTGTTTACAAAATACAAGTTTTTTTCTTATTTGGAAAGTGGTTGGAATCTCTCACTCTAAATTATATAAACAATATGACAAATGTAATAAAAATATGAAAACATTGAGAAGTCACGTGTAATCCTCCTTCTCTAAAAGATTACTTATCTTTGTTTTTGTTTAATTTCTTCTAGTTTTTACTCTAGTTTTTACTCTTCTAGTTTTTACTCATATATATATGCATATAGTTTTTATAGTTATAATCACTAATTGTACATATATATATCTACCTTGCTTTAAAAAAGATTACTACTGCTTAACTATTTTTTAATGTTTTTTATTTATTTCTGAGAGAGAGAGAGAGAGACAGTGAGAGAGAGAGAGAGACAGCATGAGCAGGGGAGGGTCAGGGAGAGAGGGAGGCACAGAGTCTGAAACAGGCTCCAGGCTCTGAGCTGGCTGTCAGCACAGAGCCGGACACAGGGCTTGAACCCACAAACTGTGAGATCATGACCTGAGCCGAAGTCAGACGCTTAACCGACTGAACTACCCAGGTGCCCCTACTGCTTAACTATTTTACTATATAGACACATGGATTCTAATGAAGATTACTGCCTAATAATGATTCCAGTCATTGGATGTATTTCTATATTTCTAAGTAACTGTTTCTATATTGTTGAATTCTGTTGATTTCATTAAGTACATGATGAGCATATGGCCTTTCCTATTCTTTACTTATTCCCACAAGTTCCTATAAGTAGAACCACAATGATCAAAGATTGAAGCAGCAATTTAGTTCACGTAACTTTGTAAATGTTCTATTGTTGCTAATGTTTTACTTTTCACATTGGATAGTTCATCTCTGATCCTATAATATAAATTCTATTTGCGAATTATTTCGAATACCATAATTATTTACATCGTTCTGAACTCTAATAACCTGATCACTTTACCAAGAGCAAAGGAGTTTTAATATGCTCTTTATATTTAAGTCAAAGAAAATGATCATTTTACTCTTACTAAAAGACAAATATTGGATATGAAATAGGATACACTCAGAAAAATTTGAATTCTAATTATCTACTTAATGGGACTTTGAGGGGAGCTAAAATAATTAATTATGGTTTTACAATAAAGTAAAATGAGGATAACATCCAAAGAAGTAATTTTATGTATTTAATGATTTCCAAATATATTCTTATAAATGATATAATTTAACAGAGGACATACTTTATCCAAGTTAAGAAACTAGAATGTATTTATTTGGAAATTAAAAGGAAATTTCTCTGTCATAAATTTTAAAACATCCACTAATAGGAATACCAATCCAATAATCCAACTTCATAATAGTTAGACAAAAACAAAGCAACAAAAATGACCTTTTACTTGAAATCTCTTCTCTGGCATATATTTAACCTTACATTTTATCTGATCAATTAAATATATTTTACCATGAGAAAGTAATTAGTGTTTTAATTCTTGTGGGTTTCTCACATCGGAGCCAAGGAGACTAAAACTGAATCTATCACTCTGAATTCTACTAAGCATATTCATGCCCAGAGCATTCACCCCAATCCTCCCTCATAGCTAGATCTTTTTTTTTTTTCTTTTTAAATTTATGTTGAGAGACAGAAAGAAAATGAGAAACAGAAGCAGGGGAGAGGATCAGAGGGAGAGAGAGAGAATCCGAACAAGTTCCATGTTTAATGTGGATCCCAATGTCGGGTAAGATCTCAAAACTGTGCAATCATGACCTGAGCTGAAAGGAACATTTTTATTAGTATTTCAGTACCTCAAAGAATTGGCAAATTTATATTTAAAACATTATGTAGATAAAAGAAAAAAGGAGCTTAGTGAAATCAATTTGGCCTAGCTCAAAAAACATGTTATTAACAGGGAAAAAAATAGAAAGTTACTATGTTGATGGCTTTATTCATTTTACTAATATATCATTATAAATGACACATTATGCTATTTTGAGATTTTATTCACTGTAGAGTTTTAGTGAAGTTTAACTTTATAGGTATATGTAAACTCCGTTTTAATATTTGTAAGGAAAACATAATCCTACATGAAATGATTAAGAGACAGCAGTGAAAACAATCAAATATTTCATAAATCTAACTTTCAAATCTATTGAGAAAGTATCCTGTTTCAAATTGTGTATAACCTTTTGACATGGAATGATACTGCTTTCCTAGATCTCATGTTTTACTATATACCTCTAGGGAAAAGATAACATAATTCTCTAGATCTGTAACAGGGAGGAAAGCCGTAAAAATGAGGGTAATTAAATGTTTCAAGTCTGGACAATAAACTTAATAAATCGTCCTTTTTTGGACAAAGGACATTGACCCCATCATAGTTTCTGTTACATCTCCTCTTGTGTAAAGGAACATGTTTCATAAATAATTTCAGAACTTGTAAAAAAAAAAATATAACGTTGTGTTTGGAGTACTCTAAGAAAACCTTTCTCTCTGGGATCTTGATAAGTAGAAAAAGAATGAATGTTGGATTCAAATGAAGTCCACTACTTATTGTATGATACTTTTAAGTAACTAATCTAGTGTATCTCAAAAATCGGGCCACAGCCACCTGTATTGGTATCATCTATGATATGTGTTGAAAATGCAGATTCCTGTGCCCCATGACAGGCCTAGAGGATCAGAATTCCTTGGGGACAAGTCCCTGATATATGTGCATGTCTGCAAACATTTGGGTGATCTTATGCAGTATCCTTATTTTACATTCAGGAATGAAGCCTACTTACAGATTTGTTATAAGAGCTAAATAATGTTGATTAAGTGATTAGTAGAGAATAAGTCCATACCTAGTAATAATTCTTTACTCTTTATTTCCTTGACAGGGATTTTATTGTATACATATATTTTTTTTCTTGCTCCTTTTTAAATCATGCAGTAACTTTGGAGCATTTCTCTTCTCCATTATCCACTTTCCTGGACAATTTTTCCACATGTAACCATGTCAGTGAAAAGTCTAGAGGGAAGAATTGATTGTGAGATAATTGGGCTTGTTCTTCCTAATTTATGAGAGAATGGTTGGTCACTGAATTAGATAAACATTTGAAGGACTCATGGGAAAATGGCCTCGATGTAGAAAGTAGGGTAGTTTAAGCTCTGTTGTCATTGATCTGCCCAAACTAGGAGCTAGGTTTTCTCCACAGGATAGGATCATAATTCAGAAAGATTTGCAGTCGGGTTAGTGGATGATACTGGAAAATTAGGAGGAAGGTATGTGATGCATATTCCTTCTAAATTGTTTTTCTGAGGATACAAGTTCTACTTCGGATAGGAATTATAATTTCATGCTCTTGTCCATGAATTCTTCTCCAGTCACAGACTGATTCTTCAACCACATCCCATGGCTCCTGGCGTCTCTAATGCTTGCAAATAAACTTTTTGTTTTTATTTTTTTGCTTTTGCCTAAGTTTTTTTTCCATCAAACACAAATGCTATGTATGAGCCTATGAAAATCCTATTCGTTTCTCAATTTATTTTAGAGATCACCTATTTAGAAAGCCCTTCAATTATTTCCCCGATTTGGAATTTACGACCTCTTCCTTTGTGATCACATCCTCTTCTGTGTCCACACTGTAGTGCTCAGGTCTTTGTTTTCTGTATTCTAATGTTTTGACAACTGGGACCTTGCTGACTCCACAAGGATGAAGCCTCCCAGGGTAAATCAGTTCCTAGAGACACTAAGTAACTTGCCGGCCAGAACTCTTTTCAGATACATATCAATGAATCCAGAGCCTCAGACACCTCCTCTGTGGGCTGGCTCTCATGCTCAGGGCCGCTATTCTCCTGCCCTAATCATCTCAGTAGTATTTCTCACAGACTGTCTAATGTTGCTATAATACTGTATTGCAATTTTATATAAGTATATCCACACTGAAATCTTTATTTAAATTTTTAATGTATAATCTTTATTAATTATAAACTAAACATATATCATAAATTAGACACAAAGGAAGCTTCAAGTGAAAAAGAATTCAGCAACAGAAATTTACTATAAAAAGTGTTGATTTATGGAAACTAAATCACAGGTGTTAAAGTAGAAATGTATTTTTTGCTGCTATCAGTTTAGCTTATTATGGGACACAGTATAATTATCACTGACAAAATGTTATTAACAACTAACCCATTGTTTTAAAGGGCAGTCTCCAAACAGCCTACATTAAACGGGTCATTTATAGACAATTTTTCATTGAGATTTTGTTGCTGAATGAACTCCTCTTACAAATTGATAGCTATGACATATGTTTTTAAAATATGAATGCCTAACAAAATATGTAGCTATTTTGCTTTTGGAATGTCTACATGTCTACATTCTTTTATTATGCCTCAATTATATAACATGTTTCCCTATTCATATATCAGTCAAAACAAATTTTAATTGGTCTAATGTAATGTTATATATGTGTATATATATATATATATATATATATATATATGGCATTCATATATTTAAATTCAAATATACTAATTTTCAATGCTTTACCTACCAATTAAAAATGGAAATTAGTGCCTATTTGATTTTAAATATTAATGTGGTGTTAAACATGGGAATCATATGGCAGCACTTATAAAATTTGTGTGCAGGGGTGGATTGTGTAATATTTTTTCAAATGTGAAGACAAAACAGAAATAATTTTGATGATAATTAAACTTCTAAGAATAGTGCCACGAACCAATAGAAGTCTTCAAAACTCATGTGAAATACCAGCCTATGGATTATGGGGAGTCACTGAATCATTTAAGAAATGAAAGGATAAGACCAGATATGCCCTAAATGAAGGATGGAAACTATAGGTGAAATATGACCAGCATTAGCATTTCTTAATTTACAGCACAACACTCCCAATTTGCAAATTTAAATACTGATGAACCTGAAATCATGAATCACATTGACTTGGAAATGACCTCAGATCCTTTCGGGTTAATGCTTCAAGTTTGTGCTTTTGCCATTAAAAAAAAATCAATTAATGTAACCATAAGAACTGTGGTTAGAATATTTCACTCATTTTGAATTATTAAATTGATTTTTGCTTATTCTGTCTGGTGCATTTGCGACTTATTAGAAAGGCAGAAGGTTATAATAGTAAACGCTTTCAGATCCTTCCAGATCTATGCACTTTGAAGACTTCAATAATCATTTTGCACTCAATATCAATTAATCTCACTTTGCTGTTGATGTCAACTTTACTGTTACTTTAAACATATTTTAAATTGTAGTGCAATCATTAATATTAGAGAGGAATAATAAGAGTTTCCAGTAAATGTTGCACTATATGAGAAGTTTTGAATTGATTTGTTCACCTATCTTAATCTAAAAACACCCTACAGTAAACAGAACACACTATAGCAGATTTTTGTTCTTTCTTTGAAATTTCTCAATAATAGATATATTTATTGTTGAAACCCAATAAGAGGTTTAAAAATAGCCCCCCAAATATATAGTTTAGCAAAACTTCTAACTATAAACTTTGAAAACAACTTTTACTATAGGATTAAAAAAATCTCCTTCAGTCAGTTCTCAGACACAAATTACTTATATACTGTGGTTTGAACATATTGAGTGATGTATTTATTTTATGACTCATTCTTGAGAATTATAAAAATTATTATGTTGAAATACTACAATTAAGTCTGTCTAAACTATTTTTTTTCTCTCAGTTGACTTGATATTGATATCTCAGATATAAACTGACCCAGTAGTCTTAGGAAATATTAATCTTTATTTTACTTTGAGATATTTACTTGACTAAAAGTTTCTTTGTCATTGAATGTATTGCATCCCACAGCTGAAAAACAGAAATATATTTGCTCTCCCTCATTGAGTGTATAATCTCACAAGTCTTTTTTTTTTTTTTTTTTTTGTTCTACAATGATTGCAAACCTCTAGTTGTGCTTGATAAATACACTTAATTACATTTTGGTGCCATATAAGGAAAATAATTCACCTTCATAACTATTTAACTTTTATTCCTTTGCCCACAAGCATTTTAAAACATAAACCTTACTTTAAAATAGTTTTAGATTTGCAAAAATGTTGCAAAGGCAAATTACGTATATGTGGGTATCTTGTATATCCCATATTTAATTCCCCCTAGTGTTAACGTTTTACATTAGTATGGTATATTTGTGAGAACCAAGAATCTGACACTGGCCTGCTATTATTAAAGGAAGCCATTAGTCTTCACCTAGTAAGTCTTTTTCTGTCCCAGGATACCATCCAGGATGCTACACTCCTTTCAATTGGCATGTCTACCTAGGTTTCACGATACCATGATTGTTTCTCACTCTCTTTTCTTTTGAAGACTGTGGTGATTTTGAGGAGTATTAGTCAGCTACTTATAGACTATCCTTCAGTTTGAATAGTTGGTATGTTTCTCATGATTGGACTGGAGGAAGGGGTTTGAAGAAAAGGTGCCATTCTCATCACATCACAGCAAGGATACATACTATCAACATGACTTACCATTGTTGGCATTAGCCTTGATCCAGCTGACTAAGATAGTGTTTGTTAGGTTACTCTTTTCCTCTTTTTCATACTGTAGTATCTGGTAGCAAGCCACTAGGCACAGCCTATCCAAAAGCATGGAGAATTATGGTCCACTTTATTGAGATGGTAATATTTACATAAATTACTTAAAATCATTCTGCACAAGGAATGTGCCTATTCTTCTCCCTTGCCACCTCACTTGTTTATTCAATTATTTATGTATATCAGTCTGGACTGATTTATAACATATATAGCATAACATAGATTTATGTTATGCTTTGGATTATGAACTAATATTATCTTTCATTATTATACCCTTATTATTACAATTACTGTTACTATTATTTTTAATCTGTATCCATTGTTTCAGTTTTGTCCATTAGGAGTTCTTTCAGTTAGCTTCTGTGTCCCTTTAACATATCTTCAGTCACTTTTTTGAGCACTTTCTTATGTTCTGGCACTACAAGACTCATATACTTTCTGCCCTAATCCTAGAAATAGCCATTTTGCCAATAAGACTGGATTCATTTTATTGAAAAGTGGCATTAGAACCCAAAGTCTTGGCACTCGATGTCCTCATTCCTATGGAAGTGCCATTTATTTTAGGTCTTAGTGAACAGACTTAGGAGACTTCTGTGTATATATGAACTCATGTACACATATGTATCTGTGATTATTTCTCTCTCTGTTATATGTGTATAGGTCTATGTTAGGCTAACCATAAATTCATACTGATGTTTCCAGTTCTACTTTAGTACACCATAGTTTATCCTAGCCTTCTTACTTGCTTATTTATAATCTCTCACTCCCACTGTAAGGTACCTGGCTCCCATGCCCTCCATCCATTTACTTACTTGTTTATTTCCAGGATACATTTATAGTGGTTTCAGAATTGTTAATCCATATCCCCATGGGAGAGAACTTTTCCAGAGTATATTATATATACTCTTATATATATATACTTATATATATACTCTTATACATATATATGTGTGTGTGTGTGTGTGTGTGTGTGTGTGTGTATGTGTGTGTGTATACTCATGTAGAGTTCTTTATCTTCAGTTTTCAATTCCACACTTATTTAAGCACCCTCTAGTCAGTGGGGTTATAGCATATAGTTATAGTTTAGTGAGGCTATTTTACTGCAGCCTACATTGCATGCTGGGATGCCCTAATTAATTTTTTGAATTTGGACACATTAAGGTTGACTATTTTTTTCTGTAAGGTTCTATAGGAATTGACAAATGACAGTGCTATGTAATCATCACTACAGTAGCACATCAAATAATTTCACCTACCTAATTAGGTGATATTTAGGATATCCTAAATCCTAAATATCCTTTATACTTTATGTATTTAATTACCACTCTCCTTCTTAAACCTTGCAACCATTGACATTGCTTTCATTTCTATAGTTTTCACACCAATAAAAACATACCTGTGTGTAGCCTTTTCACACTGTTTTTCATTTACCAATAAGTATTTAAGAGTCATCCAAGTTGTTGTGTGAGTTAATTATTCACTCCTTTTCATTGCCACATAGTATTCATTTGTAGAGATGGACCACCATTTGTTTATCCATTCTATATCAAAGTGTACCCTGGTTGATTCTCATGTATGGTGATATGAATAAAACAGCTATAAATACATGTGTGCAGCTTTTTATGTTGAAATCATCTTTCACATCAGCTAATGTAATATCTAGAACTCCACCTGTGTTGATGAAACTATGGCTAGGATGATAAAAGACAGCTAGATTTTCCAGGCTCTCTCCTTCAATGAATGATATGTTTAGCTGTAGCATATATCTATTGAATAAATTCTTTGAATTCCAGACACACCAGGGCTCATATGTTAAAGTAATGACTCAAGTTGTTAGCAAAATAACTATTGACAAGTAGCAAAATAGACATAATTAATATTAATTGAAGTTAAACACATTTTAATAGTACCTTTAAAAACCTTACTAAACTGAGAGAGGAACCAAAGAGAATTTGGTCATTATGTTAGCTCAAAGCTATGATATTGAAAAAAAAATTTTTTTTTTTTTGCCTTTACATGTAGTACTACCTATCATAAGAGTTCCTATGGTACAGAATGGGTTAAAATAGTCTTGAATACCTGAAAAATGTATCAGCCTTGGACAATCACTTATATAATACTACAGCAATATTTCTGATGAAGAAAGTGTTTTGTGGACTACATTTCTCTGAAAAGAGGAGATTAGAGTATCTATCCTGCTCTGTGATAGATTGAAGCTATGTACTTGCCAATTTACTTTTTCTCTAAATTTGCTCTATTATCTCAGAAAGGATGAGGAAGAGCCAGTCTACATCTGTCCAGGAAATATGAAATTGGAGATGAAATTCTTACTGTGGAGTTTTTTTCTTTTCTTTTCTTTTCTTTTTTCTTTTCTTTTCTTTTTTTTTTTTTTTTTTACCTACACTACCATACTGTTCTTTATTTAACATCCTACCCTGTCAGAACACAAATATACCATTAAAATGAACTTGATTGTATTCATTTTAACTGGTTAAAAACCTATTAAATATCACCAATTTGATTTTGAATTCACACCGAGAAAATGATTTACTCATGTGTGATATTCAAACTCCTATGCATTTAAAATTAACCAGTGGAAATCCTTTTCCTCATAATTTTGTTTTTCATTTTGTAATTATCAGGGTATATTTATTTTATAATGTGTGTCAGACAGAAAATATTTTCCATTCATTATCTTATTTGACATTTTTAACCATTGTATAAGGCAAATATTATTCCCTTTAACAGAGAGGAAAATGAGGCATAAATATAGAGGTTAAGTACATTGCTCATTTTGCCAAGCTAGAAATTTATAGAGACAGGTTTGTCTGTTTCCAAAGCAAATTGAATTCTTATTTCAGCCTTATAATTACACTAAGTATATTCCAGAATACAAATAATTTACCTTGATTTATAGATAAGTACTGGGAGAATAAAATACACTCTCGTGATTTTGCTTGGCTTTTGATTTTCTGTGACTTCACAATTCAATTTTCTGGAATCATACCTACTTATCTAGAAAAGTACTAAAACAAGAAAACAAAATTTTCTACTCTCTTTTTTTCTTCCCTTATTTTCCCTTCAATTTTGTATTTAAAACTCTCACTATGATTATTACAGATATTTTAAAATATTGATACAGTGTTTGTCTTTCTTGAGTTAATAACACAGTTGGGGAGAAAAAGCTTACAAATATTTTATAATTCAGATCAGTATAAATATAATAAACTATAATTAGGATATGTTAGTATTGGGTCATGAATATGTAAGCAGATTTGTGGAACAAGAAAGACAAAGAATACATGAACAAATATAAAACAAAATAACTTCTGAGAGATATCATCAATCATGGGGGGAAGATAGATTATTAAATTCATTTAGCTGTAGTGTTTCCTCTCTCTCCAGGGAAAAATTAAAAGCTTGTTTGTGTTCAGACTAGGTTACAAAGTAAAAATTTGTATGAATTAGATATGTATAAAAGATAATTCTTTAAAAGTTTTAGAAGGAAATATAAAGACTATGTTAATAACTTCAGAAGGTGAAAGGAATTTAAAACAAGAAATAATAAATCATTAAGGACATTATTGAAAAATGTGATTATGATTAAATTAAACATGTCTATATAATAAACAAAGTCCAAACACTCGTCACAAATTTTGTGAGGATAATTACAGAAAAAAACGTACATACATATGATATAAAAAAGGAAAGAAACACAGGGTGCCTGGGTGGCTCATTCGGTTAAGTGTCCAACTTCAGCTCAGGTCATGATCTCACTGTTTGTGAGTTCAAGCTCCATATCAGGCTCTGTGCCGACAACTCAGGGCCTGGAGCCCGCTTCGGATTCTTTCAGCTATTCAAAACTATTTTAACCTCTCTCTCTCTCTCTCTCTCTCTCTCTCTCTCTCTCTATCCCCCCCTCTCCCTCTCCCTCTGCCCCTCCCTGGCTCACACTCTATATTTTTCTCTTAAAAATAAATACACATTAAATTTTTTAATAAAATAAATGTGAAAAATCAATAAGGAATATAACAAATTATCTAATAGAATATGGGTAAAAAATCTGTGAACAAGCAAATCCTAGAAGATAACAAGAGATGTCTGGATGGCTCAGTTGGTTAAGTGTCAGACTCTTGGTTTTGGTTCAGATCATGACCTCCTTGTTCATGGGATGGAGTCCCTTAGCCCTGTGCTCTCCACACGGAGCCTACTTGGGATTCTCTCTCCCTCTTTCTCTCTCCTGTTATCTCTCTCTTGAGATGTCTGTCAGATAAATAAATATTTAAAAAAATAAACTGGAATAAGTATATTTAAATATTTTCAGTTTTATTAGTAATCAGAGTTGAAAAATTAGAAAAAAATGCAACCATGAGACATCATATTGTACCCATAAGTTTAAAAAATCATATTCTGACAGTTATGTGAGGGTTGGCAAATATGTAAAGAAAGATGGACAATTATATCCTGATAATTCAAAATAAATTAAATCAACTAATTTGGAAAATAATTTGGAGTTATCCAGTAAAACTGAAGATGCAGACACTCAGTTATTCTGCCTATGTATCCTGTAGGAAAATTATTATACACATGCGATCAAGAAGGTTCTCATGAAACATGAAACAGAAGGCTATATCAATAGTTCGGATTAAAAAAAAGACGCAGGTAATTATGTCCAGCTGCTTTTGTCGAGACACATCAGTTTGCTGTTTACGGCCTCCTAGGGACCATTTCTTTGGCCTCTTGACCCCATTTCCCTTCTTATTCTTGTGCTACTAGCCAAGTCTACAACTCTGTCAGTGGGATTTTATAACTTTATGCTAATCAGAGGTTAAGCCTGGTTCAGAATAGCAGATAATTGTGAATGGAAGATAATAGTTAAAAACATAGCATTGGAATTCGCAAATCAATCAATGTGATACATCATATCAATAAAAGAAAAGATAAAAACCATATGATCCTGTCAATAGATGCAGAAAAAGCATTTGACAAAATACAGCATCCCTTCTTAATAAAGACTCTCTAGAAAGTTGGGATAGAAGGAACCTACTTAAACATCATCAAAGCCATCTATGAGAAGCCTTCAGCTACCATCATCCTCAACGGGGAAAAACTCAGAGCTTTCCCCCTGAGATCAGGAACACGACAGGGATGCCCACTCTCACCACTGCTGTTTAACATAGTGCTGGAAGTCCTAGCATCAGCCATCAGACAACCAAAAGGAAATCAAAGGCATCAGAATTGGCAAAGAGGAAGTCAAACTTTCACTCTTCGCAGATGACATGATACTCTACATAGAAAACCCGACAGACTCCACCAGAAGCCTACTAGAACTGATCCAAGAATTCAGCCAAGTTGAAGGGTACAAAATCAACGTACAGAAATCGGTTGCATTTTTATACACCAACAATGAAGCAACAGAAAGAGAAATCAAGAAACTGATCCCATTCACAATTGCACAAAAAACCATAAAATACCTCGGAATAAACCTAACCAAGGATACAAGAGATCTGTATGATGAAAACTATAGAAAACTTATGAAGGAAATTGAAGAAGACACAAAGAAATGGAAAAAACATTCCATGCTCATGGATAGGAAGAATAAATATAGTTAAGATGTCATTACTACCTAAAGGCACTCTACACATTCAATGCAATTCCAATCAAAATTGCACCAGCATACTTCTCAAAACTAGAACAAACTATCCAAAAATTAGTATGGAACCACAAAAGACCCCGAATAGCCAAAGTAATCCTGAAAAATAAAACCAAAACGGGAGGGGTCACCATCCCAGACTTTAGCCTCTACTACAAAGCTGTCATCATCAAGACAGTATGGTATTGGCACAAAAACAGACACATAGAACAATGGAACAGAATTGAGAACTCAGAAGTGGACCCAAAAGTATACAGCCAACTCATCTTTGACAAGGCAGGAAAGACTATCCGATGGAATAAAGACAGCCTTTTTAACAGATGGTGTTGGGAGAACTGGACAGCAACATGCAGAAGAATGAAACTAGATCATTTTATCACACCATGCACAAAAATAAACTCAAAATGGATCAAGGACCTGAACGTGAGACAGGAAACTATCAACACCCTAGAGGAGAAAGCAGGAAACAACCTCCTTGACCTCCACCGCAGCAACTTCTTACTTGACACATCCCCAGAAGCAAGGGAATCAAGAGCAAAAATAAACTGTTGGGACCTCATCAAGATGAAAAGCTTCTGCACAGCCAAGGAAACAACCCAGAAAATTAATAGGCAACCAACGGAATGGGAAAAGATAGTTGCAAATGACATATCAGATAAAGGGTTGATATCCAGAATCTACAAGGAACTCACCAAACTACACGCCCGAAAAACAAACAACCCAGTGAAGAAATGGGCAGAAGATATGAACAGACACTTCTCCAAAGAGGACATCCAGATGGCCAACAGACACATGAAACGATGCTCAGCATCCCTCCTCATCAGGGAAATACAAATCAAAACCACACTGAGATACCACCTCACGCCAGTCAGAGTGGCTAAAATGAGCCAATCAGAGAACTCTAGATGCTGGCGAGGATGTGGAGAAACGGGCACCCTCCTACACTGTTGGTGGGAATGTAAACTGGTACAGCCCCTCTGGAAAACAGTTTGGAGGTTCCTAAGGAAACGAATAATAGAACTCCCCTATGACCCAGCAATAGCACTGCTAGGAATTTACCCAAGGGATACAGAAATGTTGATGCATAGGAGCACATGTACCCCAATGTTCATAGCAGCACTCTCCACAATAGCTAAAACATGGAAAGAGCCTAAGTGTCCATCAACAGATGAATGGATCAAGAAGATGTGGTTTATCTATACCATGGAATACTACATGGCAATGAGAAACAATGAAATCTGGCCATGTGTAGCAACATGGATGGACCTTGAGGGTGTTATGCTGAGCAAAATAAGTCAGGCAGAGAAAGACAAATATCATATGTGTGCACGTATAGGAGGATTAGGAGGAACTTAACAGAGGACCAAGGGGGAGAAGAAGGGCGGAAATGGTGGGGGAAAGGGGGAGAGGCAAACCATGAGAGACTCTTGAATGCTGACAAAAACTGAGGACTGGTGGATGTGGGGGGGAGGAGGGGTGGGCATGAAGGAGGGCACTTGTGGGGATGAGCACTGGGTGTTATGTGGAAACTAATTTGACAATAAACTATTTGTAAAAAAAAGAAAAAAAGAAAAAACATAGCATTGGAACTAAAAATGAACTTTTCTATTCTCTAGTCAAAATGACTCTTAAAACATGATTTTTAAAATCTAAGGATTCTGGTGGGGTACTTTAGTAAGTAACTGCTGGTCTTGTGTTACCTCCAGGTATCCTTGCTTTCAAAGGTCTAATGTATTTGAATCCCCTATTTTGAAAAGGCTGTTGATCAGGTTTCCAAGTGAACAAGGAGGGCAATAATCATATGACATAAGAAATACTTAGTGCAAATGCAACTGTTGAATCCATAGAAAAAAACGTTTGGAGGGAAGAGGACATTGTCTTATCATGTGGTTTTCATGGACAAGAGGTTTTATTTATTTTTGATACCCCAGGGTAGTTAAGTACAGATGGATAGAACTTTTCCTTCCTAATTGTAAGACCCTGTCAATAGCAGAAGAGTAGTATTTGATGGTGATCATTGGCCTACCATTGGGTTTCAAGCATTGGTGATATGTTCACTTAGCAGCTATGTGGAATGGTAGAAATTTGATGGCAATGCATTTTTATTAAAATTTATGTTTATATTTTATACTGATAAAATGATTTGTTTCTCATAACAAAGATATGTTTTAGTATTTTGTCACAGCTGAGGAGAAAACTGCTCATGTCCTTCCGAGCTTGAAGAAAAGGATTATATTAAGTTGATTTTGCATGCATTGAAACTGTTTGGATAATCTTCCTGAATTATTTGAACTTTTAAATACATATACTGATTTTTAAAAGGTCCAATCTCCTAAGTCATTCTATTGAATTTGTTTTCTTAAACCACCATTCTCAGCATGCTATTTCCTTACTCCGAAATGCATAAATGATTCAACTGTGCAGAGGAAAAAGCTCATATGACTTACTATGGCCTTCAAGATCTACCACTGGAAAATGACTTTTCTAAAAATATTTACCACTCATTAGCAGCATGAAGACTTCACTCCTACACAATAATCCATCCATAGTCCCTCAGATAAATCTTGTTCTTGCTCACTTCCCTGTTTTTACCTCTATCATTTTCTACATTTCTATGCCTACTATATCCACAAATCTCTTGCTTTCTGTTTCTATGCTTCATACTAAGGTGCTTCACTCAGATTCCCCCCCACCTTTTTTTTTGTGCTTCTCTACTTAGAGTCCCACCAGGCTCATTTCCTGGTGTGTATTTCTGCTGTTGATATTTTATCTCTTGAAGCATTTTTTTCTTTCCATACTTTAAATACCATCTAAATGCTGATATATCATAAACTTGTATTTCCATTGATGACAGCACAACTGAGTTCAGGCTGCCAACTTGTCTTCACGTGCATGTCTCACAGGCATCTCCTCAAAGTCACAAGATACACCGCTGCGCTCTTGAAGTTCTTCCCACCAAATTATTTCTTCATAATTATTCCCCTCTCTGAAAAGGAATCACCACACAGCCATTTTCTCAAGTCAGACACCTGTGTGTCACATGTGTTACAACCCAATGTCTAGCTTTCAGAAAACTTCATTTCTTTGATCTCCAAAATATATCTGAAATCTATACTCTTCTGTACATCTCTCCTGCCAATGACCTTGTCCGAGCAGCTCTCATTGTTTGTTTGGAGTACCAAACTAGATTTATATCTAGCAGTTTTATGAGGCTATGATTTAAATAGCCTAAAATTTACTCTTTTAAACGTATAGCTCACTGATATTTAGTAAATTTATAGAGTTCTACAACCATCACTGCTATCCAGTTTTGAATATTTCCATTACTCCATAAGTTACCCTTGTGCATATTTGGAGACAATTCCCATTTTTGCCCTGACTCAGCCAACTACTGATCTGCTTCCTATTTCTATAAAATTAGCTAATTTTGATATTAAACCTAAATGGAATTTTATGTTTTATGTATAACTTATTTCATGTTTCATATTTTTGAAGTTCCTGCATGTTGCATTTTGTTCATTTTTATTGTGAATAATATTCTACTGTATGAATATATCACATTTTGGTTGGATACTTGAATAGTATCCACTTTTGGCTTCTGTAAAAATTTATAATTTGAATAATGCTGCTCTGATTATTTATATACAATTTCTTTGTAGAGATATAGATTTCCATTTACCTTAGATAGATTCTTAAAAATGGTACTACAGTGTATCTAAATTTAGATACAGTGTACCTAAATATACTCTTACAGTTAAGAGTATGCTCTTACAGTTAGCTAAGAGTATATTTAACACTTACAGTTAAGAGTATACTCTTACAGTTAGCTAAGAGTATATTTAACACTTACAGTTAAGAGTATATTTACCTTTTTAATAAATTGGTAAAATATTTCCCCAAGTGACCCTTTTACATTCCACCCAAAAATACATGAATTATCCAGACTGTCAATGTCTATACAGATATTGTATATTGTTGCTTTTGTGGGTTGAATTGTGGCCCTCCAGAAAAAGTATATGGGAGTTTTAACCCCAGTACATCAAAATGTGATTGTTTTGGAGACATGAGTTTTACAGAAATAATCAAGTTAAAATGAGGACCTTTACAGAGATAATCAAGTTAAAATGAGGTTCAAGAGTGAGCTCTAACCCAGTATGACTGATATCCTTATAAAAAAGGAAATGTGGCTGCAGAGACAGGTACCCAGTGGGAGAAAACAATATGAAGATGAAGACAGATCTAAAAGTCAAAGAAAGTGGCTTAGAACAGAATCTTCATTTAACAGCCATCAAAAGAAACCAACCATGTTGAAATATTGATTTCAGACTTCTAGCTCTCAGAACTGTTAGAAAATTTCATTTTCTTAAGGCACTCTGTGGTACTTTGTTATGGCCATCCTAACAAACTAATACAATCTGTCTTTTTGATTAGAAGTCTTCTAGTGGGTTTGTAATGATAGCTCATTGCGGTTTTACTTTGAATGCTCCTAACGATTAAGGGGGTTGAGAATCTTCTCATGTACTTGTTAGCCACTCATGTAATTTCTTTAGTGAAATGTATACTAAAACATTCAACCATTTTAACATTGGGTTGTTTGTCTTATTATTGGGCTGGAATCTTTCTTTTATATTTGGGATACAGACTTTTATTAGATATATGATTTGTAATTATTTTCTTCCAGTCTGGTGCTTGGCTTTATAATTTCTTAATGATGCCATTTTTTTCATGCTGTTTAATTATTTTCACTATTTTTAAAAACAGCTTCATTGAGGTATGATTACTATATAATGAACTGACCTTATTTAAAATGTATCATTTGATAAGTCTAAATATGTAGACACCCATGGAACCATCACCACAATAAAGAAAATTAATTTATGCATCACACTCCATATAATTCCTTGTAGTCTTTTCATTCTCTGGTTCTGCAACAATGCAAGACAAGTATTAATCTGCTTTCTATTACTATAGATATATTTCATCTTTTTTAAAATTTAATATTAGTAGAATCATGCAGTACCTACATCTTTTTTGTTTGTTTTGCAGAGGGAGAGTAGGTTTCTTTCACATATTATATTTATTTTGAGATTTATCCATATGGTTTAATTTATTCATAGCTTTCTTTTTATTATGGAGTAGTATTACAGTGTGTAATAATACCATAACATGTTTATCCATCATATATTGGTGGTACCCTACCAGTGATGTTTTGTTATACTGGGTCTCCCCCCAAAAATAATAATAACAAATTTTAAAATCTCTGATTTATAGTGCAATTTCACTTCCATGTTGTAAAATGTTTCCAGTGTGTCTACTTCAACTGGCTAGCGAAATTCCTGAATACTTAGCTCTCAGAAGCTTGTATGAGCTGCCTCCACTATTGAACACTTCCAGCTGTATCCCATGTGTTTAAGTTGAAAGATAACCCCAGTTCCAGCTCTAGTATGGGTCCAGTTTGATTTAAGCTAAAGAACTATAAAAGTAGAAGTTATACTTTACAGCTGGATAAATAAAAACGAAAGAGCAAATAACCTTTAAAAGCTGTTGACAACTATACCCTAACAAGAAAGTGATCTGACCTTGAGAAGAAACATACATTTCTGTATGAAGAGATGACTAAAGAAAGCTGGTGACTAAATGAATCCTTGCCTGACACCCACATTTTCCCAGATTTTTCAGTTATGTACACCAATCAGTTGTCCACATTGTTTAAGACAGTTAGTTTAGAGTGTATTTTGTGACACGTTTTGCTGAAAAATTTCTATGGTAAAAATATAATAACAGATTCTAAGATGTTTTGCAGGGTTATTCTGATATCAAGTAGTGACTATCTTTTGAAACTTAAAAAATGCTGGATATTGGATCATCATGCATCTCTTTCTTATGATATAAAATTTGTGATGAGAGATTTTGACACTCTTAAACTTTAGAATTTGAAACCTAATTTCTCTTTCATAAGATCTGACTCTTGCATTTAAAGAAGTGGTTTTTAGGACAATTGTCTTTGAAATGTGTTTCATTCATTTGGAAATTGGAAGACAAGAGGTTAACTTTTTTTCCTTAGTAAACCTTAAAGCAAGCAAAAAATCCCACAAAGACTACAACTAATTGTGGAAAGTTTTCTTGAGTAGGAAGGAATCACCGAGAGTAAAAGCAGATTGATTAGAGATATAAATATAGATAAATGAAAATTGATACGAAAATTCCTCCCTATTTTATTAAAGGGGAAAATTTTTAATTTATGAGACATGGTTATAAATAAATAGCACATATATTCTTACATAGTTGAAACACATTTTCTTTTTTCAAAATTTTTGGAGGGAATGTTTATTTATTTTTGAGGGAGACAAGAGTACAAATGGAGGATGGGTAGAGAGAGAGGGAGACACAGAATCCCAAGCAGGCTCCAGGCTCTGAACTATCAGCACAGAACCCAACATGGGGCTCGAACCGAACCATGAGATCATGACCTGAGCCAGTCAGACATTCAACTGACTGAGCCACCCAGGTACCCTGAAACACATTTTCTTTAGATTCATGGTCCAAGGTCCATTTTCTTGCCTCCAGTTAAAAACAGATCTGGCCCTCTTTAACTATCAACCCAGAGTAATTTTCTTCTCTTTTGAAAACAGCTAGAACTTTCTGCAATTATTTACTTGATTTTAATAATCCATTATCTTAGATTGATATTTCTGTTTTGTCTTCTATTTTCAAATTGTGAATTGTTTGGAAGGTCATCAGATTGTCTTTGGCATTCACTTTTGCATCGTTCATAGTGCATGGCAGGTGCTAAGTTTTTACTTGTTAATTTTAAGTATACTTGTTAATTTTAATTCTGATCTACTCCATGAAAATCAAAGGTTTTTTTTCTTTATAATTGTATCTCTTGAAATCCATTTTTCTCCACCAGTGAAGTACGGTAGGTTATAACAGCCAAATTGTAGAAAGCATATTTTAAGGGCTCATAATGTGGTAAATTAAATTTTATGACATTCTAGTATTTATAAAGCAATCTTTGAATATTGTGAATCTCCTTTACTCAACATCTATAACTATAGTGGCATGAATACTATTTTTAAGAACATCATATACAATTTTTTTGTTTTCATTTGATCCACCCTGTATACCAGTATTCTTTTAAATTAAAAATTTTTTAAAGTCAATGAACTTCTCTTAGAAAGAGTGTTAATGACATCAAATTGAAATAATATTTTTGGTAATGCATTTTTACACCTGCAATTTTATGTTAGTGAAAGAACCATTATATTTTATAATCAGCAAGTGTTGGAGAATATTTTTGAACCACTTGTGTTAAGTGAATTCTTAACCATTTCCTAATCATTTGTCACCATATTTCAATTAAAAAACTTTTAAGACCACTTGTATCTCACCTGTGTATTCATGTGTATATTATCTAAATGTTACTTTTCAGAACCTTTTTATGGTCATGAGAATCTTATTAAAAATAATCTTTTAAAAAAATTAAGCTTCTCTTCTCTAGGTATGATCAGTATATGTTCACAAATATTTGCGGCTAATTTTTTTCAAAGTGATAAGGTTCAATTATACCTTTATATGAATAAACACCTGAATCCAAAAAACTAGATATCCCCTGAAGATGACCGATAATGAAAAGAAAATTTAATAGCACAGAACAATTATATATATATGTATGTATGTGTATATATATATATAATTTATACATGAGAAACTTACAGTGCACAAACACCTTGAAATCTGATCTTTTAAAGTGAGGGTTTAATTCATTAACTCATCACATTGACTACACAAAGCTCCTGATCCTGGAATGTACTAGAGAAATTCATACAGTGATGAATATCATAGTGATTTGCTGTCGAGCAAAGGGAAGTCTTCCTCAGTTTCAGCCATCTAACCACACTGTATTACCACACATGGGCTTCTTCTCAGCATTTTCCCATCTGAAATAAACATGAGGCCAACTCCCATAAAAATGATTTATTTTCTTTTTTAAAGAACATGCTTATCAGAAACCAGCATACTATAGCACGTTGAAGAGGAAGCCTAGGTTTCATTTCCAGTAAGAATGGAATAATCTATATGCCTTATTATATTTATGCTAAGCCCTATATAAAATATAGAATTATTATTTATGGTCCTGTCAAGCTTAGGAGATACAAAGAGAAAAAGAAAATTCCATGAACCTCCAGAATTTGATATCATTGTGTTGAAGGTTATCCTTGTTAGGTTTCTGAGCCCAGGGCTTTTATGTCCATACTGTTCGTTAAAAAGAGGAAAATGTCAGAAAGGCAATGCTAGTTGTTTTATCTAGCTTGTTCTGATTGCTTAATTTAACATTGAACATTTGTGATTCTTTCTTTTGATATTCATTGCTTAGAATATATGTTTCCAATGTTTTCAATTAAATAGCTAGCTAAAATAAATGTGCAAAATGAGTGACAAAGTTGGGGGTGTACTGGAAAAATGTTAGTTTTCATTTTTATCCCTCTTAATTTGTGTGAGAGCTTCTGGTAATGCACAGAAAATGCTGGGATCCTTTAACATTGATGAAATCTCATAATTTAATGACATGAATAAAAAACTTCAGTCATTAAAATGGAAAGAATTTTCCCACTTTCTACTGTAGGATTATTCTATGTGTGTAGTGGATTCTCTTAATCGCCATTGTACTATTTTTTTCTCTCTCTCGTGTACTAATGAAATGAAGCAAATTGAGGCTTTCTTTATTGTAGCTTATTGAAAACTGAATTGGTATTTTTCTACATATGGCTCTTTTTTAATGAAAGGATGTTTAAATATAGTCTCCATATTTTTTTTCATTTGTGTACAGAGCCAACTTAAATGCATATCATTGGTTTTGACAGAAGCATAGTCCTTGTCTGATAAGAAGCTTCAGAGTAACAAACAGAGTAAGCGATTTATAGTGGAGTGGCAATATGCTGGGTATTCAGGACTAGGTAGTTATGAAAGTAAAACTTAGTTGTATCTTTAACATCAAGCTGTTCATTTATATACATTATAGGTATGCTATAATAATGTGACATGATTAAGTGGTCTTTAAGGTTTTTTTTTTTTAAGTTTATTTATTTTGAGAGAAAGAGAAAGTGCAGGAGGGGCAGAGAGGGAAGTAAAGAGAGAGAATCTCAAGCAGGTTCTGCCCTGACAGAGCAAGGATGGAACCCATGAACCATGAGATCATGACCTGAGCCAAAAACCAAGAGTCACTTAACTGACTGAGCCACTCAGGTGTCCCAGTATTATTTTTAACAGATATCATATAAATTACAAACTTTTTGAGATTAGTTTTTAGATTTTGTTCTATAGTTTACATAAACCTTTAATAGCAGATTTTTTCACTGTTGTTTCTAAGAAAAGAGAAATGGAAGTTGATTTTTTAATTTCTACTTGTGTGTAGTGTTTGAAAGTAACATTTTTTCCCTAAGATGAATTATGGGAAACATTTGAGAATGATAAAGTATCCTAAGATTTGGTTGATTTTCTGGGTCTAGCTTTGAGCATTATAAATTCAGTAAGGTAACACTCTTCAAATAAAATGAACAAACATATTAAGCCATATAAAATTTGGATTTGAACAAAATGGAATGACAGTTAATCCTCAAACAAATCTTAACCCCCAAATTAAAATAATAATTTGGAAATATTCTAGGGAACTGATAATACAGACAATATTAAAATTATTCTAGGGGCAGCTGGGTGATTCCGTAGGTTAAGCATCTGACTTGATTTTGGCTCAGGTCATGATCTCACAGTTTGTGAATTTGAGCCCTGAGTCTGGCTGTGTACTGACAGTGTGGAGCCTGCTTGGGATTCTCTGTCTTCCTTTCTTTCTGTCCCTCCCTGATCATAATCTCCATAATCAATCTCTCTCTCTCTCTCTCTCTCTCTCTCTCTCTCTCTCCCCTACCATCTCTCTTTCTCTCTCTGAAAAATAAATAAATGTTTAAAAAATTATTCTAATACTCATTTGGGTACTTTTGTAAAATGATTGTTTAGCACTTTTGTAAAACTATATGCATATAGACTATTAGAATCAGAAATGCATTAATTTTCTGCAATACTTCCAAAAGCCCATTTTGCAAACTTGTTAACACTGAAAATGGTGTGACGTATATTAAAAAAGTGGGCATATAAATGGATAAAGGAGAGGACTTATAAAGTCACCCCTATTTCTGATCCTGATAATATTTTTTATAATTTAAGCGAAGAAAATATAAAATTTATATTTTTGTATAAATAAAATATACAATTAAATTTTGTATAATAAATAATAATTTTGAATCATTTTCTCTATGTGAACCATTGTGTTAATAGATACAAATATGTTATTAATAATGCTAATAATGTGCCAAAATGGATGTTTTCATGTTTATGGCTCTTTTTATTAATAAATACCTAAGGATTTTCACATTTCCCTCAAGATATTTGGAGAAACACTGTAGAACCACAGTTTTCATTTAACTGACAAACAATGATTGAGTACATAAATGTGTGCCCAGAACTATCTAAGATACTAATTTTTCAGCTATGACTAAGACCAAAAGAAAAAAAAAAAAACTTCTTCTAAAGGGAATTTGTATGTTGTGAAAAGTGTGATGAATATTATTAGAGGAAGGGCAGAATTACAAGAGAGATTTATAAAGAGAAAATATAACAAGATAACTTTATCTGGTCTGGGTTGAAAGGAAGAAGTAAAGAAAGCCTGAGAGAAAAATAATTAAACAGGGACTTGTTGGATGATTCATATCTTGATCAAACTTGAATCAGGTTCCTGAACCTTCTTCTAATCCCATCTGTGTAATTCCTTGTAAAACTCAGTTTTCACAAGAACCCTCCTAAATCATTTTAACCAGATCCCCCAGTCTTCCATATCTTATCAAGTTCCCCATCCTTCACCATCCCCCATGCAATGTCTGATTAACCTGGCTTGCCTTCAGCAGGAATCCTCTTAGGTCTGTTTAGCTAGAATCCCGTTATTCCTGTTTCCTTCTGGTGATTTGCCATCCACTGACTTTCACCCTGACCCTTGCCTATAAATTCCCACTTGCTCATCCAGTATTTGGAACTGAGTCCAATCTTCCCCACTGTGAAATCCCATTGTAGTGGTCTCTATACATATTGCAACGATCTTGAATAAAGTCTGCCTATTCTCTCTCTCTCTCTATATATTTATATATATTATATATTTATATATATTTACATTTATATTTTTATATATTCAATACATATGTATATGTTTTTTCTTTAACATGTACTTTTTTCTTCAGAAGAGGGATCAAGTAGGGGCGCCTGGGTGGCTTAGTCGGTTGAGCGTCCGACTTTCGCTTAGGTCACGATCTCGCGGTTTGAGGGTTCGAGCCCCGCATCGGGCTCTGTGCTGTCAGCCAGCTCAGAGCCTGGAGCCTGTTTCAGTCTGTGACTCCCTCTCTCTCTGACCCTCCCCTGCTCACGCTGTCTCTCTCTCTCCTAGAAATAATAAAAAAATATATATTAAAAAAAAAAAAAAAGAAGAGGGATCAAGTAAAGAGAGAGGTAAGCGTATTTCAGAGAGAACAGAATGTTTAAAGCATAGGAATGAAAGGGAACCTGGTAAACTCATCAAGAGAAAGCCCAGGAAGATATTAAATTAGATATTAAATGAGAATAGAGAGTCAAAAGAGCCAAATATTAAAAATTATTAATGTTTATTAATTTTCAGAGAAAGAGAGAGAGCACAAAAAAGGGAGGGGCAGAGAGAGAGTCCCAAGCAGGTTCCACATTGTCAGCACAGAGCCTGATATGAGGCTCAGTCTCACTAAATAACTGAACCACCTAGGTGTCCTCCAAGCATTGAATAATTTTACAAGTCATGTTAAGAAGCTGGAAATGGTTCCCAAAACAAACAAAAGAAAATGGAAAGGTTTTATTGAAGGTTATAATATAATACCATGTTTGTTTCAACATGTCTTCTGATTTTTCATGAACATTGCCATTGTACCACAGATTGTGTCCAACTCTTCTATGGTTTAATAGTTTTAATAGTTGAGAATCTGGAAAGCTATGTCAGTCATTGGTTTTCAAGGTATATTTTTAATTTTTTTTAATGTTTTATTTATTTTTTTGAGAGAGACAGACAGACAGTGTGAGCAGAGGAGGGTCAGAGAGAGAGGGAGACACAGAATCAGAAGCACACTCCAGGCTCCGAGCTAGCTGTCTGCACAGAGCCATACGCGGGGCTCTAACCCACGAACCGCGAGATCATGACCTAAGCCAAAGTCAGACGCTTACCCAACTGAGCCACCCAGGTGCCCCTTTAAGGTATATTTTAAAAGGAGTCATGTCTGGTGAGTTTCAGGTCCAATATTTCTGTTTTCTCTGTAATAGTGTATTAGCTTCCTAGGGCTGCTGTAACAAAATACCACAAACTTCATAGCCTAAAACAACGGAAACTTATTATCTCACCTTCTGGAGGTTAGAAGTCTGATATCAAGGTGTTATCAGGGCCATGCTCCCTATAAAACTTGTAGAGGAACCCTTTCTTACCTCCTTCTAGTTTCTGGTGATTTGTCAGGAATCTTTGTTGTTCCTTAGCTTACGGTACATAATTCCAATTTCTGTCTTCACAGTCACATGCTGTTCATACTATGTCTTTCTGTGTCTTTGTATGACCATCTTCTTCTAAGAACATCAGCCATGTTGGATTAGAGCCCATCCTACTCCAACATGACCTTATCTTAATTAACTGCAATTGCAGTAATCTTATCTTCAAATAAGGCACATTCAATAAGTCAAGGTACTTAATATTAAGACTACAGCATATTTTTAAGAGTGACATAATTCAACCCATATCAGTAAGACCATTATATCTATCACATTATTCTTGATCTACTATTAATATAGTAAGAATGATATAAATATGAGAAGCTAGTTTTTGAAACACTACTTGGAGAGGAGCAAGAATGTCTTACATTATAAACTGTTTGATATATCACTAGAAACAATGAATCCAGGTAGTGTAAAAAAGTGTTTTTTAAATCCCTTTTTCCCTCTAGGTCATGCTTAATTTCATGATAATTATTACAAAAGATAATTAATTTCAAACATGTGAATAGCCTTGTAAACATCAAACTAAACTAGAATATAAAAAATTATGAATGGAATAATATTGAAAGAATATTGGCTTGTAAATTTGAAATGGAAATGCCATTACCTTATAACCTCTATTCATGAGAGAAAGTGACAATGTAAGGTCAAGGTATATATCTATATTTATGACTAATAAGAAGATTCCTAAAGTGGAAATTATGTAGATAGAATGACATTGAAAACATGGTAATTAAATTACAATTCTGTTATTCATTTTCAATGACATCTTAAGACATAAACAATGATGTTTCCCAATAAAATATTGTACTCATTTATTAAGGATTCAATCAAATTTCTTTCCTAACAACATACTAAGATTAATGTTCTCATCAAGAGGGTTCTTAGAAAATTTATTCTGACAGTGATTTTTCATCCTATTCATTTTTGAAATAAAAAATATATACAACTATTGGTATCTCATTTAGCACAGAGACGAAAAATCTTACTGTCAAGAGTCAAAGGTATTTTGATCTCAAATCTTTATAGGGGACAAATACCATATTATCTCACTTATTTATGGAATCTTGAAAGAAAAAATAAACCCTCATAGATACAGAGAACATATCAGCGATTGCCAGAGATGAAGGGGTAGGGAATGGATACAATTGGTGAAGGGAGTCAAAGGTACAAATTTCCAGTTATAAAATAAATAAGACACGGGGATGTAATGTACAGCACTGACTATAGTTAATAACACTATATTGCATGTTTGAAAGTTGCTAAGAGAGCACATCTTATAAGTTCTTATCACAAGAAAAAACAGTTATAACTGTATATGGTGGCAGATGTTACCTAGGCTTGGTGATCATTTTACAGTATATACAAGTATTGAATCATTACATTGTACAACCAAAACTAAGGTAATGTTATATGTCAGTTATATTGCAATGAAAAAATATTCAAGGTGGAAGATAGTGAGCTTTGGTGGGTGGACAAAATTTTTTAATTCTCAACTAGAAAAGAAACTGTTTAGTAGTTGGTGACCATGAGAAAAATTCAATGAAAATCTAACACTTTTCATCCAAACTTTGGTTAGAATTCTATCTTTATACCCACCATCTATAGCAGACAGATATCTATGGATTCTGTCTACCTCATAGCCATGCTTCTCCTCCTCCTCTCTGTGATAGCACTTCAGTTGAGTTCTAGCTTTCCATTCTGGTTCTCCCATTAATTCATTTCCCATTCATAAACCATTTTTGTGGGACCGTTATTCAAAGTAATCTGCCACCCCTAACCAGTGGTTATATGATGAAGGCATACCTGTTGCTCAAGAATTTAAATCTTGAGCGACAGAAATAATGACACCATTGGGGCCTTTTCATCGCAAAAGCATAGTCTTCAGGAGACCAATAATTAATTCTGTCTACCTAACTCTATGTGTATGTTTAAGCTCCCATCTTTAATGGAGAAGTGTTTCACCTTTCCATTCTCTTCTGAGTTACCTTATTTCCTTCTTACACCCTTTGCTTAAGTTATTCAGGGTTATGAATTATTTGTAGCAATAATGATGACAACATCGCTTTAAAAAAAGAAAATTTTGATTACCCTGTTTGGTGTTCGGAAAAGTATATACACTTGATGAACTTCAATTTCTTTACCCTCAAAATTAGAAAAGAATATTTACTTTTCAGACTGATTAAAAGAAATAAATGAGATCGTCAAAAGCTTTCAAGACAATGAGTAGCAAGTACAGATTCTCCAAGAGTAATATTCTCTTCTACATTCTTTTCTTGCATGCAAGTCAAGAAAAATACTACCTGTTGGGGAAGCAACATAATTCTTTTAACTAATTATATATTGTTTATACATTGTATTAATTCATAGTTACACACACACATACACACACACACACACTGTGTTTTTCTAGAGAACTCTAATGCAGATTTTATTCAGAATGACTGGTGTTTTTATAAGATGAGGAAATTTGGACACAGACATGCCCAGAGAAAAGATGATGTGAAGACAGGGAAAGACAGCCACCTACAAGTCATTGACAGAAGCCTAAAGACTTCCAAACACTACCAAAAACTTGATCTGAAACTTTGGCTCTAGAATCATGATAAAATACATTTATATTTTCAAGCCAGTTTGTGGCACTTTGTTACAGCAATCCTAGCAAACTAATACAGATTTTGGCAACAAAAAGTGTTGCTATAACAGACACCTAAATTTGTGGAAGCAGCTTTGCAACTGGGTAATGGGCAGAGCCTGGATGAGTTTTGAAATGCATATCAGAGAAATGTCTTATAGAAAACTAGAGGAAAGGTGACCCTTGCTACAATATGGAAAAGAACTTAGCCTAATTGTTGTAGTGTTCTGTGAAAAATAGGACTTAATAGGAGGTAAACTTGAATATTTAGCTGAGATTTCTAAGCTGAGTATTGAAGACATGGACTGGTTTCTCCTTGCTGCTCAGAGTAAAAGGTGACAGAAGAGAAATAAATTGAGGAAGGAATTATGAAACAAAAAGGAGTTAGGATTTGAAGATTTGGAAAATATATACAGCCCATTCATGTTGCAAAAAAGGAGAAAAATATGTTCTGGAGAGAATACCAAGGTGTGTTATGACAGTTATGACAGTTATGACATAACCCACAGTTATGACAACTGTGGTTTATGGATCCAGTCAATCACTTTAGCAGAAGCCAAGAACAGAGATCAGATTATTCAAAAAAGAGCCTTGGAAAGCCCTCTAGTGTGAGGGTGTCGAATCCTTCCCATTTGTATGGGAAGTTAATAAGGTTTTTGAGAATTTTATAATAGTAGGAACACTACTAGTTTGGCCTAAAGAGAACAGAAATGAGACAAAACGAAGAAAGACTGTTGAACTTCTGGGATTCTCTAGATCATCCAATGTTGCTCCTTGACTGCAAACATGAGTTATTCTTCAAGAAAAGAGAAGAATGGTATCAAAGGTAGCTCAGAATTGGCAAGGCTGACACAGGCACCACTGCCCCAAACCTATGCAATGGAAATTCTCCCTTTGGAATGGAAATGTCTATTCTATGTCTATCCTATTCCCACACTGGAATAAATGAAGCAAGTAATTTGGTAATTGTAGATAATACTTGCATAATTCTACATTTCCTCTCAATTCCAAAAGTTGCAGGTATTAATCTAGCGTTATGTTCCTAAAATGCTTCTCACTATCTTCCTATTCCTCTGTAGTATACTCATCATGAAAAAAAAAAATCAGGACTTCTATCATAGTATAATATTGAAAGGAGAATCTAGTTTTAATGTTTGTTTATTTTGAGAGAGAGAGCACATGCACATGTGTAAGTGGTAGAGAGGCAGAGAGAGAGAGACAGAGGGAGAGGCACACACACACAGAGGGAATCCCAAGCAGGCTCCATGGGGCTTGAACTCACAAATCATGAGATCATGACTGGGGCCGAAACCAAGAATCAGATGCTCAACCGACTGAGCTACCCAAATAGATTACCTTTTAATTCCAAACCCTTTAATGGTGACATATCTTTTCACAAATTAAATAAAATCTTCCTATCATGGTCTTTAAAGCTTTCTATGAATGCTTTCATATCAAATTAGTATTCTTTTCCTGCTTTGCAGCATTACGGTATTACCTACAGAGTGGAGAAATATATTTGTTTTTATTTTTATATAACCTACTACATTTCTGCCAATTATATCATACTCCACTGCTGATATCTTCAATATGATCATTTATATTGATATAAAAGAAAGAAAATAGACAAATTTAAATAAAGCAATCATCTAAGTCAAATGAGCAATAACTAAAGTGTTTAATAGGACTGTGTTTTTATGGCTACTAAGCAAAATTTAGCTAATTATTACATAACTCACTGAGCACCAATGGTTACATTTAAAAAAAAGATATCCTAGAAACTTCTTGGTTCAGTTTAAATTTAAACTAAGTTGTGATAGTTCAAAAAAGTGAAACTTTTGTTTTGCGGAGTCAATTATTTTTCCATAGGAATTTTTATTTCCTGAATTGTCACTTTAGAAAATTCTGTCATTACTCTTTCAAGTTTGCTTTTCATTCACATTTTTAATTTGTTTAGATCCTTCAATAAAATAATATACTAATTATAATTTAAATCCTATGCTTACATACACATTTGGAAGAGTAAGCTTTAGAGAGTGAATTAACAGGGGCGCCTGGGTGGCTTAGTCGGTTAAGCGTCCGACTTTCGCTTAGGTCATGATCTCACGGATCGTGGGTTCGAGCCCCGCGTCGGGCTCTGTGCTGACTGCCAGCTCGGAGCCTGGAGCCTATTTCAGAGTCTGTGTCTCCCTCTCTCTCTGACCCTCCCCTGCTCATGCTGTGTGTGTCTCTCTCTCCTAGAAATAAATAAAAATATTAAAGAAAAAAAAAGTTTAACTCTCTGGAGAGTGAATTAACAAACATTAAATCTAAATGTTAATGAAACATTACTAACATGATAACATAAGATATGTTTTGGTTTATATATATTTAAGCATATGATTTTTTAAATTAAAAGTTCTTTTAAATCTAAATTCTACAATGACTGGCTTGTATTTAAAATCTAGTAATAGCTACTTAATACCTTTCTAAACTCTTGGGCCCCTTAATAAGTGTAATGATTAGGTAAATTCAAGCAACAGTTGTACACTACACAAGTTTATTAGGCATGTTTATGGATACCATGGGACCACAACTTACATTTTTTAAACTTAAATCAATAAATATTCCATCGCAGTTCGATAGAAAATGCAATAGTTAACTACTTTTACATTACCTGATAGACTTGTATGAGTAAGTTGCATGTACACATATATAATAAAATTACAAAGATTGAATACCAGTTAAAAGAAGATATAGGACTGGGGTTTTTAGTGTATCATAAAGACTTTATAGATTACTCAAATTCTGAAGGAAATATATTACTCTAAATATTTCTTTTCTTTTAACTTGTATTCAATCTTATTATCTTATTTGATATTTTGAATCTTTTTTGCGTAAATTAACTCTTTAAATTGGAATCACTGTATATTTTGTTTGAACATTTAAAAGTCTATAGGTTAGAAAATTCAATCATTAATATAATTTGATGAATTACTCTGATGAAGAGAAAGTGTTGCTGCCAAAATTAATAAGCAATTTGAAGCATCATTGATCACTTTATTTGCCTTGTAGATGAATTCACAGTAGAAATATACTTGTAAGATTAAAATGCTTGTGCATAATTTATTTTTACAAATAAATTATTTTATTTTAATGTTATATAATGTTTAGTAAGTACATTAATCAGTTGGATATTTTCTAGAGTATGTATTTGGAAGATTTTTTATTGAAATTGCATAATAATTATAAAAATATTCATAAGCAAATGTTCCCAGTCTGGATTAGCACAGCAAATATTTTGAGATTTTCATATCTTGGAAAAGCTTCTGTTTATACAGAGATGCATATATATTTATCTAAGAAAAAGATATTGTAGAATAATTTATCATTGTTTTTCCTCTTCCACTTCTGTCTTTTTACACACATCTGCTAATGCACAAAATTATTAAGCTTTTCTACTTTCCCAGTCACTTCCTATCTAATTCTCCGTGGTTATCAGTGTTGTGTTGTCAGAATTATCACTAAGTTTATTTTAGACTCTATGACAGCTTTAGAACTATAAAACAAATTAATTGTGTAAATTTTAAACATTAATTTGTATAATACTTGTGTCAGGACAAGAATTCCTGTTCCCTTTATGGGTCCTTCTAGCTGGACTGGGAATCAAATTGACATGAGACAATTAACAAGAGAAAATCAAATTTAGTAGGTGTATGTACAGGAAATCTACACAGACATGAAGTTTCAAAGACAGTAAAAAAAAATGAGATATAGATGTCATCCTGAACTGAGGAGAAAAGGGTAGGAGCCTGGACTTCAGAGTAAAGGAGTGTAGTTCATAGTGCCATAAGAGTAGTAGATGTTTGATAATTAGAGGTTTGCCCTGCCATGCAGATGGGTCACTCATGTAAAACTGATCTTTGTTAACAACCCCTATTCTGGGAATAGTCCCCAATTTATTCTTCTTTGGAGTTAATGAAGGAAAAAAAAGTTTTCTTGAGCCCATGAGGTCTCGGTTGCCTTCAACTCAAAATTGTCTTCATGCTAGTGTGGCCCATCTTTGGGACCCTAGATTTATATACTTTGAAAACTGATAAATTGACTTATGTGCAGCAAAAAGTCTCAGTCACATGTTAAAGCAAAAGTTTATAGCTTTCTCAGGAATTTATAAAATAAATAATAATGAAGTCTTGATATCGCATTATTTTTTCTTGCATGAAATTCAGTATAAAACCTTGGAAGCCTACAGAGCATTATGAACTACTGAAATAACTAAACAGTCTATGCAGACACATTTTTCACAGGGAGTATTTTTTTAGAATAGAATTTCAAAGAGTTTTATCTAAAGAAGGCTTAAGATAATAACATAGTTATGAAATACTTGTTCATGAATAGTTTTAGGTTTCTGTTCTAGGACTGTTAAACCTGGAGATTAAAAAATGCTTTTATAACAATACGTTAATGTTTTTCTGCATTTTGGTCATTTCTTTAGGTTACTTTGCACTTGAATAAATTCTTGAACTCATCCATTTGACATAGAAATGACTTGTACTTTGGTGAATTAAATCAATATTGTTTTAATCTTTATTCTAAATTATTCAGTCAGATTTGCATACAGAGAGAATGAAAAATAAAACCCAATAGATGAAGTCAATGTCCATGCACATATTGGATATTGTGGGCTAATTTGTCCAAAGATGACTAACATTAAATCTCGTCACAACACCTGACTAGGCAAGGTACCATGTAACGATGATCAATAATCAAGTAAGGAGTAGGATGTTTAGATTTACTCACATCAAATATTTTTAGCATTTTTGGTTCCAATTATTCATTGCATAAATATGCATAACTTTGTAGTCTGATTTGCTAAAAAGAATCTAATAGGAAAGCAGCCACCTTTTCAATAAATCCTTGCAGTGCCAGTGGTAGTAAATCCAAAATTAGATATATCATACTTGACAAAAGAGCTATGGAATAATTTCAGCCTCACTTTTGTCTTGTCTATGAGAAAAAAAGAGCACAAACGCCTTCTTGAGAAGAGAGTATAATGAAACAATAAAAATCCAATGCTAACACAATCTGTCAATTGTTAACAATAAAATATTCAGAGCAATCACGGTAGTTGTTTGACATTGGTAAGGGGTGGAGGACAGAAATCAATATTTATTTCTCTGAGAATACCAACCCGGGCTTGTGGTATTGATGGTTTGAACAGGATGCAAAAGCTTTTCACTGAAAGACTTTTCACCTTTTAAAATTTTTCCCCTACAAGTCAGTCTATGCATTAGGTTGGCTATTAAAAAAATATAAAGATTCTCGTGTTCACTCTGAAATGTCTGGTTTCTAAGCATTACTTAAGTGACTAAGCTGTGTTATATAGATTGATCAGTTCCAAATATGTACCTGTACTTCAACAGGCAGCTGTGCTTAGATAGAATGTTTTTTCTTCTGTGTGCAGAACAAAAAAAGCTTCTTATCCTTCGCTCTCAGCCTAAGATGCTTACTGATCACAGCGCTTAACCAATCTGTTTTCTTCTTTGGCCTGACACCCTTGGGGACACATCTATGGATTAGAGAGACACTGTAGTGGGTGACTTTTGGTTGTTATTTAACTTTGATGCAGCTGAGACCTCTTTAACTAATGCTAGCTTGCTGACCTTTGGCTCCAAGTGGAAGGAATTCATTTGAAAATGAAATGCTTCTTGGAACATTCCCTGGTGTTGGAACCTTGATCTAAAAATGAATTGTTGTTTGCTCCCCATTGACCCCTGTTTTCAATGTACTTAATGACCTAACAGCATTTAAATAGCTATCATCTCCTTTTAAAACAAACTAGGGTTAAAATGAGCAGATGCAGGATACTTGTTTCTTTATGAATTTTATTTGAAATGATTCTGCAATTGACATCAATAAAAAATGTTCCTTTTCTCTGAAAACTTTCATACCATTTCATTTTAATAACTAATGCAAATTAGTTTTTTAGGACAAGTTACATACAAATTATCTTTTTAATTTCTATTTTTTCCTTTCGATTAAATGATAGAATCTCAGAATAAAAAAATGATTTGTTAAGGCAATAAAATAAGATACTTATATAATAAAAGGAATAAAATGTATTTGTTAATAGAGTCATGGCAACAAGAGGAATGTGACCAGATTAAGTAACTCTATAGGGTAATATTTCATTAGTTACAGTAAATACAATAGCTAAACTTTTACTAATAAATTGCCAATGACTATAGTATGTAGGTATATTTTAGCAGATATGATGTAATAAAGAATTTTAAAAATAAAATTACCCCTTTTGAGAGGATAGATTTTGTATATACACCACCACTTTGTAGAGACCCAAGTACAGGTATTGTCAGGCATTCTGCATTCCTGCATTCTTTTTGAAATTGAATTAGAAATCAAGAGTCTACTATAAATATATTTAAGTCAATCATCCTTTACTGCATGTCAGACTGTTGGGTCTTTTGGTGACTCTGATTGGCCATAGGCCCATAAGGAGGCAATCTTGGGTTTTCTTTTGGCTTGACCCTCATCTTGGCTCTATGATGACCTAAGCGGGTACCTGATAGGCCTGGTTCTTCAAGCGATCTCTTTTATACTCTCTACAATCCAGGTGAAATAAATCTCCCATGGCAAGGACTTTTAAGCTGTAACATGCGCCACTCCTGCATTTTTTGGGTTATGTGTATAATGCTAGGGCATCTTGAGCCAGATGTCAACTAAAGAGATCCTAGTTGAGGCAACAATCCAAGATAGAATCACTAGCTGAATATGACTAAAACAACAACAACAAAAAGCAAATAAATTTACCACCCTCAATGACAAGACCCAGTATAAGGGCAAACGGGGATGAATGTGGATGAATGTGGTGTTTCTGTTACCATGGAGGCAAGTCTAGCCCACCGTCGACTAGAAGAGCTAGAGGTGATTACTTTGACCTGAAAGGCCTTATGTTTATCCAGCTATCAGTATGAACCCTTTCCATTCAAAGTACGTAAGTTCCTAATGTGTTTTAGAGTCAAGAAAGAGTCAGCAAAATCCATGTTTATGTTTCATGTGCCCTGATTATTCAGTTTCTGAGTATCATTTTATTAAACAAAATTATTTTTATCTGTTATAAAAATGTCATTCTCCATTGATGCTCCTCATTTCATACGAGTTTATGCTTAGAATAAAATGTATATTAAGGAGTTCTCTGCATTTCCATTCTAACTGAAGTGCTCACTGTGTAGATAACCAAAAACAGCTGACAGAAAATAGTTCTTTTATTTGTTTGTTTGTTTTTAGAAACAGATCATGAGGAGGGGAGGAGCAGAGAGAGAGGGACACACAGAATTGGAAGCAGGCTCCAGGCTCTGAGATATCAGCACAAAACCCAACTCAGGGCTCAAACCCACAAACCATGAGATCATGACCTGAGCTGAAGTTGGATACTCAACCTATTGAGCCACCCAAGGACCCCAAAATAGTCCTGACTAATTAAGAAAACTATATTTTGGGGGCACCTGGGTGGCTCAGCTAAGTGTCTGACTTTGTATCGCCTCAGATCATGATCTCATGGCTTGTGAGTTTGAGCCCCACATTAGCACAGAGCCTGCTTGGGATTCTCTCTCCTCTCTCTCTCCCCCTCCTTGCTTGCTTGTCTCTCTCTCTCAAAATAATAAATAAGCAGTAAAAAAGAGAATATATTTGAGTTACTAAGTTGGTTATTAAAAATATTCACATGGAGGGGCGCCTGGGTGGCTCAGTCAGTTAAACAACTGACTTTGGCTCAGGTCATGATCTTAATGTTTGTGAGTTTGAACGCTGCATCAGGCTCTGTGCTGAGAGCTAGCTCAGAGCCTGGAGCCTGCTTTGGATTCTGTATCCCCCTCTCTATCTGACCCTCCCCTGCTCACGCTGCCCTGCTCTGTCTCTCAGAAAAAATTTTAAAAATATTTTAGAAATTCACAATACTCACATGGTATTTATAGATACATGAATCAATGGTACATTTCATATTATTAATTTATAATATGAAAGTAAGCATACATTTATATTTAAAACGTTTAAAATTTGCCTGAGTTAATATAACTAACCAATTTAACATTATGTATTTTCAGGGTTTTATTGTTTTTAAAACTGCATGTGATTGTTTTTTTTTAACTTTATTTATTTATTTTGACAGAGAGAGAGAGGCAGCAAGGTGGGTGGGAGCAGAGAGGGAGAGAGAGAATCCTCTCAGGGATTGGTCTCAGAAACCATCAGACACAGGTCATGAACCATCAGATCATGACCTGAGCCAAAATCCAGAGTCACATGCTAAACTGACTGAGCCACCCAGGCACCCCTGCATGTAGTTATTGTTGTAGAATATAGTGTTTGATGAGAATATTTATAGAAGAACATTGAACCTATAAACCAAACACTTCCTACCAAGTTGTCTGATTATCTGTAGGACTATCATCCTTCACTTCAGCTGGAGAGGAAATTTATCACATTGCCTCCTAAGTGTTCTCTTTCCGCCGTTATCCCTTTAACTCAATATCAGCACAAACACAATGTGAATTTATTAAAATGTCCATCTGACCATACCAATTCTCTGCTCAAAACCCTTTGATACCTTCCTGCCCCATTTGGACTAAAATCACAGGTAAACAAAACAAAACAAACAAACAAAAAGACACCCTCAAAACAAAACAAAACAAAACCAGGTGTAGAAGCCCTGAAGGGTCTTGGTCCCTCTTCCCTCTCTGATCCCGCCTCCTACACCTTTCCTGTCTCTTAGACTACAACACCTAGTTTACCCTTTTGTTTCTTACAGAATTGTTTCTGTTTCAAGCAGTGTGCTATTGATGTTCTCTCTAGAATATTCTTTCCCCAGATAACCATGTAGCTTACTTTCTCACCTAATTTAAGCCTTTATTTAAATATCACCTTTTTAGCAAGACTTGTACCAACCTTAATTAAAATTTTATGAGTACCGTCATGATATTGCCTGTCCCACTTTTCAGTTGTATTTATTAATATCTGTAATCACAGTCTCTAGAACAGTATCTAACACATAGTACGTACTTAATAAATATTTCTTCAATAAGTTAATGGGTGACTGATTAATAGCATTGTATTTGGATTCCATCATGGTTTAGCAACTTTATTCCCCGGGTATCCCAGCACTAGTGCACAAATTGATTAATTTTCTTTGTAGATACACTCCAAATTAGGAACCTCAGTTCTAATAATAAAGCTTAGTAAATGCTATGCTTCTAAAACATGTGCCAAACAAAATACATCATGACCTAATGATGTAACAGTTAGAACAAGACCAGAAACTAGGGTATCTTGGTATTAGTTCAAATTATGTGTTATCATAACCATGTGATAAACTGTATAATCAACTGTTTTCAGCCTTACCTCTTTATCTCTGAAATGAGGACTCAGGTTACATCAGTCATTCTGATCCCTGGAAATCAGAAGTTTTTGGGGTGTGGATGAATTTGGGAAATTATTCAAAGAAATGAATGCAATTAAGTGTGCTTCAAGTATAGTTAGTGGATTGAATAATATTTAGGTCAATGAGATGTGTATACTTCTATTCAAATATGTAGATATTAATATGACAGTACAAATATTAAAATATATAAAACTGTATCAAAATATAAATTTTATAAGATCCTAGAATGTGTTGGGTACTGCCAAGTTCTATGAACATACTGTAAATGCTACGTGCAAATGACAGTAGTTTAGCCATCTTTGAATCATAAAATTGTTTCTTGAAATATCAGAAAGCAAAAGAACACGTAGAGAACTAGAATTTGCTTCCTAATTAACACTAGGTACCTTTTTCAATTCACCATAGTGAGTAAAAGATTCTTTTCAGCTATTCTCATCTTTGTCCAATTTTATGCTTTATAATATTTCTTTAATTCCATGTGATTTTCACAAGCCTTTTAGAGATAAATATGAGTCTCACTTTTATAATAAAAAATATCTGATCCTAATGGTTTTGGTTTATTATATCCCATGATGGTAATGTGCTTCTAAATTATGAGTATTTAAATTGATCTAATAAATAAAAACCGGGCAAATCATAGGTTAAATTTTTAGATATCATTTTCTTAGTTTGTTAACCTTTCAGTCATAAACTGAGACTGCTTTTCAAACTACAGTCAATATACACTTGACTTTTCAAAGGGTACAAATAGAATTATTTTGGCATATAATTCACAAAAGTCAAGTATGCTTGATTTTCATTTGAGTTAATTGCCAGGCTGAAATGAAAACTGGCTATACTTATAAAAACATATATATTTCCCCTACTTCATGTTTAGAGGCTTGCTTTCTAAGATATTAATGAAGGTCTACATTTTTGAAGTGAGATCTACAATTGGACTGTTATTTCAATCTCTTTAGGAGGTTATGTGATATTTATACTTCCTTATGACTGACTGTATCTAAAAGTAAATATAGTGCTTATAGAATAAGTACATTTCAATGGTATTCATTTCTACAGAATAAATACTGCATATAATGCCTCTCAAGTCCTGTTTTTTCAGTTTCCTAATCTCATCTTATTCATATTCCAAATACTAAACACACATTCTAAAGTACTTACTGTCAAAATCACAAACTTCTCTCATACCTCCATGCCTTTAAAACCTGGTAATCTTTCTGCTTCAAATGCCCTTCTTTTTAATTTTTCTCTTATTTTTTCCCTAATACCCCACAATATAATAGATACAAATGATCTATTATTGAACCCACCTAGATTATTTTCTTAAATCAGATGGAAAATTACTCTTTTACCACTTGATATAGGCATAGACAATGACTATGCATAAATTCAAATAGAAATACAAATGTAAGAGTTCCTTTCATATCAGTCACTATTTACTAGATTCTTTTTATGAAAATGACTTTGTATAAGTTCAAATAGAAATATGAATGTAAGAGTTCCTATCATATCAATCACTATTTCCTAGATTCTTTGTTATGAGGTTGATGTCCATATATTCAAGATGCTTCTAGGCCAGTGAGAAGTATCTGAAACCTCAGAGATGAATATGATTTTATTGCAGAATGAGTAAAAATATATTTAAGAAATGCAGATTTGTTAGAGTGACAGCAGACAAGGATATGGATATGGAGACAAGGTAGGTTCTGAATAACCTTACCTGAAAGTCAGTACTGGTGATATTTTTCCCCCTGGGTAGATGAAAGAACACCCCTGAAGATTGCCCACACTATAGGAGTATTTATATTTAACATGGGACATCTAGATTTCACCTGTTTACAGGAAACCTCCCCTGTTCCCTCCAAAACTCTGGAGGCTATGAATGTAAATTGTAGATTGTTGTATTTTTTAAAAGTGCTTTTTGAAATGCTATTCTGACAAAAGAATCAATGTATTAAGATTTTACATTATTGGCTTTGCCACTTATTAGCCATGTGTTTTTGAGGTGGAGAGAGTTGGAGAATATTTCTTTAGGACTAATGCTTATCATGTATAAAATGATAATTATACCTCTTATATTAACTTAAGATTATATTGTGAAGATCAATTTATTTTAAGTGATTTGCAAAACATAAACCCCTATATAAATATTATTGAAATATTTATATGTAGGAATTCAAAATTAAAGATCTGGAGTGGATGAAATATAGATTCAAAATATTTTAACTGTTCTAAAGATTAATTTCCTTACCGATATGATGAAGGAATAAAATGTACAACCTACAGTTATTTTGTTACATAAACATGCAAACATAAAGTGGAAATAGTAAGCAATCAAAAATGTCATGTTTCATTATTTTTATTATTAATAGTATTACATTTATAAATAGTTTAATTAGTTCTAAGATATTTTCTCCTTTTTTTCTATTTTGTTCTCTAGGAGGGAAGGGATCCCCTCCCTGTATAAGGGATATTTGTATGACTTGTGTCCCTATTTATTATTATTATTATGACTTTAGAGAGAGAGACAGAGAGACAGAGAGAGTGTACAAGCAGGAGAGAGAGGCAGAGGAAGAGAGAGAGAGAGAAAGGGAATTTTAACCAGTCTTCTACACTTCATGCAGAGCCTGATGTGGGACTGGGATCATGACCTGAGCCTAAATCAGGAGTCAAATGCTCAACCAACCAATTCACTCAGGTGATCCTGGGTTCCTATTTTTCTTAAGTAACATAAACTTTATTAATTTGATATTTTCTAAAGGGATGGATCACATCATTTGAATGACAAAATTTAAATCTTTACTCATAAGAAAATAATTTTGTTCATGCAATTGTATTAGATGCAGCTGCTTTTTAAAAATGTTATAATACAATCATTTTAAATGATTTAAGTTTGTTAAAACATGTTTTCTCCATGGATAAAATAAAATACTATAAAGTGACATTGCAAAAATAAGCTATATTTGGTCCTATAATTAAAGTTGACTTATGAATTACTATGGAACCTTACAGAAATGGTGGATGCAAATATTTTAGTAAAGAAAAAATAATTTTGCATGCCTATCTAGAACAGAAGTTGGAAAGTAGAGTTATATACGTATGTGCATTTTTTTAAAACAATACCTTTGTTCCCAGAAAGGCCCTTACATATTTATTTCTTACCTTTTAGGAGAAATATGACCTATTGATAATTCAAGAAACTGTAAGTTTAAAAAATGAGTTTATTCAAATATTCATTACTAATAGTAGTGTCTGTCTTATTCTCATATATTAAAATATTTAAATTTTTAAGAATACTGTGGAAAAAAGGTTTTTGGCATTCTTGCAAAAAAAACCTTCAACTAACAGCCGAACCTAAACTTATTCTATCAGCTCACATTTTAATAATTAATGTGAAAATTATACATTTCACATTGTATTGCTCATGGAAATTAAGGTTGTTATTTGCATTAATTATTTGGAAGTATTTTATAGAGTAATTTAAGTGAGATAAAGAAGTCTTAAAAGACCATTTTGTTAGCTTTAAGTATTCTAGTCACAGTTTTATGGTACCTTAATTCACTGTGGAAGTGACCCAATTTAGTAACTACACTCTTTTTAAAAAATAAAAGAAATCATTTTGTGAAATATATTTGATACAACTCCATAATTACTGTGATGGTTAATATTATGCATCAACTGGATTGGTGTGAGGGCTATCTGGATAGCTATAAGATAATATTTCTGTGTATGTCTTGAGGCTGTGTCAGGAAGGGATTAGCATTTAATCAGTTTACTGTGCAAAGACAATATGCTATCCTCAGTATGGGTGGGCATCATCTATTACTTTGAGTACCCAATGGAGCAAAATAAGGCAGAGGAAGGATGAATTCCCTCTTTTCTTAAACTGAGGTATCTATCTTCTCATGACCTCAGACATTGGAGCTCCTGTTATGTTGGACTCTGGCATTTACAGACACCAAAGTTGTGGAGCAAACACTTCATAGTAGATTATATGAGGTAATAGTGAGATAAGACATTTCAATTTCCACCCTTGATCCCTGGATCCATGAACTCTGTCAATGTAACCAGTAGCACAAATATGCTGGTTAAGGATATAGAATATATATTGCATTCCAGAGGGCCTTAATCTCGTCCCACAATGTTTTGTTGTCCATCTAGGGCCATAATTGTCTTCTAAAAGACATATCACTGTTACCAAGGTCAACTATCACAGGGTGGATGGAAGAAGGTAAGGCCAGTATGGCATCCAGTTTTCAAGACGGCCCCCAACATATCTGTCTCCTGGTATTACACCGTATGTAGTTCCCTTTCATGTTATACTACACCATAGTTATTCTGTGTAAAAAGTAGAATATCATGAGTGATGGTATGTTACTTCTGAGATTAAATTATATGAGTCTATGGCTTCCTGTTGGCCTGTCACTTTATCAGATAATTCATGTTATAAGCAGCCCAATGAAGAATCCCAGATAGTAAAGAAATGAAGTCTGCTTCTAAAAGTCCTGTGAGTGAGCATTTGAAGCAAATCTTACAGAATGACACTCACAAGAGATACCTATTAGAGACTCTGAGCTAGAATCACAGTGGTTCCTCAATTTCTGACCTCCAGAAAAAGTATAAGATAATAAATACTTGCAATTTTAAATTTATAAATATGAGGTAATTTATTACATAGAAGAAATAAGCAAGTGGCAGTAACTTCCACGAGGATGAGCTGTATGTCCTTTACTAAAACTACATTCTTTGGTCAGAAGTGATGCCCATGTAGAATTATAGGCCAGTGAATAATGAATTATGGAAGTCTACAGAAAGTGGTTTAGGCAGAAGCACTGAGGGCAGTGAAGGCAAATTCATACTGAGGATAAGTTTATTTCATTGAGAAGAAAGTGCTACTGTTCATGGTAGAAGCATTCCTATCCAACAACCTACTACCCATATAAGTAGCTGATTTTCCCCACTATATCCATCTCCCTCCACTCCTACCATTGACCTGGTATCATTTCTGCAGGTCGGTGACGGTCACTTCAAGGTTTTAATCAATTTATAAAATTAGAGGTCTCCACCTCTATTTAAGTGTGTCTCCTAGCAGCATGTAAGTGGAAATAAAAATGTTGTATCAAGTTGTCTCCCTCATTCTGAAGACAAGTATAACTCCTATTTATATCAATAAATAGTTCATCTGAAACATGATTGCATGAGCATATACACAAAAATATAATTACACAATATAAAGCAAAAATGGGAAGAATTTGAAAAAATGTTAACCCATTATCATAATGGGAGATTTAAAATGATCTCCCTCATACATAATCTGTGTATCCTGAAGATACAAATTAGGAAGGAGAAGAAGGAAATTTACCTTTAAAGTAGAATATGCTTAACTTTATCTAATGGTTGTATTACTTCTATGAGTAGATAGAATTCTTGACAGTTTGAAAACCAAAAGATAAATGAAAAAAGATTCTCAACAGGTTTTAATTTAGAGGATATACACACATACACTATTACAAATGTTTAAATATTTTATTAATTTATATTTGATATATTTATTAATATATTTGTATAAGTATATATTTATATATTTTATATGTGTGTAATGAGATTCTCAACAGGATTTAATTTAGAGATGTATAAGTAAATATATATACAAGTGTATTTTTATTTGTATATTTGTATATATTTATTTATACATGTATATGTACATACTGAGAGTATTATCATACTTTGCTACAGATATATTTTTATTGGACAAAAATCTTCTATTGTGAAGGGAAAATATTAGTAGAAGTCTTTGTCTACCAAAATCTAAGAAGCAAGAAAGACTATAGTCTTTTTAATAATTATATACAAAACAATGTATTATATAAATGTGATTTTGTTCATTCTTAGCCACATTCTTTTATCTTTAAGCTTTAAAACAAATGAATAGATTTATGCTTATAAAATCACTTACACTTGTGAAAATGGAAAATAATCAGTCAATAATGCAAAAAGTACTTACATTAAATTAATTAAGTGAATATTTTAGAGTGGAAATTTATTTTGTATACATGTGCCCCTTCGCAGCATGGCTTAGGAATTAGTAGAAAGCTTCCTCAGTAAATGTTTCTCTGGTAGATGGTTTTCAACATAGAATATTATTTTCAATTGTCTGTCTCTGGCAAAACCTGTTTCTTCACATACATGGTTTGTGCAGGTGTGACAAATAAAACCATCAAACTGACCCCAGAACTTTTTCATTTATTTTTAAAAAGTAAGTAATTTCAGTTGTTAAATCAACTTTCTGAGTAAAAGAATGAGGCAAGTTTTTATTATTACAATCATAGTTTTTACATGTTTGATATAAGATAAAATAGAAAGTAAAATTTTTCCATAAAGATTAAGTATTTACCTACATATTTTATGCTATTTTTATCCAATATAGAAAATATTTGGTATAATTGTTTCATAATAAACTTGTTTGTAGAGTATATACTGTACATTTTAAACAATCGTGCAACACAAATTATGTATCACTCTCATTAAATATTGGTTATTAAAGAAATAATGAGAGTGTTTTTCCATACTTTTCAGGAAAAAACCTGTGAATATATAGTTTTGCTGTGTAAGTTTATTTTTTTATTTAGTACATTTCTCTCAAAGTAAAATATCTTCTCTTAAAATCTTCCTCCAACTGTTATCAGGACTCATGTCCTTAAATGCAATTCCTTATAGACAAAGAATGCAATGACCACTTGTTTATTCTCAAAGGCAAATAAAAATATAGACATATTGGAAAGAAATAACAATTATTTTATTTGCAGAGCTACAATTCTATACATTTTTAATGTTAATTTTCCTCAAAGAATAATATTTTGGAATAAATACTTCATACCAACTAGAAATGAAACTTCTTTCCTTGTTTTAAAGTTGATGAATATCCAGTCTGCTTTAGTACTAGACAAAGCTATAGGATTCATGAACAGGAGCTCGAGCATTATGGGTTTAGACAATGGAGATGTATAGGGAGGAAATAATTATGGGGAAGATAAATGGGGCAGACAGTCTCTATTCAAAATGTGAGTTCTGTTATAGCAAAGCATTTTGTCTATTTTGACATTACTAGAACAGTGCCTGGCATATAACTGAATTTCCAATAAATAATTGTTAAATAAATAAATGAGTATAGGATAAAAGTCAAATTTTCCAGTTTGCAATAAGTTTTAGCCAGTTCCAACTGGTTCTGGATCTCCTGGAAAGTCAAAATACATAAAAAAGAATAAATAACAGTATTTCTTCCCTAGTTTTCTTTATGAAACAGTGTTTTAAAAATCATTGGTAGGCCCGGCTATCATCTGTGGCAATACTGTCTCCACATTATTTTTATGAAAATTCCAAGCATCTATACAAAAGTATAATACAGTATATGCTTATCAACCAGATTCAACAAATATCAATACATTGCAACATTTATTTTTAAATGTATCTCCTATGAAACACTTTAAAGCAGGGCCCAAGAATCATATTGTTTCATCCCATAATACTTCAATCTAATATCTGAAAGAAATGTCAGCATAATTCTTGTATAACTGCAATGCCATCATTACACCTAACAAGATAAACATCAATTCCTTGTTTATGACCAATGTTCACGTATTCCTAATTCTTCTAATGTATCTACAACTAAAGTATTATGTAGTATGTTGTTTCAAAGTAGGACCCAAATGGATACATTCAGAATGTCTGTTTGAAAGTCACTTCCTGGTAGTTTGAAGAGACAGTCAGTATATAATACCCACTAATAACATCTGTTCACAGTGGTCAAAGTTGATGAATCTTGCTTTTGTTTTGATACATAACTTGTTCTGATCCAGAAATTTTTTAACCGTTAAAAGGTTCTAGATAGTAAATGTAATTTATTACATTTTACCGTTGTATATATTTTATAAGATTAATGGTGTAGGAATAAAGAAATTTAGGTTTTAAACCAGTTATTTTGCCAAATCATCATGTTAATTCATTCTCTAGATTTTCCTGTATCTTGTTTATTCCACAAATAAGATATCACAAATGCTGCTTAGAAAGATGGAGCTATTATATAAAATATAAATATGTTTTGGGTGCCTGAGTGGCTCAGCCAGTTGAGTGTCCGACTTTGGCTCAGGTCATGATTTCAACAGTTTGTGGGTTTGAGCCCTGAATCAGGCTATGCACTCAGTGTGAAGCCTCCTTTTGATCCTCTGTATCCCTCTCTCTCTCAAAAGTAAAGCATTAAAAAATAAAAGTATATAAATATGTTTTAATATGTGAAATACATTACTCAAGTTAGAATTGAAAATCAGAGGTACTACAAACAAATTGAAATTTTATTTTATCCATTTATTAAGTTATTCCACAGTTATTAAGAACTGGCCGCATTATGGACTAGACCCTGGGGTAATATTCTTAAACAGTATGTGCTTATCTTAGTGTGTTAAAACTAAATGGTTGTCTGTGCGTGTGTGTGTGTGTGTGTGTGTGTGTGTGTGTGTGTGTGTGTGTGTAACGGAGAGTTGGAACGTGGGAAGTGAAGAGGTTCAGCAGGAACCAACTAAAAAGTGATAAGAGGGGCGCCTGGGTGGCTTAATCGGTTAAGCGTCCGACTTTCGCTTAGGTCAGGATCTCGCGGTTCGTGGGTTTGAGCCCCGCGTCGGGCTCTGTCCTGACTGCCGGCTCAGAGCCTGGAGCCTGTTTCAGTCTGTGACTCCCTCTCTCTCTGACCCTCCCCTGCTCACGCTGTCTCTCTCTCTCTCTTAAAAATAAATGAAACATTAAAAAAATATTTTAAAAAGTGATAAGAACTACACTTATTAAATATGCATATTGCACTATGGGTGCAAAAGAAAACCTTTTTATGGAATGAATAAAAGATTGCCCCATAACAGAAAATACCATATTAAATAACAAAGTTGTATTAAACCACTTGATTTACCTCTTTGAATATGAAAGTAAATTTGTTACTTTAAACTTTATCATTTGAACACCTCTTCTATTTGAAACATATATTACCATCCAGCTTTAGAACTAATTTTGCCCTGACAGTGAAGACATGCCTTTTTAGCTCTATTGCCAACATGAATAAATTGACCTCTCTTGTCTTCAGGTTTCTCACCTAAATATTGAGCGACTGTGTTGGGGTTTAGTTTTCCATAATTCCTTTCAGTTACACAGATCTATGATTCCTTTTATATTTTCACTTGAGAATGACCATAATATTATTTCATTTTAAATCTTCAATTTTCAGATTACAATTTTAAGGTTCTATGACTATATGCTTAATACACGCTTCAGTGTTTCAAAAATCACAGTAATTGTGTAAGGCAAAAATATATAATAGTAGTAATGGTTTATGTCCTAAATACATATTCTACTTTTCTTTCAAATCTCTTAGGAGATTTTTAAATTTATTCATTTATTTTGAAAGAGACGCAGAGCAGGAGGGACAGAGTGAGAGAGAGAGAGAGAGAGAGAATCCCAAACTGGCTCTGCACCATTGGCTTAGAGCCCAATGTGGGGCTTGAACTCAAGAACCTTGAGATCATAACCTGAGCTGAAACCAAGAGTTAGATGTAAACTGACTGAGCCACCCAGGCATCCCTCAAATCTCTTAGTGTTTACCACTGGTTACAAACACGTTATCTGACAAGCAGCAGAAAAATCAACATCACCATTTAGAAAAACACAGATTCATGGTCATAGTATCTAGAACTTCATATTCCTAAATTTGTGTTCATCTGCAGTAATTTATAATTTTAAAGATTGCATCACTAGATTCTGGTAGGTAGTTAAGTTGGAGAATTAATAACATTTCTTTTACTTATATATTATCCTCATGTACCTTATTGAAACTGATAATAAAGTGTATGTCCACAGTTATTAAATCTTCAACAAAGTCACATGAACTTTGAGGATCAAATCATGGATAAACACAAGAATTCCACTAATCTTTAAAAATGAAGGAGTTTACTTTATTAGAATATCAGTTTCGGGGGGTGCATGGGTGCATGGGTGGCTCAACTGGTTGTCTGACTCTTGATTTTAGCTCATGTCATGATACCAGGGTTGTGGAATCGAGCCCCATGGGAGGCTGAGTTTGGAGCGTGCTTGAGATTTTCTCTCTCTCTCCCTCTGCCTCTCTGCCCTCTCCCCTGCTCGCTCTCTCAAAACAAAATAACAAGCAAAAAAAAAAAAAAAAGAAGTATCGATTTTCATTGTATTCATATGTGGTTATCTGAATTGAAGATTTAAATGATGAACATATTAATATTAAATAATTGATAATTAAGGCAATTCATTATAAAAACTATAATAATATAAAGCAAATGTAAATGTTATAAAAGCTGAGGTGTTTTAGTGTTTAATTTAACAAAAATTATTCTTTATGGGGTTAAGAATTACATATACTGGGGCCACCTGGGTGGCTCAGTCAGTTAAGTGGCTGACTTCAGCTCAGGTCATGATCTCACAGTCCATGGGTTCAAGCCCTGTGTCGGGCTCTGTGCTGACAGCTCAAAGCCCGGAGCCTGCTTCAGATTCTGTGTCTCCCTCTCTCTCTGCCCCTACCCTGCTCACTTTCTGTCTCTGTCTCTCAAGTAAAATAAAGACATTAAAAAATGTTTTTTAAATAATTACATATAATGTACTATAATAAAATGTAATAATCTTAACTAGTCTCTGGAATAACATATAGAAAGGAATTACCTTGCATTCTTTAAGAAATAAGTTATAAAACTTATGTTCAAATTATTTCTGTCTTAAACCGCTACCACAACAACAGCAACAAGAAATATCCAATGTTGAATACTCTGTCTACTCTGTCTAGTCTACATTAACAACTAAATTATTGATGTCCTAAAATCACTACTGTAAGGCTTCACCACCCTTGTATTTTAAATCAATCAAGCCTTTAATTCAATATATAAGTATTTAATAGCCCAATGGGGAAAGGAGGTATTTGTTCAGCCTATATTATAAAATAAGTCTAGAAATTTGCTTCCTTACTCTTTTACCATACTGTGCTCCCCTCTCAGAATGTTGGGTCTCCTCTGTGTTGCTCCCCTTGATCACATTTCTTTCTTTACTGCAGTCTCAAGCTTGTGGGATATCTGTCTCCTTTCTTCATTTTAATTCCTTAGAATGTGGTTAAGCGATTTGTCCTTGACTTTCCTATGAGCATTTTGTTTCAGTCAAAATTTATTATCTTTTTTTTATCAACTTTCTCCTGTCTAGGACTAAGGTTTCACTCTAACCTCAAGGTCAACCTCAAGTGTTATCTGTAGTATCCTCTAATGTACTGGAATCAGCTGAGACATTTTTATTTTAAATTAAGCTCTTAGTACCCATACCCATCTCCTAGGGTCTTTAAGGAGGCCTGATGGTCTTATATGTTCAAATCATGTCAGATTAGGATTTCTTGGTTCTATGGAAACTTTCATCTTGGCTCTTTTATATTGTATCCCTCCCCCCATTCCCTTTAAATACCATTTCACAAGGTTGAGCACTTCTCTGAGGAGTGCACTGTTTCCATAATGTGTGTTAGTTATTTTGAGAGTACAGAGAAGTGTTACAGTATTAACACTGTAACACATAACAGAAGAGTGTATGGCTGAATATTACACATCACTGTGGTTCTTCTCGCCATGGGAAAACTCTCACTCATTACTTTCAATGGTATGATCTCCTGCCTAACCAGTCCCTTCCCGCACAAACCTTGTTGCAATTTTAGGCCAAGTATTTTAATCCAAAGTGGTCACTGAGGTATTACATCTAAATACAATCCAAGTGCCATTTCGGACAATTTATGTTGACAATTTTTAAGCTAAACACCTCTTTTGTCTTTGACAAGTATGTTCCTCATTCTCTTGCCATCCTTATAATGCGCTTTGCATTTCTCTTAACTACTTACTGCTAATCTATCTTTATGAGGTCATTTCTATTAAAGATGTCCCAATTCTCTCACTCCTAGCGTCTTCCTCCTAGCTGCATTATCTGTAACAATTCCTGTTGTTTTGCTCTTCATTCCCTCACAGTGGGACTGGGGACATAGCTTTTTAAATTAATCTTTGCACTATCAATTTCTCCTTCCAGTCCATGCAGATGTTGGCAGAAAAAATTGGAGAGCAACAATCTGTGTATGAATAATACTTAAGATAAAACTTCAATTTAAAAAAAATAAACTTTTTATCTTCCTTATCTGTATGCCCCAATTTTAAATAATTCCATAGTGCCCGTAGTATAAAAGTAATCATTGTTTACCTATTATTTCAAGATCTCTCCATTCAGTGTTATGTGCACCCAGGCTGCTGCTCACGGTGGTCCTGAATGCCCCTTGGGATATTCCTGTTCTTTGTCTTTCCCTCTGCTTCTGCATCTGCCTGTCTTAATGTTTTCCTTTCTATTTTCACCTGCATGTCATCCATTCCTTAACACTGAGTATAATTTTACCTCTATCGTTATTTCTTCCTCATTAGTACTGGTATAAACTCCATAAAGTTTTCCTAACTAAAATAGGAATGTAGATTCAGGCAACTAATCAGTTTTAGATTTAGGTTTTAATAACTATAGATGACTGGCCTAGCACCAGACTCTGAGATGGTAATTCCACAACCGACCACCACTGTAAGTTTTAGTAATAATGAACGAACACTTGGGGCGCCTGGGCGGCTCAGTCTGTTAAGTGTCCGACTTCAGTTCAGGTCATGATCTTGTGGTTTGTGAATTTGACCCCCCAAGTCAGGCTCTGTGCTGACAGCTCACAGCCTGGAACCTGCTTGAGACTCTCTGTTTTCTCCTCTCTCCTTCCCTCTCCTATAGGTGCTCTGTCTCTCTCAGCCTCTCAAAAATAAATATATGTTTTAAAAAAATGAACACTTACTGAAGTGTTCCTTGTCAATGCCAAACAACTATTCAGAACAATGAAATCCTAAAAACTGATTTAGTATCTCATTAAATATAGAAGTTACTTCCTATTTTTCAGTTTTAGTGATCAAAAGGTGTTTTCCAAATGGATGCTCCTATTTGTATTCCTCAGTGGCATCGGTTACTAACACATTGTTAATAACATTAAAAAGCAAATCGATTACTATTTTATCTTAAAAATGAACTATTAAAGGTAGTGTTAAAATAATTGAATTTATTTTTTATTTTTTCAATATTTTTTCTGTTTTAATGTTTTATTTATTCCTGAAAGACTGAGAGAGATTGAGAGAGAGAGAGAGAGAGAGAGAGAGTGAGCAGGGGAGGGTCAGAGAGAGAGGGAGATAGAGAATCTGAAGCAGGCTCCAGGCTCTGAGCTAGCTGTCCGCACAAAGCCGGACAAGGGGCTTGAACCCGCGAACTATGAGATCATGACCTGAGCCACAGTTGGACATTTAACTGACTGAACCACCCAGGTGCCCAAAAATAATTGAATTTAATGTATATCAATAATTGCTATTTTTAAATTATAAATAATTAAAAATATTTGAAATCTTTGTTGATATTTTTCTAACCTGAAATTCAATGCAGTATTTCATTGTAATACAGAAAGGTGCTATCTGTCTCAGCTTTGCAATTAAACATTACAAAAACCATACTTCATATCTGACATTTGCTTCTAGGTGATATAATACATGATGGTGTCTCCAGTTATATAATTTTAAAAGGTGACAAGCTGCAAATTCTAAAAATAAAATTCATATTCACATAGTGAGGAAAGAAATAAAATTCCAGAAGAGACATACATCCCTGCTATGGACTTGAAGTAACTGATTATAGTTGAATTCATCTTTTTATGAAATAAAATAAATCTAGTATAAAAATAAACTGTGGATGTACCTGCAGTAATCTATTAATTATACTTCCATCCCTTAAAGTTCATAACTTACAGGGGACTTCATTCAGCATCTTGATTATTTTTTTTATACTTGCCTTCAAAAGTTCCATATTTCAGACAGGCTTTAAAAATATGTATTTTACATCTTTTGTTGGATTTATTTCTTTTGTAAGTAATCTTCCTGGCCCATTAATTCTATCACTTCCATCTAGATTTTATTTACTCTCATCATAAAAATGGACATTGACTTAAGTAGTATTCCACCTTTACTGATCATGACAGGTACTGACTCTTGGTCTATCACCCAGGTTAGAATGTTTTTGAAATGTGAGTTAGGTGGACTTTGAAAATGTAAGTAAGGTAAGAAAAAGGGTTGTAATGAAAGACATTTGTTTTATGAATAAGACAATGGAAATGGTGTCTAACAAGCATTTTTAGATAAATTAAATATTTTGATGACATACATCGTTGCACTGACATAAAATTGTGTGTTTTTAAAAAATAACAATTTTTTATTCTAACCAAAGAATGCCCACTATAAATCTTCCTAACCCATCCTCACTCCACATCACTGTTGTTTTTTTTCTTTCCCTTTCCTATATTCTGCTGTTAAACAAGTAATTCCATCATTCATCATGAGTATTGCTGTTATTTAAAATTTCTGTAGTTATAGGGGCGCCTGGGTGGCTTAGTCGGTTAAGCGTCCGACTTTCGCTTAGGTCATGATCTCGCGGTTCGTGGGTTCGGGCCCCGCGTCGGGCTCTGTGCTGACTGCCAGCTCAGAGCCTGGAGCCTGTTTCAGTCTGTGACTCCCTCTCTCTCTGACCCTCCCCTGCTCACACTGTCTCTCTCTCTCTCTAGAAATAAATAAAACATTAAAAAAAATAAAAAAATAAAATAAAATTTCTGTAGTTATATCTAATTTGTCAGGGAGTTAGCCTAGAGTACATTCTGTCATTCAGAGTCAAGACTGTCCTTGGTTATTATCTTCTGGCTATTGGAATGGTAGTCTGTGAAAAAGAATTTTAGAAAGCAGTTAGGCAAACTTTTACAGACAACTGGTTAGCACCTTTATTCATTCTGTACCTTGGAGCAAGAGATAAGCCAATACCAAAACAGACTGCAATGGTGTCTGTGGAATGTTAGGTGTCAGCATGCTTCTTGTGATTTGTATATTAAAAGAGACATTGAGATGGCTGGATGGCTCAGTTGGTTGAGTGTCCAACTTGACTCAGTCCATGATCTCACGAATCGTGAGTTTGAGCCCTACATCTAGCATGCTGCTGTCAGTCTGTCAGTTCAGAGCTCCCTTCAGATTCTCCTCTGTCCCCAACTTGTGTTCTGCACAAATAAATATTTAAAAGAGACATTTATCCTACTGTAAAAGGAACAAAAGGAATTCACAGTAATTCTGATTATAAGTGGAACTCAAATATATGCAATGATAAAATATTGCACTGTTTTTTCTTTATTGGGACATATTATGTAGCCCTAAGTGGTCATCTGTAAAGAGGGAAAGTCTTTATCTGTCTTCCATTATTTATTTCTCAAGTTAATGCAGCTCTGCTCAATCAGGGATTCAACACTTTCTTTCTTTACAGATTTGAACCATATTCCATATCTAGTCTTCTTCAGTTGTCACAACAAAATACCATAAACTGGATGGCTTAAAAGAATAAATTTATTTTCACATAGTTCTGGAGATGGAAGTCAGAGATCAGGATGTCAGCATGATTCAGTTCTAATGAGAGCTCTTTTCCTGCCTTGTAGTTGACTGTGTTTTGCTGTGTGTTTACATGACGTTTCTCTGGTGCCAATGCATGGAGAAGGAACTGCGCTCGCTCTCTCTCTCTCATTCTGTTTGTGTGTATGCACGCACTTATCTCAGTCTCTTACTATTCTTTCAAGGTCATCAATCCTATCAGATTAGGACCCCACCTATATGATTTCATTAACTTTAATTAACTCCTAAATACTCTATCTCCAAATATAGTCACATTGGGGGTTAAAACTTAAACATATGAACTTGGGGATGGGGAGATACAGTTCAGTTCATTGATCTCCAGTTTACCTCCAAAATTTACTCTCTGTAGCTTACCCCGTAGTGCTCATGGTTCAAAGTGATTTGCTTTATCCTTACTGTTCAAAAGTTTCCCATCTTATAACTGAGCAGGAGGCACATCACTTTTCATCCACATAAACCCAATAGCTAATCCATAATATATTTTTTTTTTGTAGTCCTTCTTCTATTTCCAATAAGCCTGATGTTCTCCACCATCCTGAAGCATCTGGCTTCAAAGAACAACAGAAACTGGACCAATACTACTGGTCTTAATTTATGAGTTAGTTAAATTTATTTTTGGTGCAGATAACAGAAACTTATTCTGGCTAGTTAAAGTAATGAAAAAATTATTGGAAGGCTTCTGTGGTATCTAGCATATTATAAGAAACAGCTGAATTACTATAGCTAAGAATGTAGTAAAACCCTGTGTCTCCAATGGAACTCATCAGTAAACATTCAGGGGCCTTCTCTCTAGAGTCTGCAGAAATGAAGTTTGAACCCAGCGATATTTCATTTCTATGTTTATTAGTGGCAAATATTATTTTTTAAAAGTTTTACATAAAATTTGATTAGTCCATTTGGAGAGGATGCCCACCTTTGAGTTAAGCACCAATAGTCACTCAGGAGAATTGCATACTATATGGCTTCTGTATTAGGGGCTGGTCTAAAAAATCCAGCAGTCCTTATGAGCTGGAAAACCAGTGCAAGAGTTATTTATATTAATTTTGAAGAATTAACACACATAAAAGAAATATGACAAATATGGTAAATAATAAAAAGTATGAAATTTAGAGTCACAGAGGTTTTGAAGGAAAAAGTTCAAAGTTAAAAATTCAAAACACTATATTCCTTTATATTTCACAGTTTAATAGCACCATCATTACTATCATGGAATATTGCCATCAGACAAAAAATATGCAATTAGGCAATGTAACATTTTTTCCATGGCAAAACAGAAGGGATGAATATATTCAACTTATTCACTCTGTGTCCTGTCTTCTCCTGACAAATCCCACTAAGTTTGATAAAAACTAACCATCATTTCCTAGTGCTTTGCTTTGCCCAATAGATTTTGAGTATGTTCAACCTTTAGAGGCAACCATATCACTCCTGTTGGTATAACTGCAACACAATACACTCTCAAGCTCAACAACCTGAGCCTGGTAAGTGAAGTTCTTAGATTATCTCACTCCTTAAAATTGACAGTGACAGCATTTGATACAAATTTTAGAATCTATTGGCAGACACTGCTAGGTAGTTGCACATTGACCATAGTATCCTAGGATGTTGTGGTGATACTTTGAAATTCTACATTTTCTTCAGAACTAGTTTTCCTCATTTTTCCATATAAATTCAAATTCATAATATTTGTGTATCATTAAATCTGAGGAAGATATTGTACTTACCTGAGTTATTAGATTTGCATATTCTTACTTCAGTCTGTAATCTATGTGAATGTATATGTATGCATGTATGTATATGTATATTTTCTTTAATTGGATAGTGCAGAGAAGTATCATCCAATATAGTAGCCAGTACTGTAATGTGGCTCATAAGTATTTGAAATGTGGTAAGTCTGACTGAAATGTGCTATAAATGTAGAATAGGCACTGAAGTTTGAAGAATATGAAAGAATACTCAGCAATCTGAGATTATTATGTGCTCAAATCATATTTGGAAATACTGATCTAAATAAAATTCATTATTAAAATTCCACTCCTTCTTTCTTGCCTATATTTAGGGGCACCTGAGTGGCTTAATCAGTTAAATATCTGACTCTTGATTTCAGCTCAAGTCATGATCTCATGTTTCATGGATTCGAGCTCTTTGTTGGGCTCTGCACTGATAGTGCAGAGCAACCTGCTTGGGATTCTCTTTCTTCCTCTCTTTCCCTCTCTCTCTGCCTCTCCTCCACTCATGCATGTGTGTGTATTCTCTCAAAATAAATAAAAATACCTTTAAAAATAAATAAAAATGTGGTATTTAGAAAAATTTAAATGATAGATAGATAGATAGATAGATAGATGATAGATTCTATTTTTTTCTATTGGACAATGCTGGTCTAAGGTGAAAGCATTTGTTACATAAATGTTTAAAGAAAATATCTTTCTAATGGTCAGAATGTAAGTCTAATGTTAACAAAATAATGATATAATAGGCTTATAATTTTTTCTAGTCAAAACAAAACTGGCATTATCTCCTTCCCAGCCATGGTTTAATCCTTTCTTAAGGTATGTGCTCATAGAATTTGCTGATGAAATTATTTTTTAACTAAAGAAAATGTTATTAATACCAGTAAGGGTATGCTTCTATTCCCCACTAAGGAAAAGATGGTTTTAATACTGGAAAATTATTTTTATAACAGCTGGCAAATATTTCTAATATGTTGCTCTGTGGAGTCAATTTGCTGCTTAAAAATACATGGTTTTATAACGTAGCTAACAAAATGACATATCTTCCTTTGAGGAAATGCCACCCATCCATGCCCTCACCTGAACTCCCCTTCATTATAGATCAGCTGGAGTGCAAAATATTGTATATGCACTAGTGAGTTATTTCATTGCTTCTTTTTGAACATAGGCAAATATGAGATAAATGACTCCTTTATGATATGGACTGAATGTTTGTGTCCCCCAAATTTGTATATTGGAAGGCCTAATCTCCCCCAACATAATAGTATTTGGAGATAGAGCTTTTGAGAGGTAATTAGGATTAGATGGGAATATGATGGTGAGGCCCTAAAGATGGGATTAGGGCCCTTATAAGAGATTCCAGAGAACTTTCTTTCACCCTGCTGTGTGTAAGCCAGGAGTACAGTTGTCACCAGAACCCTTCCATGCGGGCTCCCTGATCTTACATATCCAGCTTCCAGAATTGGGAGAAATAAATTTCTGTCTTTAAACCATGTAATCTATGGTGTCTATGGCAGCATGAATTAAGACATTTACTAATAGAACTCATAATAAATATTACATATAGTAAATCCCTCATGTTAAAAACTCAGGACATTTCTGCGAATTAGTTGGATTTCAAGAAGAGTTTCATTATCATTCTTAGAAACTGCGTCTAATTATTACATAATTAATTAGGATTTTTTTTTTTTACTGGAAAATCTGTTAACATATTTCTATGTCTCTAACACAGTATGTGAATAGGGTTAAAGATTCTGACAACATTGTATCATTTTTGCAAAACTTTATGCAATTTGAATAACCAAAAGTGTAAGTTATGAACATATTTTTCTTACATATTTACTATTTATTAAATTTTCTGCTTCCAAGAAATTCCTTCACAAATTTACATATTGGCCTATTATTTCTTTATATCTTCAATCTTTTTTTAGGATTTGAATATGTTTTGGATCACAATCATGTCCCTGGCTGCTTGACTAGATTTTCTCCTTAAAAAAATTAAATAAAGAGCTGAACTCTTCAATACAGAAATAGTACAAATTCAGTAATCTGGTTAGTTAGATGAAATTACTTAGTTTTTGATCAAAAACTTGTTATTTATTAGCTAATTAATTTATTACAAATTGAACTTTGAAATATTTCCAATATACTATTGAGTAAATGACTCAAGTATTTAATGACAAACTTGCTACTTATTTTTCTTAGGGAAAAAAAAGATTTTTATTTTTTTACAATCTCTCCTCCAGGCTTGTTCTAATGAAAACATAATTAAATTGAACAAAATTTGGAATTTCAAAAATCATTGTCCCATCAAAGATTAAATTCTGTCTGATTTCCTTAATCTTTTCTTTTTATTTACTTGTTCTTTATGACAGAGACAAACAGAAACTTTTTTAATGAGAAAAAGAAATTCTCAACAGTGCTTTACAAATGGATTCTGCAAACTCTGAGTCCTAAGAGATGCCGTCTTCTGTAATTGTATCTGAGTATTCTCGTCTGTGTGTTCAGACAGGAATGTATTAAATCGCACTGGCTGCCCCTAGCTAGCCTTTAGTGCTTTTGTTGCTGGCTCAGATCTCAACCTAGAAAACCAATACATCCTTCTCTATACGTGAAACTGTCTTTATTCTCTTGCTATGTTCATTGGTCTTGTAATGATTGAGTGGATCCCCTTGGTGTCATTGTTATTATTACATCTCTCAAACAGGTATAAGGTAAAATTAAATCGTCTTTCATAGTCTGAGGTCAAAAATATGATTTCTTCACTCTGATTATAAAACTGATGTTGGATATTAATTCCATTTTTTGAGGGGAGCGAAGCACAAAGAAACCTTGGTCTCCAAAATCTTTTTGGAGCCGAATTTTGCAAAAAGACAACTTGTCAATCGATTTAAAAAATCCCACTTCCTAATGCCAAGTTAAAACAGATTTTTTTTTCTTTTTCTTTTACACGTGAAATTTTAGCATTCTTTCCAATCCAGGAGCCAGGTTCTTAGATGTCAAAACTCATCCTCAAGTAATTCATTTTTCAATTAGGCCTAGAAAGTTTATAAAATGAATATACTGAAAAGGAGATAATCCTATGACTATTCTAAATGTAGCCTTCTATATATCAACTAATAGAACTATATCCCTGTAAATAAACTTCACATTGGGCAAATTAAGTTCATTTGTAATGAATAGTTCACATAGTTGGTTATTATTTTTCTATGTATTTGTGTGAAGTCAGAAATTAAGAATGATTTCACAAAGTATGGATTATATTCTCTTACCTTTTGCAATAGTGATCAATTTCCAGATACCTTTTCTTCAACAATAAGTAACATTATTTTGCCTATAATTCAGTAAATTTTCTTTCCCTAAGAAAAAAGTCTTTTCATTTGGAAGAGCTGTTATCTTTTCTCATTTGTCTCCACACAGGAAACTGCAAAGCTGGCAACCCATTGTTAGGCAAAATTACAAAACAATATCTTATTGTATAGACCTGAAATTCACAGTTAAAAATAGAAAAGAAAAATAGTTAAAATAGAATTCAATGTGAATTTCTGGTTTAATGCCTTTTCTTGTTTCTGTTTTAAGTATATATGTTAAATCCTTGACAATGTCTTAAAGAATTGTAAATCTTCATGTTCGTGTAGATTGTATGGCATGAAGATATATTGTCATTTTTATTAATTATAAAATAAGAGACAAAAAAAATCTTTAATTATCAATAATTTCAACATGATTAATTAGATTTGATATCATAACTATTCTCAAAATTGGGATGTATATGTTCTCATTGTTACTTATGATTTTAATTATTTTCCAAAAATTTATTGTCTGAAAAAAAATCCTGATTTAGTGTGTATAGCACCATGAGTATACTATAAAAATGACCTAAATGCAGGAGTTGAAAATATGTTCAATATACTTAAAAATACTTTTAATGAAATAGCATCCATGTGAAGTATATAGTTTCATACAAATTCTGAAAATATCTATAACATATTTCTTTGTATATTTGTAGGAATATGTAATCTTGCATAAAACATTATCTCAAAAGAAACATTTAATATCTGCCACAAGATGAGAAAAATCAAGCAAATGTTAATGTTAAATGCTTTCAAGATTTCTCAGTCCATTTTCTCATTTTATTTTTTAATATTTAAAATTTTCGTATTTTAAAACCATGTCTCTTCCTTCACTTTTCTCCTTGCCAGTTAAGTGGCAAGTCAAAAGGAATAAGGCATAAAGTAGTAGGCAGTGCTTTGAGAAAATAGAATTTGTGATAATTCTGGAAAAAGAAACATAATTTTTGTTTCATTGCTTCTTTTAAAAGCAAGGATAGACTAGATTGTGTTTATAAGCAAAAAATTAAATAAAAGTGTTTAAAATTACCCAAATAGTAGTTGGTGCCAGAAACAATTTGTTATCAGATAACAATAAAAATCATGACTAATTACTAATAAATATATGTCAGGAATATGTTCTGTGACCTCATTGCTATTTCATTGATGTACAAAATAATCATATCATGAATTTACTAGTTTTGCCATGTTTCAGATAGGGAAAAATATCTGATGTCCCCGACATAACTTTAAAGCCCAAGGTTTGGGGCACCTGGGTGGCTCAGTCGATTAAGCATCCAACTTCGGCTCAGGTCATGATCACACGGTTTGTGGGTTCGAGCCCATGTGCATCCGGCTCTGTGCTGACAGCTTACTCAGAGCCTGGAGACTGCTTTGGATTCTGTGTCTCCCTCTCTCTCACCCTCCCATGCTCATGCTATCTCTCCTTCTCTCTCAGAAATAAATAAAACACTCAGAGCCTGGAGCCTCTTTCGGTCTGTGACTCCCTCTCTCTCTGACCCTCCACTGCTCCCGCCGTCTCTCTCTCTCTCCTAGAAATAAATAAAAAACATTAAAAAAAAATTAAAAAAAAAAGAAAGAAAGAAATAAAACATTAAAAAATTTTTAAAAAAGCCCAAGGTTTTAAATTTTAATCGGTTTACATAGTCACAGAATCTAAGCAACCATGGAGAGACAAAGATAACAATAAAAAATCTAATTGTAAACACTGTCTTTTCTTCAATGTTTCACAGACTGGGCCAGGTTTATATAATAATAACTTCAGATTATTAAATAAAGTGCCCAGACATTTCTTGTCTGCAGAATTAGTTGGCATTTCTGAGGCCATCAATTTTGAACAGAACTAAGCCATTTTAAATTACACCGAAGCAGTGTGAATGTGTGTGTGCTTGCATGTATGCATGTGAAATTAATTTTCAGCCTTCTAAAAGTGTTTTTTCTAATTACAATGTTCTTTGAATCCTCAGTAGCAAACTCTAGATAGGTTTTATGTCTCCCCCATTAAAATTTTATGCTTCATGGGCTGAGTCGGTTAAGCGTCCAACTTCGTCACAGGTCATGATCTGGCGGTTCGTGGGTTTGATCCCCGCGTCGGGCTCTGTGCTGATGGCTAGCTCAGAGCCTGGAGCCTGTTTCAGATTCTGTGTGTCCCTCTCTTTCTGACCCTCCCCTGCTCACGCTGTCTCTCTGTCTCAAAATTTAATAAAACATTAAAAGAAAATTATGCTTCACCTCTGAGACTACTTTACCAGTCACAAAAATTCACAAATTTAAAACTGAATAAATTCATTATGTTTAGAAATATATTATAAATGTTTGGAATTAAATATTGAATGCCAAATCCATCTTACTATCAATTAATAGCTTTAAAGTGTATCTTAATGGTTTCAGAAAATATATTCATAAGGAAGCAAATAAACTATACTTCTCCCACTTATTCAGTATCACATAGCTCTCCCATGATAATATCATCAAACAAACTAATCTGAATCCAAATTAATTTTTTGACTGCCTACTACTTGACAGTTCTTGTGCTAAGGACTGAAAGGAAAAAGACCGGTAAAAAAAAAAACAACAACATATTCATCCTTAAAAGGTTTTCAGTCTGGTACACAAAATGGGGAGAAAGTGAGAGGTATTGAGAGCTTGCCACATGCCAGGAAATAGAAGTCGTTGAATACATATTATCTTGGTTGGTGGTGCAATGTAGTGGTTAAGAATCAGAATTGAAGCTAAACTGCTTGGGTTCCCACTTACTAATGACTGGTCAAAAGCAATCCATAAAATCTCTCAGTCTTTTTCCATCTATAAAATTGGACAGTAATCTTGTAACTGAAATCAGGGAAGTCAAATACTGAGTTGACAACATCAGAAGGGAGGAAAACTAGACCCTGAGTCACAGAGAGAGAACCCCAGTGGACCCACATCTAACTTGGAGGCAGAAATATTATTTTGTGGTGCTAAGGCACTGCTATTTGGGTATTTATATGGCATATCTGTAAACAGACCAACATAGGAAGTTGGTATCTTCAAGTATTGTGCTACCATAGTAAAATTTTAAACCATGTGCCATAGGCTTAGTGTTGAACAGTAGCTTTACAGCAAACTCAACCATCCTATTTGATTTGTCCATTTCTACCCTGAAGTTGAACAATATACCTTATTCAAATGAACATTTAATTAAAACCTATAAGAATGCAAGGGATTGAGTGTCTTAAAAATAAACAAGACACTTAACCTGCTTCAAGGGACACATATGATAATAAAGATAATATGCAGGAAAATAATTGATACTTAGAATAATGTATCCATGTTAAATAATACAAGTGCTAGGAGGGCAAAGAGAATGTACAATAAACTAAGCTTGGAGGTATCAAGGAGGACTTACAGAAAATGAGGTAACTAAATAACGTTTTAAAGGAAAACCAAGTTTGGCAGAAGAGAAGGAAATAACATAGACTTGTCCAAATAGAGTGAACAGTAATGTTCAAAGGCAAGAAAGGGGCAAATATAGGGAATCAAAAGAAGCAGTAGTGCAGGAATGAGAAATGGCACGGCGATGGGACTGGATTAGTTTGCAAAAGCCAGATAATACAAGTTTTTATAAGGACAGAGATAATTTATTTCTTATAAATAACAGGGTTATTGAAGTTCCATTTGGGGATCAGTTAGAGTGATGTGTATAAAATATAAATACATACACTACTGGATATGTGAATATATTGGAAGAGAAAATTGGGGGACTATCCTAATGTTTGCCTTTTGATAGCTATTTTGAGTAACCTATAGATACATAAGGAATTATGGCTATTAGGTAGGAAAATTGGATAATTTCATTACATTACAGGCATGAAGTTCATCATTGTGTCAAACATGAAATCTGGAGGGAAAAAAGACCTCTAGAACCAAAAAGTACTGTTGTACCGATCTCCCAACTCCTTTTTTCAATTTCCCTATCCTGTAATGAACAGTATAGTAATTTCTACAAAAAAAGTAGAAAAGCCATTATTTTAATAAGGTACATTCAGGTGTGTGTGTGTGTGTGTTAACAAAAATGATAATATGAAAATGTGATTGCTCTTCTATGATGCCTTTATTTTCTAATTTGAGATGGCCAGATTTCCCAATTTATTTGTGCTTCATTATAACATAAATTATGTCCATCAATGTGTTTGTCTTCAGTTTTGCAAACTGTTATAGAGCAGGTGTCATGTCTTTAAAAGTGTTTCTGAGTAATACTAAGCATGAAAGCATTCACCTGAGGGAGCTTAATAGGTACCCATCCAGATGCTCACCATTTGTACACTACTCCCTGGGTGTAAGTTAGGCACTTTGGAAATGTGTCAATGTGTTAATAAGCACTACTCTGATTCTTACTCTTTCATGTAACTAATGCATTATAAAATAACAACTTTAGTAAGCTTGAACATGATCACAATTATGACCCAGTAATGACCATATAGTTCTTTGAGGAATGTGCTAGGTACCATGAGAAGTTCATTAACACCTTTGGAAATTGGGAGTTAATTGATGGTGATAAAAACTCAATATTATTTGCAAGTAGCATATATACTTTATTTCTTGGTTTGCTTTTTTTTTAATGCTTTATTTATTTCTGACAGAGAGACACAGACAGACAGACATCGTGAGAAGGGGAGGGACATGAGAGAGAGGGAGACACAGAATCCGAAACGGGTTCCAGGCTCTGAGGTAGCTGTCAGCACAGAGCCTGACGTGGGGCTCAAACCCATGAAACATGAGATCATGACCTGATACGAAGTTGGATGCTTAATCCACTGAGCCACTCGTGTGCCCCGCTTGGTTAGCTTTTAATGTATTATTTAAATTCCACATTGTTTTGTTTAGGAAGTTTTAAGAGATATGCATTCTAAGATTTTTTGGATAGGTCTCCATCCTATCATCCAATTCAAAAAATTGAATATATAATTTTATTTTTCAGAACATGTTATGAGTAGTCTATAGAATATTTTTTTCACTAACCAAATTTTTCATTTTTTGGCATAAATAAATGGTATTAGTTTAACTGTCCATGAAAAAATGTGATTTTCCTTCAATAAAATGTGATTTTCACATAGAATCATGGCTTTATTTCTTTTATATTCTCCACAGTTCACAGCATATTATTATTCAAACATTTAAAGGTTGAAAAGTGAGACCTATCAGAATTAACAGCGTTGAATGTGCAAATGTACTAAAAATTTATAATCATCCAAAAAGGCCCACATAATCATGAACACAGATAAAGTTGATTTTAATTTTAGAAGCAAATGATTGTAGATATTGAAAAATAATCCTGATTTCATCATTTGAAATCACCCCACCATCAAATTTAAATAAGATGAACAATCTCCACAGTTCATTTTATATCTTAGTGTATGTAAGTTAATTGTTTTTATACATGTGAGAGTCATCATAATTGAATAAGTCAAAATTTCATCATCATGTAAAACCAGATGTATTTAAGAATCTGCAATGTAGTATTTTCAGGAGCCGTACAACATCGTGCTGCAGTACCATAGCAGAGTCGACATATAGCTAGACTTCCTTTCATTCTCATGCTTGTAGTTATGTTTGTAGTCATAATAATTGCCAGGAGTTTTAGAGCTAAAACACTTCAACTGGCTGACGTCTCTTAAAGATCATAAACTAAGAGATTCTGCGCCTGTACTTCCATGTTCACACTGATATCCTCCTAATAGGCTTTTAAAATCAGAGATCTGTATTGTTTTGTTTTAAACAAATCTATAATTAATATTGAAATCCAAGTAAAAATAATCATTAACACTTTTCAAAGTGTAGAAAGCTCAATATCAATAAACATACCATTTTACTAAAACAAACCCATGGTTTAAGTCATTCTCAAAGACCAGCTTCAAAGTATGGATATGGACACATATACTATTTTATGATTTTGTGATTATTCACATGGATCATTAATGGACTTAAATGATTTCTATTCTTTTTCTTAAAGTTTTTTTAAAATCTCTTTATAACGTATTTATTTATTTTGAGAGAGAGAGAGAGCAGGGAAGAAGCAAGAGAGAGAATCCCAAGCAGGCCTGAGCTGTCAGTGTGGAGCCTGATGTGGAACTTGAACTCACAAACTATGAAATAATGACCTGCTCCAAAACCGAGGAGTTGGACACTTAACCAACTGAGCCACCTAGGTGCCCCTTAAGTGAATTCTATTCTTAAGACCCACAATAAGTTGAATTCAGATACACTTAAATGCAATATAGTGGTAGCAGACTAATATTTTGGTTATGAAGGCATGTGATTAATTTTGTTGATTATGATAAAAACTGAGTACAAGTGTCTAACTTTTATGACTGCCTTGAAGAGAAAGTTACAATAAGCTATGATATTCGCTTTGTTTAACTTATTTCCAAATTTTGTGGTGAAATACGTATTTTCCTGAGTTACAGAAATATTATCAATAACCTTATGTTTTAAATTAAAAACTGTCAAGACCGAAAGGGAAGATTGAGAATGGGTAGTTATGTTTTGTGCTCATGAAAACAGAAGTTATGATCTGTAATTGTATCTAAAGAATGAGAGACTAAATCCTAAACTGGAAGCTTGAGTAGCAACAAAATGTCCATGAAATGTTATCTAAGTGCCAGAAACATCTAATTATATTGGCATGTATAGATCAGTCCTGATGAAAGGCACATGAACAGGGTGTAAGTACTGTCTGTTCAAACACATCTTACAATCTCCTTCACTGAAGATTTTATTAAAGAAGTCAAATTCAAAGTAATAGCCAGCTAGAGAGCTGAATATGTCCATAATACAAATGTTGGCTTAAAGTATATGAATATTTTAGCTGGGTGCGTGCGTGCGTGCGTGTGTGTGTGTGTGTGTATGTGTGTGTGTGTGTTTTCAAGGAACACAACCTCAGAAATATAGATATTTCCCATTTTGAGAAAGTTTGCCTTATACTACTCTGTTTTACAAAATAACTACCTTAGAATATTAGTCCCCTTTACGTGTGGTTTCTTTCTGTAGTTTCAGTTATCCGCTGTCAGCCACAGTTTGGAAATAGATAATCCTCATTCTGACTCTACATTCATCTCACTTCAGCTTATCATTTTATCATCATCTCACATCATCATGAGAAGGGTGAGTCCAGTACAATAAGATATTTTCAGAGACCATAATGATAAAATTTTATTACAGTATATTCTATTTTATTATTAGTTATTAATAATCTCTTGTGTCTTACTTATAGATTAAACTTTATCATAGGTACATAGGTAAAGGAAAAAACATAATTTTTACAGAGTTCAGTATTGTCCTCAGTTTCAGGCATCCACTGGGGTGCTTGGAATGTATCGCCCATGGATAAGGGTGTAGGACTCCTGTACCTGTTTCACTGAATGAAAGAAACCTGGTGGAATTTCACACACACACACACACACACACACAGAAAAGAAAAATGCTAGAAGTATTCAGCATCTGTTCTGCAAGCACATGATTAGAGGCAGCATTGACCGCAAGCAGCACAAGTGGTGCCCCCTAGCCCCTTTCCTGGGAACTACACTCAGCATCTTAGCCTGGAGTTGCCAGAGTTAGCTTGGAACTGTCTGTGAGCATCTGTGCTTCATCTCAATTGATTTTGTCCACCTGTTGGCGAAATATGTCCTAAGGTACCAGAAATACCTAACAGAGGTTACTTTTGGGTGTCTGAGAATGCTCAAAATTTTTCCATATAAACTAATGGGAATTGTTTTATTGCTTTATGACACTTAGCTTACAAAAGGTTCATAGGGACCTTCTACTTTTTTTTTTAATTTCTTAGAAGAGTACGTTTTAATAAAAGATTTGACTTTGCTAGCACATGTTTTTCTTTTTCTTTATTTCACCTATTTCTTTTTTTTATTTTACAAATAGTTTATTGTCAAATTGGTTTCCATATAACACCCAGTGCTCATCCCCACAAGTGCCCTCCTCCATGCCCATCTCCCCCCTCCCACCACATCCATCAGCACTCTCCACAATAGCTAAAACATGGAAAGAGCCTAAGTGTCCATCAATGGACGAATGGATCAAGAAGATGTGGTGTATCTATACCATGGAATACTACATGGCAATGAGAAACGATGAAATCTGGCCATATGTAGCAACATGGATGGACCTTGAGGGTGTCATGCTTAGCGAAATAAGTCAGGCAGAGAAGGAGAAATATCACATGTTTGCATGTATAGGGACCTTCTACTTTTGAATAGTCAGGGAAACCTACATAAAAATTCTTCAAATAGACATTTCCTTAAACTCTGTAAGACTCAAACCTAATCCCATCCACATTAGACTTCACTATTTATGGTATGCATGTATATGGCAAGGTGTAGAAAATTTTATAAAATAGAGTGAATTTCTTTTCTCATTAAAATAACGGGAAAATGTATCTTTCTGCATTCAGAAGAGCTCAAATTGCATTTTATTTGCTTTGAATTAATTTCAGAGTGATGTTAGAATCCAACTTTTGCTGGGTTTGGTTGAGAAAAAGAAACTCAAAGACCTAGTTAGAACTAAGTCAAGAGATTAAAGACCTGAGCATTTTCTACAATATTTGTGGATTTCTTTAATGTGATCCAGATATAGGATTAATGCCCATATTTTTTGCTCATGATCGGTTCTTTTAATTCTTGGTTATATACCGATTATACACTTCAGAGATATCATTCTCTATTTACTGTGTTACCATGTTTCACTTGTCATCTAACCCGTGTTTTTGTTTCAATATATTTCCAAAAAGTGTACAACTGTATTTCCAAAACTGTTTGGAATTATATTATCAAAAATTTTGAATTTATTATAATATTAAACCTAAAACTAAAAGGAAACCTAAACCTAAAAGGAAAGCATAATATAAGTAGAGAGTAAATGATATAAATTGAAGAGGTGATAGATGATAGATAATAGATAAATAGATAATGATTTTGTAACTTGGGAGGTACTGTTTCTATACAGTAGGGATGTATATGTGTATTAACTCTGACACAAATCCTAGATATACTACCATGGAAGTCAAACTGAATTATTTCCCAAAACGGAAAACTAAGTGAACATTTAACTTAGAACATATTTGTGAAAGGTGGTTGAATTGTTCCAACATGCATTTTAAATTTACAATAATTTTCTATGTGTATTAACCTGTCTGAATAGCAATACATAGACATATTAGTCTAAAATTATTGTGTATCTTACATGTTAAAATACCAGGACACCTATTTTAAGAAGCAGATTTTGTTAAATATTTACCTTAGATGATTCACTTTAGATATATCAGTTTAAAATGAATAGCCATGTCTCCATTTTAATTTAACTGACATTATTTGCCATAGGCATCTATATCAACAAGATACTTTACCAAACGATAAAAAGGAGTAAATCCCATACAATTCCAAATTATCCATAAATAATGTAAATTAATTATAAATATAAGGTGAGTGTAGGGTCAATCCAACTTGTCTTATAAAAATTATTTTAAATTAATAGAATAGTTCAAATATGATAAGAATCCAGAAATTCACCTTTTTTTACTGAGCAATTTTGCAAATCCTTTTAATAAATAAAACGATGACATTTGGTATAATTAGGTTCAAAACCTCTCATGAAATACCATCCATTTAAACAGTTTGTATTTAACAGACTACCACAGCTTTCGAAAAAAATTCCGTAATGAACAGTTAAAGCAAATGTCATCTCTTACTCGACCACTTATTTATTTAGTGGAGAAAACATGAATAGAAATTCAGATACATTAGGACAGTATAATAATCCCATCACATTAATAATGCAGAAGGCACAAGGAGGTTAATTACATCTAAAGTGAACAGGTTTTGTTCACGATGTTTTTTCTTTGGATTCTGCCCACTCCACCTCTATAAGCAAATGCACTTTCTTCCCCTTGTCTTCTAACAAAATGTTGCGCATGTGGGCATATCGTCCTTAATACAGATGATTAAAACACTCCTTCCAAACTTATTACCACCTTCAAGAAACTAGGATGGCATTTTCCTGATGCTTTTGTTAGAACATTTAAAACTGTTTTTACCCTATGAATGCTATTTGAATATACAGAGGAATTAATCACATCTAAAAAGTATTATGTGCAGCTTACATTATATACAATATTATCTTCTTCATTGAGTGAATGATTATCTCGTTCGCTAACCAACATATACTGCACTGTGTATTAAGCATATTATCATCAATACAGCTAAATATAGTCCTTGCCTCATGGTGTTGCAGTCCATTGAGAAAGTTTGACAAAAGTCAAGTAACAACAACAAAAACATTAACTACAACAATAATGACAGTTTTCTTTAGGACAAATTACCTTATCTATCCATAAGTGATGAATGTCCTCTACTTGTATTTATCAAGTTAATTTAAATTAATGTATATACATAGCCATATTATTTATGTTAAATATAAAAAGTCATGATATTGTCATACTGAGGCTGAATAAGATTGTTATAAAACATGGGCTCTGTTAAATCCAGGTGCACATGTTAGCTCTACATAATCTTGGACAAACTGCTAAACAACTCAGACCTCAGTTTATACATTCTAAAATGGGGATAATTATGATATTTCACACGGTTGTTGTGAAGGAGGTATGAACTGACATTTGTAGAGCATTTGAACAATACTGGGCACATTACAGCATTGTAATGATACTTATTAAATGAGAAAAAAAGAATAAATCAGTAAACTAACAATGAAAAATAGTATATAACTTACTTCACATGATGTGAGTGAAAGAATTCAACTTTTTGGTAATTTTCAAAACATTGTCCAATGAAAGAATCTCTTCAGACACATGTGAAGTAGTACACCCACTCAGGGTGCATACTTAGAGTCAAGCACTGCTATCTATGGTGAACAATCATTTAAAGATATGCATTACATAAGTAGAGATAAACCAGGTTCACCCTATATTTGATGAATTTCAAATTATGTAAGGATATTTCTTGTGAAGGATGAATTAAAAACCTTAAACCTTAAATGTTTGTTGTGTATGGGTGTATGTGTCTGTGTGTGCCATTTATTGCTTATTTTGATAAATTTGTATTAGCTTACATTAGTAGGTTACTATGAGTATAATTAGTTATGAAAAGATATATACCTTTCTCAAAGATAATGTACTTATCTTTAGCCTTCTGTATCACCTCAGTCAGGTGCACCTGGGTGGCTCAGTTGGTTGTGCATCCAACTCTTGATCTCAGTTCAGTTCTTGTTCTCAGGATTGGGAGTTTAAGTCCTCAACTGGGCTTCATGCTGGGTATGAAGCCTACTTAAAAAATAAAATAAAAAATTTCTTGGCCTTTCTGTAAAGTATGATCCTAGAGAAACTTATTGCCATTTTTTCTTCTATTTATGATAATCGCAACATTATAGGTTCAATGCATAAGTACCTTAAAAATTATTTGTAAATTGATCTCAGTCTCTGTCCTGTTTTTCTGTCAGGTCAATGGCATCCCAAATTGCACATACTTGTTTTCTCGAGATTATCCTTATATAGTGGAGATTTATTGGTCATACTCTGCCCCCTTCTATTAGAGGCTTTTATGATTCCACTGTGGTTGATTCATCTAAAAATAAGATTTTTGCTATGGAGAAAATGTACTTTTATTTGCATATGAATTGATTCCTCTGAACACTTCTTCCAAAACATGTATTAAAAATGCAATAATCATATATTTCTTGGAAAATCCACCATTAACATTTGCGCATCTAGTAAAATATAAAAGTTTTTTGGATCTTAAATGTTAATTCTATATCTTAAAAGAAAAATTACTCCAGGCTTCAATTAATCAGGGTTTTTTGAATAGAAAATCTTATGTGTTCCATACATTAAATTATGTTTTTCATGTCCCAATTTCTTGAAGCTCAAAAATGGGAAATTGTGACTTCTCAAAAACTTAATTATATTTAACACATTTTTTTGTTTCACTTACCAGTTAGATGTAGGAAATTATTAGATGAAAAGGCTATGATTTTTAAAAACTGACAAATTATATAAACTGGAAAAATAATATAAACATTAAAAAAACAGAAATCTCATTTTGTAAAATATTCATTTGATACATCATTGACTTATTCATTAATTGTCAATAATACTGAAAAGACAGAAGAAATTCTATTTTTCAATTTTTATATAAAATTCTAAAAAGTATAATTTTCATGCTACAAATGCTTTTCACATATATTGCATGGGATGATTAAAAGTTTCTCTGTAGAGAGGAACAAATGAATGTGTTAGGCCCATAGTTCAAGTAATTTCAGTCTATTTGCACAGACATTCCAAAGAGACTTTATTATATTTGGAAGAAATCATTATGCTGTCCATGAGTATGTCATTTAATTTTAAAATACCCTATTTTCTTGCTAAGAATGGTCTTATGGACATGAGTAGCATTCAAAAGATATTTTGAATTCACAGTAGTAAAATTAAAGCTGCCATGATTTAAATGTGTGCAGATCTTAGGAGAATGATAGATAGCTAACTCATCTGCATATAATGAATATGAGATCATAGAGAAATGTGCAGACCATTTCAAAATCTTGCTTTTCTAACCTTTTTCTCCTGTTTCCTAGAAATATAAAATAAATCAGATATATAATATGAAAGGCCAGGTATTTTTGATCAAAATATTACTTTTACTAAATATATTCGATGTTCCCATATTTATTTAAATAATTTCCAGTCCATTTTTTTTAGACTGATGATAGTATTATAGTATTTCACAAAACACATAATAATATACTTATTTAGAGTGAAATAAGTTTGTTTTTTTTTCCTAAAGAGCTGATTTTCTTTTCTCATATAGCTATCCATCATTTGTCTCTTTACAATTTATTTCCCAGGAAACTTGGTATCAAATCAGTTTTAATATTCCCTAAGTATATATGCTATCAGTTAAGATGCTTTATATATATATAAATATATATATATAAATATATATAAATATAAATATATATATATATAAAAAAATATATATATATATAAGTCTATTTTCCAGTACAATGGAAAAGGATCACCTCTTGCTTCTGGATGGAGGTGATCTTCACTGCAACCAAGGAAGGGGTTGTGTTTGGGAATTAGGCTGATGGAAGGATGAAGAGAATCTGGAGATCTTTTGTGCAATCTTCTGAGAGTGGATGCCTAGGCTCCTTTGTTGTTATGGGTGGACTCAAGCCATTGTTTTGTGTGCATGTGTGTGTACATGTGTGCGGTTTTTTTCTGAAGTACAGCAGAATTTTCTAAGAGTTGTCCACATTGCTAGACTCCTTTCCCAGTAATTGGCCAGAAAAGCAGGCTTTGGTTGTGGCATTTTGTTGTCTGTCAGTGGCTTTTCCAGTTAGCTGGCTTGGTTGTCAATCATATATGGGACAAACAACAACAACAATATAAAGAAAAGAAAAAAAAAAAAACAGAAAACTAACCATCTTGTCATTTCAGTCTTTCATAGTTTTCTTAGGTTTGCGTTATCTATACTATCCAGGGTTTTTATTTGTACTTAATGGAAAGAGTAGGGAATACTACATTTATTTCATCATCTTAGAGATCTGGTAGTGACTGATGACATTTGCCTCCATTTAGGGGTAATAAAATGACATCTGGTGTGTAGAGTTGGTGAAAACCACATAAGAAGCAGAAATGAGTCACTCTTACCCTCCCAAACAAAGAAGTGTCAATGGAAGCCTATTGGGGAGTTTGAATTCTCAGACTCTCATCCCAACACAGCAGCAACAGGAGCTCATTTCCCAAGGCTGGGTGTCAACTGAGGCTAAGTGGGAAATCTGGGTTTTTAATCCCACCTGGGAGTAAGAAGGGGATGACTGAATTTCCCCTGCTGTAGCCATGTTTAACAAACAAAAACACAGAAAGTTTAGGTAAGCTCCAGTCTCAAAATATTCAAAATGTCTAGCTTTCAATCAATTTACATGCCATACCAAGAATAAGGTAGATCTCAAACTAAATGAAAAAAGACAATCAAAAGAGACCAGGAATGAGAAGAAAGATATGCTAGAATTATCTTGCAAAAGCCTGAGATCATCTGTTTTAGAGATTCTTTAATGAGTAATAGTGAACATACTCGAAATATTTTTTAAAGTCTTGGCAAAGAAATAGAATATATAAAAAAGAACCAAGTGGGCATTTTCATACTTAAGAATAATATGACTGGAAGGAAAACTCAGTGGATAGGCTCAATAACAAAACTGAGGGAAACTAGACATAGATGATTAAAATTATTCAACTTAAACACAACAGAGGTAAAGTATACTACAAGAAAATAAACAACCTCAGGGACTTGTGGGATTATAACAAAATATATAACATTTGTGTCATTGGGACCTTTGAAGAACTGGGTAGACAGATCTGAAAAAATACTCAAATAACACTGGAAAAATTCCCAAATTGGGAAAATATAACAACACTTGAATATACTGGTTCTAAACATATGTACAGGAAATATTTAAGATAATTATGAATGGAGGGGAGTAGAGGTATATACAAAGGGAGATAAGAATTCTATACTTTACCATAAGTGGTAAAATGATGACACCCATTAGCTGTTGGAATTTGTCTATCAATATCTATCAATGGATATATGTAGGTAGGTAGGTAGATGGTAGATGGATGGATGGATGGATGGATAGATAGATAGATAGATAGATAGATGATAGGTATAATGTAATACCTAAAACAACTGATAAAGTCAGTATAGGGGGATACTCAAAAATACTATAGATAGGGGCGCCTGGGTGGCTCAGTCAGTTAAGCGACTGACTGACTTTGGCTCAGTTCATGATCTCATGGTTCGTTGGTTCGAGCCCGACATCGGACTCTGTGCTGACAGCTAGCTCAGAGCTTGGAGCCTGCTTCAGATTCTGTGTCTCCTTCTCTCTCTCTGACCCTCCCCTGCTCATGCTGTCTCTATCTCTCTCTCAAAAAAAAAAAAAAAAAAAAGAAAAGAAAAGAAAAAGAAAGAAAGAAACAAAGAAAACATTTTTTAAAAATTCAATAGGATTAGGAGGAACTTAACGGAGGACCGTGGAGGAGAAGAAGGGGGTAAATAATGGGGGAGAAGAAGGGAGACAAACCATGAGAGACTCTTGAATGTTGAGAGCAAACTGAGGACTGAGGGGTATGAGGGAAAGGGGAAGGGAGGTGATGGACATGGAGGAGGGCACTTGTGGGGATGAGCGCTGGGTGTTATATGGAAACCGACTTGACAATAAACTATTTTAAAAAATAAAAAAATTAAATACTATAGATAAAAATTGAACTCTAAAATTGTTCAAATAACCCAAAGAAATGCAGGAAAAAGAAATTAAAAACATAAAGAAAATCCAGGAGATAAAAACAGCAGACCCAGCCCTAACACAAGAATAATTAGGTAATATGTACACCATCTAAGTATATTAATTAAAAGACATATGGGCACACTGGATTAAAAATATGGTCCAACTATACTTGTCTACAAGAAACTCACTTCAAATATGTATTAATCAAATTGAAAGTAAAGTGATGGGAAAAGCTATATCATGACAACAACGTATTACGTGTAGCATATTAATGTAAGATAAAGTAAACTTCAAAGCAAAAGAAATTGTCAGAGAAAAGGAGACTTGCACCAAACAATAGAACTGCATACCGTACTGGGTAAAACTGGACAGATCTAAAAGGAGAATGAGACAAATTCACAATTTACTTGAATATATCAGTGTCCTTTTCAAGACAATTGACAAAACAATCAGACATGAATTCAAGAAATAATAGAAAAATTCAATAACCTCATTTAATCAGCATTTATAATATGCTCCACCTCTAAAGGGTAGAATATGTGTTCTTTTCAAGTGCACAGATTTAAACCAAAGGAGGTCATATACTAAAACAATCCTCAACAAATTTCAAATGACTGATATCATTAAAATGTGGCTTCATACCAGAAATCAGTAACAGAAAGATAATAGGAACATCTCCTAACACTTGTAAGCAATACACTTCTAAATAACCTATGAGTAATTGAGGAAGTTTCAAGGAAAATTATAAACAAAAACAACAGCAACAAAAAAACATTGCCTGAATGAGAATGATAATATCACATGTCAGAATCTGTGGGATACAGTTAATAGTACTGAGAGGGAAATTTATTACACTAAATGCTTACATTAGAAAATAGAAAACTATGCCAGTAAATTATCAAAGTTTGTTCCTCAAGAATTTAGAAAAAGAGGAGCAAAATAAACATGAGAAACCAGCAGAGAAAATAAATAATAAAAATAGCAAAATCAATGATGTTGAAAGCAGAAAAACAATAGAGAAAATCAATGAGATTTAAAGCTGTTTTTTAAAATCAATAAAATGACAAACCTCTACAAGATTGACAGAGAAAAAATGACATAAATGACCAATATTATAGACCTTGCAGATATCAAAAGATTATTAAAATTTCTTATAAACAACATACATTTGACCATTCAGTTGAAATGAGGCAATTCCAGAAACTAACACAACTCACCAAATTTCTATTAAGATAGAAATATAAAGCCTAAACTGACTTTCTGGAGAAATCTGCCAAATGTTTAAATGAGAATGCTAATTCTACAAAAGGTCATCTAGAATACAGGTAACATCTTCTGTTTTATTTCATAAACTAGTGTTACCCTGATATGAAAACTAGACCACTTAATATGAAGAAATAACTACAGATCAATTATTCCTCATGAATATGGTGGCATGAAATTCTTAAAGAAAACATTAGAAAATAAAATTCAGCAGTGTATACAAAGATTTATAAAGCATTACCAAATATAGTTTATTCTAGGGACATAAGGCTAGTGTAATATTTGAAAAATCATTGTAATCTACTAGCAAGCAAAACAAGAAAAATCACATGATCATAAAAATCAATGCCAAAAAAACACTTCAAAAATTCAATGTCTATTCATGATAAAATCTCTCAAGAAGGTAGGAATAGAGGGGAACTTTCTTAACCTGATAAAAACATGTACAGAAAACCAACAGCTAACATAGGTTAGCTTTCACTTAATGGTGAAAGACTGAATGCTTTCCCCCTAAGATCATGAACAAGTCAAATATGTTTGATCTCACCACTCTTATTCAATGTAGTGTAAGAAATTTTAGACTGTGGAATAGGAAGAAACACTTGAAATAAACACAGAAATTTTAAAATAAGAAATGATAATATCGATATTTGCAGATGCCTTGATTGTCTAAGGCAGAGAATTCCAAGGTGTATACAAAAAACTCAAGCTCCTAGACATAATAGTGAGTTTAGGAAGGTCTGAATAGACAAGATAAGCAAAAAATTAATTGTATTTTTTGTACTGGCAATGGACACATAGCAAAATTAAAAATATAATAGCATTAAAATTTCTCAAATGAAATATTTATTAAGTAAATAATATTTATCAAATCTTACAAAACACATTCAGAATTTGTATCGAAAACTACAAAATATGGTGAAATCAAAGAATTTTTAAATAAATGGAAAAATATAGTCTCTCATGGATTCAAAGACTCAACACTGTGTGGGTATCACATCTTCCCAAACTGATATATAGGCTTAAAACAATTTTTAGCTATATACCAGCAAGAAGTTTTATAGATATAGAAAACATTATTCTGAAATTTCTATGAAATGGTAAAAAAATAACTAGAATGGCTAAAATAACTTTGAACAAGAATGAAATGGGGAGACATCTGGGTGGTTCAGTCGGTTAGGTGTCAGACTTCAGCTCAGGTCATGATCTCATGGTTTGTAGGTTGGAGCCCTGCGTCCGGCTCTGTGCTGACAGCTCAGAGCCTGGAGCCTGCTTCGGATTCTGTGTCCCCCTCTCTCTCTCTCTGACCCTCCCCTGCTCACACTGTCTGTCTGTCTCTCTCTCTCTCTCAGAAATAAATAAAGCATTAAAAAATTAAAAAATAAAGAAAATGAAGTGGGAGGGGTACATCTAACCCATTTCATGACCTGTTACATAGTGACAATAATCCAGACACTGTGGCATAGGCAGAGGGATAGACACATAAACCAGTAGAAAACAATAAAAAAAACAAAAATGTACAAAATTTGCAGAATTAATATGGACACGTGTACACAAGAAATTAAACGGAGAAAAGAGCCTTTTTAACACATGATGTAGCAATTGGATTCCCTAGGGAAAATAGGAATCTTGACTTAATTCTCACACTTTATACAAAATTAACTCAAAATAGATCACAGACTTAAATATAAAATAAAACTATATAACTCAAAGAAAATATAAGAGAGAATCATTGGGATCTAAGATTCAACAAAAATGTCTTAGACTTGACACCAAAAGTACAATACATAAAAGGAAAAATAGATAAATTGGACTTTATAAAATTAAAAATTTTACTCTGTGAAATGACTTGTTGGGGATAAAATGACAGTCTACTGAGTGGGCAAAAATTTGCAAACCATATATCTGACAAAGGACTAGTATTTGGAATATATTTTGAAAATCTCTCAAAACTCAAGAGAAAAAATCCTATTAGAAAATGTTCAAGGAGTACCTGGGTGACTCACGTCATGATCTTGTGGTTTATGGGATTGAGTCAAGTGTCCAGGCTCTGTGCTAACATTGCTGAGCTTGCTTGGAATTCTCTTTCTACCTTTCTCTCTGGCTCTCCACCCACCCACACACTCTCTTTCTCTTTCTCCCTCTTTCTTTCTCTCTCTTTCTCAAATAAATAAACTTTAAAAACAGAAATGAAATAAGAAAGAAAATACAAATTAAGAAAATTTAAAAATGAAATTAAAGAAGAGCACAAAAGTTCTATTCCATTCATTCCATATAGAGAAAACCCTTTAATACAAGCATAAAATAGTATGTCATTAACATGGTTAACTAATATCTTCTAATCTGAACAATGAAAATGATACAAAGTCTTTCCTTCTGTTATCATTTTAATATAAAAACTAAGATTGCTAACTTTTTAATTACTTTTTTAATTTTAATTCCAGTATGGTATCATACAATGTGATGTTAGTTTTAGATGTACAGAACACTGATTCAACATTTTTATTCATTTCTTAGTGCTCATCATGTACTCTTTAATCCCCATCACCTTTTTCATCCATTCTTCCCACTCCTTTCTGCTCTGGTAACTGTTTTCTATAGTTATGAGTCTGTTTCTTGGTCTCTCTTTGGTCATTTGTTTGTTTCCTAAATTCCACATATAAGTGAAATTGTATGGTATTTGTCTTTGTCTGACTAACTTTTTTCACTTAGCTTATACTCTCTAGCTCTATCCATGTTACTATAAATGGCAAGATTTTATTAGTTTTTCATGGCCAAAAATATTTCATTGTGTGTGTATATATATATGAAAAACAGCATATATATATATATATATATACATATATTCATCTATAAATTCATTCATCTATAAATGGAGACTTGGGCAGCTTCGATAATTTGACTATTGTAAATAATGCTGGAGTAAACATAGGGGTGCATGTATATTTTTGAATTAATGTTTTTTGTATTTTTAGGTAAATAAATGAAGTAAAGCAATTACTGGATCGTATTTTTATTTTTAATGTTTTGAAGAACCTCCATAGTGTTTTCCACAGTGGCTGCACCAGTTTGCACTCTCACCAACATAAGTGCGTAAGTGTTCATTTTCTCCACATTCTCGCCAACACTTGTTTCTTCTGTGTTTTTTTAATTTAAATTTTTTTTCAAGTAGCCTCCATGCTGGTACATTGTGGGGCTTGAACTTACAACTCTGAGATCAAGAGTCTCATGTTCTACCAAAAGCCAAACAGGTGCACCTGTTTCGTGTTTGTGTGTGTGTGTGTGTGTGTGTGTGTGTGTGTGTGTGTTTTATTTTAGCTATTCTGACAGGTATAAGGTGGTATCTCATTGTAGTTTTGAGTTGCATTTCCCTGATGATGAGTGATGTTGAGCATCTTTTCATGTGTCTGTACGTCTTCTTTGGAGAAATATGTGTTAATGTCTTCTGCCCATTTTTAATAGGATTATTTGGGTTTTGGCTGTTGAGTTGTATACATTATTTATATAATTTGGATACTAACCCTTTATTGAATATGTCATTTGCAAATATCTTATCTCATTCACTAGGTTGCCTTTTAGATTTGTTGACTGTTTCCTTTGCTGTGCAAAAGCTTTTTATTTTAATGTAGTCCCAATAGTTTATTTTTGCTTTTATTTCCCTAGCCTCAGGAGACATACCTGGAAAAATGTTACTATGGCTGTTGTCAGAGAAATTACTGCGTATACTCTCTTCTAGGATTTTAATGATTACAGGTCTCAAATTTAGGTCTTTAGTCCAAAGAATAGCTAACTTTTGTTATGTGCTATGTGCCAGACTCTGTTCTAGTGCTTTATTTATAAATACACACTTAATTTTAATATAATCTTATAGGTCAGCTGTTTTCACTATCTCCTTTTCACAAGTCAGGAACTAAGAGATGTTAAGTAACTTTCCCAAGGACGTGCAATTAATAAGTCTAGGATTTGTGTGCACATAAATCCACTATACCAATTTTCTCCCATAATGTAGGACTAGTAGCCATTGCATAACAACAATGGATGATAAATCTATTATGGTAATTATCACATAAAAATTTCAGCAACAGAAAGAAAGCCAATTAAAATGTATTAAGTACATGTAAGAGTATGCATGTCTATATACTAGCTACAACATTGAATACAATTCCAGTAAAATGAGCTATGCCCAAATTCTTACAGTATCACTTTTCATTAGTCTGTTGATGCTGGATGATCTATATCCTACTAACAGTGTTTAGCAGTATAATCCTTTTGCTTAGAATCTAAAAGCCTCTGACAAAGACCAGTTATCAAATATTTCATTAATTATAGAAAATGGGCCAAAACTGGTGTGTTTGCAAACAATAAAGCTTTCCTTGTTAGAGGTAAAATCAACAATTCTTTTTAGAAACAAAACTATAAATCATGTGAGATTACCTGGAAGAAAGTTTAATTAAATAAAGATCATGAATATTTTTGAAATTCTACAAGGCATTTTTAGTTCCTTGAAAAGCATATAAAGAGAAATTGTAAGAAAAAAAGTCCCTCACACAAGGGGCTTAATTTAGGATAAACAAGAATCAGGTAAGGTGTATATAAATATAAATATACTTCAGTGTAGGAAATGCACAATTGAGAAAGTCCATGTAATGCATGACTAAGAGAAAAGGAACTCAGTTCCTCAGTTATGACTGAACTTCGAAAGATTCGTTTGATTAGAGCCCAGTTAGAGCTTTTGAACATATTCTTGTTGAAGTGGAGAGAGACAATGATTAATTTGGAAGCTTTTAATAAACCTCAACATACAATTGACCTTCGAACAATGCAGAAGTGACAGACACTGACCCCTGTATAGTCGGAAATCCATGTGTAACTTTGACTCCTCAAAAGCGTAACTACTAATAGCCCGCTGTCATCTAGAAGTCTTGCTGATGGCATCAACAGTCTATCAACACATGCTTTATGTATTATACAATATATTCTTATACAGTGCAATGAGGTAGGCTAGAGAAAATAAACCAGTAAGAGGAAAATACACTTCCAGTAGTGTGTGTGTGTGTGTGTGCGCGCACGTGCAGTGCATGAAGTGGATGCCCTGCTTTGATGTTTGTCCTTCCGTTGGTGCACTACAGCTTTTATTCTCAGAACTCCCTCAGCCTTTGGAAGGGCTAGTGGAACCTCTTTGCCTGCTGATATAGAGTCCAAGTAATTCATACACGTGGGAATTGGTGAGCTCAGCTCCATCACGTCCATAGGACAGTCCTGAGGGCAACTTACACAGCACTATTCTTTTACCCTGAAGCCTTTTATTCTGTAGAACTTCGGAATGAAATCACATTCTTTCAAGGCTCCTTCCTCCTCGCTATCTTGCTTCTTCCATTTCTTTACTGGTCTTTCTTGGGAAAACTTTATAAATACATCATGTACATATATATCCTTGTTTTAGCTTCTGCCTCTCTAAATTCTAAAACATGGTTCTTAAGATTTTGAAGAAAGGTGGAATATCAATCCTGAAGATGGAACTTAATGAATGAGCATTTTGTATAAAAAACATATCATGTAAGCAAGAAACCATGGAGTATTTTCAACGGACAGTAACATTTCTGTGTGTTGAATGAGAGAATGTTTGCATCTATCAAGAATGCTCATGATGTCCATAGAAAATTTTGTTCTTACTTCAGTAGGCAAAAGTGAATCATATAAGATTTGGGGTTACTCAATTTAATGATGACAGTGGCCTTAGGAGATAGGTTTAGTATGTAAACGCAGAATTTAAACAGGATGAGTATAAGTTTCTGGGAGCTGCCTCTTCTAGAACCGTCAGAAAGGAATGCAGCTGGCCCACATTCTGATTTTAGCCCATGGAAACCTGTATTGGTTTTCTGTCCTACAAAAATGTAATATAATTTGTATTGTTTCAAGCCACTGGGTCTGTGGAAATTTCTCACGGAGGCAATAAAAAACTAATAGGCTCTCTTAGTATTTCATTCTTATTTTTATCATATACATAATACAAAATGAAATAATACAAAGAATCTTATAATGAAGAACTATGTGAACACCCCCCTTTCCCAGTATATGTCTCACAAGAGTAAGTCCCAATTCCCAAGGGGAAACTTCTTTTGACATGTTCTGATTTATTTTCTTCAAATGAGTTTACTTCAAAAGTGTCTTGCTTTTATAAGGGATATGGTAAATCAAGTTGAGGGTTTTTTTTTTTGTTTTGGTTCTTTTCTTAATTGAAGTATAATGAACATACAGTGTTATATAAGTTTCAGGTGTACAACATATTGATTCAACAATTCTATACATTACTCATTGTTCATTGTGGTAAGTATAGTCCTCTGTCACTGTACATTGTTACAATATTACTGACTATGTTCCCTATGCTGTACTTTTCATTTCCATCAAGTGTGCCTATTTAATTACTGGAGACTTGCACCTCTTAATCCCCTTTATCTATTTCATCTATCCCCCACCCACCTCCAGTGAAATAAAAGGCTTTAGCTTAGTTATACTATCCAACTTCATTCTTCCTCTCTTTCAATTTTTTATCTGGTTGAATTTCTCTTGATTACAGCTGTAATTCTAATGGATGCGATTAAATGCCAATTATCTTTCTTTTAGTTTTAGACAGGCATCTTGACTCCCTGCTTTATTAGGTCTTGTGGCAGAGATTTGTGAGATATTCACCAATTGTGTTCTACTTCTTTCTGGAAACATGTCTGGATAACATTCCCAATCCTTTTAATTTAAATGTAGTCATGTGACTGAATTCTCAGCCATTGAGCAGGTGGGGAGACTGATTGTATGTTTATAGGGTACTCTCATGCATGCTTCCTATGCCTGTGTGTTTTCATCTTCTGCCATCTAATTGTAGATGAGGATGATGTTCTTAGAACAAATTAGGAAGATGGCCAAACTACAGGATAAATAGATCATGGGTTCTTAAGAAACTTCTTGGGTTTTTTGTAATTTTTTGGTTTTTGTTATTGGCTTGTTTGTTTTATTTTGTTTTTCCTTTACATGAGTAAGAAATACACTTCTAGTATATTTTAGTTGTTATATATTTCAGGGTTTATTTGTATAGCAGTTTATACTGTTTTATATTACAGGATTATATTACTACCTCCACCTTCCCCTCATCTCTCTTTTATCTTGAGGAAAAACAATAGTGTAGATAAACAGTGAAGCAGAGAGAAGAGGTGACGAGAAAACTTTCTGTATTTCCTTGACTTTGCTATATTATACCTGAGTCTTCCCTTTCCTTTAATTCTCTAAGTGATCATTACACTTCTAATATAAACATATTTTACCTTAATTAATCAAATAAATGGTTATTTGATGCTTGTGACCAAGAGTTTTAACTAGTATGACAGGAAAACAAAATATCTTTACAAAGATACATTACCATTTTTATTAGTTACAGAAAGACATACAGGACATTATGTTTCTCTTTCTCTTTTGTAATCTGTATGGGCTTTAAGGGAACTGAGAGAAGTAATTTATTTATGAAGCAACTATATACATTCCTTTCATTTTGTCAGTTCTCTGATTTATCTCTGAAGTTTCCCATTTTTCATTTTAAGTCACCTCAAGTACTTTATTGAAATAGAAAGGGCATAAATAAGTACAACATGTCCATTTTTATTTTATTTTTCTTCCGATCTATAAATTTAAATGGGAGAGCATGATCACTCTACTTCTCCATTTTCATATATATAATTAATGATTAAATTTTACCATAAGATATAAGGTTAATTTTCATATTGTGTTTTTTTCATTTTAAAATGTTTTATTATTATTATTCTTTTTAAAAATAGTTTATTCTCAAATTAGTTTCCACATAACACCCAGGGCTCATCCCCAAAAGTGCCCTCCTCCATGCCCACCCCTCCTCCCCCCCACATCCACCAGTCCTCAGTTTTTCTCAGCATTCAAGAGTCTCTCATGGTTTGCCTCTCCCCCTTTCCCCCACCATTTCCGCCCTTCTTCTCCCCCTTGGTCCTCTGTTAAGCTCCTCCTAATCCTCCTATACGTGCACACATATGATATTTGTCTTTCTCTGCCTGACTTATTTCGCTCAGCATAACACCCTCAAGGTCCATCCATGTTGCTACACATGACCAGATTTCATTGTTTCTCATTGCCATGTAGTATTCCATGGTATAGATAAACCACATCTTCTTGATCCATTCATCTGTTGATGGACACTTAGGCTCTTTCCAGGTTTTAGCTATTGTGGAGAGTGCTGCTATGAACATTGGGGTACATGTGCTCCTATGCATCAGCATTTCTGTATCCCTTGGGTAAATTCCTAGCAGTGCTATTGCTGGGTCATAGGGGAGTTCTATTGTTAGTTTCCTTAGGAACCTCCACACTGTTTTCCAGAGGGGCTGTACCAGTTTACATTCCCACCAACAGTGTAGGAGGGTGCCCGTTTCTCCACATCCTCGCCAGCATCTAGAGTTCTCTGATTGGCTCATTTTAGCCACTCTGACTGGCGTGAGGTGGTATCTCAGTGTGGTTTTGATTTGTATTTCCCTGATGAGGAGCGATGCTGCGCATCGTTTCATGTGTCTGTTGGCCATCTGGATGTCCTCTTTGGAGAAGGGTCTGTTCATATCTTCTGCCCATTTCTTCACTGGGTTGTTTGTTTTTCAGGCGTGTAGATTGGTGAGTTCCTTGTAGATTCTGGATATCAACCCTTTATCTGACATGTCATTTGCAACTATCTTTTCCCATTCCGTTGGTTGCCTATTAATTTTCTGGGTTGTTTCCTTTGCTGTGCAGAAGCTTTTCATCTTGATGAGGTCCCAACAGTTTATTTTTGCTCTTGATTCCCTTGCTTTTGGGGATGTGTCAAGTAAGAAGTTGCTGCGGTGGAGGTCAAGGAGGTTGTTTCCTGCTTTCTCCTCTAGGGTATTGATAGTTTCCTGTCTCACGTTCAGGTCCTTGATCCATTTTGAGTTTATTTTTGTGCATGGTGTGATAAAATGATCTAGTTTCATTCTTCTGCATGTTGCTGTCCAGTTCTCCCAACACCATCTGTTAAAAAGGCTGTCTTTATTCCATCGGATAGTCTTTCCTGCCTTGTCAAAGATGAGTTGGCTGTATACTTTTGGGTCCACTTCTGAGTTCTCAATTCTGTTCCATTGTTCTATGTGTCTGTTTTTGTGCCAATACCATACTGTCTTGATGATGACAGCTTTGTAGTAGAGGCTAAAGTCTGGGATGGTGATCCCTCCCGTTTTGGTTTTATTTTTCAGGATTACTTTGGCTATTCGGGTCTTTTGTGGTTCCATACAAATTTTTGGATAGTTTGTTCTAGTTTTGAGAAGTATGCTGGTGCAATTTTGATTGGAATTGCATTGAATGTGTAGAGTGCCTTAGGTAGTAATGACATCTTAACTATATTTATTCTTCCTATCCATGAGCATGGAATGTTTTTCCATTTCTTTGTGTCTTCTTCAATTTCTTTCCTAAGTTTTCTATAGTTTTCATCATACAGATCTCTTGTATCCTTGGTTAGGTTTATTCCGAGGTATTTTATGGTTTTTTGTGCACTTGTGAATGTTATCAGTTTCTTGATTTCTCTTTCTGTTGCTTCACTGTTGGTGTATAAAAATGCAACCGATTTCTGTACGTTGATTTGGTGCCCTGCAACTTGGCTGAATTCTTGGATCAGTTCTAGTAGGCTTCTGGTGGAGTCTGTCGGATTTTCTATGTAGAGTATCATGTCATCTGCGAAGAGTGAAAGTTTGACTTCCTCTTTGCCAATTCTGATGCCTTTGATTTCCTTTTGGTGTCTGATGGCTGATGCTAGGACTTCCAGCACTATGTTAAACAACAGTGGTGAGAGTGGGCATCCCTGTCGTGTTCCTGATCTCAGGGGGAAAGCTCTGAGTTTTTCCCTGTTGAGGACGATGTTAGCTGAAGGCTTCTCATAGATGGCTTTGATGATGTTTAAGTAGGTTCCTTCTATCCCAACTTTCTCTAGAGTCTTTATTAGGAAGGGATGCTGTATTTTGTCAAATGCTTTTTCTGCATCTATTGACAGGATCATATGGTTTTTATCTTTTCTTTTATTGATATGATGTATCACATTGATTGATTTGCGAATGTTGAACCAGCTCTGTAACCCAGGAATGAATCCCACTTGATCTTGGTGGATGATTCTTTTTATATGCTGCTGGATTCGATTTGCAAGGATCTTGTTGAGAATTTTTGCATCCGTATTCATCAAGGATATTGGCCTGTAGTTCTCTTTTTTTGCTGGATCTCTGTCTGGCTTGGGAATCAGTGTGATGCTGGCTTCATAAAATGATTCCGGGAGTTTTCCTTCGCTTTCTATTTTTTGGAATAGCTTGATAAGAATTGGGATTAATTCTGTTTTAAATGTCTGGTAGAATTCCCCAGGGAAGCCATCACGTCCAGGGCTCTTATGTGTTGGGAGATTTTTGATCATGGATTCAATTTCTTCACTCGTTATGGGTCTGTTCAGGTTTTCTATTTCTTCCCGTGTGAATTTTGGTAGTGAGTGTGTGTTTAGGAATTTGTCCATTTCTCCTAAGTTGTCCAATTTGTTGGCATATAATTTTTCATAGTATTCCCTAATAATTGCTTGTATTTCTGAGGGGTTGGTTGTAATAAGTCCATTTTCATTCAAAATTTTGTCTATTTGAGTGCTCTCTGTTTTCTTTTGGATAAGTCTGGCTAGAGGTTTGTCAATTTTGTTTACTTTTTCAAAAAACCAACTCTTGGTTTCATTGATCTGTTCAATTGTTTCTTTGGTCTCTATGTTGTTTATTTCTGCTCTAATTTTTACTATTTCTCTTCTTCTACTGGGTTTAGGGCATTCTTGTTGCTCTGCCTCTAGTTCCTTTAGGTGAGCTGTTAGATTTTGGACTTGCGCTTTTTCTAATCTCTTGAAATAGGCCTGGAGAGCAATGTACTTTCCTCTTAGGACTGCCTTTGCAGCATCCCATAGATTATGAATTGTTGTGTTTTCATTTTCATTTGTTTCCATATATTTTTTAATTTCATCTCTAATTGCCTGATTGGCCCATTCACTCTTTAGTAGGGTGTTCTTTAACCTCCATGTTTTTGGAAGTTTTCCAGACTTCTTCCTGTAATTGATTTCAAGATTCAAAGCATTGTGATCTGACAGTGTGCATGATATGATCTCTATTCTTTTATATTTATTGAGGGCTGCTTTATGTCCCAGTATGTGATCTATCTTGGAGAATGTGCCATGTGCACTTGAGAAGAAAGTAAATTCCCTGGCCTCAGGATGTAAAGTTCTAAATATATCCATCAGATCCATCTGGTCCAATGTGTCTTTCAGGTCCATTATTTCTTTAGTGATTTTCTTTCTGGTTGACCTATCCATTGCTGTAAGCGGAGTATTAAAGTCCCCTGCTATTAGCACATTCTTATCTAGAAGCTTGTTTCTGTTTGTGATTGTTTTAGATATTTAGGTGCTCCCATATTCGGTGCGTAGACATTTATGATTGTTAGTTCTTCCTGATGGATGGACCCTGTAATTATTATGTAGTGCCCTTCTTCATCTCTTGTGATTGTCTTTAATTTAAAGTCCAGATTATCTGATATAAGTATTGCTACTCCGGCTTTCTTTTGATTTCCTGTAGCATGATATATATTTCTCCATCCCCTTACTTTTAATCTGAAGGTATCTTCCCGTCTAAAATGAGTTTCTTGTAGACAGCATATAGATGGATTTTGTTTTTTAATCCATTCTGCTACCCTATGTCTTTTGATTGGAGCATTCAGCCCATTGACATTCAGTGTTATTATTGAAATATGTGGGTTTAGAGTCTTTGTATCTTTTGTAGGGTTCATGTTTGTGGTGGTGTCTCTTGAATCTTTGTTCCTTGCAACCTTTCCTTCAGAGCATCTCCCTCAGGATTTCTTGTAGGGCTGGCTTCGTGGTGACAAATTCTTTCCATTTCTGTTTATATTTAAAGGTTTTTATGTCTCCTTCTATTTTGAATGACAGGCTTGCTGGATAGAGGATTCTTTGCTGCACATTTTTACTGTTCATCACATTGAAGATCTCCTGCCATTCCTTTCTGGCCTGCCACGTTTCAGTAGAGAGGTCTGTCACCACTCTGATAGGTTTCCCTTTGTATGTGAGGGCCCTTTTCTCCCTAGCTGCTTTGAAAATTCTCTCTTTGTCCTTGTATTATGCCATTTTTACCATGATATGTCGTGCAAAAGTTCGATTCAAGTTACGTCTGAGGGGAGTCCTCTGAGCCTCTTGTATTTCCACATTGACTTCCTTCCCCAGGTCGGGGAAGTTCTCTGCTATAGTTTGTTCCAGGACTCCTTCAGCACCTTTCCCTCTCTCTTCCTCTTCTGGGATTCCTATGATACGGATATTGTTGCGTTTGACTGTGTCGCTGAGCTCTCGAATTCTTCTTTCCTGTTCCTGGATCAGTTTGTCTCTTTTTTTGTCAGCTTCTTGTTTTTCTAGAATGGTGTCTTCTAAATCACTTATTCTCCTTTCTGCCTCTTCAGTCCATGCATTGGAGGCCTCTAATTTATGATGTATCTCATTTATCGCATTTTTTAATTCTTCATGCCTATTTTTATTTTCCATTCTGTCTGTAGCCATAGTTTCTTTGATGTCCCCTATGTTTTTTTCAAGCCCTGCTATTAATTTTACCATTATTATTCTAAAATCTTGTTCACTTATGCTGCTGATATCTGTTTTGAGCAGTTCATTAGCTGTCATTTCTTCTTGGAGTTTCTTTGGAGGAGAGCTCTTTCGTTTCGTCATTTTAGTTAGCTTTCTGGCTCTTGTTGGTTTTAAAGACCTGTTATGCTCTCTGTTTCTATGAGCACTGCTATATCCAAGAAACTCTTTGACTTTCCAGGGCCTATCCTTTCAGAGATTGTTTTTTGAATGGTATCCCTCGGTCACTCTTGTTGGGACCTTAGTTATTTTATTTTCCTATTCGTAGTGATATTTGGGACTCTTCACCTTGTGTACTCTAGCTTGTTTCTTGAGGTAGCCCTGGAAAAGAAAACAGACAGACAGACACACAGGGAGCAGGAGCACACAAACGAACAGGCTGATTCAACTAACATGCAAAGCGAGAGGGGAAACGAAAAAATTAATAGAAAAGACGGGGGGGGCGAATAATAGGGAGCATAAAATACATAAAAGGGTTAAAAAGGGGAAAAGAAATGGAAAAAAGAAGAAAACCGATGGACAAAGAACAGTTTAAAGCATATACCTGGATTTCCCAGCTACAGTTAAATAGCCGTGTGTATGCAGTGCTGGTTGAAGAGCATAGAGAAAAAGAGAGAAGGCAGGGCGAGACGAGGCAGATTTGGAAATAGAATGAACAGGCAGAAGGAATAAGAAGCTTTTTTCAGAGAGGTAAAGGGTAGAATATGGTTGGATAGGTGAGAGAAGGATGCTGGAATTATCCAGAGAAACTATATAGTCTAATTACTCCTGAGAGAAATAGCTGAAAAAGTCGGTAGGTGTAGAATTTACATTTACAGAATGGACTTGTTGTGATTGTTTAAGCAAGCTGGCGACCAGAGTTAATCAGGTCAGTGTTTTGGGGAAAAAAGCGAGAAAAGAGAGAGAAGAAGAAAAAAGAGAAAAGAAAGGGAAAAAAAAAAAGAAAGAAGAAACAAAAAGAAAAAAACAAAAAAAGGAAAAAAAAACAAAATGAAGGGAAAAAAGAAAGAGAAAAAAAAAGGGAGGAGGGCACCCCTTAGGCAGGGATGGGCGTGGCATGATCCGATGCCTCAGGCGGGGGTTCTGCCTTGGCGATTGTGGGGAGGAGAGTGACGGTGCTCCAGTCCCTTCTTGAACCCCGAGCTGCAGCTCGCTTTTTTTTGGCGTGTCAACTCCCCGTTCCGGGGACACAGCCGAAGTTTGTTGCACTCTTCAACCCAGGCCGGTTCCACTCTCCAAATCCCAGTCCGCGCTCCCCGCTGAAGTTGCCTTAGACACAGCTTCCCAGACAACCCCCTCGGGCTATTCCAGGTTCCCTGCTGAGCTCTGGGGGCGGAGTCAGAATCGCTGCTTCCTTCTCTGGGTCGGGCTGGTGCGCATGCGCGGGGGCTTGCCTGCCGGGTCCGCGTAGCCTGAGCCCGCTGGAGTGAGGAAAACCGGGTCTCTCTATGGCTTGTCACCCGAAACACGAACTCACAGGCAAATTTCCCAGTTTTTAGCTCTTTGCCTTCCCTCTCGAGTTCCAGCCAGCCAGGAGCGCGGACGCCCCGTGTCCGTGCGGCTCTTTCAGGGTCCCAGCCGCCCTGGAACTACAATGGTGGCAGGCGCGCTGCCACCGCTCTGACATCCAACCTCCGAGCGGCACAAAGAAGCATTTTGTGTGCTCAGCCTCCCCCAGGACTAGTTGTCGCTAGGGGACCTGGTGTGCAGGTATTTGGCAAGTACGGTCTTTCTATGCACCGAGCAGAGGTTTTTTTCCCCCCCCGAGCGGAGGTTTTTCTGTTTTGGACTCTCTCCTTTTCCCCTCTCACTCGTAGAGGGTAGAGGGGGATCGCCTCCCACCCTGGAGTCTCCGATCCCGGCCCGATTTTATCTTCCCCAGTTCGCACTCACGTTAGAAGGCTTTCTCAGTGGATTCTGTTGAGAGTGCTGCTATGAACGTTGGAGTACATGTGCTCCTATGCATCAGCACTCCTGTATCCCTTGGGTAAATTCCTAGCAGTGCTATTGCTGGGTCCTAGGGGAGTTCTACTGTTAATTTTTTGAGGAACCTCCACACTGTTTTCCAGAGGGACTGCACCAGTTTGCATTCCCACCAGCAGTGTAGGAGGGTGCCTGTTTCTCCACATCCTTGCCAGCATCTTGAGTCTCCTGGTTTGTTCATTTTAGCCACTCTGACTGGCGTGAGGTGGTATGTCAGTGTGGTTTTGATTGTATTTCCCTGATGAGGAGGGATGCTGAACATCGTTTCGTGTGTCTGTTGACCATCTGGATGTTCTCTTTTGAGAAGTGTCTGTTCATATCTTCTGCCCATTTTTTCAGTGGATTAATTATTTTTCAGAGAGAAAGCAAAAGGGAGCATGAGTAGTGGAGGGAGCAGAAAGAGAGGGAAACACAGAATCCAAAGTAGGCTCCAGGCTCTGAGCTGACGGCACCAAGCTGGAGGCAGGGCTTTCACTTACAAACCAGGAGCCTAGTGGGACGCTTAACCACTGAGCAACCCAAGTGTCCCTTATTAATAGTTCTTTATCCTTAAATCCAAATTTTTGTGACATATGTTCAAGTCAAAATTAATTCTTTTTGATAACAATATAAGTTAATTTATTATTAATTTTCAAAAGTATACAAATTTTGTGACAGAGATCAGTTAATATTTCTTACAGTCCCTGTATAAAAAAAGTGCTAAGTTTTAAGCATAAGAATCCTATTTCTGTGTGAAACAAGAAAAATACAAAACAAAGAATTTATGTGGTCACTACATTTCTAAGCAGGAGGACACTTCGTTAATTATTCTAGACTTAGTATAAGCCAGTATATTTATTGCCTTACTTAATTTTAAAGCACTTAATATAATCTGCCGTGCTACAATGCATACTGAGTTCATTTATTCATTTCTGATTGGTAAATAGGGAAATGAAGGCAGTATTTTACCTGATGTTTCCTAGTTTCTATACAGCATATTCTATTATGTTAGTATTGTGGGCCACCAAGTAGTGGGAACTAAATGCACAGTACAGTAGCTAATTGGAGACAGAAAGGTAGCAAGAGCTGTGTACAATGTCATACTTCTAACGTTCTGTAGTTCAGTCTCGTGAGTTTTGTTTCTTGTCTCCACTATTTGTAAACTTAATCCTTCCTACACTCCCTCTGTCCAGCTACCTTTACTTTTTTCTCTAAAGATGAAATTATGTGCCTACTATTATCCGTTTAAAATCTTTTAGTTTTTTCACAATTTTAGTTACAAAGCTGCAGTTTCTTTGAGTGGAAATGCTCCTAACTATATTTTCTCATAATTACATTACAGTTAATGTAAAAGTTTAAGAAATACATATATCATAGGATAGAAAAATACCTCTAATTATTTAACATTTTGTATTTAATTGTAGACAACCCCTGTATACTTGTGATATCTAGAAAATGCATCAATTACTACTACTACTATTATCATTATACTACTGTTATCATCACTTTTACAATGGTACTACCATCAATATTACCACCACCTCCAAACCTATTACTTATTGACTCACTGTTTTAGCATTATTTAAATATTGCGTACATCAACTCCATAAGATATTTTACAGATTAGCTGATTAGGACTTTGTAAGGAAGAGAATTGTTTCTTGACACAAAACATTTTCGTAACTTGAAGTGTCAGTTTTTTCCCACAGTAATCAATTCTCCTACGCAAGCTGGGTGTCTTGCAATTCAATTCAGAGCCCATACTATCCACCTGTAGATAGCTTCAGGTTAAGTAAGGGCTCAGTCCCAAAAGATTGTCCCACTTCAGATTCCAGTTGAAAGGTCCAGGCTGTCCTCTGTACTTCCAATAGACTATCTATAAAGCGGGCTTCTCAGGATCTCCTCCTCAGGTTCAGTAATATTTTAGAAACACTCATAGGACCTAGAGAAGATCTCACTTATATTTACCATTTTACTATATAATAAAGGATATAATAAAGCACATACATAATCAGATAAATAGGTGCATAGACAAGAACTGAAAGGATGCTGAGTATAGGAGCATCTGTCCCCATGTAGTTGGGGTACACCACTATGCCAGCATTAAAAGTGTTCACCAACCTGTAAACTCTCTGAATGCTATGGTTTAGATATTATTATGGAGACGTGATTGAGACTAACTCAATCTCTAGGTCCTTTTCCCCCCCTGGGGAGGATGAGTGGTAGCAAAATTTCCAAACTTCTAATCATGTCATGGTCTTTCCAGTAACCAGTCCTTATCCTGATACTATCCAGGAGCCCACCAAGTATCAGCTCATAGAAGAAAAGATGTTCCTGTGATTCAGCACATTCTAAGGGATTTAGGAGCTCTACGTGTGGAGCCAAGGTTAAAGACCAAATATTAGAACAAAAGATGTTCCTATCACCTTTTTTGCTTAGAAAATTGGTAAGGTTTAAAGGAGTCTTGTGAACAAAATATATTTTTCATTATATCACAATATCACAGACTTACAAGAGGAAACAGTTTTCCAAAGATATACAAAGAAAAATCCAGGTATTGTATGTGGTGTCTCTTAAGTCAAATGCTTGCTCCTAAACATTAGGATATATTGCTCCATCAATGTCTTTGATCAATCTTAATAAATATAAACACAACAGTTCATTTTGTTAATTTTAAGTAAAATCCATGTAACAAAAACTCAATTTGAGACTGAATTTCCACACATTCTTCTGCAGACTTCAACAAATCCAGAGCTGTTCAATGAAATGGTTTCATTGGCCTTAGAAGATGTCTACGGGATAGTCTATTTCGGACTATTATTGAGAATGAACACAATCTGTATGTAGGAAGCTTGACACAATTCTCCACTGAGAAGTTGAGTAAAAACATGAAGAAGATACTGGGAGAAGCCTATTGTATTTTGGGAGAAAAGACATTGAAGCTTTCCTAATGGAAATATATCTAGTCCTATCAAGCTTGATTCATAAGGAATATTGCAATTATTGAAAAAGGAGAGATCCTGAGTAGAACTCGGTTATTACTTGAATTTGCACTGGGTAGAACAGTATTAGGACATAATACATGGGCAAAATCATGGTGAATGTACCAGGCTGGTATAGCTAAGCCAGATGGAACCACGTAGAATAATTGTGACACACAGAAGTATGTGGAAATGAGGGTGGTCTAGAGGACTAAGGAGACATGTTAGAGATTTGGAGTCATTCTTTCTTACTGGAGAGTGTGGGATGCAGATATTTTTCTAGAAATTCTGTATGAAGAGTTAAAGACAAGAATCAAGGTGGGGAGAAGAGTTGTAACAATGTATTGTGAGCTTTTCAATGTATTTCCATTTTCATCCATGTAAAATATATGTATAGGATATACTTATATCATATGTATATATAAGTATATGATATGTATATGATATACTTATAACCTTACTAACATCTGAAATATGAAAATAATATTAAATGGTATTTACAGAAGGATAAAATAGTATCTTTAATTCCATTTTTATCATAGAACAAGTGACTTTGTATTTAACTTATTCACAAAGGTATGCATTTGTGACTTTTCTAGTAATGTGTGACAATATAATGATAAAGCTACATTAATATGGTAGAGAATGGGAATGTAGTATAAGGCCTAGTTAAGTCTTTTTCTTGTCATAAAGGGGGGATAAAAACACAGTGGTCAAAATATCACTTTATTATAATTTATTTTTGTATTTTGAAATGAAAGCATATTTGAAATAATTCTCTTTAGGAAGTACAATATAAATTGCAAAAATTTTAATCTTTACTAAATTCACTTGCAAACAAACTTTCATATAAATATTGTGGGCATCTATTCATGAGGGAATTAACTGGAATGAAGTCTTTGGACAACTGAATAGGATTATGACAGTTGAATAAAAGGAAACAAATGAGTTAGGCAGGCTTTTCACCCTGGTGTACTGCTTGTAAACATTTTCCAGACCATGGTTTAGGAAAGCTGAACTCAAGCCCTGAGCTCTGGTCTTGCTGACTTAAAAGGGCAGAGACAACATGCAGTCTTGCTGAAGTGCTTAGAATATGTGTCGTGGGCCATATGGCAGAAGAGGAAGCACCACTGGGAGGCATCTCCAGGAGTTTGCATGGGGGTTCTTTGAGTCCTTGCCAATGACTTAGCTGTCATGCCAAGCAAAAGAAAGAATTGCAGGCCTGACAGAATACTTGATGTAGGGGTTAGAGGTTATCAAAAACAGTGAGATTTTTTTGTTCTCGGATATTTTGGTGTTCATCCTAATACAGAACAGAGATCCTGATGAGCCCTTTAAGGCTTCTTTCTAGGAATCCAGAAAGGTCAGATATTAGAAATAAAGAGCAAATTCTAGAGAAGAAACAAATACTAGCTCTAAAGAGACAATGGTAATAAAGTAGCCATAACAAAGCATTAAATAGAGTCTGAGAGGAACAAGAGGGTCCTCAGGTATTTTAAATGCCTGCCATTATAAAAGTCAATAACCCTTAAAGAAAGAAAACAGAATCTAGACTCTCAAATGTTTCACTCAGAATGTCAAACAGATAGTAAAATATTACAAGAGAATAAGGAAAATGTGATTCATGAGCACCAAGTAATATAAGTAATATATCACCAAGTCATTGTTCTTTGTTCACATTTTATATAAATAGAGCTGATATTAAGAGCACTGATAGGTGGCCTCAAAAAGTAATCTACATCAAAATATGTGTCATGAAAAAATTACGAAAGGTAATATAAGCAAATCTCAATTTCTCTATCCTAAAATAAAAAGAACTCAGCTAGGTTGACTCTAAGATTGTTTTTAGTATTACTGTCTTATGATTTTTGAATCTGTGGAATAAATGACCATTAGTTTTACCCAGTCTAGTGGACTCAGTACCATTAATGATTCAGGACTAGCAGATAAGATATAAGGTACATATACAATAATAAGAGGAAAGTATTAAGAGGCTTATGTAAGAGTTGGCTGGGGTAAAAAGAAATCACTATTTATCTGTGGGGATTAGAGAATATCTGACACTTTTTCAATACAACAAAGTCCATTCATTTGTTTTCAAATAGCAATACCCTTAGGCTATGGTCTCATAAATAGAAGACCTATTTCAAACACATATCCCTTAAGGTCAGAAAAATTTAATAACACATAGAGACAATCAACTAACAATTAAATAGGAAGTTTATATATTTTTAAAGCTTTTAAATCTTCCAAAAGATATTCTCCTTAAAATCTCAGTTTAAACACAGCACAACAAATACTTTATCTTATTCAACCCCCACAACTGGATTGCTGACTCATTTTGCCATAGAGTCCTTCCAGTAAGTTAGAACACTCAAAAGCAGAAATGCACATGGACTTCTGAGTGATGGGTTCTGAGTTCTTCCATGCACAGTCTCCTATCTCCCCTTCTGATGGATGTTCTGTAACTGTAACCACAATCACTCACTCGGTGGCCTCACAGGACTCAGTTCTGTGTGGTTCACAAAGTTAGTCGGTTGTATAGAGAATGAGAGATGCTGAAATCATACTTCAACTCTGTCTTATCATTGTCTTCAGTTCTAGCTTCTTCTAATAAGTTAATTGTCCCCTTACCTTCCCGTACTCTTGCTTTAAAAAGATTCGTCTTCACGATGCTCTCAGCATGTATCAAAGGATTTTATGACTGTCAAAGAAATGTTTTAAGAAATTTTATTTTGATGTTATGTTTTAAAACATAACAATTTTATTATGTTTCAGTTCACATCAATGTCACAATTAAAATCAAAAGATTTTTAAAGATGCTCTCTTACAAAAATATATATGTGCTTCTCTCATATGCACACTATACAGATAATATATAGCAAACAAAATATCAAAATAAGTTTAAAAGTTATTTTCTTCCCTCAACATGCACAGTAAAACCTTAGATTGCAAGCAATTTGTTCTGCATGGGTTCTGCAAGATAAGCAGACATTTCTAATAAATTTTAACTTGATAAACAAGCAATGTCTTGCAATACAAATTGTACATGATGCCAAACTTCACATGATCACAACTGAGCCAATGGTTCCTCTCTCTCTCTCTCTCTCTCTCTCTCTCTCTCACTCACTCACTCACTCTTTCTCTCTCTGTCTCTCTTACTGCGAAATTGTGGGTGATTTTGTCACATGCCTGGATGCTTGGTTCAGGCTGCAGTGTTTGGCAAAAATCAGTGATTTTTCATAACGTTGGAAGGTGCCCACAACTGGCACTAGTGTATTTTTTGTTACTTCAATGCACCTATGGACAGTACTTTGCTTTTCCATGCAAGCTCAGGAATGCTTTACTTCATTCTGGGTCAGGCTGCCTGTAGATATAGACCCTTTCCTCTGCTGCCTTATCACCAATTACATTAAATACAGTAGATGACAAGAGTTTATTAATACTGTACTGTAGTCAATATCCATTAGTGATAATGAAAGTTGTCCTACAAATAACTTTCCTCTCTCTTGTCTCCCTCACAACAGCCATGAAGGTTTTCAAATATAAGTGCAGGTTAATTTGTTTAGTTTTCTTTATATTTTATATTTTGTTTGTTATTTTGTATTATAATCATTTATTTGAATGATTTTGGGTTGTGGAGCACATTTTCTGAGTTTCCATTATATCCTATGGGGAAATCCACTTTGATTTACAAGCATTTTTCAGGAACTAATTATGCTTGCAAAAGGTTTTTACTGTACTTAAAATGTATGCTTTATCATAACGATTTTAAAATGAGCCTAGAACATTATTAGCATCCTTCATAAGTAAATATGCCATCCAATTTCATTAATATTTTTCAAATTAAACTTGTCACAAATATTTATCGAATACTTACTGACAACTCAGAATGTTAACCTTTTTTGCAAATGAGAGCAGCATTTTTTGGTAAGTTTCTTTCCCAAACCTATGTACCTAAGGCATAATACATGAGCACTTCTAAGGCAACAAATATTCAAGCTCCTGGTTGGCAGTACCATGTGGAAGTGAAAGACATTTTTGGTGCAATGGAGAGAACAGAAGCAGATTCGTGATCTTAATTCACAGTCATGATGGTGTGTTCTTGTAATTAATATTCAGTGAACACTTAATGTAGTCCTCCTGATGATTTATAAGGTACACATTATTTTTGTTGTATCTCTTTCTGCTGGTATTTTCTATTCCCTCCAATGTACTCTGATACAGTTAGGAATCCTGATGATTCTAACATACATAGACTAATAACAGTTTGCAAAGTATTTCATTTCTTGAGTGGTTTAGAGGTATGGAAAATCTACTGGTAAATATTTGGGAAATTTTACAGCTCATTTCTTAACTCTTTGCTTACCAATCATTTTCTTCATTACCAACTCATTTAATTGGCAAATGATAACCAGAAAGGTATTTTTACACTAGATTTTCAAATATTACTCCATGTACAGTAGAGAAAATTCTTTACTTTTCAATACTTATGAGATAATCAGATGCCTACTTAATGTTAAGACTGTTTTTTTTTTCCCCTTGGAAAGGCAAAGACACAAAAACATTTGCCACAATAATAATAATTTGTAATTACTTACTGAGATCAACTGTGAATAGAGAAAAATGGATATTTTTGAGTATTGCAGAGCAAGTGTTTAGGTTTTTAAAAATGGTACATTATATCCAAACCCTTTCTTGAAATGTCACCAATGATCACCCATTGCTCTAAATTTGTTTTCCCATTGATATGAACTTGTTACCCTCACCCAGCTGTACTGACAGATGGTTGGTAACTTCCTTACCATTATACCTTGAGTTACTGCCAAGTATAACTCCAAGGGATTTGGGTTATTCATAAATACCACTGTGATGTACTAACATTAATGTAGCATTAGCAAGGTTTTGAGTCCTTAGTGCATAGTATATTGAGCTTAATATCCTTATCAATGTACTCAGAAAATATAGTGTAGATTATATAGCTATTATGTCAGCAGGCAACTGACTAAATTGTAATCAGAAAGCAATAAACAGGGGTCGGACTGGAGGCAGGGGATATAACAACTGGTGTCCTACAGGATTAATCTTTAACTCAGGGTTTTATGCTTCATCACTGTCCAAAATGATGGAATGGAAAGTATAAAAATTCTGTTTGTAGATTGTACCACATTAGGGAGGCCAGTTTTCACCTTGGATGAGTTGATTAGAATTCAAAGTGTCCTTTACAAATAGAAGAAAGAAGATATAAGTAACAGGGTAAAGGCCAGTGTAATAACACTTGTGGAGAAGAAACAATGTACTAAATCCAAGAAGGACAGTTGTTGATTCCAAGATATTACAGAAGGAAAGAAACACCTCACAAGTTCAGTGAAAAGTCTACTAAGGTTACTAAAAACACAAAAATCTGAATAAACTTGACAATGTGATTCAAAGTAAAATAAGGTTTACTTAGAATCTATTCTTTATTGCGGTCTTCTCTTGACCAGAAAATATATTAACATTATTATTATTATTATTATTCTTTAATGTTTGTTTATTTTGAGGGAGAAGAGAGCAAGCAAGAGAGAGAAAGAGTGTGAGTGGGGAAGAAGCAGAAAGGCAAGTAGAGAGAGACTCCCAGGCAATTTTCATACTCTCAGTGCAGAGCCTGACACAGGGCTTGGTTTTACATACTATGAGATCATGACCTGAGTCAAAGTCAAGAGTCAGACCCAGCCCAATGAGCCACCCAGGTGCCCCCAAATAATATTGTTTTGAAGGACTAAGATATATGTTTAAACAAAAGACAAATGGAGAGGACACTCTGAAGGCATGTGGCTGCTCCCTCACAGCTTTCATTTTAAAGACCCCAAATTGCAGATGAATTAAAAAATCCTTCCCCGCTTGATTAAAATCTATGGTTATTCCATGAAAGATGACAGTCAGAGGAGATTATATTTAAGAAGAAATCAGAGACTTAAATGTACACAAATCTGGGGGGATTTTTTTTTTTTTATTTGTGTGTGAGAGAGAGAGAGAGACACTGTGAGCAGGGGAGGGCCAGAGAGAGAAGGAGACACAGAATCCAAAGCAGGCTCCAGGCTGTGAGCTGGCCATGAGCACAGAGCCAGATGCGGGGCTCGAACCCACACCGTGAGATCGTGACCTGAGCCAAAGTCAGCACTCAACCGATTGAGCCACCCAGGCACCCTCAAAAGGAATATTTTTAAAAAGACACTAATTCGGGGCGCCTGAGTGGCTCAGTCGGTTAAGCGTCCGACTTTGGCTCAGGTCATGATCTCACAGTTCATGAGTTCTAGCCCCGTGTCAGCTCTGTGCTGAGGACCAGCTCAGTGCCTGGAGCCTGCTTCGGATTCTGTGTCTCCCTTTCTCTCTGACCCTCCCCTGCTCATGCTCTCTCTCTCTCTCTCTCTTTTTCTCTCTCTCCCTCTCGCCAACCCCCACTTATGCTCTATCTCTCTCTTTCGCTCTCTCAAAAATAAACACCAATTTTTTAAAATTAAAAAAAAAAGGGAAATGTGTTATTTTCTTGCCTCTGTCTATATCAGCTTTCCCTTTCTCCTGCTGCTCTGCCTGGGGTAAAAGGACCCCAAGGCCTTTTTTCTCCTAGGATAACCTCATTCATTTGGAATGCATAGCTCTCTGTTAGGCTTCACAGCATGGTTTTCGTAGTTCGCATGAGTGTTCCCATTATTACATCAGAGTAAGAACTTTTGACACTTTCTCTATCCAGTGTTTACGCAGCCGGAGCAGTAGCCCATGACCCCAAGCACACAGTCTGACAAACTAATCTCATTACCTAGTTTTCTCTCATGATTTCCATTTCCCTGTATTATTATTTTAAATTATTCTACTACAAAGAACAACTAGCTTTAACTTGCCTATGGCAAAGTAGAGTCAGCATAATACAGTGTAAAACATAAAGAAAAGTTGTTATAGGTTACAGTATTCATTTGTAAAAACATTTCCAAAGTAAAACAGTTAAAGAGTTATAGTCTCCACCTCCTGTATAGACTCAGTAAGTCGAAATATTGCAAAAACAATCCTTTCCTTCCTGGCTTAATTTATTTCCTAGATGCATATTTGCAGTACATTGTATTGAAATGGTATGGATATATGATCTTTTCTTGCATCAGACTGTAAAGCAATCAAGAAAGGGTCACTGTTTTGTTCAACTCTATTTATTCTCTTTGTCTATCATGAGAAACCAGCACTGATGATTGGATGTGATTATAAAATAGTGAGCAAATGTTGATACATGTATACTTCACTATGTGTAGATTTTTTTCCAGTTCACTGAATATATCCTTTATTTCTTTTTTTACCTTACTATGTATATACATCTACCATTGTATACATGTATACATATATTTAAAAGATTTTTAAATTTTTTAATGTTTACTTATTTTTGAGAGAGAGAGAGAGTAAGAGAGAGAGAGAGGGAGAGAGAACAAGCAAGGGAAGGGCAGAGAGAGAGGGAGACAGAATCCCAAGGAGGCCCTGTGCCATCAGCACAGAGCCTGATGTGGGGCTTGAACACACGAACTGTGAGATCATGACCTGAACCAAAACCAAGAGTCAGACACTTAACCGAATGAGACACCCAGATGTTTAAAGGATGTTTTAAATGAACTAGGAAATCTAGTATTCAGAGGAACCATACTGAGAAGGCCTTTACTGCTTGAAAGGTCCATTTGTAAGATGAAAATACATTCCATAAATAAACATATATTGTGTTCAAACTTTTATACATATTTTTAAACATAGTTATGTACATAATAGCATTTTAAAATATTTTAAAATCTGTTTTCTTTTAATTTTGTCTTGTTTGCAGAAAGCTAACTGTATACCACGACCAATACCATGACTTTAGAAAGTAAGAAACTTGTTGCTGTAGTTACTGGCTAGAATTTTCAGGATTCTTTTGAGCTCTTAACATCTCTAAAGTCTCTCCCTTTCTCTGTCTCTATCTGTCTATACACATATATATATTCCTTCCCAAGCCAAATTGCTTTCAAATGTATTAAAAGTCAGATTAAAGTAAGCGAAGGAAAATGCCTTTCACTGAGAGATAATACCTTCGAGGACAAATAGGAAATTGAATTGATGGAAAAGAATAAATTAAGACAGTAGCTTCAAAAGAGGTTTTTTTTTTTTCAGTTCTGCTGACCCTTCTTTTGCTCTAAAGTGTCTCACCAAAAAGTGATGAGTTTATCACAATTTGCAGTTATATTACTATGTGTGAAGGCTGTTGCGGGCTTGGCATTGCAAGAGGTCTGGGTCCAATTTCACCTGTCCTGTTAAGTTCATTTCTAACACAGGTAGCATCTTTATATATTTCCCCTCTTAAATATCAGAACAGAACAGAATCATTCTAAATGGCTTCATGAGTGAAAGTGAGACTACGAAAAGCTTCCCATGAACTCTATCTGCTAGAAAATGTTCCTAAAACTCAGGACAACAATATGTTGGGGGGTGGGGTGGAAACAACTTAATATAGTGAGTGCAAAGCTCATGTAAATTATAAACTCTTGACTAGAGCACTCAAGTCTGAACTACTAATGTCAAAGTTTCCCATGAATGTACCCTTTAATTTTTTTATTTATAAATTTTATTTCAATGACATAAGACCCGCTTTATTTCAGTCATAAATGGATTCAACATCAGAGTTTACTCCAAATCTGAGTTCTTTAATCTTTAAACTATTTTCAGACAGTCTCATAAAGTCTTTTTGACTGTGACTATACCAAATCATGTGCAAACTATTGCCATGATTTCATGACACCTCAGAAACGCCTTCTATCAGCTCTCAGTTCTGAGTGACACTAATATTACTATTTGATAGTAACAGTTATAAGCATGTCATTCGCAAAAGGGAGAAGAGCATTAAACAGAAGTTCCGAAACTCATGGACAGACTTTTCTACTTTATACCTATGTGTCTGTTTTCCCAAAACTATTGGAGGCTATTTTGTATTACAAACGAAAACATACACCTCCCTACTATTTTAAATGCAGAGACAGAATTCATTTTAGAAAATATTAAAGCATATATATGGGAGTAAGCTATTATAGAAATGATCAACAGAATTCATCCACAGTTTGATTAAAAATACCATTGTTTTCAATAAATTCTATAAATAAAATGTTGCATTTTAAGTGCCATCATATAATTACAAGCATTTAGTAGAGAATGGAACAGACTAGATATATGCTATATTATTTCAAATTCCAACCAATATCTAGAATGTCTTTTAATAAGACATTCATCATAGTCTTATTAAAGATCATACAGATCATACAGTATATCCTACTGAATTAAGATGTCTCTTTCTACAAATTAATAGCCTTTCAAGGCTTGAGGACACAGCACCTATGCATCAGCCTATAATTGTGCAAAAAGACCCCAGACAAGTGCTGCACACAAATAGAGATAAACAGGGATGTATAAAAATGTTTTAAAATTAGAAGTACACATTGCTAACATTTAATGAGTTTGAAGCAAGTGATGTTGGTTGATTTAGATAATACTTGTAATAGTTGGTATCTTTATAGCTTTTCTTTAATAGGAAAGCTTTCTGGAAACATTGTAGAATGGTATTAAACTCTTACTTATAAGTTTGGGGACTTACATTTATTTATAATTAGTGAATATAAACCTTATTTATAAGTGAATCAGGAGAGGGACACTTGGGGGGGTTAGTTGGTTAAGCATCTGACTCTGGATTTCGTCTCAGGTCATGATTTCGTAGTTCCTGAGACTGAGCCTCACCTTGCCTCTGGACAGCATGGAGTCTTCTTGGGATTCTCTCTTTCCTTCCCCTTGTCCTTCCCCACTGCTTGCATGCCTATGTGCATGCTCACTCTCTCTCTCTCTCTCTCTCTCTACCTTTCCCTCTCCCCCTCTCTCTTTCTCTCTCTCAAAACAAAAATTTAAAAATAATAAGTGAATCAGGAGAATAAGCTATTTTGTCAAGTGATTCCAAATAGTGAATTATAAATGTTACACAAAATAAGTCAGTTTATTTTCACAGAATGAGCTTTGAACATTAAAAAAATAACTTTTAAAATATTTACAAGTAAATTTTTAGCATTTACCATCTATTTTTGTACCAATTAGATTCTTTAATATCAGATAATTATATTATGGAACTAGTAAATAAGGGGATGTATCATATAAATGGTTGATGGATAGGTAAAAACTAATTTAAGAAAACTGTGTAAAAAGAACAAGTATGAATTTAGAGTCAGAATTCTGATTCTTGTAAAGTATTTGTGGAAAAGATTAAAAATAACATTTAAAGTTTCTATCATAGTATTTAGCACAATATGAACAAATAAATGATAAACATTTAAATATACTAACAACAATAATAAAACATACTGCACTCAGAAACATTTTTAAACACAGTCTCTGTGGAGTACAATAAATTGCCAACAAACTAGTATTCTAAGTTACATAAATAAATCTAAGTCTCAGAATCAAAATTGCTTTAGCTCTCCAGAGCCCCCGAAATTGAAAAGCATGAGTCAATATGCTTATTTCTTAATTACACAACTACATAATGGAGAAAGAGTAGACTTAATAAGTTAAACAAAATAATAATTTTAAAAACATTATAAAAAAATAACTGTGCAAGTATAACCCTAGTGTACCTTTGCCTCTAATTATTGTGAAGAAGCCTTATTTTCTAATGCTTCCTGAAGCCTGACTGTTGTTATATCACAGATTCCTGAACTTCATCTCAGACCAGATCTATTTAATCAGAATTTAATCAGCAGCCTTGGAACATGAATTCTCAAGTTTTTTTATTATCTTTTTTTTAAGTTTATTTATTTTTAAGAGAGTCTGAGTGGGCAGAGAGAGGGAGTGAGAGAGAGAGAATCCCAAATACGTCCTACACTGTAAGCGCAGAGCCAGACACTGGGCTCAAACCCATGAACCATGAGATCATGACCTAAGCCAAAACCAAGACTTGGATGCTTAACCAACTGAGCCACCCAGATGTCCCCCAAGAGAAAGCTTAAATTAACTTAAATATGAAAATACTCTATTTTTCTGCTCACAGAGATGTTTGTATGTACATATATGTAAATATATATGGTATATAACACAGTGTTTATTTTATAAATATAATATGGTACCTTTAAATATAAATATCAATTTCTAAGATCAAGTTAAGTAGATAAATTATACATTATATATATTTATAAAGTTAAATATATCTATTTAAGTTTATCCCAGTAAGAAATGGTAGAGATCAAACAAAGAGAAGAGCCTGTCAACTATACAAATATACAGCAGTCAAGAAGTCACATCTGCATGAATGCTTATTCAGGATACAAACATTCGCTATGCTCCCCCAACTTTCTTATACCCTCTCCCATCTTCTAAGACAGTTTTGCTTGGACAGCTCCAATCCAATTATTACCCTTATAACCTATGAAAAAAAATTCTGTTTTTGTAATCTCGGTTTTTGTTTCAACCTAATTCTTATTGTAATTTCTTTTCTTCTCCTCCATCATGGTCTGAGATATGGAAACCAGCTACTTTTCTTTGATTCTTTGAAAGAGTTCCCACAAGACACCTGCATATGTGATATGTCCCACTCATTACACATTTTGTTTTTTTAATTATCGAAATCCAATATGATACATACTACATTCAGAATAGCATAAAAATCCCTGTTCTTGGAATTCTTTTACTTATATTTCCACTGTGTCTAATCACAAGCTTCAACTCTAAACTTGTTTTGTGTCTTTACTTACCTAAGACTTTGCTCATTCTCCTTGCTAACCTCAGGCTCCCTGGGGATTCAGTTTTTTATATTATCATCTTTATTATTGTACAGAACAAACTAATCCCATTTTGACTTCACTTCCTGGGTATTTCTATCTTTATATTATTCAATCCTGATTTAATTTTCACAGGTAGGCAAAACAACCAAACACACATAAAATAAGGCCATAACTCAGGAAGTGGCAGTGATTAGCAGTGTTTTTAAAACTTCACTTATCCTTTCTTCCTTACTAGTCCTAGTAGAAGAAACACCTTGAAAATATAGTTTTCCACTTGAATATTTATGCCATCCTTCTGTAATGCGACACTAAGTATAATCCAAGCTGGCTTTTTTTTTTTTTCTAAAACATGTGCGGACACACACACACGCACACGCACACGCACACGCACACACTCTTGCAGTCCAACTCAGGAAATGTGGTATTTGTGAATTTGATTGGATAAAACACTTTAATGATGTGAAAGATAAAAGAATTCAGTGTAATCCAGTGAAAAGATAGCTCAGAATCCATAGGCTATTTGAAATTATATGATTATTTTTCTTCTCTGAATTTCAATTCCTCATCCTATAAATGTAATAATACGTGCCTCTAATAAGTGCTTATAGTCCCTGGAATACAGCAAGCAGTCACCACAATGCAACTACTCTATTACAGAATTTAGACTTAAAAAGGACCTTAAATATCACCAGATATAAACCCACCATTTATCATTTCTATTTGTCATTTCTATCTATATCTATAGCTATCTATGTCTAAGTTTCTATCTATGTCTATGTCTGTATCTATATAATCTATATCTATATAATCTATTTCTATATCTATCATCTGTATACATAAATATCTACACACAAAACAAGAAAGATGTATTGATTTGTTCAAAAAACATTTATGAAAGGAATGAAGGGAAGGAGCATTCTGGCATTAAGATCAGAAAAGTGAGAAACTCTGAGTGAGGACAGAGTACAGTGCGTTCAGAAAACACACTGAGGGAGCTGATGTGACACCACATCAAATGTCATTTCCAAGGCAAATGCACAACTAAGATGAACACAACCTAACAACCACTCACATTATCTGAATTAATTTAACCTCCTGATTTGTTTATTTTCTTCTTTGAAACTAAAATAGTCTGTCTCTAGTGAGAGTGTTGAGTGCTTGAAAATTTGAAAATTCAGGGGTAATGGCAATATAATACGGAAACATTTCAGGAAAAGGCAGCCTTCTGTGGAATTCTGAATAGCTAAGGAATAAGAGAGGAACAGTCAGATATCACTGAAGGCAAAATATTTTGCTTTCCTAGGGTTTTTACCTATGTTTCATACTGAGGGTTTGATTTTCATTCAAAATGTTATTATAGTACAGTAAATTGATTGTTATTCTGTTCACCAAAATCCCAGTTGATTGAAACCATTCTTTAATTTTTCCAGATGCTTTATTCTTCTGGAATCACTAAGAATTTTTAAGCACCTATTGTGCACCTGACACTTGAGGCACTTACATTTAACAGCAGACATTCAAGAAACAACTTAAAATCAATACAAAGAACTAAAGAACAATACAAGGTAACACGAAGTCAGGTGGTAGATTGATTGGTACAGCTTCAAGATATATAAGCATTCAGAAAAAGGAGATTATGGTGACTGATGATTTCAGGAACAACTCATAGAGAGAAAGAAATTAAGGTCCCCATAGAGGAAGTGCAGGATTTAGATTGATGTAAGGGAGGGGGCAAGGCTTTTCAAGAGAAAGGTATTATAAAGTGAACACAATGAAAGAAACATGAATATAACATATGCTATTTGTGCAGCAATTGTATTTAAATTTGTTTTGTTGTTCAGTTTTTCTCTGATCCTCATTTCTTAGTTGAATTAGCATTTTTCTTGGTTACTTATTCTTTCCTTTTCTCCCTTTTTGGGCTATGATTTACACTGTAAAATATTTCATTTTGTAGGAAAAGTTAGTCCATTATAAATAAACAAATACATGTGCAAGTTATTTAAAACTAAAGGGCATGGAGTTATTCCAACACACACCCACAAAATCTATCTGAAAATATACAGAAGGAAAACTGCAAGATAAGTATGATGCTAAAACAGATTCTTTTTTTCATTTTAAGGATGATCTTTTGTTAATATAGATGGTAAATGTATCCTGATACAGATATAATGAAGAAGAGGGGAGGTGGGGGCATATATAGATCTGAAAATAAAGAAGATTAATCAATGTAGAATTTCTATTGATTTGAGTATTTTCTCTATTTTTAAAATAAAATTAATTTAGAAAATGGGACAATAGTGAATGCAGAATGATGCTCCATGAAAGAAGAGGAGTCCTAAAATACCCCACTTTCTGCATTAAGGTACTTTCAGACTAGGGCAGAGGATACCCGTGATTACAGAGACAAATACCAGACTTTGAGGAAGCCTAGCTGATTAAACATGTAGGGCCTATTACTAAGAGAGAGGGTCCTTTGCCAACCAAAATTTTGTCTCTGTGCTGTGGGGGATTATTATGTTTTGTTCTCTTTTACGTAAGTGTGATGAGTTAAGGTTAACTTAATTCCTCCACCTAAAAATTAACAAATGAATTTTAATAATAAAGCCTTAATTAAAAATGGAAGACGTTATGCTTTTTGTAAGTAATGTAAATTATTATTTCTCTTATAACCGTCATTTTCTAAAATTAGAGATTCAATTATTTGGCAGACAACAATACATGTTATACCAGTATTTTAAGTTTTCATACACTGTAATTTTATGGAATTGAAGAAAGTAGGTTTTACCAAAATCAAAATGATACAAGTCCATTTTTCTCCTTAACTCTCAACATTTATTCAACAATTTTACTTCACTGCTTGTTGTAGTCTGCTTCTTCTTTGATCTGTCAAAATAAGTAGAGGAAGTACATTGCACACAAAATACCAAAATGTGAAACAATGGGTTAGCAAGAAATATACAGATGTACTCTTGAATAATAGTGTAGACCAAAAATATCTTAAGAGTATAGGCTTTGATTTTCTTATTTCTAAGGACCAAAGTTATTTCTGCTTTTCATTCCATACATACTTATTCTTATCACAAAACAACATAAAATATAATTGATATTGGCTACACTTATGCAAAGCATTTTTTCATACGTGAGAAAACAAACTAAGAGTATTTCCACTCTCATTAAAAAGTAAAATGAATTGAACTAAGAAAAATTACACTTTCTAGAAAGAATTAATGAATAATAAAATCAAATCAAAAGTAAATAGTGAATATGATATAAAGCAAATGTTGTATGACAAATTTATGCTTGTCTATAAAATTTAAAAAAGCAATGTTGTATAAAATTGACACAAAAATAAATACTCCATTGACTTGGAAAAATTAGCTCTCATACAGTTCTATATGAAATTTTGGACATTTGAGCTGTTTTCTTTTCTTAAAGCCATACTAGAAGACATTTTAATATATTCCCTCATATTTTTCATTTTTTATGAACAATTTTTAATACTTATTATGAGATTGAACAAAACACTGAAATACCAGCATTATTTACTTATAGCCAAATCTGTTGCGAGACAGATTTTTCTCTTTGCAATTATGCTAACATTTAAATTTCCCAATAAGTCTATGGTTTACTGTGCATAGTAGCATGTTTTCAAAGTTTTAACAGAGCAAATATTAATTTGCATTACTCTGTGCTAGGATATAAAATTCTTAAAAATATAAACCTACATCCACCTTAAGCTTCTGTCCCATTTTTCTGTTCCTTTTTCAAGCCAAACTCTTCAACTTGCCAAATCTCAAAACTTAAACTGTGAAATCACTCTGGGTCATTTCCTTTGGGACCCAGACCATTGAGGGTCTTGCCTACTGACACTCCATTAAAATAGCTGTTGAAAAGATCAAGGGTGATCTCCACATTGTTTAACTCAATATCTAAGTCCCTTCATCCCTCTTACTTAACCTGTTATCATCTGGCAAAGAATCTTCTTGAAATTTGTCTTTTATTCCTTCTCACTCTCCTTTGTTGGTTTCTTAGTTCTTAAATTCTAAATATTCTAATATCCAACAACTCAGTAATTTTATCAATCTTCTTCACAGTTACACTGATTCCACAGGTGGTTTCATTCACTGACAACTGTAAATATCAACTATGCCCTAATGACTCATAAAGAGTTATATTGGCCTACTTTCTCCTCTGACCTCTCACTCTTATGACCAACTTTGCCAATTTGACTATCTCCTTATCTCTGATGACTGTCTCAAATTCATATACAAAAAACCACCAAACTCCTAGTTTCCCATAAGCTCCTCATTTCCCTCCCCACCTGAATCTATTTCCTAGGACTGCCATAAGAAATTACCACAGACTTGGTGGCTGAACACACTAGAAAGTTATTCACTCACAGTTCTGGAGGAAAGAAGTCTGAAATCAAAGTATTGGCAGGGTTTTGTGTGGTTTTGTTTGTTTTCTCTGGAGGCTCTGAAGGTGAATCTACTCCATGCATATGTCTCCTAACTGCAACTGATCACCAGAAATCTTTAGTATCCCTTGGTCTCTAGACATATCACCCCAATCTCTGCCTCCATTTTTACATTTCCTGCTTCTCTGTGTGTCTCTGTACTTTATTTCTTACAAGGAAGCTGTCGTTAGGTTCAGGGCTCATCTAACTGAGTATTATTTCAACATTTATCTTAAGAATCTGCAAAGATCTTGGGGCGTCTGAGTGGTTCATTTGTTTAAGCATCTGACTCTTGATCTCAGCTCAGGACATGATTGCACAGTTTGTGATTTTGATCCCCACCTCCAGCTCTGCACTGACAACACAGAGCCTGCTTGAGATTCTCTCTCCCTCTCTCTTTGCCCCTCCGTCCCCCCCTCCTCAAAATAAATAAATAAGAAAAAAAGAATCTGCAAAAACTCTATTTACAAATAAGGTCACATTTTGAAATTCCAGGTGGACATGGATTTGGGGAAAGGATTATTCAAACTACTCTACCCTATTTTACCCATTTCATTAAATTATAATTTTATCCTTTCAGTTGCAAAGGACAAAGTCCTCAGAGTGATCATTCACTCTTCTTGTTCTCTTATATGCACATTTGATCCCTCAGATCATTTATGATTTTTATCTTCAAATTCCCCTCAGAATCTGACCACTGCTTACTGTTGCCATCACTTAACTCTGGTCCAAACCGCCATCATTTCAAATCTGAATTATTGGGACAGCCTGCTACCTAAATTTCTTGTCCATCTTGCCACTGTAATCTGTGTTGAAGACTGTTGGAGAAAAGCTAATGCCTTTAAAATTTCTTCCCTTTCCTTGGGCACGTTAATGCAGGTCCATTGCTCTCCACATGGTTCCTTCAACACGGATAGCATTCTCTCTCAGGTATTTTGCACTTGCTGCTTCATTGTTTGGAAAAAATAACATGTCTCTATGTCCTATATTGCTCACTCTTCAAATTTTTCATGTTTCTGTTCAAATAGCACTTTCTTGGGGCACCTGGGTGGCTGAGTCAGTTAAGCATCCGACTTCGGCTCAGGTCATGATCTCGGGTTTTGTGAGTTTGAGACCTGCATCAGGCTCTGTGCTGACAGCTCAGAGCCTGGAGCCTGTCTCAGATTCTGTGTCTCCCCCTCTCTCTGCCCCTCCCATGTTCATGCTCTGACTCTCAATAATAAATAAACATTAAAAATATAAATAAACAAATTAGCACTTTCTCAAATAGATCATCTAAGACCACCTTAAGCAAATATATTTTTTTTCAACCATCTGCTTATTCTTCTCCTTTCTTCACAGCTTTTATAAAAACCCAACCTTACATATTTATTTGGTTAGGTATTCACTCTCTTATCAGTACCATGTAAGAATCTTGAGGTTAAGGACTTTGTTTTATTCCTAGATCCATAGCTATTCCATGGCTGGTACTCAATTGATATTTGCTGGATTAATGAATGAATGGATAAATCCATCTCGAGTTCTGTCTTTACAACAGACAATTCAACTTCACTTCCAACTCACTTATGCCTGTCGGAAATCCAGGAAGATTCTAGCTGGCAGCAGCTTCTACACCATGCTCACATCTCAGTGAATCAATTCCTGAAATAAACATCGACTTAGAAATAATCCTACTGTTAGGAGATGAAAAGGGATAATTTTTTTTAACTTATGCAATAAGATAACATATTTTTCAGAGAATGAAAATGAATTGTTTATTAATTTAAAATAGAACATTTAGAATTCTAGTCTTAGCATTCTCTTTCTTTTATGTTTAATAATCACTTTGTCATCATAATGCACAATTTAAAATCTTTAATATATATTTTATTGCTTGTCTAGTCTATAACATTTTAATAAAATGCAAGGAGTGGTATGACTGCAATAAGTAGAAAAATAGTTAAGTTCCATTTACAGAGCAAAAGCCAAGGTGTTTGACGTGATGTCAAAGGGTGTTTAAATATATAATTCATCCCATCTGTTCTTTCCTCCACATAGCCAGCTGTAGAGGTTTAAAAGTGAAAAAAAGAAAAAGCTTGGCAATATCTAGCCCTGTTTTGATTAGCATAACTTCTGTTTTCTTGTTAGGAAATTCCTCCCTGTACATTAAAATATCCTGGAAGTTGCCACTTACTTTTCTTCTCTTACGATAGTTTGATTAAGAAATTAAAAAAAAAAATATATATATATATATATATATAATAAGTAACATGCCATGTTTTATCTGTGCAGTATGTCCTATGAAACATCCGGTGGGGTGTGTTGCTACAGTTTATTAGAGGGCAGAACACCTTCAATATAAAGATGTCATTCACCCCAAATTTCAAGCTGTGTTGAAGTTAAATTCCAAGGGAGAAGAGATACAGGAGATTTGTGCCAGAACATTTCCCAATAGCAATATCAAAGAGAAATGAAGAATAATTTTCCTAATTGGAAATACATGGGGAATATAAGGTAGGGAGGATTTAATTAATAGATTTGGAGCAAGGCCAGAACTGCAGGGTTAATACTTCTGCTTTTTCAAAGAGTGCCATGGGATTTTGAATGCCTGTGAGTGGTCAACAGGGCTGGCAAGGTTTACTCAGGATTCATCCTAATGCAGCTTTAAGAATTTCTTTGGAATAAATGCTTTATGGAAACTGCTTCATGTTTAATTCTTTTTTTTTTTTTTTTGCAAATGATACACCTGGCACAATATGATACTTGAAGGACTTACTATTTTAAGATAAATTTTCAGTGACCAAAAAGGTTATTTTAAAATGCTATTGTTGGGCTGGTGGCTTAATCGGTATCCGACTTTCGCTTAGGTCATGATCTCACGGTTCGTGGGTTCGAGCCCCGCGTCGGGCTCTGTGCTGACTGCCAGCTCGGAGCCTGAAGCCTGTTTCAGTCTGTGACTCCCTCTCACTCTGACCCTCCCCTGCTCACGCTGTCTCTCTCTCTCTCTCCTAGAAATAAATAAAAAATATTTAAAAAAATAAAAATAAAATAAAATAAAATACTGTTGGGGCGCCTGGGTGGCTTAGTCGGTTAAGCGTCCGACTTTCGCTTGGGTCATGATCTCGCAGCTCGTGGGTTCGAGCCCCGCGTCGGGCTCTGTGCTGACTGCCAGCTCAGAGCCTGGAGCCTGTTTCAGTCTGTGACTCCCTCTCTCTCTGACCCTCCCCTGCTCATGCTGTCTCTCCCTCTCTCTCCTAGAAATAAATAAAACATTAAAAAAAAAAAAATTTTAAAAAAAAAATAAAATACTGTTAACTTACTAGCAACATTCACAAAGGTCAGGGAGTAAAATTTATTACTTAATGTGTTTTAAAATATGTCTCTTGTTATAGAATTTTGATATTATCTGGCAGTTACTGTGGCCAGTTCTTACCTCAAATAATTGATCATTATCAATAACAAAGTCTAATTGCAGATATAATCTCCTCTAAAAATACAGTGATTTAAGGATACAAGGGATATAAATGAACAAGAAAGTACTTAAGTATTATAATTAAATGCCACACGAACTACTCTAATTTATATTTGAAAATTTATAAACTTCTTTTACATTGATTGGAATCATTTGAAAATAAGTTTAGTATTGATTTATTTACTGGTGCTTTTAAAATAAAGATAGCATTGACTTATATATTAGTATGCTCAGGCTGCCATAAAATAATATCACAGACTGGGTATCTTATAGGAAAGAAATTGCTTTTCTTATAGTTTTGGAGTCTAGGAGACCAAAATCAAGATGTCAGTGTGGTCTGTTTCCGGTAAGATCTCTTCCTGGGTAAGAGACCATTGTCTTCTCTATTGTCATCACATGGATTTTCCTCTGTGTCTTTTTGGTGAGAGAGAGACAACACTGGGAAGAAAGAGAGAGAAAGCTCTTGTGTCTCTTCCTTTTCTAATAAGGGCAAGAGCCCTATGGGTTTAAGGCCTCGCACTTGTGATCTCATTTAAGTTGAAGTATATTTCTAAAAGGCTTTATGTCCAAAATACAGATTGTGTTGGAGGTTAGGACCTCAGCATATGAATTTGGGAGGGGGGACATAATTTGGTAAAATATAGCCTGTATTAGCATACCTTATATCTATCTACATTGCTTTTCTTGTACCATAAAAATATGGATAGAGTTGGGGCACCTGGGTGGCTAAATCTGTTATGCATCCCACTTTTGATTTTGGCTCAGGTCATAATTTCATGGTTTGTGGGTTTGAGCTCCACATCAGGTTCTGCACTGACAATGAGGAGCCAGCCTGGGATTCTCTCACTCTCTCTCTCTGCCACTCCCCTACTTATTCTCTCTCTCTTTCTCAAACTTTAAAATAAAAAATATATATGTGGATAGAGATGGACATTATTTTTGAGAATATGATTAACATATTTGGGGTAATAGCTAAAATACTTTCATAAAAGAATCTTCAGGGGCACTTGGCTGGCTCAGTGAGTTAAGCATCTGACTACGGCTTAGATCATGGTTTTATATTCGTGACTTCGAGCCCCTCGTCAGGCTCTGTGCTGACAGCTCAGAGCCTGGAGCCTGCTTCAGATTCTGTGTCTCCCTCTCTCTCTCTCTGCCCATTCCCTAGTTGTACTCTGTCTCTCTCTCTCAAAAATAAATGTACATTAAAAATTTTTAAAAAGAAAGAAAACAGCTTATGTTACCCCTCATGTTTTTCTACTGTATACATCCTTACTTCAACATACAAAACAATTAAAATATATGTTCTTAGTTTGAAACAAGAGAAATAAGCACTAATTGATTATAAAAATACAAATAAGGATACTCACAGGAAGATAATAGGAAAAAAACCCAGCAAATAAATTAGCTGAATACATACCACTAAATGGACAGTCTTACAAAAAATGAAAACTTCTTTCCATCATGGTTTATTTCACTATTACTTAGATATATTATAAGTTTTTAACCTCTTCTCAAATTTCAAAACAAATAATTATTAGTCCTTTGTTTTGTATTTTTCTAATCACCACACCTTTCCAAAATATATTCATTGTCATCATCATGGAGTTTAACTTTTTTGGGTAAGCAATACACACACATTGGGTAAATGAGAAAACATAGAATTCTCCTTCCATTGCAAGCATATCTATGTCTCTCCACCTCTTTCTATCTATAGATACACTGCACAGTGAACCAGTTATTTTAAAATTCAGAGTCATATTCAGCTAAAGTGATGTCAGTCAGATATCAGAAAACTAATGAATATTTATTAGTTTGACATAATTCTATTAAAGTAGACCACAATGTGGATACTTTCTTTTAGCTTGTTGATATATGTTTCTCACACAAACTACATTTGGGGACTTAACTTGCTGGCCATGCTGGAATAGAACGTTTACTGCTTGAACCCTCACCATACACAATTAGAAAGCTATATAAAACAACTGTTAGCAGACTTTGGACAGAGAATGCACCAGATTGTGATTCCTGAGAGATGGAAACAAAGGAAGTAAGCTCTCCAATAGCCTTGGCTTTATGCCTGAAGGCAATTTCAGAAATTCAAGGACAGGGAGCAAGTACTCAAAAAGAGCCTGGCAGTCTCACTAAGTTAAGAGATAATTGGCATTTGGGGAGGCTGAGGCAACTGGAATTACAGGGTAGGGTTCTAGAAAGAATATACAAAGAAAAAGAGCCTCAGAGATGTGCAGATAATCGCTATATATTATACTGCATACGCATAAACTGCAACTCCGCCTTGCCCCGCCCCCCAAACATATACACAAAATGGGAAGTTTTAAGCTGAATCATTTCCAGAGCTCACATGGGTTGAGAGACTTTCAAGCTCTGACCAGCCAGGATAGAGAGCCTTGGGTGTCAGCTGGGATACTCAGAAATGAAACTTAAGGAGGCACACTTCGGTTTAAAGCTGAACTACCTATCCCTGGAGTAACATCTATTTTAGTCATGTGTTAGCAACATTTAAAAACATATCCCAACAGAATTACAATGATCTGAAAGTAATTTAATTGCCTTGAAAGCTCTAAATTTCCTTTTATAATGGAAAACATAACAAAATGGTTTAAATACTTAAAAACATACACAGTTTTGGTATCAGGTAAATGTTTTTAAACATGCCAAGAAACAGAAAGATATATGTGGAAACTCCTAAAGAAACAATAACAGTAACAAAATTACTAGGCTTAGTCATATAGTTTTTAGAAGTGAGTTAATCAGTCAGAAAGGCCATAGGACACAAATTGAATATAAAATATCAATTGTACTTCTATATGTTAGCAGTGATCAGAAAGAGATTTTAAAGTTGTCATTTATAAAACTATTAAAAATCAAATACAAATAATTTTAACAACATACATGCAAGATCCAAACTTGAAAACTGGAAAACATTGCTGAGAGAAATTATTGAAGGCTTAAATAAATGTAGCAAAAACATGATATTGTTAAGAAAACCATATTGAAGTATAAATCTAATGCAGTCTTAATCAAAATCTCACCAGGTTTAATGTAGAAAATAACAAATAGTAAAATTTGTATAAGAATGCAAAAGACAATGAATAGTCAAAAACTTTCTGTAACTTTTATTATTATGAGATAGTAATCATTACAGTTTCATTGTATTAAGGATGTAAACATAGATTGAACAGAACAGTGTCTGAAATAGACCCATAATGTGAACTAATTTTTTAGAAAAGGCCTAGGCAATTCAGAAGTTAATGTTTTTTGTTGTTATTGTTGTTTTTAATGTTTATTTTATTTTTAAGAGAGAGTGTGTGCATGTAAGGGCAGACAGATAGAGAGGGAGACAGAGGATCTGAAGCAGTGTCTGTCTTACAGCACAGAGCCTGTGGGGCTCGAGCTCACAAACCATGAGATTTTGACCTGAGCGAAAGTTGGACACTTAAACCCACTGAGCCACTCAGGTACCCCTCAAAAGTTAGTGTTTTTAACAAATAGTGTTAAGAACTCCAGATGGTCCAATACAAATTCAAAATGAAGCATAAAACGAAGGGTAAAAACTAAAACTATTAACTTTCTAGAGGAAAACATAAGAACATCTCTTCATAATTATGGAATGAGCCAATAATAAAACTAAGTTCCAAACCAGAAAATAAGAAAATAAAAGTTGGATTTCACCAATGCTAAAAACAGTCTTCTCTGAAAAAGATAAAGTTAAAAAAAAATGAAAAATCTGTAGAGAGTGCGAAAATATTCACGATATATGTTTCTGACAAAGCATTAGTATCTAAACTATCTAACCACTTAGAGCTCAATACTAAAAAGATAAACAGCCCAACAGAAATGTGCAGAGTATCTGAAGAGATACTTCATGAAATAAGATACACAAATGACATGAAAACGTACTAAGCATTAGTAATCAGGCAAATGCTAACTAAATCCACAAAGACATGCTACTGTACAGTAGTGGCTGATACTAAAAAAATTGACAGTACCAAATACTGGCAAAGAAATGGATCCAGGGTAATCTTTCCAGTAGGGATGCATGAGATTAAAATCACATTGGAGAACCAGGATGGCAGTTTCTTGCCAATACATAAGGTATTTGATTAAGGCAATTGTTAATTTTCATATGTAAATACTTAATATAATTAACTCCTGCTTTTAAAACACTTAAAATATAAAATAGATTAATGTTTACTCTATTTTATTTAAGTTTTAAGGTAAAAACTTCAAACTGGATGGTCCCCTTTAAACTGCTGGGAAAAATAACGATTGATAAAGGTAATCTACTTTGAGAAGTTAATTGTGTGACATCAAAGGTCATATCAGGGATAAAGCCTAAAATTGATAGATAGTCATGGAAAAGGTATATTTACATATTTATAAAATAAACGCTATCTAGACATGTCCCAAGTGATATCATAAGTCTTCCATTATTTCATTATCATCATATCATTTACAAGCTTTCTCCCTTTCAAACGATCAATTATTGCATAATAAATCACTCCAAAATTTAGTGGGTCAAACGATGGCAACATATATATTTGCTTGCTAGTCTTGAATTTGAGCATATTTAGTGGGGACCGTTCTGTCTTTTCCACTTGATATGAATGGGTGTGGTGTGAAGGTTAGGAGTTGGAGTCATCATGGATTTTCAATAGTTGATGTATGCTGCCAGGTGAGAGCCCAACTAAAGTTGTAGCTTTTCATATTTCTCAAAATATGGTAGCTGAGTTTCAAGGTCGAGTATATCAAAAGAGAGCTGAATGGAAATGGCATTGCCAACTTTGGGAAATGACTGGCAGAATTTACTAACAATGAATATATCTAATATATCAGATAGTTCTAAATATCTAATATATATATATATGAGCACTTATGTCTAATAAGAAAAAAATAGAATATTAAAATATCCCAAATATTCATCAACAATTACATAGATGAATTAAAATATGTTTACTCAATGGAATACTATAAAAACTATTAATATGTACAATAATATGGATCAAGTCACAAGGGTATTCCTGAGTAAATGTTTGCAAATGAAACTATACCTAAAAGAGTATGTACCATTTAATTTAATTTGTATAGAACTTGAAACCTCTAAAGAGAACCCTATACAGATAAAAGTTATCATAGACATTACCTTGATATTATCAACTTGAGGAAGGGATTAGGAAGAGACGGTTCGATTTATTTTTTGGGTGCTGGCTACATTGGCGATTTATTTAATTAAAGTGCACTGAGGTATGCACTTAACACTTGACCACTTTTCTGTATGAATGTTATACTTTGACAAAAACGTTTAGCAAAAATATACTTCTAGATGAATATTTCATGTAATTTGTATATTCCTTAACTGTATGGTTCTTTTGAATTCTTTTAAATGCATGCCTATATGATATTAAAATATCATATACTTCCTTTTCTGTATTTTTAAAACAAGACACAAATATGAAAACCTTTAAAGAGCCAATTTGTACATAAGGGCTTTTATAAAAAATTCAGTCAGGAAAATGATTTCCTGTTATAACAAAGAGACAGCTCAAGAAGCGCATAAACTTAAGTCTCTTAGGGAACCAATTTCAGAAACCTACTTCAAGAACATATGGGTTGGCATAATCTAATCACGTTGAATTTTTCTGTTTGATGATATTCCTTTTTAAAAAGGAATGCTTATAGAAGTAGAGGGGCGCCTGGGTGGCTCAGTTGGATAAATGTCTGACTTTGGCTCAAGTCATGATGTCATGGTTTGTGGGTTCCGGTCCTGCACTGGGCTCTGTGCTGACAGCTTAGAGCCTGGTGCCTGCTTCAGATTCTGTGTCTTCGAGTCTCTTTGTCCCCTGCTCGTTCTCTGTTGCTCTGTGTCTAAAAAACAAAAAATTATTTAAAAATTTAAAGAAAAAAATTACAAAAAGTAAAAGTCTATAAGTAGAGAAAATTGGATATGACAGAGAAAATTGTCACCTTATTGAAATTAATATTATAGTTAGCTTCTAAATAACTAAATATGACCATCATTGCCTTAGACAGGGAATATATTTCTACCTGATTAAGTTTAATTGCTTATAGATTGAGGCAGTCAGCTTGATTTAGACTATATTGTAAATAAAGTAAAGTCATAACTTATTTCTATCTTTGGGACAATGGTCCTTTATACATTTTCCATTCATTAATTCAAAAACTACATAAAGATATGGACAATATAGACATGTACCACATCTCAGAAAGCTTAGTAAAATGAAGAGTGTTATGGGCTGAATTGTATTCCTCCAAAATGTATATGTTGTGGTCCCAGCCTTTAAATATCTCAGAGCATTACCATATTAGGAGGAAAAATCATTAGGAGGTAATTAAGTTAAAATGAGACTATTAGGATGGACCTTAATCAAATATAATTTGTATCCTTATAAGAAGAGAAAGAAATGCTAGGGATATGTGCATGGAAAATGTGAGGGCACAGCAAAAGGCAGCTGCCCAGAAGCTAAGAAAGGTCTCAGTAGAATCGAAACATGACAAAACCTTGATCTTGGGTTTCTAGTCTCCAGAACTGTGAGAAGATAAATTTCTGCCACTTGAGCCATCCAGTTTGTGATATTTTATTGTGGCACCCCTCACAAACTAACATAGGGAGCTACGTCATTAGAGGATATTTATATGGATAAGAACAATATTGCAACTTTTTGTTAGTATTACCAAGGGAAAATATTAGGTTTTAAAAAATGCTGATTATAAATCCTTATCAAGCCAGATGCTAGAAAAAGACCTAAGAATTGGTATTCATTTTAAGCTAGAAATGTGAGTTGGATTTATTAAGGTAAAGTGGAAGTTACTCCACCAATTTGAACAGCGTTGATGGGAAGGACATTGGCCAATTATAAGATCAAAGGCCAGGAGAATAGGACAGTAAAGAGCACAGTGTTATAAGCTAACGTCATATTAGTCACCAGGGATCAAATCACATACAATCAACCCTTGCTATAACTATACTTTACTGTCTCAATTACTATATATATTATTGTGTCTATACATAATTATTTAATGTATAATTAATAATTATGCATATTAATATAAAATACATATTATATATAAATAGATTAATACACTTATAGATATACACATCTATATACATGTATATACGTAACTTATTTCAACAGTCTTGGTATTCATTATTTCGTATAGTTTTAATAATCAACTTTTTAATTTCTATCACAAATCCTGTTATATATTTTTTTAAATGAGGCTTTTTTTGCATTAGTATTAAGTAAAAAGCCTATACTTTATAATACTTTATAATTCTGAGAATATCTATTTGTAGATATTTTATTAACTTTAAAAAAAAGATGTTTAGTATCATGCTAAGTAAAATTAATCAGAGAAAGACAAATATCATATGACTTCACTCATACGAGGACTTTAAGATACAAAACAGATGAACATAAGGGAAGGGAAGCAAAAATAATATAAAAACAGGGAAGGGGACAAAACATAAAAGACTCAAATATGGAGAAAAAACAGAAGGTTGCTGGGAGGGGGGGTGGGAGGGGGGATGAGTTAAATGGGTAAGGGGCATTAAGGATTCTACTCCTGAAATCATTGTTGCACCATAAACTAACTAACTTAGATGTAAGTTTAAAAATTAAATTAAGAGAATATTCTTAAGTCATTTTAGGTTTAACAAAAATGTTACAAAGAGATATAGGATGTCCCCTTCCTGTTTGCATGTAGCTCTGTCTAATGTTATTATCAATAGAAGCATGTTATATTTATCAAAACTAAGAAATTAACATTGTTATGCTACTACTAACTACAGACTTTGATATTTTAGCACTTTTCCGATAATATTTGTCTTCTGGCTCAGAATTTACACCAAGATACCACATTGAATTAGTTATCATGTTTCCTTAGTCTCTCTCAGTCTGTGACAGCTTCTCAGTCTTTCCTTATGTTTTATTGCTCTGTTACTTTCGAAAGTCATTTTTGTCAAGTATTTTGTAGAATATCCTTCAATTTTTGGTTTGTTTAATATATTTTTTAAATGTTTATTTTTGAGAGAGAGAGAGAGGGGGAAAGAGGGAGACACAGAATCCAAAGCAGGCTCCAGGACCTGAACTGTCAGCACAGAGCCAGAAGCAGAGGAGATCATGACCTGAGCTGAAGTTGGCCACTTTAGTGACTGAGCTGCCCATGTCCCCCATGTTTAATATTTTGTAATGAATACATTGACGTTATAGTTTAGGAAAAAATTTCTACAGAGGCATACACATATTATATTGGCATGACAATACTATTAAAGGTAACCCGATCATTTGGCTCAGTGTCTGCTAGTTTTCTTTACTTCAAAGTTGCTGTATCTCTTGCTTTCGATATTCTCTTACTTGAAAGGATTCACTCAGTCCAGTCTATTCTCAAAGAGACTTAATAAAGATCCACCTTAAAGAAGAAGGGGTGTAAAAAATGGTAACAATATGTTCCAAACACCAATACAATCAGTAAATTTGAGGAAAGATGCTGTAAGATTGGGCAAACTTTTGTTTCCAGATAAATTAAAACAACAGAAAAAGGAAGCAATAACCATATTGACATGGTAGGTGTTCAGGAAACATTACACTGGAGTATTCTGAGGAGTAACCAGTCAAAACCAATGGTAGCCAAAAGCATAAAATAAAATAAGATTATCAAAGCAAATATTTTAATTAAAAACATTTTTTGAGAGAGTATTAGTGGAAAAGGGACAGAAAAAGCGAGAGAGGGAGATTCTAGAGGTTCCCCATAGCATAGGACTCCATCTCAAAACCATAATATCATGACCTGAGCTAAAATCTAGTTGGATGCTTAACTGACTGAAGCACCCAGGGGCTCCATCAAAGCCAAGATTTTAGTTGAGCTAAATGAACATAAAAAAAGTAAGAGTAAAGGGAGAGCAGAACTTCATTTGAAGACAGAAATGTAGGAAGGCAGAGAAGAAAAATGGATACTTGCATTGATCTGTCAGGAACACAGAGGTAAACAAAAAATCAGAATTATATGATAACAACTACTATGAACCGACACATATGCCAATGGAACAGAATTGAGAGCTCAGAACTAAACCTACATATATAATCAACTAGTATTTGACAAGGGACCCAAGAATACCTAACAAGGAAAACAGTCTCTTTGATAGATGGTGCGGAAAAACTCAATGCAAAGAAATCAATGTGTACCCCTATTTCTAACCACTGACAAAAATTAACTCAAATGGAATAAAGACTTAAATGTAAGTCCTGAGCTATAAAACTTCTAGAAGAAAACATTGAGAAAGAGCTCTTTGATTCTGGTCTTAATACGGACCTTAGGGATGTGATACTCAAAGCAGAAGCAACAAAAAGCAAAAATAAACAAGTAGGGCTACATCAAATTGAAAAACTAATATACAGCAAAAGGTATAATCAACAAAGTGAAAAAGCAACCCATAGAATGAAAGGAAATACTTGCAAAACATATATCTGAAAAATGTTTAATATCCAAAATATCTGGGGAACTCAAAGAACTCAATAGCAAATAAACAAATAATCCAGTTGAAATGGGCAAAGTACATGAACAGACATTTTTTCCAAAGAAGACATATGTATGGACAACAAGTAAAGGAAAAATTGCTTTACGTCACTAATCATTACAGAGATACAAATCAAAACCACAATTAGATATCACTCACATCTGCTACAATTCTAATATCAAAAAGGCAAAAGATAATAAATGCTTGTAAGGATTGCGAGAAAAGGGAACATTTGTACACTGTTGGTGGTAATGTCGCTGGTATGATCACTAAAGAAAACAACATGAGAATTTCTCCCCAAAACTTTTTCTCCAAAAATTAAAAATAGAACTATCAGATGCATCATCATTTCCATTGCTTTCAGGAGATACTACTAGAGTGGATTAAAAAAAAAAAAAAAGATAATACCAAGTGTGAGAGAATGTGAAGGTAATGAATCATTCATACATTGAATGAATCAATTCAACTAAAAAATTGTTTAGTTGCTGAAGGAAGCAGGTTGGAACTTACTCAAAAAGTTGAACATAGAATTACTATAGCTCAGCCATTATAATCGTAGGTATACATGCAAGACAAACATGTCCAGACCGAAACCTGTACACTAATGTTAACAGTAGCATTTTTTATGGTCCCTACATGGCTCAGTCTGTTAGGTGTCTGACTCTTGATTCTGGTTCAGGTCACCATCTCACAGTCGTGAGATTGAGCCCAGTGTCAGACTTTGCGCTGAGTGTTGAGGCTGTCTGGGATCCTATTTCTCCCTCCTTTTCTGCCACCCCCTAAAATGAATAAGTAAACTTTAAAAAAACAGTAGTATTATTTTTAATCACAATACTGGAAGTAGCCAAGATTTTCTTCAACCAATAAATGGATAAACAAAGTGTGATGTATCTGTACAATGAGATATTGTATAAAAATTAATAATAAGGGAAGTACTTGGTATGTTCTAAAATAAGGATTAATCTTGAAAAATGTATCCTAACTGAAACAACCTAAGCACAAAAAGCTACATATTATATGATTTAATTTTTACTCAGTGTCCAGAATAGGCAAATCTCCTGGAACAGAAAAATGGATCAGTGTTTAACAAAGAGGGAGTAATGAATGCAGAGTGACTAATGGGAATGGGGTTTCCTTTCTGGTTGGTGAAACTATTCTGAACTTAGATGGGAGTAATGGTTGCCCAATTCATAGAGCTGATAAAATGCAGAGTTTAGTATATATACTAAATAGTATATAAACTCAAAAAGATGAATTTTATGATACGTCAATGATATCTAATAAAGCTGTAATTAAAAAAAAACATAATGAAAAATGTTTCTCTTTGCTTCATATGTGGGGGAATAATTATATATTAGAGTGAAAGTGATAATTTCAAAAACTTAAACTTAGGAGTTTATATTTTAATTTTTTAATGTTTTTTATTTATTTCTGAAAGAGAGAGAGACAGTGGGAGCAGGAGAGGGTCAGAAAGAGAGGGAGACACAGAATCCAAAACAGGCCTCAGGCTCTGAGCTAGCTGTCAGCACAGAGCCCGATGTGGGGCTCGAACCCACCGACTGTGAGATCATGACCTGAGCCTGAGCCGCAATCGGACACTTAATGGACTGAGCCACCGAGGCACCCCAAGAGTTTATATTTTAAAGGGTAGCCTTTTACTCAGCAGTAAACCCTATACTGAAGTGACTAGCATGCTTAGCTGCATATTAGAATCACCCAAGAAGTGTTTATTAACTCTAATGTCAGGCACCATGCAAGAGCAATTATATATATATATTCTGAAGTTATGAGTCAGTCATAAACATTTCTTAAAGTTCCATCATGATTCTAAATTTAGCTAAATAGAGAATCACTATAATTGTGTCCTCTATAAATGAATGCACTTAAGACTATCATTTAAGAGGATGAAAGAGATTAGATGATCTGACAACAATTTAGAGTAGTACTGACTTAATATTGAAGTGGGTATAATTGAAAGGTTTGGATCCAGCAAGTAAAAATATCCTAACAGTTGTGACTATTTTTATATAGGTGTAAGGTCATGTTTGTTTAAACAACTTAGGAAAGTCAATAGATCTGTCCTGCTAGTGGATTAAGAGTCTTATATTCAGACTGGATATTTATAGAATTAATGATAAAAAAAGAAATTAATAGGATAGATTTGATAAATTACATGACTCAGACTGGTAAATCCTCTAATCAAAAGATTTATCAGCATGGCTACTGAAAGTTCGATTTACTTGTTAGTAATTTGCCATATATAAAAAATATCTCAAGTATAAAAAAGAAAATTTATTTTTTGAAATGTAGTTTATATGCCTGAAGTAAGCAGACTATGTATGTGTGTTAGCTTATATTTGTATTATATTGCAGTTGCACTTAAAAGACCATTTTGAAGAAATCTTGAGTTGAAATAATGAATATGTGCCTATCTGTGGGACAGTTTTCATTCAGCATGGTTTTAATCATACTATTAGTTATTTTTCTGAATATTCATTTTCCCCTCTAAAGTAAAATGTGTTAATATTTTACAAAGTTTGGGAGACTACACATTTGAAATATTTCTTTACTTACTAGAAGGAGCATTTTACAGCCAGAAAATAAATAGTTTTAAATGCAAATTTTGGAGGTATTCTATTAAAATATTAATTAAAACCCTGTATGGCCAACTCTAAGTAAATTTAGAATTTCTATTCATTGTAGGACAAAGTCTTATATAAATGAATTCTTTGGAGTTTATCAACTTCATGATGAAATTTATAAAATTAAACAAATAGTAATTAAATAATCATGAATAAAAACATGAACCAAAAAAACCTTCTTATATTTTACTTATTGACACACAGTAGATATTTGCCAGAGACTGAAACTGCGCAGGTCATTGCTGATGGCAAGGCCCAGGGAAAAACCTGTTTGAAAGGACTGCAAGGCAGTCAGAAGAACCCCCTGAAGAATTCTTCTTCTCTACTTAGTCTGTACCTTTTCCTCTCACTTCTGCTGTTAGTCTATTCTAGGGTTAATATGAAATCAGAATCGCCCAAAGTTCCCCCCTTCCTCCAAAATGGAATGCACCTAAATATCATGTCTGCCCCCTCAATCAGATGTTGTCTAATGAATATCGTAGCAATTAGCAAAATTGGAGATAGTCCAGTATGCACGGGGTCTATAAGAGACCTAGAATTAATTTTCCTTGTATGGGTCTAATTGCCAGTAAGAATACATATTATGCCATAAGCAGAGACAAAAACAAGACTTACTAGTTGTGGAGGGCTTTCTCGAAAAAGTGTTAGAGAAATATTTGCCTGCTGACCTCAAGCCTGTAAGGCAACTTATGGATTGTTCTGGCCAAAGAATGAGATTGGTAAATGCAGAGACCAAATTCTAGTTGATCCACATAAAACATTTCCATACCTCATCTATGATAAATGTTGACACTGTTCTTTCTTAGTAAGGGGTTGTGAGAGTCTGTTACCTACAACCACGGGTACAAATATATCCTGTTTTTGCATGTCCACTGAATTTAAACAATTAAGGGCACTGGGATCTCATGTATTCTGGCAATAGGCTTCACTTATCCTTAGACACCCTGCCGTACGTAGTAAAGAATATGTAAAACTTTGTTATGACTACCTGGTTAAATTTTAATGGTTGAAGAAGTGGAAATCATGTACAGTGAAATTGCTGTTGCCAAGAAAACTTAGAAATGTTAAGTCCTATGACTGTACTCAAAAAACGTAAATTGTTTAAGCATGATTGTTTGGATTTGCTATATAAAACCCCTAAGCTGAAAAAGAAATTTGAGCAGTCCACCTGATGAGGCTGGCTCCGTGTCTTCTTGCCGACACCAACTGTCACTCTCCCGGCCAACCCTGGCTTGCAGAGTCTGGACCCCTGCAGATATTTAATTGATTTCTTGGAAAAGGTGTAACAAAGAAGGTATAAAACAATTAGTGGTCATCTTTTTATAATGCTTTTAACTTCACTTTAACTTCAGTAACTTCTATTTGCTTAACAATAAAGGAGCACATAAATTCCTGAGGAATAAAATCCAAAGAAATTTCTGTTTATTAAGAAATATTATTGATCATCTTTTATGTACAATGAAGTGAGTTAGACAATAATTAGTGACTGCTAAATATTTTTTTGCTTATGGTAAATAAAATTTAAATTTCATTTTTCCCAAGTTCTCCAAAGAACCCGCAATGAAATTTTTAAATTGCTCTTTCAAATAATTTCTCCTTCTCTACTTATTCTAAAAATTGACTTTAACTCATTCTTGATTTACTAAATTTCCTCTTATATATGACAATGCACACTCCAAAACAGTGAACAAGTTATTTTAAATACGTTAATCGCTAAGAAAGAAATTATGTGCCATTTTTGTCAACCATACTTGGAAAGGTGGGGGCTCTGTCCTCATGTTTTTACTAATGTGAATGAGGCACTCTCTGTTAAGAGCTGAAATTCAAGTGGATAAATGAACCAACTTGACCAGGCAGATATTCTCTCCTGGGGATTTGGCTTGCTGATTGAGAACCCAGTCATTCTCTAACAGTATTAAACTTGAGAGAAAATGCAATCCTGAATTTTATTGGAATAGACATTTCCTGATGAGATTACAGAGAGAAGAAATCCAGTTTGCTGAGAGAATGATGTAGATGAGATGAGACATTTCACAGAGAATGTCTGAGAAATTAGGTGTCAGGTACCAGTGGCTTTCCACCTATATTATCTTTGGTGGCCCCGCTGCATTTCCCACCCATTCAGTTTTGCTTTCCATGAGACAGCAAGGTATCTTATACACCTTTCCCCTTTTCTTTGCCCCACTGTCTGTGTGTGTGCGTGTGTGTGTGCGCACACATAATTGCACTCAATTCATTTGGTTTCTTCTTTTAGGGTAGCTTGGATTGGTTTCTATTTTTTAAAGTTTGTTTTGTTTGCTTGCTTATTTATTGTTTATTTATTTATTTATTTACTATTTGAGAGAGACAGAGATGGCATGGGCGCAGTGGGGACAGAGAGAGGGAGAAAGAATCCCAAGCTATCCCAAGCCAAGAATCTGAGCTATCAGCACAGAGCCTGATGTAGGGCTTGAGCTCATGAAACAGTGAAATCAAGACCTGAGCTAAAACCAAGAGCTAGAAGCTTAACCAATAGAGCCATCCATGCACTCCCTGGTTTCTGTTTCTTAAATCTAAAATGTTCTTGACTCGTACAAAAAGAATACGTGTTGAAGAACCAAACTCCCAGCCAAAATTTAAGGAATAAGTTAATCTTGCTAGTTTATAAATTTATAAAAGTTTACATTTTCATATAATTTTGTATTTATTTGAAAATCTCCCGTTAATTTTTTGGAATAGTCTCAGAATTGGAAGTTGTTTTTGAGAAAGACGAACACTGAACATTATATGTAAGTGATGAATCACTGGTTCTACTCCTGAAATCAATACTACACTATACATTGACTAACTTTCATTTAAATAAATAAATTTTTAAAAAGAGAAAAAAGTTTCATGACTATGTAATTGAATTTAAATTATTTTTTTTTGTTTTAAATATTTTATTTATTTCTAGGAGAGAGAGAGAGACAGCGTGAACAGGGGAGGGTCAGAGAGAGAAGGAGTCACAGACTGAAACAGGCTACAGGCTCTGAGCTGGCAGTCAGCACAGAGCCCGACGCGAGGCTCGAACCCACGAACCGCGAGATCATGACCTAAGCGAAAGTCGGACGCTTAACCGACTAAGCCACCCAGGCGCCCCGAATTTAAATTATTTTAAGTGTGATTGCAAATAAATTGACTTCCTTGAATATCTTAAGACTTTCAGATAAAATTGTAATTATTTGTATGTATAAAATCTAGATGCATTAGAATGTTATTTAAGGCATATTTTAAAGCTAGAATCTGCGGCACAATTGCTAAAATAATCTTATTTAAAATAATTGATTTTTCCCAGGATATCTCTTGACTCCATACATACCACATACTGTGAGTATATCCACGTATATACTTTTGGATTAAGAGTAAAGTAACAGTGTGTTATCTACTCAAAATGTAGTGTTGAATTTATATCTCAGAAATCCATCTCAACTATTTAAATAATGGAGATACATGTGCTTATTTATTCTTGCTATTTGCCAAATTTCATTCATTAGAATGTCTTATTTAAGAGCGACTAAAAATAACAACAATTTAAAGTGTAATTTACCAGAGACAAAATTAGCCAAGTCAGTGAAGACAATTAAATGAGACAGTTTAATAAAAACTTCATAAATATTTTATTTAGCCCATTAGTGATTTCCTCTTGTTCCACCAAAAATAGTACCTTCTTTCCTTCTTAAGGTACATCTAATTAAACATGTAATGTACACTTTGATTAAAGGCTTTCCGCAGTTATTCTACATTATCATCATATGAGAAGTGATATCACATGATATCATATCTGTGAATGTATTATGGTGGAAGGTTAAGTACTTCAGGTTTTCATTGCTTAGGAGGTAGTGGAAGGCAGTATGCATGGCAGTGAATAACATGGATTCTTGGTATAGACAGCCTAGAATGGAATTCCAAATCTGCAATTTACCAACTATGTTCCCATGGCTACCTGCTTCACCTTTCTGTGTCTCAGTTTTCCCATCTGTAAAATAGAGATGATAATAACTGATTATTGATAGAGGTATCCTAAATGTTAAATGAAGTAATATTTTAAAGTTCTTAGAACAGGATCTGCTACAGCTAACATAAAGTAAATATTTGCTATTGTTTGTATGTGTCTTGGAGACACAAAATATGTCTGGTGTTGCATGTGCTTTTTGGTTAAAAATCAAACATTGTATTTTGGAGTGTAGAAACTGAGGTAAATACTTATTCTTGGTCATGAGCATTCCTTTCTTTCTGCTAGGCTTTTACTGTGGTGGTTAAGGGGAGGTGTATTAATAGAATCAGGAATTGAACTGGATTTGAAATTTGTTTATCTGCATTGCACCCAAGGCTTGAAAATCTCATCATATTATCTTATTTTCAGAGTGTGAGTTTAATTGTCAAAGGGTTTTTCTCAATTTCTGCTCCTTGCTTGTCTCTGATTCCTCCTACTGTGTAGCTGCCCACCACAGATTACCTATTTCTCATGGTTCTCCCTGATGTATTTCTGGTTAGTTTTATGTGAGTTTTGTTGGCATGCTGGTGAAGTGTGGGAGAGGAGCATTCTCTTATGTTCTGATGAAGCTGAGTCTTAGACTGGAAGTAGAAATCTGTGCCTTGGGGATGTACGTGGCCATCATGCTTTTCCTATCCTTGACCTGGATTCATCCCATAGTTCTCTTTTTCCAGGAGTAGAACTTAAGTTCTGTCGGAGGTGTTACTATTATGATATTAGAATTTCAGTTTACATAAGAAAAAATAAACTTGAAATAAATATATCTTGAATTAATGTGGTCTAAACATTAGGATAGTGGATACGATTTTCTTTATCAACATTTTATCAATGTTTTTGAGCCATTTTTCTGGGCTTGGGGAAAAACCCAAATTGTCCTATTTGAAACATGTCATTTGGCTATGTAAATGTCTGCTTAAATGGGACAACAATGATTTGTCATTACTGCCAAATAAGGTTTTATTAAATTATCTATTGTAGGAGATATGAATTGAATGCTATTAAAGCTATATATGCCATTATTTTGACAACTAAACATTCATTTTCATGAATGAGTAAAACATATTTTTCAAATACTGCTTATTAATTTTTGGTGATATATTTGTTATTCAGTTCTTATCTTGGATAGTTTTGTATAATAAAAAATGGTAGCTTTATTGAACAATAAACATATGTGAAGGACTTTGGACTGTCATTCCCAACCTAAACATTCATTTTATGTCACTAATTGTAGCTGAAGGATAATAATGCTGATGTTAATGCGAAGTGGAGTACAATGCATTATTTGGAAAATCATTGAGCCCATAAAAGTCTCACTTTTAACAGGTAGTATTTACACAGACTACCTCTTCCTCAGTGGGGCATAAACAGGCCATAAGACCCTAGAAGTGCTCTCAGGCTAAGTACAGGTTTTTTTCTATTTACAACCTAAATACAACACTTTTGAGATGATCCATTTCAGTTGTACAAACATCTGGCAAACTCTTTTTGGGCCTTCTTCCGAGATTGAGATAGTTAGGTCATTATTTTCTTAGTCTTTGCAGTTTACTTCATTTTTTTAAAGTTTTGTCTTTTTAAAAATGTATATTTTGAGAGAGAGAGAAAGAACCAGTGGGGAGGGGCAGAGAGAGAAGAGGGCAGAGGATTGAGGATTGAACACAGGCTCCGTGCCGACAGTAGACGGCGTCAGCAGACGGCCCCGTGTGGACCTTGAACCCAGGAGCCATGAGATTATGACCTGAGCTGAAGTCAGACACGTAATAGACTGAGCTACTCCAATGTCCTTGCAGTTTACTTCATTTGTAGATGGCTTTTCTCAACATAATATTGTTACCCCAGTGAGAATTCATCCTCTACTATGAGGCCTACACAGTGTGGTCTAATAAGCTACTCCACTGGGGAGCTATGGGCAGTCCTCTCCATTAGATTTAAACACTGCTTTTTACTTCTTATGTTATTTATTTTACCCAATGCCTTCCATTAAGTTATTTATTTAAAAAAATATGTTTATTTATTTGAGAAAGAGAGAGAGAGAGAATGTGAGCAAGGGAGGGGCAGAGAGAAAGGGAGAAAGGGAGAAAGAGAATCCCAAGCAGGCTGCTCACTGTCAGGGCAGAGTCCGATGGGGCTTCAACTCAGGAACCGTGAAATCATGACCTGAGCCAAAATTAAGAGTTGTGGCACTTAACCAGCTGAGCCACCCAGGTGCCCCTTATGTTGTTTATTTTATTTCTAAGTATTAACTTTTTCAAAGAAATATATTTCCCTTCCGAGCAGTATCACTAAAAACAAAATATATTCTTCTGGATACTATATTTAATTTAGGTTTCTAATCTTGGACAGTTCATTAATTCTCTTTCACTTTAGTTTACATACCTGTAAACTGAGAGATTTGGGTGAGAATCCTTCAAGGGTGCATTCATCAAAACTAGAGTTACTTTTCAGAACTTTTAACTTGAGCAGTTAGGGAAGTGGAGTTGGATTTCCCATGAATAATATTCCCTTTTCAAAATTTTCATTGATTGAGTTTTGCTACAGCTCTCAGTTGAATTTGCATATCTAGGAATTTCCAGTTTGCTTACCAACAGATTTAATTATTATAATATATTGAAGAGACAAGCCAACAGAAGCTCATGGAGTTCTAGAAACATACACACCTAGTGGCTTTACCAATGACTCACCTTTACAGGAAATATTCAAAATTGATGTTATATATTTAACATGAACCAATTTTTAGTAATATCATAAACATTGCAGAAGCCCTAAGGAAAATGTATATATTATCTTCCAACACATCATTCTCAAAGGCAGATTATTATATAACCAGAAAGCATTGTGATACATTACTATTTGAGGTATCACAGTAAATATTAAATTATATGTATCATTGTGATCCAGATTTTTCCCTGGAGCCTATGAATGTGTTACTGTAGCAGGGAATGCTTTCTACTAAAGAATGTCATCAAACAAATAGATTTACACAAATTAAACTCCTCCAATAAATTAAAATTTATTATATCAATATTTTAAATATTTTGTCTAATTAATATGTAGGCTGACGCATTAGCTAGAACACTAATCCAGTGTCCTTTCATTAGGTATCATACTCAAATCCATAAAGTCTGTATCAATTATTAACTTGTGTAATCATTTAATCAGAATTTCTCCAAATGTTAAGTCGGAACATATTGAGGTGATTTCCAATATATTTCAGTGTTACAGCAGATACTGAATATTAGTAATACATTTCATGATGAAATTATCACTTTATTTTCAAAAATATTATTTTAATAAATTAGTTTTTATTCAATATATTTTACCCTTAATTTTTATTCTAACGCCTATTGATTCCTTTTAGACCAAATGTGTGTTTAGAGGAGGGTATGAGGGCCCCTTTTCATTTTAGTGTTTTTTTGTTGCTTGTTTTTTTGTTTATATTTTGAGATTGAGCAGAGTTAGGCCGGCCTAACTGAAGGAATTGAGGTGATCACATGTACTCTCATGTTAGTCTTTAATGCTCTGACATATTTATACTGCCTTGAACTTATTTTTTTTATTTTAGCAGAATTTTCTCATTATTGTTATAGAGTAGATGGAAGCAAGCCAATGTACCACAGCCAGAAGCAGAAATTGACATTTTATTGTACTTTATGTGTACTTTCTGCATAAAAATGTCATTTATTCCCTATTCAGTTTATTCCAATGTATTTTACTGAGTGATATTTACTCCTTGAAATTGGTTTTATATTTTTCAATCATAAATTAGCTTTGTTATAAATGGTGTGTTGCCATAATTAAGACAGTGAGTTCCTAAGTCACAGAGACTCAAATTCAAATACTGAATTAGTCAATCTTGTTTCTGTAGTCTTTGAATCATTTAACCGTAGGCTTCATATTTCCTAAGTGTCTAATGGATATAATAACTGCATCAATTCCCCAGCTCATTGTGAATATTAAATAATTGAGCATGCAGGTTTTCTCGCACTCATTATTAAATATATTTTAGCTAACATCATGTATATATTTTAAAAACATATCCAGTTATTCTATAAAATATAGATCACATGGATGATATTTAACATGATGTTGCCTAATTTTATATTATGCATAATGATTTATAATTTGAAGACTTCTGGCAGAATTCTAATTTGAGAAATATGATCAAGCCACTTTTTATTCTACTCTATTCTTTTGTTAAAAATGTATTACTTAGGTGTCTCAGGACTGTGTGTAAAAGAGAATACCTTTTTAAAAATCATTGTTAATTTTTTTTTTACTTATACTTATTTTGAGAGAGAGAGAGCATGAGTAAGGGGCAGAGAGAGAGGACAAGAGAGAGAGAATCCCTAGCAGTCTTTGCACTGTCAGCACAGAGCCCAATACAAGGCTCAAACTCAGAAACTGTGAGATCATGACCTGTGCCAAAATCAAGACTCGGATGCTTAACCAACTAAACCACCCAGGCTCCCCTAACCAGATTTATTACTAGTCATTATTATTATACACAGAAATAGAAAGGGGAAATAGTCAACATACTTGTAATATCAATCTCTCAAAGAATGCACAAGTTTCATACATTACAATCAAAGTAGTTTTGCTCTTTAAAAACTTACTTAGTTTTATAAATTTGCAGTATTCATTAAAGACAATATAGAACACAAAAATCTGCTTAAATACTGAGACATTTGTCTGGCTCAGTTAGGGTAGCATGTGACTCTTGATATCAGGGTTGTGGATTTAAGTCCCATTTTGGGTATGCAGCCTATGTTTAAAAATTAAAATTAAAAAAACCTGCTTAAAAATTATATTCATGATATTTATAGAAAGCATTTTTTTCTCTGCCTTTCTCTTTCCCTTTTCCATCCTTCTTTTTTTTTTTAATTTTTTAATGTTTTATTTATGTCTAGGAGAGAGAGAGAGAAAGAGAGAGAGCGTGAGCAGGGTAGGGTCAGAGAGGGAGGGAGTGACAGAGAGAGGGAGAGCCCGACGCGGGGCTTGAACTCACGAACCACGAGATCATGACCTAAGCGAAAGTCGGACGCTTAACTGACTAAGCCACCCAGGCACCCCCTTTTTCCATCCTTCTAAGATAATAATAGTCTTTCTCCTAACAAATTACTGTGAAGCCCTTTCTATGTATGACCGTAGTATATATCTAATAAATGATTTTATACATGATGATAATTAATATAAATATGAACCTATTATATAACCAATATGTAGGTAGAATGCTTCCTCTTATTGTGGTGGTGGTTGTTATTTTAGAGAGAGTTCTGAAAGAGATATCATGCCATAAATCCGTGGCTATTTGTGAAGTGATATGCATAGTATATATTCCCACAAATGGAAGATTGAGTTAAAAGGCATGTACATTTTAAGTGCTTTGATACAAATGACCAAAGTACTATCTAGAGTTGTTATGAGAATCTTCCTAGAACTAGTTCATATGCAGCTATTTCCTCATGCCTTCCCCTATACTGACAATAATTTTTTTTTCTTTAACCCTCCTTCTCTTGATGTATAAAAATATATTCCACTGTTTTAATACCTGTTTCTATAAAGATAAGTTAGTTTAGAAAGGTTTTTGTTTTTTAATTTGTTACTTATTTCTTCTTTTTTGTATTAGTTGCTTATTCATGTTCTTCATTTTTCTTTCAATGTTTCTTTGGTTTCTAAAATTTCCTAGTACATGAAAGACAGAATGTCTTTAACTGTCCTATAAGGGTTACAAGTGTATTTCCTAGTTTCCTATTTGTCTGTTTGTGTCAATATAAATTACATATTTTTATGAACATAACTATATGAATCTATTTTTGTTTTTAGTTTTTGTATCATGGTTAAAGAGTATTCTACATGCACATTATGTATTATAGTATTTGTTAAATATACAGGATATTGAAATTTAAGCACAGGCACTGAGACATAATATACAAAGTCAAGACCATAAGATTGCTCATGAACATAAGTACAGAAAACGTGTATATATTATACATATATACATATGTACATATATATATACACATGTATATTATATACATATATACCTACATACACACAGATTAATAAGAATTGACAATAGGAAACATTCTGCAATAAGCAGCTCATGATACCCTACATTTATTTCATTCTGTTAATATACATTAGCCATTGTTTGGGCCTCACCAGATTTTTCTTTGCCTAAACACAGCAATATTATGTGTGAATGATGTTATTATGGAAGATGTTATCAAGATGTTATTAAAGTTTCATCTATAAGTAATTTTACACAATCTAAATATTTTACTTGCTGATTTTGGATTGTTACTGCCTATACTTAATATTATATTTAAATTTTCATGTATACATTTATCTGCATAAGTTTGTCACAGAGAAAGTCTATGTCAGACCACTGGACACACACACAAAAAACATAAAACACAGTTGTACACTATTCAATTTACAATTACCAAATTACTACTGTTAGTGTTTTAAAAGTTACAGTTTAAATACTCAATATTGAAAACAAAAAAATATATTATACTATACACATAAAGTATAAATTATATGACATAAAATAATTTTCTGTTTGCAATTCTCAAAAGCATCACATATAAGTTACACCTAAAAAGATTGAACACCTATAATTTGTAGAAAATACTTGCTTTTCATAGTAAGCTCTACAAATATATATATATATATATATATATATATATGAATACATAATATATTACAAATAAAACAAGATCATAAAACACATAAATCAAGATAAGTACTTTGAAAGAAACATTTTTTAATTCAGTTTGTAAAAACAATTAGATTTTCTAGACTTGAAATATTTTCACTTTTGAGCCACTGATCTTACACTCTGACTGTATTTAAGCTGTCATAAAATTCTTCTCCGTTAACACTACACAAGTTACTTTTATCTTCTACTTGAATAACTTCAATGTATAAGTTTTAATGTAAAACAAACAAAAACACATCAAATGCATTAACTTACAAAGCTTTAAGCTTCATTAATTCTATAGTTATTAACCTAAGCCATTTGAATTAAGAGACACACACAAATTCTAGCACAGGGGATGCCCATTCCTGGCCCCTTTCTAATTGATAGCCTTCTTTCTTTCTGGAGAACATCATATTGTTCACTCTTCTGAAAATCAGTTTCTTTTTACCTTAACTAGACAGTGGTTCCAAAAATATAGAGAGCTTACAGAAACTAGAAGGAGAGAATACCATAAGATCAATCTTCTTGAGTAAAAAAAATGACCTTTGATCAAGGGAAAAGTTATTCCAAGGACACCTCCTCATGGAATATAAATCTAAAGGAAGAAATATTGATGCCGTAATATTCCGTCCTCTCCAATTTTGCACTAAAACTCTTCACTGGCACGTCATTCCAAATGCTAGAAGGCAAAGGAATCTGTTGATATAATCCATATAAGAGAGAAAAACAAAAACTTAACAGACATCAAAACTATTAAAGAAATCCCATCCAATGCAAATCATTAAATTGCCATAGATCCATCAGATTAAATAAGATTTTTGTAAAGTAAATTAATCATTTGGCAAATGTAATCATTTAGAAATAGTGTTCAGCCAACCTTTTTCAGCCTGCTTTTCAGAAATAGCAAATGTCCTGGAAGCAATCTATACTCAGGGAACATGTAGGAGAGAAAAGATATTTGGCAAGCAGCACTACAGCTGATGATCATGGCCACCGAAAAGAATGAGATTTAAATCATCTGAGACACAAACACAAAGATCCATGAGTGGTTGAATTATAAGTGATAAAAGAAATATTACTGAATTAAAAGTAGAATTGAAAAATAGATCCAAGAGATGTTCATTTAAACAAGTAAATAAAATTAAATATATTTAGCTGATCTAGTCAAAAAAGATAAAAGTAAGCCAATGACACAAAACTATATGTGAGAATAAGGATATAGCCATGAATACAAAATAAATAAAAAGCATATGCAACGGTGTTTTCAACATTTTGTACATTATTATGAAAGCTTTGATGACAATATTTTAACAAATATATAAATCACTAGATACCAGGAGATTAAGCAATATAACATTAAATTATTTAAAAGGAAAGTAGAAAAGTATTGAATTCTTTTTCTTCATTAAAGCACCAGGCATGACTATTTTCAAAGATGTATTCAGTGATATATTTGAGCTAGTTATAATTTAATGGTATTTAAATTCTTCAAGAAGATATAAAAAGTAGGAGAGAATATATGTTACTTTGGCATAATGAGAAGAAAAGTGATTATCTTTATAAAAACAAAACAAAGGAAAATGGAGAACAAATCACATTAAAATTGGTGCAAAACATCTTAAATAAAATTTAATCTGGCAATAAAGGCTTAAAATATTTAAACCTGACCAGGTGATATTTACCCCAAGAATAGAAAATTATTGGGTCACCTAGGTGTCTCAGTCGATTAAGTGTCCAACTTCGGCTCAGGTCATAATCTCACGGTTTGTGGGTTCGAGCCCTGCGTCAGGCTCTGTACTGACAGCTAGCTCAGAGCCTGGAGCCTGCTTCAGATTCTGTATCTCCCTCTCTTTCTGACCCTCCCCTGCTCACGCTTCCTCTCTCTCTCTCTCTCAGAAATAAAAACAGTAAACAAAATTTTAAAAAATAGAATAGAAAAATATCCAAAATCAGGAAATCTTTTTAATATAGTTAATCAAAGTGATAAATCTGTGAAAGATAATATGGTTGTCGACATAGATTTAAAAATTTTTGAAACCCAGTAATTATTTTTTATAAAAGTAAATCAGAAACTGAAAGATATTTCATTTACATAAGTAAAAGAGGAAAAAGAATCACTTAAATATTTATTCCCTAAATAAAACATACTGATTAGTTTTAGTTTCCTACTTCTCAGTGTTAAGCATAATAAAAGGGTTAACATAGTCACTGATATTTAAAATATATATAATCTCTAATTAGCAAATCTACTATTTCCATTTCCTTTTTCTATCAATGTTTCCCTGTTGGCATTGACTGAAATGCCATTAAATGTTGGCATTTATTGAAATGCCAAAGGCATTAATTGAAAAAGTCCATCTTCATACATAACTCTAGAGAATTGAGAGGTAAAATGTTCTAAAAAATTGCCAATATAACTCATTTTATTACTTTAAACTATTAAGATATGCAATGTGAATAAATGACCATCTTGATTTGATTTATAAACACATAAACCAATAAAAGAATTAGTTTCATGCAATTGACATATTATTTATTTGGTATCTGCAGACAAGTTCTGGTCCCGGTAGAAGTTTTATTCTAGTAAGAAGGCATAGAAAACCACATGAAGTATTATTTTAGATCAGATGATCTGGGAAGGTGTTGGAGGAGGTAATTGAGAAGATGTGGCCTCTGGTTAACCCAAGACCTAGTTCTGGGCAATTGAAGGCTCTTCCCCTACCTAGGACCTTGGAATTAAAGTCCCACCCACAGTTCCACAGTGGAGACTGTTTGAATAAGGTAGCCCTGAGAGAATAAGGTGATGTTGCGATCGTCTGCATGATACCCTTATCTGAACCCAATTAAGGCCTCTATGAAATCATTTAAGATTGCGGTTGGCTGGTGTGGAGATCTACTTGTCTTGCAGCTGCCCAACACCAGCCTTGTATATAAATCCCCCTGCTTATTAAAATGGCCTTCTTCCAGTCAGGAGTGGTCTGCCTCGTTCTTCCATCTCTCCTAACGCTTCATGTTTGGGGAGCCAGATACATTTTTGGGGAAAAAATAAGAAAAACAGAAAACAAACCGAAGGAAAGAGCTGAGGGGAAAAATAAAAGTGCATTTGGGAAAGAGGGAAGAGCACAGAAAAATTGTGCTTGGCACTTTTAACTAATAGCAAGAAAGCTAACGTTGCAGGAGCATGTAGAGTTTAAGCTGGAGAGATATCCAGGGGTCAATTGATTAACATTAAACCAAAGTTAAACGTAGTGTATTTGGATTTATTCCAAATGTATTGGAGATGAGTGAACCTGCAATTAACACAATTTTATTGACATTTGAGAAGGATCATTCTAGATACAGTTCGGACCATTGACTTTGAAGAACAAAATTAGAACCGTGGGAAATGGGTGGATTTTTCTGAATTTTCTGTGAAAGAATGATGGCTGAAATGTGATGGTAATGAGGTCATGGGAAACAACTGGATGTGGTTTTTTTTTTTGTTTTTGTATCTTTTTAAGAAACTAAAGGATGCATTTATAGAACAGTTGTGGGGATGAGAACAAAAAAGTCAAATCTGAGTCCAGACAGCCTAATTAGCTAAATGAATGCTGAAAGTATTTCCAGAAATGTGAGAAAGACATTTCTGCTGGAAATTTAAAAAAAATTAGTTCTGGACACATTCACTTTGAGATACCTAAATGCAACATAAACCAGGTAGCTTAATAAATGATCCTAAGGTACAGGGGATCTCTGTTCTGGTGAGCATACATCAAAAGTTAAGACCTATTGAGGAGAGATTTCTGAATGACATTTCAGCATTTTTGCCATACAAAAATAATTCTATTTTTTCCTGTTCTTTTTTAAAAAATTCTTGTAAATGTTTATTAATTTTTGAGAGAGAGAAACAGAGTATGAGTTGAGGAGGGGCAGAAAGAGAAAGAGACAGAATCTGAAAGCAGGCTCTAGGCTCAGAGCTGTCAGCACAGAGCCTGACATGGGGCTCGAACTCACACACCACCAAATAATGACCTGAGCCGAAGTAAGATACTTAACAGACTGAGCCAAGCCAGGCACCCATTTTCTACTAAAGCAGATGATGAATTTAACAGTGATTGCTAAAGTTGTAGATTGTCCCAGTTATGGATAATGATTCAGTTTGGAATATGATGAAAAGTATGAGGAATAAGGGATAAACACTTGGGTTTTTGTTTGCTTACTTTTTGTTTATGTTGTTCAAAGATTAGGAGAGAGTTCTCATTAATGGCGCCAAATGAATAGAAGAAATAAAGCATTTTTAAGCCAAACTTTTATTTTATTTAATGTAAATCACTTTGAAAAATTGAAATCTCACCAGTACAGGAAAATAATGTGATATAATAGAACAATACTTGTATTAATAGCACAGGGCTCAGTCTCCTCTTTCATACCCTTTTGGCAAGTGATATATTAATTGATGTTTTGATCTATTGGTTATTCTTGTTTTTAGCTGTGACGTATAGTTACTATTATATGCCAGGTTACTTAATCATAATGATTTTTACAGACAAAGATTTTGCGGCCCAGAAAGGTCAAATGAGTCATCCAGAATCACACAATGGGTTACTGGTGGAGCCAGAATTTAATCTGAGGTAGTCAGGCTCCATTCCATGCTCTGAATTCTATTTAGGTCTGTGGTTTTACATAATTCTTATATACATTTATTATAAAACATGGTACATTGTTTTATATTGGATCATGTCTCCTTAATTAGACCATGAGTTACTTAGACAATGGTTTTACCCACCTATATAACCCTAGTCTCCAGCCAGGATCCAGAACAGATTTGATGAAGAATAAAAGATAGTTGAAAGAATATTTATATTCCATAGAGTTATTATGAGGATTAGATCATGAATATTTAATAAGTGAGTTAACTTTGAAAATTGTAGAGGACAACAAGCTCAGAATTAAGAGTGGAAAAAAGTTTTTCAGATTGGGAAACAAATGATAGTAAAACTACAGCATTATATTTTTAAAATCCGGATTTTACATTTGTTCTTGGCAAAGTCAAAGCTAACTGAGAGCTTAGAGAGATCTGCAAGCCTCCTGTTTGTGTAAATAATTAAATTCACGGGGCGCCTGGGTGGCTCAGTCTGTTGGGTGGCCAACTTCGGCCCAGGTCATGATCTTACGGCTTGTGGGTTCGAGTCCCGCGTCAGGCTCTGTGCTGACAGCTAGCTCAGAGCCTGGAGCCTGCTTCAGATTCTGTGATTCCCTCTCTCTCTGCCCCTCCCTCACTAAAGCTCTGTCTCTCTCTGTCTCAAAAGTAAAATAAACATTGAAAAAAAATTTTTAAATAATAATTAAATTCACAATATTACCTTTAATAGAATATTATGTGAATATCATCGATGAACACCTCAGGAACTTCAACTTGGTATCATTTATATCTATCTATATCATCCATATTTAGCTATATCATCAATATCTATATCTATGTCATCAACATACTTGTATATTAATCTATAATGTTATCTGTATCATTGATATCCTATTGATATATCTTTAGATGCTTATGCTTTTCCTGTAGACCGGTTTTTTATAAGTGAGAATGCTAGGTAACTAGGCAAATTTAATATATAAATATCGCTATGTAATTACTCATTAAAATATTATGGGGAATTATACTACTGCCAGTATCATTTGAGATTTTATCACTTTTCATGCCCTCACAATTAATAAATATATCATTATGATTATTTTGTGGCCATCTTATAAATGAAAAATGGTGCTTTATTATCTGTTTATATTTGTAAATTCATAATCTTGTGTATATTAGATAACATGCTATCTTTTATAAATTGTTCATATTATTCATATTATTGACTCATTTTTATATTAGATTATTTTTATAGATTTTTTGGTAAACAAAACCTTTGGTTTTATATGCCACAAAGAAACTTTTCAATCTCTTAGATTTTTTTATTTACATTGTCGTTCAGTATATATTATCAGAATGCTTTTAAATTAAATTCTTTTAGAAGTATGGCAGCACAATGGACATGAAACAAAATAAGCAATAAAATTATTTTTAAGAAGGCAATAATAATATAATATTATATAATACTATTACACACACACAAATAATATATTTGAAGAATTAGAAAATCTCAGTGAATGCTTAGAATTAATATCCATTCCCTCTTAATAGATTCCATAATGAAATTTACCAGGGTGTGAATTTTAGTCCTGAAATTTATTAGACATCACACTGTGGGTAGATTATTTCACTGCTAAACGTTTGTTTCTTCATCTTCCCACCAAGACTTTCAGTCCCACTCTCAAAAGCAAAGAAGATTGTAAATGCCCCAAAAATATTAACAATATTTATTAGTAAATATAAAAATAACTCAAAAACTGTTTAAGAATCATGACAAGGCAAATAATACAATGGAATTTTAAATATCCTATTAAAATGAACATATTACATACATAATATGAACTAATCATAAGTAGCCAAATGAAAAATCTGCCTTTCATACAGAGGTAAAATACGAATAAAATAATAAATATCCCATGCTCCTTATTAGGAATACCGAAGATTATGAAGAAATCCATTTTTACAGCCTTAATGCAATTTAAACCAAAACTTTAATGAAAATTTTTAAAATTCTTAGAAATTTGAGAAATACTTAATTTCATATGAGAAAAAAATAAAGTTTTGAGAAGAATCCTCTAAAAAATTTTGCAATTGGAAGAACTAAAATATATATAGACTATATTGTCTTATAACCAATGACCATTTAAAACTTTTAAATAAAGGAAGTTCCCATTATTCATTTGTCTTATAAATAACTTAGGGAATAGGGAGAGAAATACAAATATTATAAAATGAGTAGAATCAAAATAAATAGATAATTTAAGAACCTTTTTCAAAAAAACATTGAAGAAATGACACATAGTAACAGATCAAATATGCTAGAGGAAAGGTTAAGTGTGAGGAAGAATCTTGAGGAGTAAAAAAGGTAAAATTAACCATAAAAATGAGAAAATGTATCTTTCTATGAATCATAAATAATATATAGGTATTCCATGTCCTACACTTAATTATGTAAAAATTTATAAATAATCAGTTCTTCTTTTGCCATTCCCCCTAGTTTTGTTGGGTCAATTTTCCCTTTTGAACTACTTAGGACCATACATCACATTAGTTGCATTTATTTCCATTTAATTCACAACATGTAAATCTGTATTCACAAAAGAGAAATATGCAATAGTCATGGCAGAAAAGCAATTGATGCAAACCAAGTTGTTCTGCATGGAACAATTTACAAAGAACTCTGCCTTCAATCTTCACTTAGTTTAACTGAGAGCCCTGCCAGAAAACAAAGCCACTTCTTTGATATAGAAAGAACTTAATTTATAATAATTATAATCGTGTTAAAAAAATAAGAAGATTAATTTCAAAGTAAAAGTTTTTCCTTTCATTATATAAATCATTGTAGGTAAAATCATGGCTAACATTTTCTTTTCTTTAATTTTTTTAATGTGTTTTATTTATTTATGAGAGAGAGAGAGAGAGACAGTGTGAGCAGGGGAGGGTCTGAGAGAGAGGGAGACACAGAATCCAAAGCAGGCTCCAGGCTCTGAGCTAGCTGTCAGCACAGAGCCCGATGTAAGGCTCAAACCCATGAACCTTAAGATCATGACCTGAGCTGAAGGTGGAAACTTAACTGACTGAACCACCCAGGTCCCCAATATTTTCTTTACAAATTTAATTTCAAACCAAATGTATTATTTCTATTAGCTTTGAAAAATAGCTCAAGAAACACGTTACCATTTATATCTATCTTTAAGCCTCAATAAAACCCGTTAGATCTGTAATATCTTATTGGCTCCATTAACTTATGGATTTTTTTGGATTTTGTTTGTTCGTTTGTTTTGAGGTTTTTTGTTTGTTTTTAGGAAAATGGGGGTTCTTTCAATTTACATTGTTGAGTAACAAAGTCAGCAAAACAAAAATAAGAATTTAAGACAGTTTGCTATAAGTATGTTATCCTACTGTGAATTGACTCACTTTGCCATTTGCTTAAAGCTTCTTAAAAGATGACTTATTTTAAAATGTCAGTAAGGTAATGAACTTAACATTACACATAATAATCACGTACATATTGATTTGAAGCTTATACAGTGTCATTAACCTGTATCAGCCTTAGGTTGTTTATGTCCAAAATAAGTTTGAGCTAGATCATCTCCTAATTCCTTACTAGTCTAGCTCTCTATGATTCTTAAGGAAAATTAAGTGAGGAGTTGACATTTTTGTATCAAGTGTGTATTTTATTTCTCAAATAATATAATTTATTTCAATCATTCTATCATGGTATGTATGAAAAATTTTAAGAGTCTCCAATTCTGTTATGCTTTCTATGAAAAAGAGGTTTAAAAATTTGATAGACAGTTATCCAGACTGCTGGTATTTTATAAGCTCAGAAAGGTCCAGTAATATGTTTTTAATATTTTTTCAATTCATTATCATCCAAATAATTTTGAAAGGAGGCGTAAACACTGTGGCAAAAACCCAGGTACCTTGAGGCAAATTCTATGACTTGCAATTGAACTTCCAGGACCCCATAGTTTACATTTGTCACTCAGGGATTGTGTTAATTATTTAAGACACTTGAGATTCTATTTTTCCCAATTTATAGTTTCTTATACATGCTTACTAGTATCAATGGTGATTTTAAAAATAACGCATAAAACTGAAAAAAATATCTAAAATTTATTTCAGTAGCACTGATTAAAAAGTAGTTGCTAGATTTTCACCAAGTTTCTACCCATTGGTCTAAAGTCTTTTCAAAATCTGGCAATATACATAATGTTTCAGATAAACTATACTATTTACCAGCCTGATGACTTCAAATTATAATAAATGCAGTGTTATTTGGAATTTAGTGAAAATACAAAAACTTTATGACCATTGAAAAATGCCACATTTCTAAATTCATTTTAGTCTTTGAAAAATATATTATTATACTCTCAATCTCTGATCTTTTTGACTATATTTTTCTAAGACATTTTGTACATGTAATTACATAAAAAACATTTTCACAAATACAACTAATATTTTCCTGAATGATGTTTCATTTCATTTTTACCAAGTTGAACAAATGATTTTTCACCTCATTCCCTTGTTATAGCACTGTCTGTGATACCAGGTAGGCACTAAGTAAATATTGGCTAATTTAATCAATATTCTTGATGAAAACGAGACAAGTTCCTACTTACTGATTGCCAAGGAATGAGTAGATTCCACTATTCAAATCAATTTTTCTCCAATATGTAAGTATCTAAACTAATATCTAGGTCAAGATTAGTCAAATTTCCTTTGCGTCTAGATTGTCTCACAGAACATTAAGACCACCTGTACTAATACTAGTCAGCAGAGTTGCTATTCTTAAATAATGAGACCATGTGAATTACGTATTCCTCATGTGTTTCAAGCTTCCCAAAAGACATTAGCCAGTAAAATAGAAATATTTATTAGAAACTTCTATGTAATATAAACAAGAAAAATATTTATTGATATGCCATTATATTATTGGAGAAAGCAGGGTGGAGAAGTTGTGAGACCAAAAAGAAGTGAATCTGTTTTTCTTTACAGTGCAGGGAAGAGACAAGGATTAAAAATATAATTTATCCAAGGAGTCAGAAAAGCTGTAATTTTTTCAAACCTGCTTTAACTCCTACATAGATCCAGTAATAACTTTGCTAGATAGATGGGGAAAAGAGTTTAAGTTATTTAAACAGCAGCAAATGTATTGGATTTCTCATTTGAAGTGCCATTTGCAATACTCTAAGGAACTTCACATTTGGCTGAAATAGCACACACCATTATTCAACTAGAATGCTGTATAACTTCTGGCAGGCTAAAAAGACATTATTAATATCGTCATCATCATCATCATCATCATCACCACTACCATCAACATCACCATTATTTTGAAAAAAGGCATTTAATCTCCCCCCAGGAATTCTAACTTGAATATAGTCCAGCTTGTAAGAATCGTGCTATACATTTTTTTTAAATGAGTAAATGATAGGATGAGAAAATAGCTCTGATGTTTTATTATCTTGGAATCTGGGACTATAAAGAGACCTGAATTATACAATGTAAAATTATGGGAGAATAAAATGGCACAATGTGTAGTAATTTACAATCAATTTAATATGTGTCAAGTCATAAATCTGTTCTTCAAATAGATTTCTCACTATTGGAATGAGTATTTAATTTTAATGTTTATGTGTTTCCCCTGTGCCATTTCTTAAGGAGTTGTTTCAATAAAATTTTATAATACAGATATTTTTGACCTGATCAAATCACTGCATTTTATATATGTGGAAAACTTCACAACCTGTCAATATATTCCAGCTGAAATTTTCAAAACCTGGCATCAAAAAGGTACACGTATATTGCACATTTGAGTTCCCCTGTTGACACTTAGCAAATACCCATTTTCATGCCTAAGTGCCTGCTGAAGTGAAATAATTGTGCATTTACTGCCAAATTCAATACCTAAGTTGAAAGAGTGGCTTCTATTTTGAAGACGGTTAAATATTTTCTGTAGTGGTCTTCAGCATTTGTCAAGCTGATTTGAAGAATGGAAAAGAAGTTGTCACAGAACTAAGCTATTTATTCAGTGATGCCACAACCTTAGGTAGAATGCCTTCTCTAGTGTGATATGTATTTATTATATGGGTTTCTAGATAATGTATTTTAATATAGTGTATCTCCTCAGAACACAATTAAATTCACATTGTTTCTAGTTGACATTTTTCTTCAACAACATTATTCCAGATATTTGAAGCATTTCCAAGCAATCCACTGAACAGAGTGCACACAATTAGATATTTATGGCAGGTAGAGAAGAACGATACAAACTGAAGTATTCTACCTCCACTGCAGAGAATACTTGCCTTAGGTGAATAATATATAAATTCAGCAAATAAATGTTTCTTCCTGGTCCTGTAAAAACCTCCACAGGGACATTTTAAAAAGGAAAAAGCAAGTGAAAATACCTCTGGCTACCAAGAAGGATTAAATTGCCTGGAAATTAGAAAGTGGAGTTTAAAATATGCATTTTTAACTGAATAAAATGAAATTTTTTTTGTTGAGCAAAGCATTTAGGAGACACCTACTATAGAAATTAGTCAGTTCCAGGCCCAACTATTTGAAATCTATATGGAAAATTTTGATAAGACATAGTAGAGGCCAAAAAAAGAAGGAAGGAAGGAAGGAAGGAAGGAAGGAAGGAAGGAGGCAAGCAAGAAAGAAATTAAAAAACTTAAGTTAGAAAAAAATAAGTGGAAAAGAAATGGGTGATATAATTGTGTGTGTATGTGTGTGAAAGGATGTACAGGTACTGACATTTACTAAGGTACTCCTGTGTTCCTTTGTTTTTTAATAATCCTTTTTGCAGTGTGAGATAAATATCTTAATCTTGATATTCTTTTTAATATTAAAAGAGTTTTGTCAGGGGAAGTAAAATCTCACTGTTTGTACCTCAATCTCATTAATCACATAATATTCAAACAAACAATAAGAAATAATGAATTTGACAAATTAGATTTCCTTTCTGAAAATTTTTGATTTACTTAATCAAACAAATACTTATGAATATTTTATGGAAATTTGTATTTACTAAATTAGACATTTTAGTGTTTTAGACAGCCTAAGTAGAAACAACGTAATAATTTCTGTTACAATGTTTTTACATGAAATCCATATATAAAAGTACAGATGCTAGGAATTTACATGGTTTCTTAATTATCTTTTGAAATTTTTATTTCTACTTATATTCTTATATTTTCAATTCTTTTATTTATCATGCTTTTCTTTTTATTCTTAAATACTTATTTCTCGTTTATTGAAAGGAGTTTTAATTAAGATTATGTAACTGATGAAATTGTAAAGATGGTAAAAAATTTGTGGGCAGGGCTAAAGTATTTCATAAACCTTTACCAGTTCTTCTAATCAAGTACCTTATGCCAAGAGAAGGACACCTTCTTAAAATCAGACACTGTCAATTGCATGTGGAGATGTCCAAGTTCTTACCTTGTGAACTACGGGTGTGATTGTTAGGAAACATGCAGTCTATGTTTAAGTTTTCAAGAAACTCCAAACTGTCTACTAACGTGACTGTCTCACTTGACATTCCAAGCTAGGAAGGAGGAAGAATGTAAAATGTAAAGTGGAGTCAGCAACAGTTCTTGTTGCTCTGCGTCATCTTTAGCACTGACATTGTTGTTGGCTTGTTTGGATTTCAGGAATTCTATTTAGGTGGAGAGTGGTATCACATTAATGGTTTAATGTACACGTAATAACATGATATTGAGCATCATTTCATATCGAATCAGAATCTGTATGTCTTCTCTGGTGATGCATCTTGTTGGGTTTTAATCCTGTGATTCTATTTTTAGATCTTTTTCTGCATATCATTTCTTTATATTTCATCCGTATATGAGTCCTATACAATAGATAATCTTTTTCAAATGTATTGGAACCAAGAGTTCAGATTTGGTTAAACCTTAAAGCCTTTATTCAATTGGGAATGCAGAAGTGACAACTTTTTTTTCTTTCTTCTCAAAAGACATTAAAATCCACACTTTACATTTTACATTCTTCCTCCTAGCTTCTAGGTTTCATTTTCCAGGAAATTGCTCAGATAAGATGATATGTATCTTTACAAGAATAAGAAATACTTTGTGGGGATAACACAACCCAAATTTTTGTTAGTTCAAAAAAGACTTCTCCACCGGACACACTGAAATCAGAAATACAACTATTCTGTGCAGTGGACTCCAGGTCACACTGTCGCCCAGAGTGAGCATGTTCTTTGGAGGCTTTAATCCTGAGAGGACTCCATTATCATTTGGTCTCTGCATTAGAATTTGTCGTTGAATGGCTGTTTCCCAAAATCATACCAGCTGAGACAAGGGAGGCTTAGCTCAAAAATGCATCTATGTACTGCCCAGTTGCAAGGCAGAAAACTGCTTGTATATTTAAAATGATAATTTTTCAAAGTTTCATCATTCTTTAGTCTAGGCTTAAATGGTTCAAATGCATGAAAATGATTGTTCAGTTCCAAGGATTCATATGGTTTAGGATTACTGGGTCACTTCTGTAAAAAAAAAAAAAAAAAAGAATGAAAAATAAAACTGAACAACAATAACAACAAAACAGAATATTTACCCAAAAGTGTTACCCAAAGGAAATTTAATTGATGGTGATAGTGAATTTTTGGAATGAAACTTTGAGTTTTCAGTGATATGATTAATGCTGAAATTATTTTTTCAGGTTTCATTGGAAACAGTTTTTTAAACCTTAACTATAATTTTTTAATATTTTTATTTGAGCAGAGTTAACACAATGGTATATTATTTTTAGGAGTACAGCATACTGATTTAACTATTCTGTATATTATACCATACTCTCCATAAATGTAGCTACCATATATCACCATAGCCTATCATTATAGTATCAATGACTAAATTCCTTATGCTGGGCCTTTTCTTCCCATGACTTATTCCTTCCATAACTGGAAGTCTCTCATTCCCCTTTACCCATTTTGCTCCTTCCCTCACTCCCCTTTCCTCTGGCAATCATCAGTTTTTTTTCTGTATTTATGGGTTCTGGTTTTTGCTTGTTTGGTTGTTTATTCATTTATTATTTATTTATTTACTTACTTACTTTAGAATCCATATATGGATGAAATCATGTGGTAATTGTCTTTATCAGCCGACTTATTTCACATATAATAACCTCTAAGTCAATCTCTGTTGCTGTTAAGTGGCAAGCTCACATCTTTTTTTATGGATAAGTAATATTTCATTATATATATAATGCTATCTATACATATATGTATATATAACATCTTCATTATCCATTCAACTACTGATGAATACTTAGGTTGTTTCCATATCTTGGCTATTGTAAATAATGATGCAGTAAACATAAGTGTATATACATCTTTTTAAATTAGTGTTTTTATTTTCTTTGGGTTAATACTCTGTAGTGGAGAAATTATTTTTTTTTAATTTCCAAAATTGAAAATTGAATGTCTATGTCATAGATTCTTAAGTTGACTTTTCATATAAATTTATTTGGGAAATATCCTCCTGTTTGTCTTGTCACTTCCTATTAATTTTCCTGGACTAGTTGAAGGAAGTCATTAGTTTGTCTCTTCTGGCTTTCATAGATTCTGTTTTCCCAGAAGACACTGAGACTGGGATTCAAGTTAAAGTAATGTGACGATTGCAGGAAATACAGGTAGAGGTACAGGGAAAAAAAAGCAGTCAATGCTTTGTACCTCTTACAGTCAACAAAGAGGTACAAGAATGCATTATCTAGCTGTGGACCAGCGAAACTTGATTCTGCAAAGAAATGGTGTTACTCCAACTCTAAGAAGCAGAGTATCTCACATGAGGATCAAGGAGCTGGAGATTGTATGTATGTATATGTATGTATATGTATGTATATATATATATGCAACAGAGACTGTTAGTTTCTGTTGATTGAGGCTGATCTCAGGGACTGTTAATTCTCTACCACTTGGACCTGTTGGGGTTTGGAAGATCCCCTTCCTAAAGCTTTAGAAAAAAAGACCTAGGTCAGAGGTACAGACCTAGGCAGTAGGACTCTGACCTTACAAGTGAGTTTCATTTCAAACTAGTCTAGTGCTAAGGACCAGAGACTTTTTGTACCATCTTTGAGGACATTAGATCCCAAATTTTGGTGTAATATCCCCATAGGACAAGAAACACATCAGTTTATCTGTCTACATCTCGCTTATTTGTGCAAATCCCCTTTGGGTTTATATAAATATTTGGGAATTGTTTTTTTCTTTTCATTTCTTGGGAAGGCAGCCAACTTCCTTATTCTTCTTTATTTTAATTTTGCTTTACTTCTAATTACTTCTAACGAGAATTATTTGAGAACTGCCTAGTCCACAATTTTTCTGGAACAAGAAAGTCCCCATAGTGACATAATTTTATTTACTGGAAGAATTTCCCACTGCAACTATATTATTTGATTGGTTAGTGATTTATATGTTTATAATTTTTCTCTCCTTACTAGGTATAAATTCCATGAATGCAGGGACATTAGCCATCAATCACATAGAGATTAAATGAAAGAAGTTGAATTTGTACCCAGACAGCCTAACTCCAGGGGCCGTGTACTTAACTGGCAAATTACACTGCCAGATAATCTTTGCTCATAATACAATTTTTCTTTCAGTAAAATAGTTTTCATTGTTAATTATTGAAACAACAGCATGGAAAGTTGTTTGCCTATGTTTGTTCACTTAATACTCACAATAAAATTAAGTAGGTATATTATTATTGCTATTATATAGATGAGGGACAGGATTGTTTCAGCTAAGAGGTAATTAATAGCAAAATTCAAACCTAAGGCTGCCCTACTTCAGTTCTGTCTGTACTTTCTTTCCTTTCCTCCTTCCTTCCTCTGTTCTTTCCTTCATTCTTCTTCCCCTCCTTACTTCCTACCCTCTCCTTCTTTACTTGTTAGATATTTATTGCAGTTAATGAAATCCAGCCACTTTATATTCTAGGTACTTGAGGCAAAACAATGAGCAAAATTATCATGCTTAATGACTTAATGTACATTTTAGTGAGGGATACAAAACAAAAAAATGTAAGTAAACAATGGAGATATTACACAATTCAGCAAATATGAAACGAGATAAAATGAATGGCTAAATAGAGAATAGCAGAGCCACGTGGCCTAACCTTAAAAAGGAATTTCTCTGAGGATGGGACATTTTGGCTGAGTCATAGGAAATGAGAAGGATCTAGCTCTGCAGAGTTTAGAGGACACTGCTCTTCAAATATAAAAGCAGCACTTTAAAACACTTTGATCAAGGAGTTTCTGTGAGCTTATGGAAGAACATTATCTGTAAAGGATAGTGAGCAATGGAAAGGAGGTGCAAGATAAAGTTAGAATCAAAGATGCCTCTTGAAATTTGATGATTAAATATCTATTCTCAACCATCTACACTGCCACTTCTGGTCATACACTGTGCTCTGAACATTTCCATATTAATTAAACCTGTCTTTGAGGTTTGCTGTTTTTGTAAATTATATTCCCTCTATCAATGCTACTTTTTTATTTCCTTCTCTTGGAAAAACTTTTAGGTCCTATTTCCTCTTTTAAAGATTTTTTCCTTGTTTCTCCAGGCAAATTTAATTCCTCCCTCTTCTAAATAACTCTTGTATTTTTATTGTGGCATTTACCACATCTTAGTTCAATAGTCTGTTTATAGATATGTGTCTCTGCACTAAACTCTGAGCTCTTGTGAGACAATGATCTCCTATTCATTGTGTGTTTCAGAGCATGCCCTTTTTAAAAAGTCAGGTTTATTATATTCTAATTTACATAGAGTAAATGTCACATTTTTAGTGTGTAGTTCAATGTATTTTAACCAAAAAAATGCAGTCATGTGGCAACCCCAATCATTGCTCAGATTATTTCCATAAGCCAAAAAAAGTCCCCTCATTCCTTTTGCATTCAAACCCTCTCCAACTCTGTTCCCTTGCAGTTAGTGATCTATCTCTATAGTTATGCCAGTTTCAAATGTATATAAATAAAAACATGGAACATTTTGATCCTGCTTCTCTTATATAGTATAATGCATTTGGTTGCAACCATTTGATTGTCAGTAATACATAGATAAGATATATAGATATAGATATGATAATACTCAGCAATCTATATATATAGACATATATATAGATATATATAGATGGACAGTAGTCCATCCATATGGGATCATACTCAGCAATAGATATAGATTGCTGAGTATGATCCCATATGAATGGACTACTGTTTCTCTATATATTTACAGGTTGCAAGGCATATAGGTTGTTTCAGGTTTGGAGATTATTTATATGGCTGGTATTCATGGACTGACATTTTTGTGGATATGTTTTCATTTATCTTCATCAAATATCTAAGACACTTGAAACTTCTGGGTCCTACATTTAGGGCACACTTAAATTTGTAAAAGAAGCTACCAAACTGTTTTCTAAAGAAGCTATGCCATTTTGCATTGACAGCATCAATGTATCAGAGTTTATGTTGGTATTGTCACATTGTCTTTTATTCTCCATTCCAGTTTTCTCTATGTCGTGGTATCTCACTGTGGTTTTAATTTCTTTACAAATGATGATGAACATGTTTATTTGTTTATTCCCCATTTATATATCATCTTTGACCAAATATCTATGAAAATCATCTACCATTTCAAAAATATCACTGTCAAGTTTTGAGAGTTTTTATATATTCTGGATATACATATTTCATCTGACAAGCATTTTGAAAATGAATTTTTCTTTGTGACATTTCTTTAATTTTTTATAGTGACTTTGGGAAGGTAGACATTTTGATGAAGTCCAGTTTATAAATATTTTAATGGATCATACCTTTGTGTCATATCAGAAATATTTCCCTAACTCAAATTCCCAATGAATCTCCTCAATGTTTTCTTGTCGATTGCTTATATTTGAGGTTTGGCATTTTGTTCCATGATCCACTTTGACTAAATTCTTTAATGTAGCACAAGGTATAGGTTTGAGGTTCATTTGATTTTATATGATATCCAATTGTTCCGTTACTGTTAATGGACTTAAATGTATTCCATTAGGTTTCTTGGCATATTTGTATCAAATTAGTTGGTCATATATGTGACACTTTATAGATTCACAATGTACAATCCATATCTAAACATTCACTAATACTATACCGTGTTAATAACTCTAGCTTTGTTTTTGGTCTTGAATTCAGGTAGTATGAGTCTTCTACCTTTCGTTCATCTTCCCTTGTTTCCACATAAGATAATCACTTATTGAATTCTTTTAAAAAAGAATAACAGGGAAACCTGGCTGGTTCAGTCGATAAAGCATGTGACTCTTGATCTTGGATTGTGAGTTCAAGCCCCGCATTTGTCATAGAGCTCACTTAAACAATAAGTAAGTAAGTAAGTAAGTAAGTAAGTAAATAAATAAATAAATAAATAAATAAATAAATAAATAAAATCTAGGAATATAACTGGCTTGTGATGAACATATAAGCTCTAATTCCTATGACATATCTCTCTTTAATATCACTCTGATGGGAATAACCAAGTAGACTAACATGTTCATAGTCAAAAGCAATAGCACATCATGCCAGGAGTCAAGCATGTAATACATTTTATCTAAATCACATTGCTGGGCATTTAGGAGTGATGACACCTTTAAGAAAATGTTAGATATTGATGCTAGAGGGAAAGTGAATATATTCTGAGCAGCCAAAACAAACAAAAAAACAAATCCAAAAAAAAATTCTCACCATCAGTTAAAAAAAGCGTACTTTATTTTTTTCAAAAGTAATTTCCAAAATTAAATAAAAGATTTCCATATTTATGTATGTATGTATGTATTTATATAATGTATTTTCAAGCTGGCTAACATACAGTGTGTACAATATGGTATTGGTTTTAGGAGTTCCTGAAGAAGAAGAGAGAGAGAAAGGGGCAGAAGGTTTACTTGAAGAAATTATAAGTGAGAACTTCCCCAATATGGGGAAGGAAGTAGACATCCAAATTCAGGAGGCACAGAGAACTCCCTTCAGGTGTTAACAGGTAGAGGTCTTCTCCACAACATATAATATTGAAACTGGCACAATACAAAGATAAAGAGAATTCTGAAAGCAGGGTGTACACATTACTTTTAATTTAGAATGATTAAAAGTCACATGAATGCAGAATTGGTTAAATACAGTTTGGAGAAGGGGCAAATGTCTTAGTCAATATTACAATATTGTGAACCATAAACATATTAATTTAAAAAAAAAAAACTTTTTTTTTTTTTAATGGACAACCTGAGGTGGTTTTTATGCAGCCTAACATCATCACTGATTTTTTTCTTAAGTTAATACAAGTGCACTCTACAGGTAGCTTCAAATTCCTGTCATAGATAAATGCTTTTAGCTCTTTCTTTTCTTGTATCATGTTTACGTACCTTCATCAGTCCGAGGTACTTTGTGCTTATTTAGTTTTTTTTTTTTTAAGTGGTCCTTAATTAACAAATGGTTTGACATTCTTCTGTAAAATGAGATTTAAGCTAATATTTTTAATGAATTTATGCTTGAAAATGGCACTTCACAGGGGAATATGATAAACTTATTATTATTCAATACGATGATTGGTGAGTCTCTAAATAGACTTTTGAATGTTACCAATGCATATTTTCATGATCAGAAAGGATTTTAATAGGACACTCTGAGAAGCAGAATAATTGGAATACAAAAGAACATGATGATATAACATGATATTGGAATGAGATCGTGTGTTGCTCAAAATGGAATTAAAATGTCTTCTCCAAACAAATCAATATCAATTGTATTTGTGAGAAGGAGATTTATATAGTAAGTAATTGCTATCTAGATGATCCGTTCCTTGCTTTGAGAAATAGAGACAAACCACTGTACAGACACAGTCATTTAGAAAACATCTTTTCACTCTGTCAGAATGTATTGTAGTAGCTGGGCCCATCTTTCATCACCCAAAAGCAATAGGCTTCAGAAACAAATTAGATCAACCTCCTGTCCTTCAGCAGAAGGTTTCTCTTAAACTTGAAGAATTTTAGCTTACAACAGCTGATTCTTAGAATTTGGGAAGCAAAACATCTGGATGATAGAGTAAATGTTTCAAGTTATCCTGAATAATACAATATTTCTAAGGTAGATCCATTTAATTTTGTTTTTTTTAATGTCTTGATATTTATTGTACTCTTTAAAATAGTTTTATTAATCCTGACATGACTTTAAAACTCTCAGCATAAGCCTAATAAAACAAGATACAGGACAGATTAATTTATTTTATTAAATAGACTAGATAATTTACCATCATAAAAACAGAGCCTGAGGCTAAAAGTACAAATAAAGAAATATTTACATCTTTATCATTAGACATCATGTGGAGAATGCCCTTACCATAAAATGGACTTTTAACCTTCCCTCACTAGTCTCATCAAATTCATCATAAAAATAAAATAATTTAGAATTAATAAAACATGTGCTACTCTAATACTATATAATAATTGTTATAATCCTATATAGATTTTTAGTATTTATTATGTTTTTAAAATAAACTTAATTAAAGCCATAAATTAAACCAAACATGGTACGAGAGATAACAGCGTCAAATAGTAAAATAATATTTCTTAAGTTTTACAGAAAAAAACAAATTCTCAACAACATCACATGTATCAGGTCTTGGATTAGATTTTAGCCAATATACAAGCCATTAAGTTAACCTATTAATATCTTATAGATTATACTGGAAGGAAAAGACTCTGGTTCAGAGACATAAGATTGTTACCATTTACACCATAGCAAGTAACAGGTAAATCCACGTTTGCATCAATTAAGTCACCCACAAGTCCCACAGGGATGAAGCAATATCAGCTCAAATGGAAAGTAGGGTTTGTTTTGCAGCTGAGAAATATGGAGAATTTTTGTGGAAATATTTGTGGATCCACCACTTAGGAAGCAAGTTTGTTCTTTGTTGCAGAGGCAAATATTACCTTATTCCTAAAGATTACCTGCTGGAAGTATGCCAAGTAATAAGAGTTATCAAGTAAAATGTGTAGGAGCATGAGAAACCCATGAAGGAGTGTCTCTCTCCAAAAGAATTTACTATAAATATGCATATTACAGATTCCTTTACAGGTAGATAAGTCATACATAGTATATATATCATATATATTTTTAATGATTTATTTTTTAGTTCATTTATTTATTTTTAGAGAGAGAATGAGTTGAGGAGGGGTAGAGAGTGAGGGATAGAATCTTTTTTTTTAGGTCAAAAATACAAATTATTTTTTCTTTTATAGTTTATTGTCAAGTTGGTTTCCATATAACACCCAGTGCTCATCCCAACAAGTGCCCTCCTCCATGCCCATCATCCCCCTTCCCCTCTACTCTATTCCATCATCAATCCTCAGTTTGTTCCCAGTATTCAAGTCTCTCTCCCTCTACCCAACTTTTTTCCCCTTCTCCTCCCCCACTGTCCTCTGTTAAGTTTCTCCTGTTCCATTTATCAGTGACAACACATGGTATCTGTCCTGCTCTGCCTGACTTATTTCACTTAGCATAACACCCCCGAGTTCCATCCATGTTGGTACAAATGGCCAGATTTCATTCTTTCTCATTGCCATGTAGTAGTCCATTCTATATATAAACCACACCTAAGCAGGCTCTGCACTTCCAGCATAGCACAGAGTCTGATGTGGGCTTGAACTCACAAACCATAAGATCACAACCTGAGCTGAGATCAAGAGTCAGGTGCTTAACTGACTGAGCCACCCAGGCGTGTATGTATATATATATATATATATATATATATATATATATATATATATATATATATATATATATATGTGATTTTACAAATCAGGAGGAGAGAATTTTATGATGCAAATGAGGTAGTCAACATGTAGGTTACTTCAGAATAGAAAATTTTGCTGGAGATAGTCAAACCTCTGGTCAGTTGTAACTCAAATAAATGCCTTTGACTGGTAAAATTTTAGGCCTAGAAGGACTTAGGAAAAACATAGTTTATGTTTACATATTTTTAGAATAAGAAACTAGAGAGATTAAAATGGTCTGTTCATGGTAAAGTAGTAGATTAGAAGCAAAACTAGAAACTAATTCTTTCATTTCCCAAACTGAAATTTGATTAAATTGTAAAAATGCATCTAAATCTCAACAAATGAAATAGGGAAAATACAGATTTAATAAGATTAATTAAAATTATAATAATACTAATATTAGATAATACTTATTGAGGACTTACTACACATTATATTTATCTATTTGTATATTTATTTATTTACTTAATAAATAAACACATGCAAGCAAGGGAGGGGTAGAAAGAGAGAGAGAGATGGGGAGGGAATCCCAAGCAGCTGATAGAGCAGAGCCTGATGCAGGGCTTGGTTAACCATGTCTTAAGTGATGGGACCATAATTGTATGTAAATAGTGTGGCTTTAGAGCAGGTATTGTCAACCATTAAAACATGTATTTAGGCACAATCTAAGACACAGGCAAAGTGTGAGAAAAATACAATATGGGAAAGAATAAAATTAATGTTATACTTGTTATGCATGTTATGTCTGATCGATCCATTCTAACACAAGAGAAGAGGTTGGACAGAGATTTAATCCTACAAATTGGACTTTTTGGCAAAACTCCTATACACTGAAACTGTTCCTAAACTTGGTAGATATAAATGAAGAGATGTGACTATACAAAAATGTGGAGGTGCATCCAAAACAATTTTTCCAAAATGCACCATCTATCTTAGGAGTCTCAAAACAGTGATTAGAGACCATGATGTCAAGGTAAATAGGTGTTCAGAAAACTAAGATCTTACAAGATCACATTATCCTAAGAGTTATAGTGATTGTGAACTCATTTATATTGTGTTAAGTATCAAGGCCTAGATGATTACAAGTGTCCCTTTGACCAGTGTCAGAAGAAATTACAAAATGTTACATCCAGTAAAAAAAACATGTCATTCCACAAGGTACATCAAACTAAATTGTCATGTCTTGATAAACTCTTATGCATACCTACCAATTTCCAACTATTTTCAGTGATCATAGAGCAGAGGCATAATAAAATGTTACTGGAAAATGATGCATTATTTCCAATGACTAAACTGAGGATTTTTTCCGAGTTTCTCCCACCTCTACTGCCTGGCCCTTTCCCTTAGCCTACATCAGTAACCCTTTTGTGGACACCATTTTGGATAAAACCAAGTCTAGTCATCTAAATCACATTATCAACATCAGCTGTTCCTAGGTTGGCCTTATGCTGACATACAATGTCAGCTTGTCCTTTCTGTATGTATGTAAAAAGGGATAAAAACTTAAGTTATTGAGTTTGATGAATAGATGAGGCCTCTAAAGCACTGAAGAAGTTCTAAAATATACTGGATGATGGAGAAATAGAAATTTGTGAATGTAAAAGTTTGATTTTCCACCGGCAGTTTCGGCAATGAATACAATATTACAGGTTTCATTCCATCCTAGTTTTTCATGTTCCCAGGAGATAATGCTTTATTTATGTGAAAACTATTTAGTCATCCATTTATACATCTGTCAATAGTTTTATTGGAAGATTCTTTAAATTGTATTTGCATTTGGGGTATAATACGGATTTTGATTTTGCCATAGTTATATGGGATAATCTTTGTAGAACAGTGTTTAATGAGAAAAGATAGCTAAATTATAACAACTGCACACTGCTATGATATTGTCTACTTTATTATTATTATTGAAGAAGATATTGTAGAACCTCTCAAATATGATTTCTTTAAATTTGGTTTAACAGAATAAACAACTCTTGTTTAATTCATATCAAAAACATTTTTAACTTCGATGCTGTAGTTGAGGAGGAAGTGAATACTACCAAATGGGAGTGCAGGTTTATTATGCACTTAAATGTTAAAGTGTTTTATTTAAGGATTATTGTCCATTTACAAACATAACACTTATAGAATATGGTCATTTTAAATTACTGAAAATAAAGTATTTTTATATCTTACCCTAAAGAGCTATAAACATTATGATGCACACTTTATTGCGGCATAACCTACAATATGTTGTCATGCAAACTGCAGAATTTTTTTAAGTAAGTAAATTACTTTTTAAATGCCACTTATTTTATGTTCTTGCTGATAGAGAACACAGCATATATTGACTATGCTGGGTTAATTTCTTTTTTATTATTTTACTACTTTCTCTGGCGGATAATTTCTCCTTAATTTTCGTTTCATGAATTATTCTGTTTTGCACAAATTATACAACCCAAAAATAAGCTTAAAGTCATTCAGATCATATGCTAGCTATTTCTTAATAGAAATACTCAATTTGTTCCAATACTTATGCCTTCTGTCTTTCTGGTTTATATAAATTATGATCCCATTAAGCCTTTACAGTTACACAGTTGCCATATTGTACATTCTCTAGTGTAGAATATTTATCTCCCAGTCTACTAGGAATCATGAATGATAATGATCTTAGAATTAATTAACATTTTTACTCATAATATACTTCCTAAGATTTTTCATACCATACTTTAAGAGAATTCATATGTGTTTACATTACCTTTTCCACCTCTACCATTAACTTTGAAAACTTGGGCCTCACATATGAAAATCCTTTTATATTTTCTAGACATCACAAGTTATAAAGTAACTTAAATGAGTACTTCTGAATTTAAGAAAATAAAAAGGCAGTAACTAAATTGCTAAAAAAAAAAAAAAGTTAATTTACCTGTGGAGACAGGAAAAACACAATTGATTGCCGGGGTTTTGAGGATACCGGGAGGTGGGATGAATAGGAGGAACACAGGAACATTTTAGGGCAGTGAAACTATTCTGTTTGATACTGAAATAGTGCATGCATGCCACATGACTTGTCCAAACCCATAGATTGCTTAACACAAAGAGTGAACTCTAATGTAAAGGATGGGCCTTAGTTAATAATAATGTATAAATATTGGCTTTTTAATTCAAACAAATGTATCACACCAATGCAAAATGTTGGTAATAGGAGACTAGGAGAGGAAATGCTGAGAAAATTATGTGGGGACTTTCTTTACTTCCCATTCAATTTTTCTGTAAACCTAAAACTACCCTAATAAATAAAGTCTACTGGTAAAAAATTAAAAAAAAAATTTTTAATGCTAATTTAGAGTCAGAAAGAAACATAAAGATTTTTGACTTCCTTTAGACCTTCATTTTCTAATAGTGTTGTCTTAGAATCATTTAAATTATCTGTGCTTTGGTTTCATCATCAATAAATGTTTAATAGTAACTACCTTAAACATTCATTGTGACTGTGAAATCAGAAAATGTCCATAAAGCAACTAACTCAGTATTGACAATAAGCAGGTGCTCCACAATTAACAGATAGTATCAGCTCTCACATAGCCACACATTTATCCATTTAGCAAATATTTGGTAAGTACTTATTGTAGGTCAGGCACTATTCCGTGTTCTGAAAAGGTGAGGAGATAGAGATGAAATCCCTATCCTCTTGGTAAGGATGACTTTCATGCTCAAGAGGCTTTCACAATCCCTCATTTATAAATAGATAAAATATTTTTACTTCTTAAAATACTAGAGGAATGTTTGTTTTTTACATTGAGCACTGACTGACAGATATAGGAAGGAAATTTCTGTAAATCTTATCAAGAGAGTTCTTTTGCATTCCAACTCTGTAAATAAGAATTGTGATATTTACAAATCTATGAATATGTGAGTTTAGCTTTATTCCTATGTAAGTGGGAATTATAACATGTGTCCTTCCTATCTCTCACGCTATAGGATTGATTTGTAAACAATAATGTATATAATTAGGTCACAACATTATTACCATAAGTTTGTGGGTGTTACATAATCCAAAATATCTGTTGCTCTGCTAGCGGAATAAATGTAAAGACATTGTTAGAGGGCATACATAATAACAATCGAGAGAGTTCTTGCATCTGTACCGTAAGATACACAGAAATTATAGCTATTGTGTAAAATTCATCCACCATTATACATCAGTTTTAAAATTTGCAGACGTTTTTAACTATGTGTCAGGCAAAAGCTGGAAGACATTGTCAAAGACTCTGATCTGAGAATCAAAACTAAAGAATTATGTAGCCCTGACTCTGATTTTTTTTTAAATACTGTGCAAAAGAACTACAATTAATAGATATCTATATATCCTATCATACAGAATGCCGATAGGTAGTCCTAATAGTTCAAGACCAGAATTTGGATCTCCAAAGCAGGGCAGTATTCAATTCCCCTTATTGTCAGTGAGACCTCCAGTAAGATTTAGCAAGAATTCGAGGACTAACAGTGTGACTTGCGATGTGAGCTTCAGGCACAGAGATACTTCCATCTGGATCACGGAAGTGTTTAAGATAAAGTAAGTGGTTTGGTAGCAGATAATTTAAATAATATTGACAAAAATCCTCATATTTAATGGATATATTCATACACGTATATATACTGTGCCATATGTATAACAGACATGTGCATATATAGCAGTTATACATGATATTCTTTCCTCCCACCAAAGTGGCAAAGCAGGGATGTGACTAATCCTCACTCATTTTTGTCTCACGTATTCCTCTGTCGGACTTTTTATGTCTTCTGTGCTACTTTAAGATTTCAGTAATTTCACCTTATCTCATAATATAATGTCTTCCATTACATTCATTGTTGTGATGGAAATATAGAGGATGACTAGAAGATATATACTTAATAATGTCTCTGGCTCTGAATACTAAATTCTCCTGATACTGTCCTTTTAGAGAAAAATGAAAACAAAAAAGGGTAATTATCCAGATACTTTTTGGTTTATGAGTGGCAGGACTAATTTTGTTGTGTATTTGGGACACACATAAGCATATGTATGTATGAAATCCTGTCCTCAGTGTTAAAAAACAACTTACGCAACTCTGAACCCTAACTATGGTTCGGGCTCTATTCATTACCATTCACAAATATTGCCTTATGTAATGTTCATCATAATGCCAACAGGTAGTTAGAAATATTGCCCAATTTCACAAAAGAGAAAATTGAAGTTAATAAGATGTTAAATGACTTTCCAGAGATCATATAAAGGAGGTAAATAGTGGAACTAGAATTTAAACAGAATTGACTGGCTTCAGAGTCCATATTTTAATTTCTCTCCTGTGACCATTTACTGGGAGAATTATTTCATTCAGATCTCAGGGTCTGCTTGAACTATGATGGAAAAAAAAAGAGAGAGAGAGAGAGAAAGTCTGTGTTCCATAAGATAGAAAGGGAAAGATAAATGTTGTTTCATATGACACATTTTATGTCACCATAGAAAATGATCACTCAGAAAATTTTAGTCTCTGAGTCTAATACCGTATGGATAAAGTCTCTTATGAGATAATTTACAATTTTTCTATCATCTATCTATATTTCTTTAATTTTTCTGTTGAACATTGCATAAGATTTCTTCACTGTGTATTTTCTTTCCTATACAAGAAGACTATTGTTGTTGATTCAATATTTCATATTAGTTAATGCCATTTGTGCTATAGGGGTGAAGATTTACTCTTGATATAATATACTATTTATTTTTTATATTTACAATCAGTAAATATCAATTTACTATTAATATTGTCATCGTCATTATTATTATTAAAATGTGTGCCCAGCAGGCTGTCGATTGATATAAGGGTGAAGCTGCAACACATCAAGCTTACTATCCCTTGGTTTGTCCAAAGAACTTTTCAAGTAAATTTCCCAAATCCAACTAGAGAACTCAAGTTTCCAAGTATAAACTGCTCCCAAAATTTGAGAGCTTTTGACACTTATCTATAGAGTTTGGAGAGATGCTTCTGCCTGCACTCATAAACATTAAAATTAGAGATATTATATTACATTAATACTTTGGAAAATACAATTGTCAGACCAGTTATAAAGTGCTGTGGACTAGGTATGACAATTGTTGATTTTAAAGTTATTTTTATATTCATTTGGTTAAATGAACTACTATTTTAAGTAGTTCTGTAGGGGTGAAAACATAATATTATTAAAATATTTCATATCTTTGTATCAGGAAGCAATGGAATTTTTGTATGATAATTTTATAGTATTCAGATTTAAAGTTATACCAACAATATTCAGTGGGGAAATTAAAAAATTGGTCTAGTTTTAAATATTAATACATAGCTAATTATATAAGTGATATGTCATCTTAAAATTTTACTTGCTAGATATTCCAAGGTAAGATTAGGTTATCTAGGATATATCAAAGGGAAAACCTAGTCACCGAAAAAATTAAAAAAGAGACTTAAATAAGTTATAGCAGACCCTTTTGACTAGTGAATGTGAAACTGTCCATTGTCTCTATATAATATTGTGATTTCACATGATTTTATTGATATTTTAAAACCAATTTGAGATACATATTTCATTGAAAAATATTTTTAATTGATTGCTATACCAAGGAAAGTATTTTATGCAGGTACAAATAAAAATTTAAGGGGCACCTGGATGGCTCAGTTGGTTAAGCATCCAACTTTGGCTCAGGTCATGATCTCATGGTTCATGGGCTTGAGCCCCATGTAAGGCTCTATTGACAGATCAGCTCTGGAGCCTGCTTTGTATCCTGTGTCCATCTCTCCCCGCTCCTTCCCTGCTCATGATCTCTCTGTGTCTCATAAATAAACATTGAAAAAATTTAAAAAAATAAAAAAAAATTTAAGTCTGTTCAATTTTTATGGAGTCTACTTGATTTCATATATATCAATGTACATTAGTTATAAATGAAGCAATGATAACAGTTTCTTTCTAATATTTCTGGGTACTGTGTATGCTCTTTTACTATGATATATAACTGTAACCCAAATCTTATAACTCCTATAACAAACTAGCCAAGATCAATATAATGTTGATTTTATTTGAATACTTTCATGCAATTCTCTTCTTGATTAATGATTAAGTTGAAATTTAATACAGATTATTTTTTAAATGGTAGATACCAGGAACTTAGTAAATCCAAGATTCTATTTTGCTCTGCCCATGCAAGCTGATCAATCGCAATACAAAATAAAATGAAGACATTCTACTTAATAACTTGGTAGAGAGATATTATTTTGATAATCATAAATATTATGAAAATCTATATTAAAATTAAAAGTACAAATTAGGAAGGGCGCCTGAGTGTCTAGGTCCATTAAGCATGCAGCTTCGACTCAGGTCACAATCTCTTTATCCATTAATTCTATATCCATCCATATATTCTTCATTATCCATTCATCAGTTGATGGACATTTGGGCCCTTCCATAATTTGGCTATTGTTGATAAGACTGCTATAAGCATTGGGGTGCATATGCCACTTTGAATCAGTATTTTTGTATGCTTCGGGTAAATATCTAGAAATGCAATTGCTGGGTCATAGGGCAGTTCTTATTTTTAAGTTTTTGAGGAACCACAGTACTGTTTTCAAGAGTGGCTGTACTAATTTGCATTCCTACTAACAGTGTATTTGGGTTCCCCTTTCTCTGCATCCTCACCAACATCTGCTGTTTCCTGTGTTGTTAATTTTAACCATTCTTACAGATGTGAGGTGGCATCTTATTGTGGTTTTGATTTGTATTCCCCTGATGATGAGTGATGTTGAGAATCTTTACATGTATTTTTTAGGCATCTGTATGTCTTTGGAAAAATGTCGATTCATGCATTCTGCCCATTTCTTAACTGATTTACTTGGTTTTGGGGTATTACAGTTTGATAAGCTCTTTATAGATTTTGGATACTATTTATCAGATATGGCATTTGCAAATATCTTCTCCCATTCTCTAGGCTGTCTTTTAATTGTGTTGATTGCTTTCATCACTGTGCAGAAGCATTTTATCTTGATGAAGTCCCAATAGTTCATTTTTGCTTTTGTTTTTCTTGCCTCCAGAGACTTGTTTAGTAAGAAGTTGCTGTGGTGGAGGTCAAAGAGATTGCTGCCTGTGTTCTCCTCCAGGATTTTGATGATTATTCCTGTCTCACATTTAGGCCTTTCATCTATTTTGAATTTAGTTTTGTGTATAGTGTATGAAAGTAGTCTAGTTTCATTCTTCTGCATGTTGCTCTCCAGTTTTCCTAACACCATTTGCTGGAGAGACTGTCTTTATTCCATTGGATATTCTTTCTTGCTTGGCAAAGATTAGTTGATCATATGGTAGTGGGTCCATTTCCGGGTCTTTTATTCTGTTCCATTTATCAGGTGTCTGGTTTTTGTGAGAATACCATTCTGTCTTGATGACTACAACTTTATAATATAGTTTGAAGTTTGGAATTGTGATGCCCCCAACTTTGCTTTGCTTTTTTCAAGGCTGTTTTGGATATTTGGAATCTTTTGTGGATCCATACAAATTTTAGAATTGTTTTTTGCTATCTCTGTGAAAAATACTGCTAGTATTTTGATAGAAATTGCATTAAAACTATAGATTGTTTTGGGTAGTATAGACATTTTAACATTATTTTTTCCTCTAATCCACAAGCATTGAATGCTTTTCCATATCTTTATGTGCTATTTAATTTCTTTTGTAAGTGTTCTATAGTTTTCAGAGTATAGATCTTTTACCGTATAATTTTTTGTAATATCCTCTATAATTATTTGTATTTCTGTGGTGTTGGTTGTAATCTCTCCTTTTTCATTTGTGATTTTATTTATTTGAGTCCTTTCTCTTTACTGTTTTATAAGTCTTGCAATTTTATTAAATCTTTCAAAGAACCACCTTTTTCAAAGAATGAACAGTTTGATTCATCTGTTCTACTTGTTTTTATCTAGTTGTTTCTATATCATTTATTTCTGCTTTAATCAGTTATTTCCCTTCTCATGCTGGCTTTAGGCTACTTTTCTAGCTCATTTGGGTGTAAGTTTGTGTATTTGAGACTTGCTTCCTGATATAGGCCTGTATTGTTGCACACTTCCCTCTTATTACCACTTTTGCTGTATCCAAAAATTTTGGATGGTTGTGTGTTCATTTTCATTTGCTTCCATATATTTATTTGTTTCTTCTTCAGTTTTCTGATTAACCAACCATCAGATCTGTCTTAATGTTTTTTTTTTTTTTTTTTTTTTTATTTCTAGGAGAGAGAGAGAGACAGCAGAGCAGGGGAGGGTCAGAGAGAGAGGAGTCACAGACTGAAACAGGCTCCAGGCTCTGAGCTGGCAGTCAGCACAGAGCCCGACGCGGGGCTCGAACCCACGAACCGCGAGATCATGACCTAAGCGAAAGTCGGACGCTTAACCGACTAAGCCACCCAGGCGCCCCAACCAACCATCAGATCTGTCTTAAGAATAATAAAGAGGAAACTGAAACAGAGTTATAAAAATAAAAATGTTGAATCAGTATCAAAATTCCCAGCAAAGATCAAGTGTAGATAGTTAATTATACAGGCTTTTTCAAGTTTTATTGAAGAATTTATAACAGTATAAGTTCTGTCAATTCCAATATATAGAAGAGGCCAGTCTTACCCTGAAAAGAAAGCCAAATATAAAAAAAAAAAAATTATAGACCAGTATTCCATATGGATATAGAAACAAAATTTCTCAACATAATGTTAAGAAACTTAATTTAGCAACATATATAAATGATTATATACCATAATAAAAAGGAATTTATTCAGCATATGAAACCTATCTAACATAAAAAAACATAATGCAACATATCACACCCATATAATAGATTAACCCATTAACACACACACACATACACACACACACACACACACACACATAATTACTTCCATTGAAATGGAATGTAATAAGAATTTGACAAAACCTGATTTTCAAAGAAAACACTCAATAAATTTAGAATAAAAGATAACTTTCTCCAGACTACAGCATCTAGGAAAAATTTACAACTAATGTACTCAGTGATAAAAACACTGAGAGTTTTCCCTTTTTTTTTGTATGCTGCATTATGTTCCAGAACAATACATGTTGAATTATTAACCCAAGTACCTGTAACCTGTAACCTGTAACCTGTGACCATATTTGGAAATAGGGTCTTTGCAGCTATAACTACGATGTAAGTAAAAATGATGTCATAGTGGAGAAGAATGGACCCGTGATCTAATATGACTAATGTCCTGACAAGAAGAGGAGAAGAGACAGAGACAAATACAGAGAAAAGAATGTTATATAAAGAGATACATAGACATATGTAAAGAGAGAAAACAGTCATGATACAGCAGAGGCATAGATTGAAGTTATGCAGTTGAAAGTCATCAGATGTCTTGGACTGGTGTCAAGCATCTCTGTAGGGCAGAGAACACATCCCTACTAACAGCTTGATTGAACTTATAGGCTCTGGAACTGTATTAGGATATATTTTGATTGTTTTAAGTCACCCAGTTTTGGTGGTTTATTATAGTAGATTTGGAAATTAATACACCTCCTAAGATCAAAAATAAGAAAAGATTGTCCACTCTCACCAATTCTATTTAACATAGTCCTCGAAGTTCTTGCCAGATTAGGCAAAAAAAAAAAAAAAAAAAGAAAGAAAGAAAGAAAGAAAATGCATCTAAAATCAATAAGGAAGAAGTAAAATTACTTCTAATTTTATATGACGTAATCCTAAAAGTCCACAACAAGGAACTATTTACACTAATAAATGGATTCAACAAGTCTGAAAGGTATCATATGAATACACAAAAACACTTATAATGTTATACATTAGCAATGAACAATCTGAAAAAGAAATTAAGAAAATGATTTCATTTATAATTGCCATGAAAAGAATAAAATATTTAGAAATAGGTTTAACCAAGGAGCTGCAAGACTTGCACACTGAAAACGGTAATACTTTCCTGAGAGAAAATCTAATAAATGAAAAGTTATCTTATGTTCAGAATTTGGAGAACTTAATATTTTCACATAGTGTTTTTACCCAGAGTGATCCATATATTTAATGCAATCTTTATCAATACCCAATGGTTTTTTTTTTAGAATTGGAAAACCTGATCCTCAAATTCGTAAAACTGTTAGGAATTTCAAACAGTAAAAAAAAAAAAAACTTGACAAAATAACAAAAAAATTTACATATGCTGATTCCAAAAGTTACTACAAATCTATGATAATGAAACAGTGGCTCTGACCTAAGGATAGAGATCTAGAAAAATGCAATAGTACAAAACATAGACAAAACCTGTGGTCAATAATTTTTGGCAAAGGGCCAACAGTACTGCATGAGAGAAGTAGAGACTGCAATAATTAGTGCTAAGACAAATAGGCATCCACTTACAGAAAAATGAAGTTCAACTGTTATCTCAGATCATATACAAAATTTAGAAAAGAAGCAATGACTTAAACATAACAAGTAAAACACTAAGACTTAGAAAAAACAGTGATAAATCTATATAATCTTGGATTTGGCAACAGAGTTTTAGATATGGCATCAAAACACAATCAGAAAAAGAAAAGAGATAAATTGGACTTTATCAAAATTAAAAATGTTTACGTGTCAATTGATACTATCAGAAGAAAGAGAAGACAACTCACAGAGAAAATATTTGCATATCATATAGCTGATCAGGATCTAGTATCTAGAATATATGAAGAACTCTTATGACTCAACAATATAAACACAATGCATGGGCAAAAGCTTGTACAGACTTTTCTCCAAAGAATATATACGAATGACTAACAAGCATATGAGAAGATTCTCAGCATTATTAGTCATTAGGGAAATGTACACCGAAATCACAATGAGATACCGTTTCAGACCAATTAACTGTCTATAATTTAATGCAAAACCAAACAACAGCAAATAAGATATGTTGGTGAGGATGTGGAGTTAAGGAATCCTCATATGTTGTGAGTGTCAAAGTAAAATAGGACAGCTACTCTATAAAACAGATTCATTTCTCAGTAAGTGAAACATAGAGTAACTATAAGACCCGGCAATTTCTTTCTAGTATATGCTTTAAAGAATTGTAAAATTTCTGATTATACACTTGTAAAAGAATGTTCATAACTATAATATTCACAATAGCCAAAAGTAGAGCAAGCCGATTATCAACCAACTGATAAATGAATAAACAAGTAGTAGCATAGCCATGCAGTGGAGTATTATTCAGCTATAAAGAGGTGTGAAATACTGCTACCTGCTCTAAGCTGATTAGTCCAGGAAACAGTATGCTAAATAGAAGGATCTACATCAAAGACCACATATTGTATAATTGCGTTTATATCCAATATGCAGAAAATATAAATTTATAAAGACAGAAAGCTGATTGGTAGCTGTCAAGGGATTGAGGTAAGGAGATGAAGAGTGAATGCTTCATGAATATAGGTTTCTATTTGGTGTGATAAAAAAGCTTTGGAAGCAGGAATTTGTAAGCCCCATTTCAACTAAAAAAAAAGTAAAAGACATGTTAAAAAAAAATAATATTTCTCTATAATAATCCAGTTACTTTTCTCTAAATTACTACATTAAATTTCGTTTTCTTTATCATACAGATAACTTTATTTTTAACAATTATTCTATGAAAAATTTGATCTCCAATACCTTGTAACTTGATTTTTATTAGTTTTAATTTAGTTAGTAATTAGATTTAGTAACTACATTGGTTCATTTCTTAGTTAATAGATTTCACCTATTCTAACTATAAATTCTTTTCATTAGACTATGACATGTATACTTTCTTAAACATAATCTGTGAATTCTCATAATAGTTCTTCAATATTGAATTATTTAATTCAATTATTTAAATGTGGGTTATTGAAATAAACTGTATTTAAGTATTGCATATTCTGATTCATCAGTTTTAAAACTCTCAGTTGTAAGACCATCGTAATTAATATTTTATGTCAAAGTCAAACGGGGTAAATTTAAAAAAGAGAGACATTTTGTTTTATGAAGTCTAAATATATTATGTGGATAAAGATAAAGACTATTTAAGAAAATAGTCACAGATGGAGAGCAGAATAAATATTCCTTAAGATTAACATGCTGTGCTCCCCATGTGTCTGTGAGAGTACATTCACTTACCATATCAGTTAATGTGTCTGCTGTCTTTGAGATCTATTTAGATGGCACTGTTACCCTGTGAGAGCACTCACTCAGTGAACAGCTGAATCTACCTTCTCAAATTACTATATTATGAAAGCGTACAACATACTTTACTGTAATTTCTTTGAAGCAATTATTTCTATCATGGTGAAGTCATAAAAAATAATTGATCACCAATGTAGAGTGTGATCTTAAACTACTAAATTGTGGTATGTCTCCCTTCCCTGAAGGAATATGTGATTTATGTAGCTTGAGAGCATATTTCCTTCATTAATACAACTGGCTCGTGATCTCTATAGACTTGTAGAGGATAGCAAAGTTTACCTATATTAATATTTTCTTGGTTTTCTAATTCTTAAATAAATTGTAGATTTCTTAAAGGTCTAAGAGCACAGATTTGATTCTTTTTTTTTACTTGTAAAATATCATCAATATTATATTATTCCTCTATGATTTCTACATAGTATGAGTACTGGGTGATTTAAACTAATATTTTAAGATTGCTGTCTTAAATAAATAATTGTTCAACAAACCTCTAAACATGTACTCATATGGATTAAAAAATGAAAGAAACATATTATACTTTTAGACAAGGTTTATGCCTGACATACATGTAAGTATCTATATCTAGGAAAATTATGATTACTTTAGTTACTGGAGAGCTAACCAAAATGGACTTATGATAGAAAACAATCAATAAAATTATTTTCAATATGCCGTGGAAGAACAGAATTTGATATGATTGTTTGCAAGCAAAAGTGGATCTAGGGCTTAAATGTGATTATCCAAACCGTCTCTTTTGTTTCCCCTTCCAACTCATCTATTCTTTTATTGGCCTTGTCAGACAAAAACAACCTGAACAATGAACAGTAACCAGATTCATGTTCTTTCCGTATCATAACCCAGGAGTCCAGTGGGTCTTTCTCATTAATTTTAGACATTTTTTGGAGTCCATTGCTCAACATCTTTCATTTTATTACTCCCATTACACCGCTTTGTGGTAATTAGGAGGAAGCTGATACTCTGTGGTCTGTTATTTGAAGAAGGGGTAAAGGTAAATATTTTCCAAAAATAAGCATTGTTCTGTATAAAAATATATAAATATAAATATGCACACACCAAAAAGACCCACTAAGATTGAAGAGTCCTACTATTTTTCCCCTCTCATTTATATGGGGAGGTAGGTATATACTCAAAAGACTAAGAGAATTGAGGAAGGGAAACGTAGATATGAATTATAATTTGGTATACACTGAACTTTCACATTAATTTCCTGTGAAAAACTGCATACTTTTTCATGAGGTTCAAGAATCATCTTTTTTTTTTTTTAATTTATTTATTCTAGGAGAGACCGAGACAGTGTGAGCAGGGGACGGTCAGAGAGAGAGGGAGTCACAGACTGAAACAGGCTTCAGGCTCTGAGCTGGCAGTCAGCACAGAGCCCGACGCGGGGCTCGAACCCACGAACCGCGAGATCATGACCCAAGCGAAAGTCGGACGCTTAACCGACTAAGCCACCCAGGCGCCCCAAGAATCATCTTTTTAAATAATTATTTCTTAGAGCAGAATCACAGAAGCCAATCAGCATATTAGCTCATTAGAGCAGCCCTTTAAACCATTGTTAAAATCCTAGAACTTTGGAACCAAAAAGGAATTTACAGATTACTTAACCCAAAGTAACTTAGTTACAAATGAGGAAACTGAATCTTAGATAGGTAAAATAGTTGTCCAAAGTCACAAAGGAGATTTTAAGCAGTTGCAGAACTTAACATCTTGGTATTTCCTTTACTTAGGAAGCCACCATCAAGACGTGGAAGTGCAGAAATTATATGATTTGCCTTAACAGGAAAATAATGCTGGTTTAGGGAAGCAGATACAGCCCTCATCTAAATGTATACATTTCAGGCATGAACAAACATAGGTTGCTGTTCTGTCAACTGTTCTTTCTGTCCACACAAGTTCCTTTAAGCTCCAGTCTTTGTCACAGAGTTCTGCCAAAGGAAAAGCTAATCATCAGCACATAAGAAAAGATTCTCCAAATAATCAAAAACCAGGATGAGGAAATCATACAAATATGATTGGAATTAAAACCAAGGGCAGATCAGGAGCCAAATAGCATTGATGTGGTTCAGAGATCTGCAGAATGAAATCTCTGTTTTTTAAAAACTTTTGTCCAACATCACGCTTTCTAAGAAGCAATTCCAACTCTTACCAATTGATGAGTAAGAAAGTATCTATTTAACTTTTTCTTACTGCTACAGTTTCTCATTCTAACCCCAGTCGTGGACACTTAAAAAATGTTTCAGAAAGAGGGCTACCTGGGTGGCTCAGTCTGTCAAGTGTCCAGCTTTGGCTCAGATCATGATCTCACCATTTCGAAGTTTGAGCCCTACATCAGGCTCTGTGTGGACAGCTCAGAGCCTGGAGCCTGCTTTGGATTCTGTGTCTACCTCTCTCTCTGCCCCACCCCTTCTTGTGTTCTGTCTCTCTTTCTCTCTCTCTCTCTCTCTCTCTCTCTCTCAAAAATAAACATTATTTTTTTAATTCTGAAAAAAAAAGATAGCGTCTTAACTGACATAGGTTGATACATAAAAACAAACAATAAGTACATTTCAAGTTAGTTTCCTTGCATATTCTTGATATTTTATTAAAATAATTGTCCTGTTTTAAGTAGTACTACTTCTTCACCTCTTCCTATAAATATTATCACTTTTGCCTTTATCTTATAGTAACCATTAATCATATATATAGCATGAATAATTCATTAAAGAGAAAAATTTCAATTTTAAATATAAATCATACTCCTGAATTGAAAGTAATATTATTACTAACAATAAAAGCATTGATTATATGCATTCTGAAACTGAAATAATTTTAAATGGCTGACAGGGATTATGTCATTCAATCATCACAATTTATTTTAATGATTACATACTTATTAATATCAGTAGAAGGAAGAATTAAATACTGTTGTTTAATTCAAGAACCCAAACTATTAGCTATTATACTGTAATTGATATAAAAATTGGTTCTACAGGGAAAATAGTCACTAAAATTCTCAAGAAAAAAAATAAATATATATACATTAAAATGACAAATATCTAAGTAGAACATTTATGCTATATTTTACTCGTAGTAAATGCAAAGATGCAAATGCTTTGATTCATACATATTTGAATACAAATATGCATCAATCAAATCTTTAGAATGAAAGAAAATGAGAAATATGCAAAAAAGTGCACTTATTATAATAGGCTTAGTGATTTATTTGAACAGGATCCAAGATACTAGAGTTTGATAAAATTCATAATATCATAAAAAAGTTACTATTTTTAATCTTATTTTTATGAAAATCAACATGTAATATAAAAAATTGGGAATTTGGGGTTAAGTAAGCTTGTAATAACTTACTGTAAAGCTCAAATATAAATTAGTCATGGCCATGTTTCAGAAAATAGTAACTTAAAATTAATTGAAAAGTCCAAGTTTTTATTTTGTAAATTCCCTCTACATTAAATTGATGTCATCTTAAAATCAGAATGAGAAATTTGGTTATTTTCCATGTAAAGTTAATATACATATCTCTTAAGAATATACTATGTTATACATGTTAATTTTAAATTATATAGAATAAAGCTTCGATTTCAAATACATATTAGGTTGACTAACAGAAAATAATTGAAATTTTATTTTATTTTTAGAGATGCTAAGGGGTATATTTACATGTAAACTATAAAATATTAAGTGGTATTTTTTTTATCTATGAGGCCTAATTTGTTTCCCATCCCATCTTATTTCTGTCAGTCACACATCAAAAGCCACCCCATCATTGAGTTTTCTATATATTTTCAGTCTTTTTAAACCTTTTTGTTACAAATATATATTTAGTTTATTGCTGTTTTAATTTATATGCCACTAAGCCACTAAGATCAAAACTTCTTTTGGTATAATATAGTTAATGCTATTTATAATAGATAATTGGATTTGCTTTTATATCACATCATATATATTTATGACTAACTTCCAGGGCATCAGGGAATAGTTGATATTTTAAGAACCATTGGAACTTCACATCCATACTTGACAAAATGCTCCTGGAAAATTGCCAGAATACATCTTTTTTCAGAGAACACACCTTACGTGATTCTTAGGATCAAAATGCCTGGTACTAATTTGTCTGACAAAATGAAAAATATACAGACTTAAAATAACTATTATCCAAATGTTGCTTAGACTGTGTTCTGTGTATATGAATCCAATGTGAGAAAATATAAATTTATGAAAGATACCTGAATGCAAGATACAGAATTCTCACTGCTTTTATTGCTAAAAATAGAGCTCTAGGCAGATGTTAGAAAATGTCCAAGAGAAGCATCTAAAACATAATAAGCTTGCCAAATTACAAACACATTGAGTTGTTTACAATTACGAATTTTTGATTTTTTGACCAAAGCAATGAACTAGAATATGTGATTAGTACCATTAAGAGTATACAAAACTAAAATACAACAACAACAACAAGCTAGAAGCTTTTTTTAAAATGTTGGCAAGGCAGTTTTGGTGAAACTAAAAGAATAAAACATTCCTTTCATTATTCCAGAACATCAAAATTTCTAAGAGTAATAACCTAGAGAAATTTCTTAGGCTAAACAGAAAAAATTGAAAGCTATAATACAATTACAAGGCTCAAAGTTCAAACTATTTTCCACTTACTGATGCCTGTATCAGCATTCTGATTCATGAGAGATTAAGTAACCTGAAGTAGTAGGTCGTTCCATTCTATTTTCTCTATTAGTTGGATACACGGATGTTGGAGACTGGCTCCAGCTGAGTCCAGGGGTCCCTGAAGGATGAAGGGTGTCGGCGAAGGAGGGATGACAGAGCCAGGAGAATTATTTTTGGTCACCAGGCAGGCATCTCTGCTCTGACTGAGGCTCAACTTTATTTTATAATTAAGCGTTTGGGAGATGGCACAGAAATGACATCTGCCTTAGACAGTGATTTCTGATGACAAACTTCTTTGATATGCAAGAATTTCCCGGAACATAGATTTGTAGAAGACTCTTGCATAACCTTTATCAATAGTGATTGAGGTAGGTGATTTAGATGCTTTTCCTATGGGGAAGGAAGGTATCTTTACCACACAAGACAATGTTTTTAGCATAAAAAGGGTAAAGTTACTTCTTTGTGGGCCAGGGTCAATAGCTTGTTTAAAGAGTATTAAGAAAAACAGGTCTTTCAGGAAACACCTTTGCTCCCATAATCACAAAAGAAGTTCCTCAATAGGTTCTTTCACAAGGAGCAATTCAGCATATTCAAGGCCAGAACTGATCACAAATCCCTTGGGGGTCAAGTGCTCCAAGCAGAAACAATTGGGTGGGGGTGGATATCTGTCCTTAACGCTAAATTAGGCTCTTTTGTCTCATGGCCAGCCAGATTCAATTGTAACTCTTGGGTTCTTAGCCCCCTATATTATTTAAGTCTTGGATCTGCAAGGCCCATAGGAAGAGCCTTTTGACATTCATCCACAATGCTTTCATCTGAAATCTTTTGAAGAGGTAGGAATATGCTTTTCCTTATGAGGAATCTGTGGGGAATATCGGTCTGATCTGGAATATTGTGAGGTCTGGTCAATACCAGCAGGCTTATTTCCAACGTGAGCCAGTAGTAGCAGAAAGAGATACCAGGTTTCGTTTCTCATGGCAGGAGCTATGCAAACACTGTCATTTCCTTGCTGTGACTGTCATCCAGCGAGGACAGTGCTGCTCCCAGCACACTGAAACACAAAGGATAACAAAAATGTTATCGAAGCATACAGTGAAGCACTTTAAATAAAGATAAGTAAAATTTGACACATTAGATTTTTAAAATATTGGTGCTAAAGATATCATTTCATGAAAATATTTCGTTAGGTATTTTTAAAGAAAACTTCGATTAATTGAAGTGAGCAAATGATCAGTTTACTTTATTTCTCATATAGTGTTTCTCAAGTTTGAAAGCACAAAAATAGAAAGCCAAAGCTTTCAGATTTAGGTCATGTCTGTTGTTGATTCTAAAACTGAGTCACTATTATTATCAGTAAGTGGCTCTCTTGTTTCGCCATTTCTCAGTCTATATCCCTTTTAATGTAATTTTCTATCTTAAACTATCTTATTCTCAGGACAGATTTCTAATTTTCATTACAATCCCTTCTCATCCTTGTAATTGCAGACACTAAATCACACCCATATTTTCATGTGACTCTTTAAGTTTAAAAGCTGGGGATGAAATTTTATTTCTTTTTTCCCCTAACCTCCAAATTTGAAACTGTTTTACAATCTCACAGCTCATCCATGCATTCCCTCTGAAAACAAAGCCCTCCCTTTGATGTCTTCTTTCCTAGTTTAGGGACTCATTAACACTTCCCTAAAGTCTGAAAGGCTTTCCAAAGAGACTCCCAGATTCAGTTCCCTCCATTATATGCATGGGAGCTGACCCATCTTCATTAAATCAGCTCTGCTTATACTATACCATACTAACTGAGCTCCAATGTCTACAATTCCTTTAGATAATCATCAGTATATATGTGGCATTCTCTACAATCTAACCAAGACCCACTTTGCCAAATTTATTTCTTCCCACATCCTGAAAATACAGTCTATATTTCACTCAAGTGCTGACCTTACACTTTCCTATATCCATAACCAATTTCTCACATGTGATTGTCCTTATTTTGGGGAGAAGGAGATGGGGGTAGGGGTTATCTATCTTCAGTTCTCAACTAAATATTATCTCAGTTGTGATGTCTTTCAAAGTCTACTTCCTCCATTCTATCATGAAATTCTTAGAGACATAAGTCTTGCTCAATGTTTGAATTCTTATTTCCTTCTGGTTTTGTAATGTAAGCACACAGCATGCCTTAAATAAATGAAAGTTGTAAGAGTTAATATGAACATCAGTTAACATCCGTTATTTGGTATTTGAATTATCATTTCAGAATGGAATATAAATAAGTTTTTTATTAATTCTCATTAATACTAATTTTTCATTGAGCAACCATTATTAAGCTCAACTATTAACTAAGATTCACTTGCACAGATAATATTTCTAAATAGTCTCCAACTTGTCCTTATTTGTAAAATTACATTGATTTTTTAAACAATAACAAACATAGTTTATAAAACTGGAAAATGCATATTGGTAAAAAAATGATTTAAGTTTTGTAATTCACTAATTCACCACAATTTTTACTTTTAAAAAGATTATCCAGACATTTTTATACCTATGTGCACAGGCGCATTTGAAACATAATTTAGCCTATATTATTAACATTTTAGTTATGATATAATATAGCTGTTTGTTTATTTATTTATTTATTTATTTATTTTTAGAGAGAGAGAAAGCACAAGCATTAGTGGGGTGGGAGGTGAGGGGCAGTGGGAGAAAGACAAAACCTTTTTTGTTTGTTTGTTTACATGTAGAATTTCTTTATTTAGAGTGTTTTTATTTGTACCTCTTATTTTTATTTTAAAATTTATTTATTTCAATTCAAGTTTCAGTAACATACCGCATAGTAATGGTTTCAGGAGTAGAACCCAGTGATTCCTCACTTACATATAACACCCACTGCTCAACTCAGCAAGGGGCAATCAACCAACTGAGCCATCCAGTTGCTCCACAAGATAGCTATTTCAATAGCTACTTTGTATTACCCTGAACAAATTATCAGGATAATTTACATTTTAAATGTAAATGTAAATTTACATTTAAAGTGACTTATATTTTAAGGTGATCTAATTTTTGAGAGTATTATTATTTTTATAAGTAGTATAACCATGAATTGATAGTGCAAGCTGAGACACTTTGGAAATAAGAATGATGCATATTCATATGGACTCTAATTATAAACAATATTGCAATGCACAACATTGCAAACATATTTTTGTTTTTTGTTTTTTTTTGTTTTTGCTTTTGCAAACATATTTTTGAGGTAAAGCACACGTTTTTATTGTTGCTTCTTAAAGTTTGAATTGCTGAGTCAGAGTATAAATATTTTTGTCTATAAACTGTGCTCCCCTTAGAGTGTCAGTATTTGATATTCTGCTACCAGCAATAGAAGGCAGTAAATATTCCCTGTACTCTAAATACTCTGGGAGTTGTTTTCTAGAATGCCGTACATTTAAACAAGCAATCATGTTACACTGTTGATTTGACTTTCATTTCTTTGAATAGTGTTGAGGTAGAACAGTCTTCCATGTATTGTTTTGGCTACTAGTATGTCTTCTGTAAATTTCTGAAAGTCTAGGAAAGTCGTTGTTTAATTTTTGTTTGATTTTGTTTTCTTCTGCTTTATGGATGAGTTCTATCTGTATGAACATTGAAGGCAATAGGGAACTCTAGAGTAATTAAAATAATCACAAGCTAATGTGACTTGAGGTTTATCTTCAACATTGTCTGGCGTTGGAAATACAAAAATCACTAAAATATTTGAAAATATATCATTTAATAACTTACTGATGAAAATATGATAATTAAGGTTTAAGATAATTGAGGATAATTAAGGATAATAGCGAAATTTATTTTTAATTTATTGTTATAATTATATATTTTAAATAAAAATGAATAAATGTATCAGCAAAAGTTCTTCATTACACTTATTATTGTTATGCCGAGAGACACAGAGACCAACTGAGATCACTGAATCCAAATTAAGGGAGTCTTTATTGTTGTAGGTTAACCTCAAGCATAGGTAAATACTAACATGCCTTTTCTGCTTCTGTAAATCTGCTTGGCAAGCTTGTACTTCCCTGTTCTGGCTGACCACACCCACACCCTGTCCGTAAGATTACAGAACACGGCGTCACCATTCTACCCTTGTAGTCTATCACAGAGTCACTGCCCCACGGCTTCTCAAATGTCTAATTACGGTTGGTCATTTCAAGACAAAGGACTTAAAATTGATAGGTCTCTGCCTCTCTGCCGAAACTAACACCTGAGTGTCACAGTGCAACCGGCTCCCATAATATGCTGTAGAATGTAATTGGTTAACTAAATAATGATATATTCTGCCTTACTGACATCCATATAAGCTCAATGTCACCTTTTTTCGGTGCCATTCTCTGTATTTCTCCATGAGATCAGAGATCAGGTTTGGCCCGGCGGTAAATAAAATCTTGCCTTGCTTCCATTCGGTGCTTAGTGGTCTCTTCGACAATCATCCTGTTTCATTTATTACCAGCCAGGACCGCACAAAACACAGAACTCTAAATGTGCGGTCCCAAGCCCAAGGACTTGGGGTTTTTTTCTTTTTTTAATTTTATTAAATGTTCATTTACTTTGAAGAGAGAGAGACACACAGCATGAGTGGGGAGGGGCACAAAGAGAGGAGACGTGGAATCTGACGCGTGCTCCAGGCTCTGAGCTGTCAGCACAGAGCCTGACACGGGGCTTGAACTCACGGATGGAGAGTTCGTGACCTAAATCGGAAGCTTAACCAACTGAGCCACCCAGGCGCCCCTAGGGCTTTTTATAATGAGCAAGCAGGCAAGCGGGCAGTACCGGAGCAGAATTGAGCAGTTATTGTAAAAACGCTACAAAGTGATAAAGAAAGTGGCCTTTATCCTGGTATGTAGGAAAACATTTGTTATTTTGAAGGCAAGGTTTAGGTTTGTAGGGGAGTGTCAAGGGAATAGCCATTGTCTCAAGGACAAAGTTTGCAAACTGTATCCTAAACAACCATTAGCAAGGGATATTAACCCTTGTCTTATTTTTTTTTTTTTCCTTGCACCTGAGGATAGTTGCGTAGCCCTCAGTGCAGACCCAGAAGGTAAACTCTGGGTCCAGATGGAAGGACTGAGGCTAACTTCATGTGCAACATTATATTTGATCAGATCGATTATTTAGTATTTTATACATCAACCTATGAAGCTAAAATAAATTTTAAGTCAGGCTGGCATGGCTGCATTTGAAAGAACACTTGTTGATTTACTTATAATTTGTTCTTTATTTTATTTTATTATTATTATTATTTTTTTGTTAAGAACATGAGTCAGGAAGTCATCTGCCTTTTGAAAAACAAGAATAAAACATAAAATGTCAATTCCGTGAATATGAATGAGTACTAAGCTGTCTCTAAGGGTCAACTAAACTATTATCAGAAATTGTAGGTAGTTCGAAATGAGTAGATTGCACTCTGACCAAAGAATCATTTTAACCTAAAAAAAAAAAAAAAAAAAAAAAGCTGAGTTATGAATAGGAATATCTATGGGAATGCAATCAGATTGAGAAACAAGTTAATTATAATTTCTCATTATATCAGTACTGGCTAAATTCTCCAGTTTGTCTTACATAGGGGATAGATGTCAAAGTAAAGGTGGTTCATTTAGGTATAATTAGATTTTTAAATGTTTACTTTCTTCTAGTATTTGAGCTAAATATTATTTGGAAGACTAACAATGTATCTCAAATAGCTTTCCCCCCATAATTAGATTAATATTGAGTTGCTATAGTCAGATAGAGTTAAATAGTTACAACAGTTTTTTTTTTCTTAATACAATTGAATTACTGTGAACGTTATTGATAACTATGCATTGCCAGGGGACAGATATCTACATAAATGTCAAGTTAACTGGTGATGTTTTTTGGGGGTCATAGAGGGGCTTGTGGGGTCTGGAGCCAATGGCCAAGGAAGAATTCTTGAAGACATCTTTGGTGCACAAAGGTGCTTTTATTAAAACACAGGGACAGGACCTGTGGGTAGGAAGAGCTGCCTCAGGACCATGAAGTTGGGGGAGGTAAAGTCCAGAGGAAGTGTCCAGTAAGATTTCATATGCTCAAGAAGATTCCCAGGATACTGGAGGCCCAGCTATTATGAAGGTAAGGTTGTTTTTCCCTCTAGCAAAGCCTTAGCATTAAGACAGTAGGGAGTTCCTAGAGACAAGTTTTACTCTGCGAGCCTTAAGTATTTGTCAAAAGACTGCAGGTTATAAGGAAATTTAGTTCTATCTGCCATTTCCTTCTGCCTTTGTTTCCCACACTACTATGAAGGGGCGATGGAGACTTAGGTCCTGCAGAACTAAAATCCCCATCAATTAACCATTTGTTTTTCCCCTTTTCCTTTGTTTTTAGACAGTCAGAAGTGCCCTAGGAATATCACACATATACCATCTGGGGACGGGGCGGAATGTTTGTGGCCTGTCAGCTTGCCTTATGCAGCCTCACCATTCCCCCCTGAGCAATTTTGACCCTTAATATCTTTAACGTTTTTGAGGGTGGAGGTCTCATCTTCTGTAACTTTTTCCTGCTGAATAGGGACATAGAGATGTCCCTACCCTAGGGGTCAGCACTGGTCAGTTGGGGAAGTAACAAGGGAGTTAGGAAAGGCAAAGACAGTCAACTTCAGGGGAGACAGCATATGAGAAACAGTATATATGAGTCTCCAGGCATAGAAAGGACCATCTGTCTCCAGGAAGTTATGGTGGTAAAGGAGTCTTAGCATCAAGGAGGGAGACACCGGAAAAGACAACGAAATAAAGTTAATATTAAGAAAAAGTTTGAATAAAAAACCTCTGTTAACTCCAGCTCATTACTGTCATTTGAAGAGAAATTTGAGGTCTTTCACTGTTTTACAGGAATAAGAAGGCATGTAAGCTGGCATACTAGATTCCTGTGAAGAAGGTACAGGTTTAATTTTTTGATATGTGAGTCCACGAAGAATGACCTTCTAATTTTACCACAGAGGGAGTACACAATATGACCTGTCAGGGGCCCTTCCATTTTGAAGTTAAATCCCCTGGGTATTAGACTTTTAATCCTTTTAATAAACCATGTATACTGGGTGCATATGGGGTGGGTTTCTAGTAACTGTTAGAGTAGTTTTACAGAGGATATGACTTGTGTATTTAGAGATGTATGAATTAACCAGGCCTCATGCGAATAATTAAATAGAGCTTTACTATCTTTATCTATTGATAGGTCTACAGTGAAAAAAGACTGCATATATAGTTATTGGGGGGAGTCCATACCATTTTTAGTTGTTAAAACAATCATACGCTCATGGGGTTCTGTTATCCCCACAGAATAGTAAGTTAATTGTCTATATCAGTACTTCTGTGATAATTTCTTTGAAGTTTACCTCAAGTTGCCAGTTTAGGCAAACAAACATTTAAAGACAGTCTGAACTAGAATTTAACATCCATAAAGGTACATTATTGAAATGTAATTTTTCTCTCTAGTAACCCTCCTTTCCAGAAATAGCCAAATCAAGACTAATTGTAAAACAAGTCCAGTTTTAGCAAACTTGGCCTAATTATTTACATAAGCTCAGCAAATATAGTGATTAATCATGTAGATCTCTTGAAATTTGCTTTGCTAGATATTTCATAAAGAATCTAGATTGAACATTTAGTAGCCTCTCCAGGGCAGAAGCCAAGCCAAGTACTTGCCATCAGACATCCCTGCAGTACCTGTAGATTTGAGTGGATTCATCTTCGTGAGGTCCCCAAAGTATCCAGAGGTCACTGCACTTGCCAAGAACTGACATTGTTTACTCACCTGATAAGGCTTCTGGGAACTCTGTAACCAAGGTATCAAGGCCAACACTTCCAAGGGGCTTTCTGGCTCCGTGTTTCATAAATCAATATCTGAGTCTATGTATGTCACTCAAATATGACATTCCAGGCAATACCTGGTAAAATAACCAATGTTTAGAATTGAGTCCTTTTACAAGGAGAACAGATTCTTATTAAAACTCATGGAAATAAGTATGATTACCACAAAAGAAACAACACTCCTTGAGAGTTTGTGAATTTTAGAAGGTTTAGGTACAGAGAAAAATTAAATTGCCTGTTTGTTTAGAGAAAAATACTTTATCGCATTTCTGTTTATCTTAGATCTTTAGAGAAGTTTTCTTTTTTTTTTTAAATGTTTAATTATTTGTGAGAGACAGAGAGAGACAACATAAGTGGGGGAGGGGCAGAGAGAGGGAGACACAGAATCCGAAGCAGGCTCCAGGCTTTGAGCTGGCAGCACAGAGCCTGATGCGGGGCTTGAACTCATGAACCATGAGATCATGACCTAAGCCAAAGTCAAAGACTTGACCAACTGAGCCACCCAGGTGCCTCAAAAGTTTTCTTAATCTAGAATATAAACATTAGAGAACCAGCAATATTTTAAAACAACATTTACAAAACTACACCAAAAAGACTAAAAAATGTACATGATTAAAGATCTGATGAGAGTTCCTTATAATGCAATTGACAAGGAAATTTAATAATAATTATTTGTGTGGCCCATGACACTTGAATAATCAGAATATCAAGAAAAGGTCTTATGCCAGAAGAAATTAAAACTTGAGGAATTTTATATGCTTGAGCAGTTCTAGTATTTACCCATCCAATACATCCTAAGGTTTACCGTTATTTGACAGTACTTCCAGAGTTAACATACCAAATAAGCCTCATTGATCAAAAGGACTTTATTTACAATTTAGATCTAGGGACATGTGTTAAAAAAACACCTCAGAAACTTATAAAATATAAACCATGTTTACCATGAAACCCAAATATCCTTAGTTTCTTTGCAATAAGTCAAAATCAGATAAACTTTATGTTTAATCATCAATGCTTTAGCACTCCATTTTATTTAGAAAAGACCTATAAGTCCAATGAATTCAATCCCAATTATCATGCAAACGAAGCTAAGATTTCAGTTTGCCAGAGACCGAAAACTGTCTTAACTATTACTCATGAAAACTTTGGAAAAGAATTAACCATCATTTAAGGTGCCTTTTTGGTGGCAAATCGTAATAGAATCCACACAACCGTATTTGACCTTTAGCAAAATAGATGGAGTAAGTTTCATATTTAATGGAGATGGAGAGGCCTATCTTAGACCAACAAACTTAAATTAGCTTAAAAATCAAATATGTTCCACCTTCATCCACTTAAAAGACAATAGTGCTCCCCATTGTCAAATTTTACCTAAAACACCAGTGGGGAATCTGAAGTGGGCAGTCCAAGTGGGTGCTCTTCGCTCCTAGACACTGAGGGTGGGAGGAGGAGCCAGTGGTGTTGGAGGAGGTACAGCGCTGAGGATGGTATAGAATCTGTTATGCAGGCTGCACCCTAAGAGGTGCAGAAACAGTAGGAGGCAGAAGAGGGGAGATGCCACCAGCAGGTAGAGAAAGAAAGTTCCCAGGTTTATATCTTGTCAGCTTAGAGGAGCAGTCACCATGTTTGTTTTCCTTTCCACCAACAAGTGGAAATATGCAGTTCATGTCAGGCCAGAGAAGACAAGGAATTTCCCTGAAACAAAGGAGTTTTGGCAGCTTCTCTGTTTGGGAATATCCCTTAAACTCCACATCTTGGGGTAGACTAATCAGTTGGCTATATTATAGCTGTTAACCTGGGAAATGAATGAGATAGAGACCCTCACATCTGTTAGGCAGAGGAACAGAGAGTCAGCATCAGCTTCATTAGGGATGGCCTGTGCTTCCTCCAGAGACCTGGATTTACTTGGAGGAGGCCTATGTAGACATCCAGTATGTCAGGAGGGAGCGTTAAGATTGGCAGACATCTCATTTTAGGTGGCTGTCCTGTGCCCAGGACAGATGACTTTGTATGAGGACAGGAATAGAGAAGGCATTGGGTTTCTGGGTCTTATCACCATTTCAGCCAGGGTAATAACTTTCAGCCAAAAGACAGGCTTCCTCCTCCCCATAGAGTAGCCATGAGCTAGAGGATTGCAGCATGAGCAACAATCAACATGAAAGTGTTCCAAATAAGACCATATTCCTCAAAAGTCGCCTGAAATGAGAATACAGGAAGAAAAGAATACTCACAAAGTTTGCACTGAAGCTCAGAGTCCACATGAAAGGACTCATTGCCCTACGTTGGACACCATAAAATGATGAGGTTTTTTTGGGGGGTGATAGTGAGGTTCATGGGGTAGTTTGAAGTGAGTAGATTGCACTCTGACCGAAGAATCGTTTTAACAACAACAAAACAAAAAAACTGAGTCATCAATAGGAATATCTGTGAGAATGCAATCAGATTGAGAAACAAATTAATTATAATTTCTCACATCAGTACTGTCTGAATTCTAAAGTTTCCTCTATCTTATGTAGGGGATGGATGTCAAAGTAAAGGTGGTTCATTTAGTTATAATTAGATTTTTAAATATTTACTTTCTTTTAGTATTTGAGCTAAATATTATTTTGGAAGACTAACAATGTATCTCAAATAGCTTCCCCCCCTACAATTAAATAAATATTGAGTTGCTATAGTCAGATAAAGTTAAATAGTTACAGCAGTTTTTTTTTCTTAATGCAATTGAATTACTGTGAAAATTATTGATAGCTATTCATCACTTGGGGACAGATATCTAATTAAATGTCAAGTTAACCATATATTATTCTAATTGAACATATAATGAAAAGTAACAATATATGTTAAACTAACATATATTGTTTGCATCCTGCAGCCTTTGCAAAAATGCCAAGAAAAAATATAAATATCTTCAAATTGTTTGTGGCTGAAGAATGCTGTTTCAAAATATTCTTAGAGATAATAGAGAAAATATAATCATGAAATGTTACATTTTGTTCAACATTGGATTTACCATAAAATGTCTTGCTGTCTTGCTGTCATGGACAGGAAAACCAAATATGGCATTCAAGGCTATAGCTTAATGAGAGGTAATCAATCAGTTAATTCAAACATGGTGCTCAAAATATAATTGACACAATTATGTTAAATGTTCATATAACTTCAGAGGACATATTGTAGTGAGTGTACTCATAGTCTTCCCATGTCAAACTATCTCTGCTTTTTCTGCTATGAATTCAGTAACATAAAGATCAAATTGCTCTATATTTTAATTATTCTGCAGGAAGCTTTTAGAAATATCTAAGGTGTCTATGTGACTCAGTTGACTGAGCATCCATCTTAGGCTCAGGTCATGATCTTGCAGTTTGTAAGTTCTAGCCCTGTATTGGGCTCTGTGCTGACCACTCAGAGCCTGGGGCCACCTTCAGATTCTGTGTCTCCCCCTTTCTCTGCCCTTCCCATGCTCATGCTCTGTCTCTCTTTGTCTCTCAATAATAAATAAAAACGATAAAATTTTTTTAAAAGAAATATTCATTTTGGTACATCTGAGTGGCTCAGTTGATTGAATGACTGATTCTTGATTTTGTCTCAGGTCATGATTCCAGGATCATGGAATCAAGCCCCATGTTGGGCTCCATGATGAGTGTAGAGCATTTTTAAGATTCTCTCTCTCTGTCTCTCTCTCTCCTTCTGCCCGTCTCCCCCACTTGTGTGAGCTCTCTCTCTCTCTCAAATTAAAAAAAAAATTAAAAAAGAAATATACAATTTTATTTTTATATGGATGTCTATTTCATCTTTCCAGTATTTCTAAATCTATTTAGAAAATCTTTTTCTAAATCTACTTAGAATATCTTTCTCTTATCTTCAGTATATATTTCAGAATACAATAAAAATAATCTTAATTATCTTTATATCATTAGTTACAATGAAGAACAATCAACTATGTTATAGATCATCTTTTGGTTACTCAGCTATTTAAGTATTATATATTAAGTATTAATTATTATATATCATATCCCATTATTTCTTTTCCTGTCTAAGACAGCTGTCTCCTTGCTGCCAACATAGATGTGTCTTTCCCTCCCTCCCTCCCTTCCTCCCTTCCTCCCTCCCTCCCTTCCTTCCTTCCTTCCTTCCTTCCTTCCTTCCTTCCTTCCTTCCTTCTTTCTTTTTTTCTTTCTTTCTTTCTTTCTTTCTTTCTTTCTTTCTTTCTTTCTTTCTTTCTTTCTTTCTTTCTGTCTTTCTAATGTTTATTTATTTTGCAGAGATGGGATGGAAGAGGGGCAGAGAGAGAGGTACAAACATAGGAGCTTCCTAACCATTTTCTGTTTGTCTTTTCACCTATTTCACACTGTGTTATCAATTTTTTGTACTGATGTTCTTGTCTTAAAATCCTAGAGTTGTTTGTGTTTTTCTGACTTAAATTTATATTCGTTAAAATACTGTTACCTTTGAAAATCTGGAGAGTAAAAGTGATTTTTAACTTTGTCCAAATTTATCAGGAGAAGCTGATTATTTTTCAGTAGCTATTTACTTTTAAGGTTTTCAAAAGGATAATTGTTTGAGAGCATGCTTGAGGATATTTCAATTAAGTTCATAAGAAAAATTGAAGCTAAAAATCTACATTTTTGAAGAGAAATCTTAAGTGATACCTGTATTAGAGATGCAATATTTTGCTTCATTTGGCTTTAAAATGTTAGAGTAATTACTAAATTCTTTTGAAATACTTTTGATTATGGTAAAAGTTACTGGAATGTCACAGAATGTCACATGCATTAAAATAACCCTGTGTAAACAAATTAGTAAAATTTTCATTCAGTGGGGTTTTATGGTGGAAATCCTAAGAGCTTCCTCCAGACAGAGATACTATTTTATTTAACTGTCAAACTATAATGAAAACTAAAAGTAAAACAAGGGGAAAATGATAAATGAAGAGATATTCCAATTATAATTTTACAGATTTTTCTATGGTGCAAATTCTGTCTGTATCTTCTTATTCATTTTGAATACTTTTGTCATCTAGTATATTTTTGTCTGAGTGATGAATAGCAAAAGGAAAAGATGAGGGGGTTAACATAAAAGTGGCTCCATAATAAATTGTATTTCACATCACTCATACTCTATACTTGTCATTTTAAAGCTACAAATAGAAGATGGCAAATGTTATGAGTACTTTTAGTTTGTTTAGTGTTCCTAATTTTTTTGGCCTTGTAGAACTAACCTGTTCTCTTATCTTACACTCCACATGGATTCTAAACATATATTTTGACTGTCTATCCATTAAAATATTAAATCAATAAGAGTATTGAAATATGATAATAAATGTAATAGTCACGAAAGTTTGACAGGAAAGAAAGGGCATTAATCAGGGTGAAGAATCACTGTTTCAAATGGAAAATAGATGGTTATGTTCTCAACAAACATATAGCACTCAATATTTGCTTCACCATACATTAGTGGGAGTGCAAATTTAAGGGTACTTTGGCAACATCTAACAATAAACTCCTAAAAGTCAAATTTAAAAACACATTGTTAAAATATGATAAGCTATTACTTGCAGTACTATTATAACAAAGATAGGAAGCTCCCCAAGATAGGTTACTAATAAGGGACTAATCAAGAAACAATTTTGCTTCCTTTATTTTCAATTTTTTTAATTTATTTATTTAGTTTGAGGGAGACAGAGAGCATGAGTGAGGGAAGAGTGGCAGAAAGAGACAGAAAAACCCAAGCAGCCTCTGAGGGATCAAGGCACAGAACTGACACAGGCTTGAACCCACGAAACTATAACATCATGACCTGAGATGAAATCAAGAGTTGAACACTTAACCGACAGAGCCACCCAGGTGCCTCAAGATATTTTACATCTTTAGGAATGCATACTATGAGGCTATAAAAAGAAATAACTATCTTTTACATATTACTTTAGCTGTGGTTTTCAACTGGGAGTGATTTTGCCCACACCTGGATTCATATCTGGAGGTATTCTTTACTATCATGACTTGGGGTTCCTACCAACATCTAGTTTGTAGAGGTCATGAATGCTGTTAATCACCTTACAATGTGTAGGACAGCTCCCAAATAATTATGCAGCCCCAAATATCAGGATGGCCAAGACTGAAAACTCTTTACTATGGTTATCAACACCAGGATAAAGCTTTTATGTGAAAAATGGGATGGAGGAGAATAATGTGAATAGTATTCTATTACATAAATACATACACACTTTTATTCTTTTTCCTAAGCCAAATTGTATCCCGTTTTCACAAATAATCATGGTATTTTAGGCAGGACATGGGCAGACAATCATTAACAGTATATCCTTTTAAATTAAAATATTAAAGAACAATTTTTAAATTAAAAAAGTTTGGATTGGAGGGACAGAATAGAAAGGAGATAATAGGGATAAAACTAAAATTATCTGAACTGTTCTCTATTTAATTTAAATGTAAAATGTGCAATCCTCCCAAAATGAAATAAAAGTTTTAAAAAATCTAATGATTGTATGATATATTAGATTTTTCTTTTCAGATACTGTATCTAGAAAAAACATTTCTGATGGATTGAGAGAAAATAGAGAAGCCACTGGGTATCATGATCAAGGAGAACATATTATTTTTTTATTATTGTTGTTTCTATGAAGATTGAATCCAAGTGAAGAACGTAAAGAAACAGAGATTAATGCTGTAAAGAGAAATGGGATATTTGATAGAGCTAAAATTCAGAGAATAGAGAGGGAATAGAATAAAGATGATTAGTTTGTAAGGCAGGAGGAGGAAGTTTGCTTCTTCCTTATGTCACAGTGGAGATAAAAAGAATGAATACAGTGACATTTTGAGGCAAAGAAGCTACCAATTGAATTATCATCTTTGTCAAATAACCTGATCTTTTGCATAATTTACAGAAAGAAAAGAAGCTGGAATTAGATTATAAATTTGAAGAATGTGAATTGTGTGGGAACTGTGGATCCAGGGCTATTTTATAAGTCAACTAGGAAAAAAATAAACATAAAAATAATTTTTTCAGTTCTGAAGATTTTTGAAAAAAACCATAAGGAAATCTGGTTTGTATTACTATGTATCTCTGGCAGTCAATGTAGAGCGTCTAGTTAAGCTGCATAAAAGATAAAAATGGAAGTAAGAATACATTAAATTGCCTCATTTTCTATACTAATTTCATTGTGTCTTAATATCAACTTCTCCAAGCTTTTTTCTGTTTAGAATAGTTTATCCAATACATATTTATATGAAACAGAAATCCAGACACATGAGCATATCAAACATGTTTATATCTAGTACATTTATATAGCAATCATGAAATAATATGTATATTTCTGGTGACAAAAACAAGCATGTGTTGTGGCACTTACATGAGTATTGTTTATACATAGCAAAGTCATAGGAGTTAATAGTAACTCCTCCCTGTTTTTTTGAACTCACCTTATCTGTTAACATGCGAATTAATAAGAATAATTGAGTATTTGGAAAATTTCCCGGAAAGTGATTTTACCAAGGATGTTCACTTCAAACTTAATTAGTTTATTTTTGGGTTTTGTTTTTCATCAGTTTGATAATGATAATGCTTGCATGAAAAAAAAATCATGCTGAATTAAAAGTTGTAATTTTGCCACTAGATCACTAGATGGTATGCAGTTTCTTTAAGGAAATTTGAATTAGAAAATGTGTAAATCACTGACTTCATACCCAATAGCTAACTTTATTTATTTAATGATAATTCTTTCCTTCAAAATTAATATATTACTAAAGAATATTTTTAATAAAGATTATAATCATCTTTCTATTATTATATAGTAAAATGATGGGTTTCCTGAGTATTGATTAACGATAAAACATGTCATTTTTGTTTATAATCTGTAGTGTATTTCCAGGTCTACTTTGGAATATAATTCATAAAAAAGTTATATGCTAAAATACCTATAAAAACATTATTTTACATTTACCAGTTCTTCAAGTGCAATAGAATATCATTTATGTTAACATTTACAACTGATGTCCAATCTGATATTGTGCCTTTAATAATAGACATCCTTCAGGCTAAATAATTCCATGTTATCAAAATAAAAGTCCCAGCCCATTCCACACTTAATAACTGAACTATGTTGGTTACTGTTTTAAGCCCACCAAAGTACTAAGGAAACTGGACAATTAATAATATGTGAGCTATAAAAATGAAAAAGTCATATAATTGCTTATCTATGATATTTATGAAATGTTGGAAATTCTGAAACATTAGCTGAAATTGCTCAGCTATAATTTAAAGCATTTTCCAAACTGTCTTTATCGAGTTAGAACATTTCTGTTCTTACTCAATACCTACTATGCAGATGTGAACCATTTGTATAGATATGTTTTAATATAAAATTATAGAAAATGCCTTTGATATGCACAAAAAGCATGATTGGGCATGATTGCAAAACAAAAAAAAAATTCTAGTACTATTTGAAAGCACTTAATTTTAAAAGAAAATCTCATGTTGGAATTAATTCCTAAAATGGATTTATTTTTGTTTCTCATTAATTAACAAAATCTTGTGTGGGCTTCTGATCTCAGCCAAGATGGAGTAGCCACATTCTTCCCAGGTCCTATCTTACAACTAACAGAATGAGGATTACATTGGAGAAAGCACCCTGCCCATTCAAACTTATTATATAGCTATAGCAATGAAGAGTATGGCATTCTTAGAGGAATAAACACATACATCAATAGAATTCAGAAATAGATGCATACAATAACTCCTGGCTGATTATTTACAAAGATGAAAAAGGCACTCAATGTATTTGGGGAACATTTTCAACTAATTGTGCTATAAAGCAGTTCAGTATCCAAAGGCAAATGACTGACTGAATGAATAAAACTTCTACATGGATCTCACCCTTAGACCAAAATTTATAGATCATGGACCCATAGATTATGGATTTATATATAAAACATAATGTAATTTTTTTTGGAAACAGAAGACAAGAAAATCTGTGGGATCTGGGATAGGCAGAGTTCTTGGACTTTACTCCAAAAACTCTATCTTTGACAAAAAAAAACGATCAACAAACCACACATTATCAAAATTAAAAACTGCTGGCTTTCATAGACCCTGTTAAAGAATAAAAGACAAGCTACAAAATGGAAGAGAATGTAGATTATATTAAAAAAAAATTTCAAAACTCAACGATAAAAATATTCCAGTTAGGAAATGATCAAAATACATAAAGAAACATTATATGTAAACAATTTAAAGATGGCAAATAAACATAAGAAAGATTTTTATTATGGTTAGTTATAAAAGAAAAGCAAATTAAAACCACAGTGAAATTTTGCTACATGAAGCTATCATGATGGCTAAAAATGTAAAAAATATTGACAACACCAAATGCTTTAAGGATGTAGAGAAACTGAATCAGACCTACATTGGTAGAATAGAAAATATTATAGCCATTTTGGAAAAAAAATATGACAGTTTCTTACAACACTAACCATGCATTTACCATACAACCAAATAATTGCACTCTTGTACACTTATTACAAAGAAATGAAAACTACGGACACCTGGGTGGCCTAAGTGGGTTAAGCTTCCAAATTTGGCTCAGGTCATGATCTTGCAGTTTGTGAGTTTGAGCCTCACATAGGGCTCTGTGCTGACAGCTCAGAGCCTGGACCCTGCTTAGAATTCTGTGTCTCCCTCTATCTCTGTACCTCCCCCACTTGCACTCTGTCTCTTTCTCTCAAAAATAAATAAATGTTAAAAAATGAAAACTATGTTCACACAAAATTCTGTACACCTATGTTCATAGAAGGCTTAATCATATAGCTAATGGTTGGAAAGTATATGTGCCCTACAGTGGGTGAATGTTCAATTTGTCATTCACTCCTACCATGAGATACTATTCACAAAAAATATTAATACAACAAACAATTTGGATGACTCCAAAGATGAATATACTGAGGAAAGAGAGAGTGAGAGAGAGTGGGAGAGACAGAGAGAGAGAGAGAGAGAGAGAGAGAGATAGAGAGAGAAGAAAGAAAGAAAGAAAGGAAAGGAAGAAAGAGAAAGAAAGAAAGAAAGAAAGAAAGAAAGAAAGAAAGAAAGAAAGAAAGAAAGAAAGAAAGAAGGAAAGAATCTCAAGGTTACTTACACATGACTGGGTTCCTATATCATTCTTAAAATGACAAGTTTACAAAGATGAAATTAGTGATTACCAGGAATTAGAGCAGGAGAGCACAAGAGATATGACTGTGACCATGGTAGGGTAGCACAATGGATCATCATAATGGAATTGTCTGTGTCTTGACACTGTTTAACACATGGGGTCACACAAATCTCCAGGTGTTAAAACTACATACAGCTAAATATACACACATGTGTGTTCTGATACTGATGAAATATGATGAGGAAATGGATTGCATTCATGCCATTTTCTTGGTTATGACATCTATTTATATTTATGCAAGATATTTGCATTGTGGGAATATGGTATGAAGGATATATGTAATCTTTCTTGCAATCTCATTTCATATAAAAACACATGAATCTACAATTATTGCTAAAACAAAAACAAGAACAACAAAAATCTTGTGCTTGATTATTGTGTATTTATTTATTTTTATTTTTATTCCACAGTAGTTAACATACCTGTTATATTAATTTCAGATATACAATACAGTGATTCAACAATTCCATATATTACTCAGTGCTCATCAGGTAAATGTACTCTTAATCCTTTTCACCTGTTTCCCGTCTCCCCCACTCTGGTGACCATTTGCTTGTTCCCTATAGTTAAGAGTCTCTTTTTTGGTGTTGGGAAAACTAGAAAGTAATGATGAATGAAACTGGACCACTCTTTTACACCATACACAAAACAAAATTCAAAATGGATAAAAGATTTAAATGTTAGACAGGAAACCATCAAATCCTAGAGGAGAACAAAGGCAGCAACCTCTGACATTGGCCACAGCAACTTTTTTTTTTTTAATGTTTTATTTATTTCCAGGAGAGAGAGAGAGAGACAGCATGAGCAGGGGAGGGTCAGAGAGAGAGGGAGTCACAGACTGAAACAGGCTCCAGGCTCTGAGCTGGCAGTCAGCACAGAGCCCAATGCGGGGCTCGAACCCATGAACCGTGAGACCATGACCTAAGTGAAAGTCGGACGCTTAACCGACTAAGCCACCCAGGCACCCAGGCGTCCCAGGCCACAGCAACTTCTTACAAGATGCTTCTCTGGAGGCAAGGGAAACAAAAGCAAAAAATCAAGAGTTGTAACTTGATCAAGATAAAATCTGCACAGTGAAGGGGAAACAATCATCAAAACTAAAAGGCAACCTATGGAATGGAAGAAGATATTTGCAAATGACATATCTGAAAAAGGGTTAGTATCCAAAACCTATAAAAAATTTATCAAAGTCAACATCCAAAAAACAATTAATCCAATTAAGAAATAGGCAGAAGACATGAATAGACATGTTCTTGTCCAAAGAAGATATCCAGATGGCTAACAGACACATGAAAAGATGCTCAATATTGTAGGGAATAAGTTTAGGAATCCCCTAAATTTTCACTAATGGGTTAACAAGTATGAAAGCACCCAAAATTAGGTAATCAGGGCCTGGTATCAGGCTGAAAGTGCCCCCATTATAGAACAAAGGCATAAAGGAATAGGAAGCCACAAGGTGAAAACATCCAAGATTAGGTATTCAGGGCAGAAGGGCCCAATTTTGTACAAGAGCAGAAAGCTCCTTTCACAGGAGGGAAGGGCCAGAATAGGTAAACAGGTAAATTGGGCTATAAACTACAGCAGGGAGTTACCTGGAGTGGATCTAATTAGCAAAAGAAAGGTGCCTTGTTGACCCTGAGGTAGCATGCTCTGTCTTATCCCTTAAGCAAGCTAAAATAAACAGACTCAGTGCCTTATGCCCGCCTTAAACAATCATCTGCCTGGCACCAGGATTTTGTTTGTATTGACCCAAACCCCTAATGTCACATATCCTCGAAACCAGCTTTGTCCCACACACATGAGTTAATGTTCACGACTTCATTGTCTTTTTGTGCCTATCCATCAAGCTTGTAAGCCTTCTGATCCTAATAAAAACAGAGCAAGGACCCTTACTCGGGGATCTTGTGTCCTCCCATACATTAGCCTCTATCGCATTTTCATTCTGTGTCTGTTCTCTTGCTGGACAAAAGAGACCTCCAGACTCAGAGTCTACAACACAACATCACTCATCATCAGGGAAATACAAATTGAAACATTGATGACATACCACTTCACACCTGTCAGAATGGCTAAAATTAACAGCTCAGAAATAGCAGATGTTGGTGAGATTGTGGAGAGAAGGGAACCCTCTTAAACTGTTGGTAGGAATGCAAACTGAAGCACCCACTATGGAAAACAGCATGGAGGTTCCTCATAAAGTTAAATATAGAACTACCTTATGACCCAGCGTAAGGACACAAGTCTAAATGTCTAAACCAAACTGACTCCATGACAGGCTCTAAGTTTCCCCTCTAAACTAGAAGGCCTGAGTTTCAGCTTCCCTGAAACTATCAGGCAGTTACACATTGTCCAAGGCAGGAGAAACCACCCTTGCAACACCCCATCAGGAAAGGCCAGTGACCACCCTCCACATCACTGAGGGAGAGGCCTGGAGATAGAAACTATAGATAGGACCCTGTTACCTAATGTTAAAGTTAACCCATTAGTCGCCAAACAAGACCCTAGGCTTGCTCTGTAATTGGTTGAATTTAAAGGTACTCTAAATGTTGTAATTGGATCCTGCCAAAAGTAACAAATACTCTAGACAATGTGTATGGTTAAACCCGCTGTCAATAATGTTGAATAATTATGATTGGATCTCTGTTCCCCTGCCACAACTTCTGTAACTCCCCCATCACAAACCCCATAAAAACCCTACTCTGCCTTTGCTCGGGGCTCTTAGCACAGATCACTGCATTGGTGAGGTCTGGGAGCCCAAGCTTAAGCCCGAATAAATGCCCTTTGCTTTTGCATAAGTGACTTGGACTCCTTGGTGGTCTTGGGATTTTGGGGAGATCGTTATCTGGGCATAACACCAGGAATTGCATTACTAAGTATTTACCCAAAGGATACAAAAATACAGATTTGAAGGAGCACGTGCACCCCAGTGTTTACAGTGTGCTATTAACAACAGCCAAACTGTGGAGAGAGACCAAGTGTCAGAAGATGTGGGATGTTTGTGTGTGTATGTGTGTGTGTGTGTAATGGAATATTACTCAGCCATCAGAAGGAATGGAATCTTGTCATTTGCAACAATGTGGATGAAGCTAGAGTGTATTAATTAAGGCAAAATATCAGGGAAGGACAAATATCATATAATTTCATTCATGTGTAGAATTTAAGAAACAAAACAGATGAACATAGAGGAAGGGGAAATAAGAGACAGAGGCAAAGCATAAGAGACTCTTTACTATAAAGAAAAATTAAGGGTTGCTGGAGAGGAGGTGGGTGGGGGATGGGCAAAATGGTTGATGGATTATTAAGGAGGAACTTGTGTTGAGCACTGAGTGTTGTATGTAAGTGATGAATCACTAAATTCTACTCCTGAAACCATATTACAATATATGTTAACTGATTCAGATTTAAATAAAAACTTGAAAGTATAAAGCCTGTCTTTTGGTTTGTCTTTTTCTTCTTTGTTCATTGTTTGGTTTATTAAATTTCACATGAGTGAAATGATATGGTGTTTGTCCTTCTGTAACCTATTTCACTTAGCATTATACTCTTGAGATCCACCCATGTTGTTGCAAATGGCAAGATTTTATTCTTTTCATGTCTGAATAATATTCCATTGTATATTTTTAGCACATCTTCTTTATTCATTCATCTATCAATGGAAATTTGTCTTGCTTCCAGAATTTGGCTAGTGTAAATAATGCTGCAATCAAGGTAGGGGTTCATATATCCTTTCCAATTAGTGTTTTTGTATTCTTTGGGTAAATAATCAGTAGTGTAATTACTGGATCATATAGTAGTTCTATTTTTTTTAATTTTTTTTGAGGAAACTCCTTAGTGTCTCCCCCAGTGGCTACACCACCTTGCATTCCCACCACTAGTGCATAAGAGTTCTTTTCTTTCCCATCCTCACCAACACTTGTTTTTTTGTGTTTTTGATATTACTAACTTTAAATTATATATTTTTCTTTAACTTTAAACATGGTATCCAACATTTCCAAACTTCTTAATTGATCAAAGTTATACCATTGTGCTCATAAATTTAGTAAAACCTGTCAGATGCTGAATTTAAATATTTTTTTATATTTATTAAGTATAACATTTTGATAAAATTATATAACTTTCTATACTTGATTTTTTAATTTGTAAAATTTAGATAATAGTAATTAAGTATAAGTTACTGAGAGTAGTATCTTCCAAATAAAAAAACATCCAAGACTACTACTATTATTATTTTTCTATATACCAACTGGTATAACTCAGAATTTATGTTACAAAACTTCAGTATTCTGTGTTTTGTCTCAATACCATTCAGAGTAATGCCCAATATATAATAGACATTATTCATGCTTGTATAAAGAACAAATATGTGAATGAAAAGCATGTTTTGTTTTCCTTCTTTTTGCTCTCTGCTAGTATCAATCTATAAATCCATAGTCATTGACTTAATCCTTTTGGGTTTTAACTTTCTGCTAAATTACATTATATATTTTATTTTGTTGTTGAGTACTATCTACCCCACTTATTTTTAGGCCAATACTTAGAATTGTGGCAATATATAGACGTGTATATATACTTGTACAGCTGTATCTTTAATATCAACTTATGAATTAAATCCAGATGTGCTTTTTCCCTTTAAATACATTATGTGTGATAGTTTTAAGACTGAACAGTGACTTCTGAACTCTCTGTGGTTAAAGGACATTTAAATCCACATACCAATAACACATTTTGAGTATCAAATGAATGTCAGGTGATTTAAAAAAATAGCATCTTTCAATTATCCTAACTTTGCTTTCAGATAAATGTTGCTATTTCATTTGACAGCTGAGAAACGTTATGTAGAGAATGGTAAAATAATTAGCACAATTTCTATACTAAAAAGAGACAGAGGTCAGGTTAAGCAAACCACTGATGTGTTCATAAATGTTTAACAACTAGCTGGGGGTGGGGGGGCGAATCAGAGAAAGATCCCTGATTATGTAGCATTTGCTGTTCCCTGCTGCAGATACTTTTCTCATGGCCAATTTTTAGCTGCCACACGGAATGCTGAGATGGGAAGAGATGTGAACAAGATTTACAGGCCAGCTCTACCTCCCAATGAATCAGAGCTGCTCTTTTAACTATACATCCTGTACCTTTACTTTTGACACGTACAATTTCTTGCCTAATTCAACACCTAAGTCCTACTTCTCTGTTTCGACTAAATCCAATCTTACCCAGTTCATGAAAGGGGAAAAAGTACTGTATTTTTTAGTCTATTGGCTATATTGTTTTTTCTATCTTGGTAATAAGATAAATGAAAATACTTCTTAAAATATTTATATTATGTCACATAATTTTAATATTTTAACAGTACGTGAAACTAGATTATATCTATCATCTTTCTATCTATCTACCATCTATCATCCATCATGTGTATTGATACACATATATGCATGTACTTATTCATGCACATATATTTACTTTTATGAATGTATAACAGGGAAACATAATCTAAGTACATTTCTTTGGAATCAGAATACATATTGGGGATTATGCCAAAAATACTTTCAACCTAATTCACTTCAAAACACTGAATAGTGCACTTAAAATTACCTCATTTGTTTTTCACACTTCTCTAGAATTTTTTTCCCCAGAACTAGGTACTTCTTTGATAAGAACCATGAAGCCTCTAATAAGAAATATTTAGTAAACTAATAATAATGCTTTTATATGATTAATTGTTGCCACCCATTGGCAGCAATGTTCTGTTAATTTGATATTTGTTCAACTTGTAGTTAATTTTGTGGTTGATTTTTGCACTGACAAAATATCTTCAAACATCTTGCTAATTTTCTACCTGATTTTTTGGAGAAAAATAAAGTCAAAACAATTGTTTCTAGCTCTCTCTCAAACCATCTTGTTAACTACAAATGCGTGGTTTAATTGTTCTGTCACTGAGGACTTTTTGTTTGTTGTATAAAAACAGTAAAACAGTGAGAAGTTTGGAAAATTACATTCTGTTTTAAATTCTTTAATACTAGAAAAACAAAAGCTGTTAACCAGCTGTTGTTAGTTGTTTAATAATGATTTTGTTCTAAGTAAGTCTTAGAGTCTGGATATTCTGTAGTTCCTCACAGGACAGAGAACCCACCATATGAAGAATTCTTGCTTTATTTATTTTAAATATACCTGAGCCCAGTTGGAAATAAATTTGGATGGCTGACATATAAGTAATATAGAGGTCAAGTAAAATATTTCTATTTTATTTTCCTTTTTATTTCATACTTACTTCCAACACAAGGCTAATTAAATATATTTTCTTTGTAAAGAAAATAGATCACGTTAAGGTTCCAAATGCATCAGAAAACAAGGGCATCAACATTTTCCATTCATCAATCTTAGTGTAGTAATTTAAATTTTATCTCTTCTTAATAGGTCTTATAAAAGTTTGTTACCTATTGAGTTGTCTTCTTTTAAAACAATTGCCACAGCTTATATAAAAGAAATTAAATCAATGGAACATTTATTTAAATTGAACATAATCTTCTCAGCTAAATAATGAGTACCTTTTTTAAGGTTTTATCTCAGACTTAACTTCTCAAGCAAAGATTGGCTACTACTTTTATGACATTTTGAAAATGATGAATAGCTGTAAGTGTTTGTGTATGAAAACAGACTTTTGCTTAAAGGGGACTTATTGGTTTTTTTTTTTTCCAACTAAGAAAACTTTTGGAGTAGGAATCCTGTTCTAGAACTCTAAATGGACCTTAGCTATGTGGTCCATACTGTGTGTGGTTCAGAGAGAAAGAAAATAAAATGCAAAGTTTCAGTGTGGCAAAATGTTAACAACTTGTGAATCTATTTAAAGAACTCTTGGAGCTTCATTATACAGTATTTGCAACTTCCCTTTGTTTCATTGTTTCAAAGTGCAGTTCCCTCCAAAATGGAACAGAAAAATGATCTTCTTTCATGCTCTTGTTGTATGTTTTATTTTTTATTTTATTTTATTTTATTTTATTTTATTTTATTTTATTTATTTTATTTATTTTATTTATTTTATTTTATTTTATTTTATTTTTAAATAGTTTACTGTCAAGTTGGTTTCCATATAACATCCAGTACTGCTGTATGTTTGACTCTAGCTCTAGCCTTTTGGGATATGTGGGTGTACGTTAAGGTCAGGCATGAGGGTCATGGGCAAAACTAGAGCTGATCCAGCTATTTATTTCAGAAGAGGAATTTCTGAGTCAGAATGTATATGTTCATTTATCAGGTTAAAATGTATAATAAATGGGGGGGGTTAATAGGGAATTCACAAGAACAGATGAATACAGGCAAACCTTCTCTAAACATCAATTCTATGTAAGTTAAATAAGAATGATGATATTTAAATAAATAAAGTCTGTAAGGTTTTAAAAGAAGTATGTATGCCCAGGACTTACCAGAGTCTGTAAGCTTGTAGAAGAGTACACATTACATTAAGATAATCTCCAAGTTTCAGCATTGTTTATGGAAAAACCCCAGTGAGTCTTAGTGTTCCCAAATACCTTAAATATAAGACATTTTCATAAGTTTTATGTTTTAAGTTTATATATTTCGATATATATATGTATATGTATACACATATACACAGAGAGAGAGAGAGAGAGAAAGGAAGGAAGGAAGGAAGGAAGGAAGGAAGGAAGGAAGGAAGGAAGGAAGAGGAATGGGTGGGAGGGGCAGAAAGACAGGGATAGAGAGACAATCCCAAGCAGGCTCTGCTCTGGGAGCATAGAGCCTGACATGGGGCTCAAACCCACGAAATATGAGATCATGACCTGAGCCAAAATCAAGAGTCAGTGGCTTCACTGACTGAGCCACCCAGGTGCCCCAAATATAAGATACTTTCAAAAGGATCTTTTATATTTTGGCATCTGAACTATTGTTTCATGTTCTTTAAATCTGTATTTCTTATTATAGTTCCTGGAAAAGTTCAGAAGCAAAATCATGGAATTTAAAAACAAGCCAAACTGTTTATGGAAGATTTAGAGGAAATCATCATGTCTTTAACGTTCATGTAACTATTTTCAATATGAGATGATAGACAAATGATCTACCAGCATATGCTCAAGGACTTTCATTTTTAACATCACTTTTTGAAAATACTTTGCATATTCATGCTCAGATATTAATATATCTTTCATATATTAACTTTTCTCTTGGGCTTATAGTACAAAACTGTTGCCAAATTGGGAAATAAAAATTAATCACTAATAATAATCTATGTTCTACAAAGGATATAGGATTATTTATTTAATTATGTTTATTTACTTTGGAGAGAGAGAGAGAGAGAGAGACAGCATGTGAGCAGGCAAGGGACAGAGAAAGGGAGACACAGAATCTGAAGCAGACTCCATGCTCTGAGCTGTCAGCACAGAACCTGACATGGGGCTCAAACCCACAAACTGCAGGATCATGACCTGAGCTAAGTTGGATGCTTAACCGACTGAGCCACCCAGGCACCCCAAGGAAATAGGATTTATTTTTAATCAATAATTTATCGTATCTTTAATTTGTCTACCACATAGATTATATTTTGTTGAAAATAGTATATTTGTCAATTTTTTCTACTTTCTTTTCTCTCTCTCATCATTGTCATATGGGTAAATTCACCACAATTTAAGTCTTCATTTTGAAAGAAGACTTCCTCCAAACATCTCTTCTTTATCAGGATAACTAGGAAGAGAGTAGAAAAATTAAAATACAATAACATTTTATGATTTAATAATTGTACCTATTTTCTGATAAGTTTGTATGAATAGAGTTATTGAAAACAAGTGAGCTTAAATCTTCAGTCCTCCATGTAAGTATAATATTCACATCAAAGACCCTGATGGTTGAATTTCCCCACATGAGGACTTTGGGGCACACTGATTTTAGTATGTGAGAACTGTACTCAAATACATATTTTTTCTTTTCTCAGAAAAGAGGACGCAATATGGCAGAAATAAATTAGTAATACAGTACTATCACAGAAACAAAACCATATAGTAATAGAGTAATACAGCTTGCTGGTAGTGTAGAACCATCATCTATTTCCATAGTCGTATTTAACATACTAAACAATCTGTATGCAGAATAAGTTTGGATTAGTTACTGTCTCCACTGGTGGGTAGGGACACATACTTGGCTAATAGTGGTATTTTCCCAACATGTTGTAGAGTTGAACAATTATACAAAGGCAGACAAAACACAATATAGAACAAAATTCGTATTTGAATTGCTCATACAATTTATCTTATCAGATGTTGGCCTAAGCTGTTGGATTAATTGAAATAAACTGATAATATGAGCATATTATAATTTCACTTAACTTCATTTAAAATATGTAAGTTAAAGTTAGTTTTACTTAAGAAAGTTAAACTCTGAAAGTAGTCTTCATTGGGTAATCATGTGGAAGGGAACTGTATTGTGTAGCAAAATTTATTTATGATCATTTTACCTGAGTCTTTATACCTCAGAATACTTAAGTGATCTTATTCTGAAACTGTTAACATTTTATGAACTGAAACACAATTTTAAAATAACTATAAATCCTGAAGACTTTGTAAAAGTTTTGTTTTTCATTATAAATCTTTTTTTACGTTTTTTTTTTGTTTGTTTTATTTTTTGAGAGAGACAGAGAAAGAGCATGAGTTGAGGAGGAGTGGAGAGAGAGGGAGGCACAGAATCTGAGGCAGGCTCCAGGCCCTGAGAGGTCAGCACAGAACCTAATGCAGGGCTCGAACTTGTGAACTACAAGATTGTGACCTGAGCCAAAATCAGACACTCAACTGACTACACCATCCAGGTGCCCCTTGTTGTTCATTATAAATCTTGAATAGACTTCAAATAAGAAAATAGAAAAAATGTAATTTTACAGGAAAATTTATTTTAAAAAATAAAAATTCCTTTAGAGTAAATTTTAGCAAGGCATTTTGAGACATTTAGAGTATAACTAACTGAAATAATATGAAAAATATCAAATTATTGAAAGTTGTAATATTTTATTTTTTTTCATGACTTCATTTCATAAATTAAATATGTAAATACTGTGTAATTTATAAAATAGATATATTGAAGTACTTAAAGTTGTAATACATCAAATGGAAATCAACATCAATGAAAACAAAAGGCATATTTGGTCAAAAGTCAAAATTGAATGAGACAAAGAAGTAGTGTTGAAAACACAGAAAGAGAATATTTGGAAAAACGGAGTAGACAAAATTGTAATGAAAACAGTTTAATGTGTGTTCTTTTTCTGGTCACTCTATAGATTTAGGATAGTCTCTCTAAACACAAGATTGATTTTGGATGATGCCATGTGTACAGCAACAGCATCTGAAGTGATTTGTTACATAATGAGATTTTTTTTCTGGGAAAGGAAGGGAAGGATCCCAAGAAGGTCTGAAAAATAGCTTGAGAAAATGGAGAAGGGCTACTGGCTTGGGTCTCACTGTGCAAAAGAGGTGAGGCTGGGGTAAGGGTTTCCACACTGACAAGGGTTGAGTGGATTGAACTTTCTGTCACTGAAGAACAAAGGACCGTAAAGTCTTCTTAGTAGTTTTCCCAGAAATGGGGCAAGGGAAGAGGGTGTGGTGATGCTTAAAACCTGTCAACAAATGTCAAATACAGAGTGAAACTTGTTCTTCAAATTCATCTCTGAATAGACTGATTATTGATATGGAAGGTGTTTAATTAGATTGAATTTGAATTGCAGTAAGCCATTCTAGTGTTGGGGAAGGCTCATAAGCCTGAGGCTGATAAGAGAGGTGAAGGTTCTACTGAGAGCTCAACCCTGTGTAATTTGTGAAGGAAGTGAGTGTCTTATTTACCATCAGTAGTGTTTGGAACTTCAAAGGGGATTAGAAATTTAAAGTCCTTTAAATGTGCAGAGATATATGTGACCTTGATTTATATTTTGGGTATATGTGAACTATGACTATCCAGTAGTTCCTTACCTCAGAATGGATAACATAAGAAGTTGCTATCAGTGGTTCACTGGACTCCAATGGGTCTCTAGTCAAAAAATCACTTTCTTCGAAGGTTTATCCTGTCCTCATGCTTGTCACTTTTGAATACGTTCTCATGAGTGTGTGTGCGTGTGTGCGTGTGCGTGTGTGTGTTTTCTTCCCTCTCCATTGTACCTGTCAGTAACTGGCATTATATTATATATATTTTAAATTATTTGACTTTCCAGTGACAGTAATTCCATGAACAAAAGAATTTTGTCACTTTTATATTCTTGGCTTAAATAATAGGGAGCTTAATGAATGCCGTTTAATTAATAAATCAGTTAAGAATGGATGGGCCTCATTCCATTTGAGCAGTGACAGAAGTGAGTCTTGCAGGGGGATTCACAAAAGAAGCTACAGGAAGTGATTCTCTCTTCGTAATTAGACATCAACAGGGAAACTTACTAACCTAACTGCCCTTGGCAATTATCTTATGAACAAAATGGGAAATAAATAGCCATGGATTTACTGGGTACTAGTCAGGCAGGCGAATAATACAAAAGAACCTAGTGTCATCATTAAACCTATGGGTCAGTCTAAATGCCTGTCCTTCACTATAAATAAGCTAACTATATTTCTTTTTTGTAGCTGAAATCATCCTAATAGAAGATATAATATCTCAGTACCACAAAGAGAAAACAATGTTGTAAGAAGCAATGATTAACATACAAATTGTTTTATTAACTTGCATATTATAAAATTTATATTATGTATAATTTTTTTTAATATTTTTATTTATTTCTAGGAGAGAGAGAGACAGCGTGAGCAGGAGAGGGTCAGAGAGAGAGGGAGATACAGATTCCGAAACAGGCTCCAGGCTCTGAGCTGGCAGTCAGCACAGAGCCCGACGCGGGGCTCGAACCCAGGAACCGTGAGATCATGACCTAAGCGAAAGTCGGACGCTTAACCGACTAAGCCACCCAGGCGCCCCAATATATTATGTATAATTTATATATATATGCAATTAAAGGCTTTACAATGGAACAGAGAACTGTAAGTATAGAAAAACATAGCATGTTCATAACTTTAAAACCTTTTATACATTTATTCTTCCTACAGGTACTCTTTTTTTGTATCATCAACTATTTCATTGAGAGAAATATATGGCTTAAATACTATTTATCTATAGTTAGTCATTATTGTTATATTATATTTAGTATACTTTACAGAGGGCCATTGTGGAGCTCCGGATTTTATTTATTTTAAGTACGCATACTATTGGCTCTATAAACAGAATTTAAATTAATTAATGTACATCATTTAAAACAAACACTTCATTATAGATTTAACACTTTATATAATAGCTTATAAAAATTCAGGGGCGCCTGGGTGGCTTAGTCGGTTAAGCGTCCGACTTTCGCTTGGGTCATGATCTCGCGGTTCATGGGTTCGAGCCCCGCGTCGGGCTCTGTGCTGACTGCCAGCTCAGAGCCTGGAGCCTGTTTCAGTCTGTGACTCCCTCTCTCTCTGACCCTCCCCTGCTCACACTGTCTCTCTCTCTCTCCTAGAAATAAATTAAACAGTTTAAAAAAAAAAATTCAAGACAGACCTTATTTGCAGCACAAAGGGACTAGGGAATATACTGGTTGAACTAAGTTACCAATTTATTTGTTTCATAGGTTTCTTTTATTATAAATATTTCAGCCAAAATAATCTGGGCATTCCTATATGTTTATGGATGGCCTTGTAGTTTAGGGGAAAGTTAAAAAATATGTATATAGTGCCCATAGTTCTTTTCTAAACCAAATTTTATTGTCTTAATTAAATTAACTGAACATTTTGCAATGCCCTCAACAAGATTTTACTGCAAATTATTTTTTCTTATAAACTGCTACTTCACCTGTTGAAATTTAGTTAATTATTCAGAGATGATTGTGGTCAGCATCTCCTAATTGTGTTTCTGGCATTTGATTAAAAAAGAAAACTTAATGAAGATTAAATTGCTTTATCTTAGAAGAAAGAGGAGCATACAGTGAAATGAATATTTCATCTCTAATACTAAAAGAAAATAATTGGAAAAAGAATTTCCTCCACATTTACCTGAATAGGAAAGCATTACTGTATATTTTATTTTATTTTTTTTAATGTTTTTTTTTTTTATTTATTTCTAGGAGAGAGAGAGAGAGACAGCGTGAGCAGAGGAGGGTCAGAGAGAGAGGGAGTCACAGACTGAAACAGGCTCCAGGCTCCGAGCTGGCAGTCAGCACAGAGCCCGACGCGGGGCTCGAACCCACGAACCGCGAGATCATGACCCAAGCGAAAGTCGGACGCTTAACCGACTAAGCCACCCAGGCGCCCCAGCATTACTGTATATTTTAAAAACATCCTGGTGCGCCTGAGTGGCACAGTCAGTTAAGTGTCCAACTTCAGCTCAGGTCATGCTTTCACCGTTCATGGGTTTGAGCCCTGCATCAGGCCTCGTGCTGACAGCTCAAAGCCTGGAGCCTTCTTGGGATTCTGTGTCTCCTTCTTTCTCGGCCCCTTCCCTGTTCACATTCTCTCTCTCTTTCTCAAAAATAAACATAAAAATTGTTGTGAGCCATTCTGAGCCCACTAGTCGAGAAAACTGGTGAGGTTAAAGCAAGTTTGCACAGTCTCTTGCCAATCAGATGATGACCAATATCTACCCCCCACTCAATTATTTCTGCTTGAGCACTGACCCCTAAGGTACCTTGTTGATCAATATCGGGAGTGACTTGTCCCCTTATTCCAGCCCTGGTATGATGTTTGCACCTTGTGAAGGAACTTATTATGGGAACTACTTCTTTTGATTATGGGACAGACACTGTGTCTCCAGCAGCTCCTGTTTCCCTCCATACTTTCCCTTGAGCTATGAACAGGCTAATGACCCTTACTCATAAGATTGACCTTTACATGTACAATCCTGTTTCTACTGTTGCATTAGTCCAAGATGTTCATACAGCTCAACATGTAAATCAACTAACTAAAAATGTCTCTCATGCCCTAGCTATTCTAGAAATCATAAAAGTAGACACAAAGGTAAATGCACTCGTAGAGGCTATTCTATGTATTGGAAATAAACTAAACTCTTTAAAGGTATGGTTGGCTCTCTGGTGCAATAAAGCATATAACTGGAAAATCAAGTCTTGCCCAGAGACAAAGAGCCTAACTTAGAGAGAAGGAACAGATAAGGGCAGAAGATAAGTTAGTACATACACCTTTGCTAACTGATGGTATATAGCAGCCCCTTCCCTAAGGCCTACTTTCCACAAACACCTTCCCTTAACCTGGCAGCTGTGATGAGGATGGATAAGAGTATCTACAAACCTATGACTTATCTTAGTGTTATTAAAATGTGAACACCTTGTTATTTTCTTAGTTACTCAACCTCACTATAATTGGGGCAGTTCTGCAAGAAGACTTCTGTAAAACCTGTTTCTGTACATTTTCCAAAAACTCCTTATCACAAAGAGCTATCCATTGTAAAAATTCCATTTCCTGATGCCATGTTAACTTTTGACCTATAAATAAAGACACCAAAACTGACAGGACAGAGATGCCTGCCTGGTGATCAGAAAGGATCTCAGGGCTCTCTCACTCTCTTTCGCCGACACCGTCCATCCTTCAGGGACCCCTGGACCTGTCGGAGCCGGCGCGGCCTCCAACAAAAAATAAATAAATAAAACCTTCTATGAACATATAAGATTTTAAAAACTTTTTTGAACATATAAAATTTTTAAAAATGTTTTAATATTCTATTTTTTTCTGAGCCAGAGAGACAGCGTGAGCAAGGGAGAGCCAGAGAGAGAGGGAGACACAGAATTTGAAATAGGCTCCAGCTGAGCTGTCAGCACAGAGCCAGACACAGGACTCAAACCCACAAACCGTGAGATAATGACCTGAGCCACAGTCGGATGCTCAACGGACTGAGCCACCCAGCTGCTCCGAACATATAAGATTTTTAATTTATATTGAACATAGTTACATTTTAAAATAGGAGGAAAATATATAAATTTTAACTTAAGTGCTTATCAAAAAATTGGTTTTAAATACTTTATATTCAAAGGCAGATTATGTTAAGGACTACCTTCATCTGTAATTACTTTAATTTCATACAAAGAATTAATGTTGCTAGCAAATATATTGCAGAAGTGTATTATTATTTCATACTATTATTATATACTATGTATTTTATATATTATATATTATTATATATTATATGTAATATATGGAAATATTTTATTTTTTAATTCGAGGCAAATTTTCAGTTCTCCAAAATATCTAAGGGGATAGGGTAATTTAAGGCTAATTTGTGGGCTACTTATTTTCTTAGCATTCTGTATATTTCAATATAATTGTATTCTATATATCAGGCACTTATAATGGGTATCTCATAGAAAGGGGTTCCCTCTCTCAAGCGTGTTGACAAATAAGGTGTGACATACATTACCTGCTTCTGTCTTTTCCCACCTCTACCACCACCCAGATGAAGCACTCCTGCGTCACACTTTCTCTCTCTGATGTTGGAGGTGGACAGAACTGACCACAAAGAAGATGTCAATAACCACACTTAAACATTGATGGTAAACATTTCAAGATGCTTACTGAAAGAATGAAACAGTAGATGTTAAGTGAAACCTCAAATCATCATATACAGAATTAAGGATTATGCACAATAATACCATTTCTTGATTTGTTTCTCTCATGTATCAAGTAATATGCTTATTACTCTAAATACTAATTTAACAAAATACAAACTGATTAATTATTTAACTTTTTTTCTGTCTTTAGCTATTGAATCATGCCAAATTATTAATATGTCTTTAAATAAATAGAAAATGGATTCAATAGACCTATACTTATAGCCAAAGGAATTTCTGGCCATCAAGTAGCATTCGTTTAAATCAAGTAAATATATGAAGTTATTAGACATTAATAAATGCTTTGAATTTAATAATATGATTTTAGAAAATACTTTAAATACTCAATATTGAATCTAAAATTTTGTTAACATTTTATTCTTGCAAAAGATACACTTGAAATAAGGTGTGTAATGCTTTTTATATTTAAATAACATCAAATAAAATTTCTGATAATTACTTCTATAATCATTCTATGCTAGTTTCAAGTAACTACCACATTTGCTCAGTCCTAGAAAAAAATTTTTGTTCTCTTAGAATCGACTAATTACCTGTCATTGCTGTATTGAACATAGAAACATATTTTTTTCACAACTACATTTGCTAGAACTTTACCAAAGTTCTAATTACCTTTGCTTCTTAAAGAATAATGGTACCAATTTTAAGGGACTTCACTAAAATTTTTGAGAAAATAAGAGAAATCTATTCAAATTGTCTATTTCAATATGCAATATAAATGTAGTTTTGTGTACTACCCACAAGTTAGAGAAAATATCCAGACATGTATCTGTGTTTTTTTCTTTCTTTTTTTAAAAAAAATGTTTATTTATTTTTATGAGAGAGAGAGAGAGAGAGAGACAGAGTGCAAGTGGGAGAAAGGCAGAGAGAGAGGGAGACACAGAATCCCAAGCAGGTTCCAGGCTCTGAGCTCTCAGCACAGAGCCTGATGCGGGGCTCAAACTCACGAACTGTGAGATCATGACCTAAGCTGAAGTCGGATGTTTAACCAACTGAGCCACCCAGCGACCCCTATAAGGTACAGTCTTAAACAATGTGAGACTAACTTTAAGTAATATGATCTCATGTGTAGTATAAGAAGCTCATAACAGATTATTTCCAATTTTTCTCTTTTGTACTCTGTATCACTATTATCAAAAATTTCTCATTGGCATATTTTGTAAGCATATTGTTTAACTTTTTACTTTTAGAAGAATTAAAAAAAATATTTTATCAAAATTTTATTAATTTAACTTCCAAAGCTCTTCATTTTTTGTGTATAGTTACATTTCTTCCTATATCATATTCCTTTGGTCTGAAATTTTTCCTTTAATATTTCTTATAGGATAGGACTGGTGGAAATTAATTCCCAGTCCTTATGTCCCCTTCACTTATTAAGCATATTATTTACTGACTGTAGAAGGTTGGGATTGACTTTCTTCTTTCAGTGCTTTAAAAATATCAATCGTCTTCTTGCTTGGCCCCTGATGAGAAGTCTCCCATATTTTTGTTCCTTGTTTCTTCCACGTATTGTGTCTTTTACTCCTACAGCTTCCAAAGTTTCTTCTTTCTCTTTAGCTTTCTGCAGTTTGGCCATGATATGCATGAATATTTTTGTTATTGTTCATGGTTGGTCTGAACATTTATCCATTCTCACATTTTTGTAGTTCTTGAGTTTGTGGCTTAATTTCAGTCACTAGTTTTAGAAAATAATGAGCTATCATATATTCAAAATATAATTTTACATGGTTTTTTGACTGGGATACTGAGGACACATGTGTTAGAGCATTTTATGTTTTTTCACATATCCTGGATTCCCTCGTCTCTGTTTTTCATTCAGTGGTCTCCTTGTGTGTTCCAGTAATATCTCTTGACCTATAGTCCAGCTTACCACTTCTGTCATCAGATGTTGAGTGTACTGAACACTTGAAAGTTATCTTTCATCTCTAGTACTGTACATCTGCCTTTTGTGCTGCATTTGAATATTTCTTAAAGTTTGATGAAACTACCTCTACTTATCTGATCTTATAAGTTATCTAGTTTTTAAAGTAGAATGTTTAACACTGTTATTTAAAATTCTGTGTCTCAGTATTCCTTCTGGGTCAGATCTGATCATTTTTTTCTCTCTCCATATTGTGGTTTTTCTTTCCTGTTTGTATGTATTGTAAATATTTTATTGAAAGCTGAACCTGCTTTGTTGGGTAGTAAATAAAGTGAGTATGTTCGTGCTTGAATAGCAGCATATCTTTCTTCTGCAAGTCCTTTATTGTGAACTTGTGTTCATCTTTTGGGAATTGAATTGTTTAAAGTTCGCAGTTATTCTTTGTCCACATACAAAGGTTCACATAATTCATAACAAATGTAGGCAATCCATTTTCCCTATCTCCTCCCACCCCTGATAGGCCACACACATAAAATATTTGTGAAATAGTGCATTTTAAAATTAAAATTAGTCATTAAGATGGTGCTAACGAGGTCAAATCCATGGTTTCCACACAAATAAGTTTCCCATTTGGCGTTGAGTCTTCCTACTTCGAGTTTTTCCTTTATGCTATTCTCAAGAAAGATTTTTTTTTCTTTTTGAGTGAAAGAGTGTGAGCAGGGGAGGGGCAGAGAGAGAGAGGGAAACACAGAATTCAAAGGAGGCTCCAGGGTCTGAGCTGTCAGCACAGAACCCAACATGGGGCTCGAGCTCACGAGTAGTGAGATCATGACCTGAGCCGAAGTCGGCCACCCAACCGACTGGGCCACCCAACCGACTGGGCCATCCAGGCGCACCAAGAAAGATTTTTTCTTAAAGATCTCCCACCTGACACATATTAGACTGGCAGTGAGGGATAAGGATGGGGCATTCACTGAAGTCCTCATCAAGCCTCAATTTTATGTAATCACTAGAACCTGGTTCTAGAGAGGGCTAACCTTCACAATCTTCCTGCCCCTCCTCTGCAAGTAATGCTGGAACTATCCTAATATAGGCTGTCCCTCAGTGTTGGAGGCTGGTTAGTCAACCAGCTGCAGATTTTCTGCGGTAAGTGAACACAGCTTAAAGCTTTTGAATGCCAATTCTTAAACCCTGTAGTGACTATCCACAGTTACTCACCTGCAACTTGTCTGTGCTCTCTGCTCGCACTTAAGGCTTTCATTTTTTAGCGGATATAGGGGAGATGGGATGGGCAGAATTTCGGAAGTGCTGCTATTCTCTTTCTCACCCTGCACCATGAGGGAGGTTTCCTTGGGATTCTTTTCGACTTTCTGTAAGTACCTCAGAGGATTCATGGAGAAAATTATTCAAAGGTACACCTCTCTTAAGTCTGTGTATTCGACTCTTTCATGCTAGCCCATACTCCGTAGTCATCGATTCTTTAAAGATCTCTACTTAAATATTCTTACTGGCTTATAAGGTGTTCAGTTGTATCTGTCTATCCCTTATAAGTAAATGTTTGGATCCTATTTTTTTCTGCAAGTGCCCATCTCTCCAGAGTTCAGATTATTTATTTCCATTTTTCCTTTTGATTATGGTTTTCTGCTGGCTTGAGGAAAAGTTTTTAAATTGCAGGCTTCACTATTTTTTCATATAAATCTAACCTGATGACTTGGCAAAAGACAAAGGGAATTGTGTGTGTGTGTGTGTGGTTGCAGTTCTGTGAATTTCATTTCAGTTTCTTTAAGTTGAATGCTCATATTTCCGTAAATTTCAGTTAATTAAATGAATGGTAATATTACTTGAATAGAAACATGTGATAACGCATGTAATCATTTCAATCAGTAAACTGTTATGTGTAGACCTTTTCTAGATTATCAGCATAAAAGTTCTTATCATAATTCAGCCAGTTTGGTTCAAAAATATTCAAACATATAAACACAGTAATGAGTTATGTGACTTTGCAAAGGAAAATTGTTTTACATTTAATTGGCTTTTAATTTAAAAAAATTATGTATAAATAAATATGCTCTGTTCCTATTTTACATCCAATTGCTTAAATTATTTGCCCATTTACTTTAGAATAATACTATTATTAGCTTTATACTAAGCTAATGATACATTAGTACATCTTTTTTTAATTTCAGTGGAGTAATATATCCATATATTGCGACAAAATATCTAAAAATATTTATCTTTGTTTTTGTTTACACAAAGTGCAGAGCATGGCGGTATCTTCTATACACTTCTATGTGAGTACCTTCTATACTCACATTGACCTGTGAGTTCAATGCTAAATCTGATTTTGTGAAATGCAAAAATTAGTAAAAGAATTTGAACTTTATGAGCAAAAGTTGATATGTTATTATGACCAATAAAATAACATCAAAATTATATTACTTAAAATTTGCAAACAAAAACACATTTTCCTAATTAACATCTTCTTTAAGCAGAGCATAACCTCCTCCTCCATTTGTCTCAATTTCCTAAAACTCTTCGTTTCATTCCCAATTCTCTTTTTTCAAGTAAGAAAGTTTTTCATGGTGACTTTTACAATTTTAATTGATTTATTCTTCAACAGTGTTAGTATCATCTGTGTAAGTTATTTTTTCATTAGTGCTAATTTATGGAAATATTGAGTGCTCGTTCATTGTTTTTCTTTGATAGGAGTGTTTTGTGTTGTTTTTGTATCTTAAAATATGTGCATTTTAAAATTGCAGATCATTTAAAACTGATCTTATTGTCTTTGACCTATCAGTGACTCATGGCAAGCTGATTAAACTAAGAAACATCGTAAATTTTCACATACTTCTAAGTAATTTATTTGCTTATTTTTGGTGTCTATAAATTACTGTGAATCTGATTATGTGAGCTTCTCTTAGTACTTAAACATTACTTGTGAGACTAGGAGAAAATAACAAGATTTTCTTATGTAAATTTGAAAAGCTTTATGAGTAATTGACTATTATCAGATCTCCATGGCATCTGGGATCATTTGATGCCTTAATCATGATCATACTCTTATATATTTACCATGCAACTTGTGTTGAGAAGAACCCTGAGGTATCTAAGACATTCAAAATTAGACTGTATAATAATTTTATTTGGTAGACTACTTTCTGGAGATTCTAAACAGACATTATCGAAACATGGCATGTTTGATAAGTGGTTATTGGGAGCTGGGAGATTATCCCAATGATTACATGAAAATCATAGTTTGTAGATGTCAAATAAAACCATCACATAAAAATGTAATTAAAATTGTTTTAACAAGCTAAAGATAGTATCTGAGGAACAGTTCTACTGGTAATATGGTTTATTTTACTCAATTATCAGACACTGTAATAATACCATTATAACACTGAGATAATTTTAAAGTGATTATAGTAACTTTTATTTTGTAACACAGTTTAAATGCATATGTAAATAAATATAAACCTCTAGAAATAATACATTCAACAGTTAGAATTTTTTGTCATTTAATATAAGAATACACATAAGCCATGCTTAGAGATGTGAACTAATATTAGTTGAGCCTTTCAGGACCGAGGCTGACAGGGTATTTGCATTTTTGTGTGTGTTATTCAAAATAGTCAAAACTATCTTGTGCATACTGTAATATTATACATATTGAAAGACTGTTTTGTTACCTCACCAAATTATCTAGTTACTTACACAAGCCACATTAAAACAAGGTTATGATTCACAAGTATACTCAGGAATAAAGATGACTGAGGTAAGCTAACTTTAATCAGTACTTCTCAATCTTAAATGAGTTTTTATCACATGGGGAGGATTTAAAATGCCTATGTTTTGGCGCTGATATTATGGACTTTTGTCTGGGATTGAATGTGGATATCTATTCTTTTTTTATATCAATTCTGAATAAATCTAATTGGGAGCCATAATATAGAATTCTCTATGATGTTTTCATAAAATTATATACTGCCTTTAAATGGAAACAATTCCATCTCTATAAATTGAAAAGAGTGTAGATTTCTAATTTTGCATATATCAACTCTGTCAGAAATTTTATTAATACTTTCTGTTCCTTGCCTAAAGGTAATAATTATCTTTGATATGACTAAATTGATTCTGGGGTATTGAGAAATCTCCCCAAGTTGATGGTATCATTTGAGATGATCAGTGTGTACACACACACACACACATATATAATTATGTATATATAGTATAATTTTGTCAAGTTAGTTAACATACAGTGTATGCGGTGTGCTCTTAGCTCCAGGTATAGATTCCCGGGATTCATCACTTACATAAAACACCATTAGTCCAACAAGTACCCTCCTCAGTGCCTATCACTGATTTTTCCTGCTCACCCTCTTCCACACCCTTCCACCCTCCATTTATTCTCTATATTTAGAAGTCTCTTATAGTTTGCCTCCTTCTCTGTTTGTAAGTATATATATATTCTTACCCTTCTTCCATGAACTTCTGGTACGTTATTCAACTTCCACCTATAAGTGAAAACATAGATCTAGGTCTTTCTCTGACTGATTTTTCACTTAGCATAATACCACCCAGTTCCATCCACATAGTTGCAAATAGCAAGATTTCATTCTTTCATTGCTGAGTAGCAGTCCAGTGTGTGTGTGTGTGTGCGTGCGCACACACACACACACCACATCTTCTTTATCTACTTTTTTAAAAAAAAGTTTAATGTTTTATTTATTTCTGAGAGAAAGAGAGAGACAGCATGAGCAGGGGAGGGTCAGAGAGAGAAGGAGATAACAGAATCTGAAGCAGGCTCCAGGCTCTGAGCTAGCTGTCAGCACAGAGCCTGATGCAGGGCTTGAACCCATGAACTGAGAGATCATGACCTGAACCAAAGTCGGACACTTAACTGACTGAGCCACCCAGGTGCCCCACATCTTTATTCATCAGTGGATGGACATTTGGGTTCTTTATGTAACTTGGCTCTTATTGATAGCACTGCAATAAACATGGTGGTACATGTGCCCCTATGAATCGGCACTCCTGTATTCTTTGGATAAAT